>CM056056.1:172593515-173261930 GCA_029574335.1 Rana kukunoris | reverse complement strand
TGTTTTTGATAACTTTACATAGGATTGTAGACTTTACATAGGATAAAAAAAGCTCTAAGAACCCCCCCTGAAATATTTGCGCGGGGGAGACTACTTCCGATGTCTAAAGTCTTACTAAAGTCTTACTAAAGACTAAAGTCCTACGTTCGATGTCTAAAGTCCTCTTTGGGGCTACATTCAGAGACAGCTCTAGGCTGTGGCTGAGGGCTTAGGCAACACCTAGACATGAGGCCCCACTCACACCCATAATGGGAAAAATAATTAAAGCAATAGAAAAAATTACCTGTATAAATTACATATAGCAACAGGAGCTCACAATCAGCGCACGTACCCACCCAACAGTAAGACGTGTGGCTTATAGCGGCAGGCAGGTCCAGCGTTCAGCGTTTCCAGCCAGTGCTTAAAGCATCCAGCTCCCAGGTATCCAGCCTACGGTCCCTGGCTTCACTTCCCCCCCCTAGCCCCTCAGGCTTTCCTTCATCCTCACAGGAGCCGACCGCAGCCACAATGACGTACTCCCAGGTACGGCCTCCTCACACCAGGCAGCCTGGACAGTCCGTGGCTGGGGCCGGCAGGCGCGCACCTATCCAGCCCCCTCCACTTTTCCTCCCTAACAGGTACTGCCAGCCGTGATCGGAGGACCACTCCTGTATAAGGTAAGCCCCCACCAGCTCCCATCATCCACAACACCCCCGGCCCCATTAAAATTTGCCCCTCAAAACTGTCCCCATCACCAAATTTGAAGATCCTCGCATTTATGGTTTTTGAGATATTGACCGGCAAAGCAAATTGCGGAAGTCCCGACAAGGGAACATTTCAGCAATTGTGTTCAGGAGGTCGGGTGGATTTGTGAGAGACGGTCCCTAAATCAACAGTAACTATTTTCAGAGGGCAGCGGGAGAGGTTGCTGCGGATATATAGGGAGGTATATTTTTAGAGCCAGCCACCCAATGAATGGTGAAGCTAGAGTGTGACAAGACAAAAAATGAAGAAGAGAGCCTATTGAAGTTAACTCCACCATGGCCGGTCCCAAGTCCGTGCTGAGAAAGGAGGAGGGCGGTGCGCGGTTTTTACGGTTTTTCGTAAAAATGGTGTTGTGGGCCGGCTATAAGGGGAAGGCGTTGGAGGCCGGTACGTGTTTTCGAGGTGTGTTGTGGGCCGGCTATAAGGGGAGGTTGGAGGCCGGTACATATTTTTTTCGGGTGCGCGTTTTTCGGGCGTACGTTTTTTTCCAGGAGTAGTGGTGGGCCGGCTATAAGGGAGGTTGGAGGCCGGTACGTTTTTTCGGGTGCAAGCAAACCAGCCCTGTAAAGAATATTTTCTACTGCAAAAGAAGATAATCTATCTGCAAAAACACTGTACACTGTGGAAACTGATTCGGAAAATGGTCCGCTCGCCATCTTCCCGTCTTCCGTGGCATCTTGATCAACTAACTAATCAGGACATGATTTCTAAAATGGCAGCATAAAAGAAGAAGAGCATATTAAAGTTAACTCTACCGTGGCCGGTCCCAAGTCCGTGCTGAGAAAGGAGGGGAGGGCCTTCCATCTGGGCCCTTTAATGAAATATATACCATATTTGCCGATGTTGGAGCGTAATGATAATAGTAGGACAAAAAGCATTGCGACAACCGACATCCAATAAAATGGCAGCATAAAAGACGAAGATCATATTGAAGTTAACTCCACCGTGGCCGGTCCCAAGTCCGTGCTGAGAAAGGAAGAGGGCCTTCAATTTGGGCCCTTTAATACAATAGAGGGTGATGATACGCTTCCCTTTCACACCGCTTGTGCAAAGGGCTAAAAAGAGATTGTATACAGTCGTAATCTAGAAGTTCCACTGTACATCTCTTCTCTGCTGTCCCGTCTGCGTGCTTGTCTCGACTGTAAAGTGTGGGAAGAGGGTGTACCCCTTTACGGAGGATAGACAGCAGGATCCGTTCGCCCCGAGTACATAAAGTGTCTGATGAAGTTAGAGCAGTTTGGGTTCAAGGTGCCAATACTGCTGTTTCGAGGAGGAGTCACACTTTCCCCTTCCCCTAATGACACATGATCAAATTACCTTGAAGAGACTCTGTGTCCTACATTGGGAAAGTTTTTTTCAATATTTTTTTCAATATTTTTTTAACTCTGCCATGGCCGGTCCCAAGCCCGTGCTGAGAAAAGAGGAGGGATGGGTGCTGGGGCAAGCAAACCAGCCCTGTAAAGAATATTTGCTACTGTAGACCCAGGAACTCAACCAAACATGGCAAGGAAGTACAAGTGGGGGGGGGGGTGTATTTTTCCAAATCATTTTCCGTGTACAGTGTTTTTGATAACTTTACATAGGATTGTAGACTTTACATAGGATAAAAAAAGCTCTAAGACCCGCCCTGAAATATTTGCGCGGGGAGACTACTTCCGATCTAAAGTCTTACTAAAGTCTTACTAAAGACTAAAGTCCTACTTCCGATGTCTAAAGTCCTCTTTGGGGCTACATTCAGAGACGGCTATAGTCCTCTTTGGGGCTACATTCAGAGACAGCTCTAGGCTTTGTGAGGCTTAGGCAACACCTAGACATGAGGCCCCACTCACACCCATAATGGGAAAAATAATTAAAGCAATAGAAAAATTACCTGTATAAATTACATATAGCAACAGGAGCTCACAATCAGCGCACGTACCCACCCAACAGTAAGACGTGTGGCTTATAGCGGCAGGCAGGTCCAGCGTTCAGCGTTTCCAGCCAGTGCTTAAAGCATCCAGCTCCCAGGTATCCAGCCTACGGTCCCTGGCTTCACTTCCCCCCTAGCCCCTCAGGCTTTCCTTCATCCTCACAGGAGCCGACCGCAGCCACAATGACGTACTCCCAGGTACGGCCTCCTCACACCAGGCAGCCTGGACAGTCCGTGGCTGGGGCCGGCAGGCGCGCACCTATCCAGCCCCCTCCACTTTTCCTCCCTAACAGGTACTGCCAGCCGTGATCGGAGGACCACTCCTGTATAAGGTAAGCCCCCACCAGCTCCCATCATCCACAACACCCCCGGCCCATTAAAATTTGCCCCTCAAAACTGTCCCCATCACCAAATTTGAAGATCCTCGCATTTATGGTTTTTGAGATATTGACCGGCAAAGCAAATTGCGGAAGTCCCGACAAGGGAACATTTCAGCAATTGTGTTCAGGAGGTCGGGTGGATTTGTGAGAGACGGTCCCTAAATCAACAGTAACTATTTTCAGAGGGCAGCGGGAGAGGTTGCTGCGGATATATAGGGAGGTATATTTTTAGAGCCAGCCACCCAATGAATGGTGAAGCTAGAGTGTGACAAGACAAAAAATGAAGAAGAGAGCCTATTGAAGTTAACTCCACCATGGCCGGTCCCAAGTCCGTGCTGAGAAAGGAGGAGGGCGGTGCGCGGTTTTTTACGGTTTTTTCGTAAAAATGGTGTTGTGGGCCGGCTATAAGGGGAAGGCGTTGGAGGCCGGTACGTGTTTTCGAGGTGTGTTGTGGGCCGGCTATAAGGGGAGGTTGGAGGCGGTACATATTTTTTTTCGGGTGCGCGTTTTTTCGGGCGTACGTTTTTTCCAGGAGTAGTGGTGGGCCGGCTATAAGGGGAGGTTGGAGGCCGGTACGTTTTTTCGGGTGCAAGCAAACCAGCCCTGTAAAGAATATTTTCTACTGCAAAAGAAGATAATCTATCTGCAAAAACACTGTACACTGTGGAAACTGATTCGGAAAATGGTCCGCTCGCCATCTTCCCGTCTTCCGTGGCATCTTGATCAACTAACTAATCAGGACATGATTTCTAAAATGGCAGCATAAAAGAAGAAGAGCATATTAAAGTTAACTCTACCGTGGCCGGTCCCAAGTCCGTGCTGAGAAAGGAGGGGAGGGCCTTCCATCTGGGCCCTTTAATGAAATATATACCATATTTGCCGATGTTGGAGCGTAATGATAATAGTAGGACAAAAAGCATTGCGACAACCGACATCCAATAAAATGGCAGCATAAAAGACGAAGATCATATTGAAGTTAACTCCACCGTGGCCGGTCCCAAGTCCGTGCTGAGAAAGGAAGAGGGCCTTCAATTTGGGCCCTTTAATACAATAGAGGGTGATGATACGCTTCCCTTTCACACCGCTTGTGCAAAGGGCTAAAAAGAGATTGTATACAGTCGTAATCTAGAAGTTCCACTGTACATCTCTTCTCTGCTGTCCCGTCTGCGTGCTTGTCTCGACTGTAAAGTGTGGGAAGAGGGTGTACCCCTTTACGGAGGATAGACAGCAGGATCCGTTCGCCCCCGAGTACATAAAGTGTCTGATGAAGTTAGAGCAGTTTGGGTTCAAGGTGCCAATACTGCTGTTTCGAGGAGGAGTCACACTTTCCCCTTCCCCTAATGACACATGATCAAATTACCTTGAAGAGACTCTGTGTCCTACATTGGGAAAGTTTTTTTCAATATTTTTTTCAATATTTTTTTAACTCTGCCATGGCCGGTCCCAAGCCCGTGCTGAGAAAAGAGGAGGGATGGGTGCTGGGGCAAGCAAACCAGCCCTGTAAAGAATATTTGCTACTGTAGACCCAGGAACTCAACCAAACATGGCAAGGAAGTACAAGTGGGGGGGGGGGTGTATTTTTCCAAATCATTTTCCGTGTACAGTGTTTTTGATAACTTTACATAGGATTGTAGACTTTACATAGGATAAAAAAAGCTCTAAGACCCGCCCTGAAATATTTGCGCGGGGAGACTACTTCCGATGTCTAAAGTCTTACTAAAGTCTTACTAAAGACTAAAGTCCTACTACTCCGATGTCTAAAGTCCTCTTTGGGGCTACATTCAGAGACGGCTATAGTCCTCTTTGGGGCTACATTCAGAGACAGCTCTAGGCTTTGTGAGGCTTAGGCAACACCTAGACATGAGGCCCCACTCACACCCATAATGGGAAAAATAATTAAAGCAATAGAAAAATTACCTGTATAAATTACATATAGCAACAGGAGCTCACAATCAGCGCACGTACCCACCCAACAGTAAGACGTGTGGCTTATAGCGGCAGGCAGGTCCAGCGTTCAGCGTTTCCAGCCAGTGCTTAAAGCATCCAGCTCCCAGGTATCCAGCCTACGGTCCCTGGCTTCACTTCCCCCCTAGCCCCTCAGGCTTTCCTTCATCCTCACAGGAGCCGACCGCAGCCACAATGACGTACTCCCAGGTACGGCCTCCTCACACCAGGCAGCCTGGACAGTCCGTGGCTGGGGCCGGCAGGCGCGCACCTATCCAGCCCCCTCCACTTTTCCTCCCTAACAGGTACTGCCAGCCGTGATCGGAGGACCACTCCTGTATAAGGTAAGCCCCCACCAGCTCCCATCATCCACAACACCCCCGGCCCCATTAAAATTTGCCCCTCAAAACTGTCCCCATCACCAAATTTGAAGATCCTCGCATTTATGGTTTTTGAGATATTGACCGGCAAAGCAAATTGCGGAAGTCCCGACAAGGGAACATTTCAGCAATTGTGTTCAGGAGGTCGGGTGGATTTGTGAGAGACGGTCCCTAAATCAACAGTAACTATTTTCAGAGGGCAGCGGGAGAGGTTGCTGCGGATATATAGGGAGGTATATTTTTAGAGCCAGCCACCCAATGAATGGTGAAGCTAGAGTGTGACAAGACAAAAAATGAAGAAGAGAGCCTATTGAAGTTAACTCCACCATGGCCGGTCCCAAGTCCGTGCTGAGAAAGGAGGAGGGCGGTGCGCGGTTTTTACGGTTTTTCGTAAAAATGGTGTTGTGGGCCGGCTATAAGGGGAAGGCGTTGGAGGCCGGTACGTGTTTTCGAGGTGTGTTGTGGGCCGGCTATAAGGGGAGGTTGGAGGCCGGTACATATTTTTTTCGGGTGCGCGTTTTTCGGGCGTACGTTTTTTCCAGGAGTAGTGGTGGGCCGGCTATAAGGGGAGGTTGGAGGCCGGTACGTTTTTTCGGGTGCAAGCAAACCAGCCCTGTAAAGAATATTTTCTACTGCAAAAGAAGATAATCTATCTGCAAAAACACTGTACACTGTGGAAACTGATTCGGAAAATGGTCCGCTCGCCATCTTCCCGTCTTCCGTGGCATCTTGATCAACTAACTAATCAGGACATGATTTCTAAAATGGCAGCATAAAAGAAGAAGAGCATATTAAAGTTAACTCTACCGTGGCCGGTCCCAAGTCCGTGCTGAGAAAGGAGGGGAGGGCCTTCCATCTGGGCCCTTTAATGAAATATATACCATATTTGCCGATGTTGGAGCGTAATGATAATAGTAGGACAAAAAGCATTGCGACAACCGACATCCAATAAAATGGCAGCATAAAAGACGAAGATCATATTGAAGTTAACTCCACCGTGGCCGGTCCCAAGTCCGTGCTGAGAAAGGAAGAGGGCCTTCAATTTGGGCCCTTTAATACAATAGAGGGTGATGATACGCTTCCCTTTCACACCGCTTGTGCAAAGGGCTAAAAAGAGATTGTATACAGTCGTAATCTAGAAGTTCCACTGTACATCTCTTCTCTGCTGTCCCGTCTGCGTGCTTGTCTCGACTGTAAAGTGTGGGAAGAGGGTGTACCCCTTTACGGAGGATAGACAGCAGGATCCGTTCGCCCCGAGTACATAAAGTGTCTGATGAAGTTAGAGCAGTTTGGGTTCAAGGTGCCAATACTGCTGTTTCGAGGAGGAGTCACACTTTCCCCTTCCCCTAATGACACATGATCAAATTACCTTGAAGAGACTCTGTGTCCTACATTGGGAAAGTTTTTTTCAATATTTTTTTCAATATTTTTTTAACTCTGCCATGGCCGGTCCCAAGCCCGTGCTGAGAAAAGAGGAGGGATGGGTGCTGGGGCAAGCAAACCAGCCCTGTAAAGAATATTTGCTACTGTAGACCCAGGAACTCAACCAAACATGGCAAGGAAGTACAAGTGGGGGGGGGGGTGTATTTTTCCAAATCATTTTCCGTGTACAGTGTTTTTGATAACTTTACATAGGATTGTAGACTTTACATAGGATAAAAAAAGCTCTAAGACCCGCCCTGAAATATTTGCGCGGGGAGACTACTTCCGATGTCTAAAGTCTTACTAAAGACTAAAGTCCTACTTCCGATGTCTAAAGTCCTCTTTGGGGCTACATTCAGAGACAGCTCTAGGCTTTGTGAGGCTTAGGCAACACCTAGACATGAGGCCCCACTCACACCCATAATGGGAAAAATAATTAAAGCAATAGAAAAATTACCTGTATAAATTACATATAGCAACAGGAGCTCACAATCAGCGCACGTACCCACCCAACAGTAAGACGTGTGGCTTATAGCGGCAGGCAGGTCCAGCGTTCAGCGTTTCCAGCCAGTGCTTAAAGCATCCAGCTCCCAGGTATCCAGCCTACGGTCCCTGGCTTCACTTCCCCCCTAGCCCCTCAGGCTTTCCTTCATCCTCACAGGAGCCGACCGCAGCCACAATGACGTACTCCCAGGTACGGCCTCCTCACACCAGGCAGCCTGGACAGTCCGTGGCTGGGGCCGGCAGGCGCGCACCTATCCAGCCCCCTCCACTTTTCCTCCCTAACAGGTACTGCCAGCCGTGATCGGAGGACCACTCCTGTATAAGGTAAGCCCCCACCAGCTCCCATCATCCACAACACCCCCGGCCCCATTAAAATTTGCCCCTCAAAACTGTCCCCATCACCAAATTTGAAGATCCTCGCATTTATGGTTTTTGAGATATTGACCGGCAAAGCAAATTGCGGAAGTCCCGACAAGGGAACATTTCAGCAATTGTGTTCAGGAGGTCGGGTGGATTTGTGAGAGACGGTCCCTAAATCAACAGTAACTATTTTCAGAGGGCAGCGGGAGAGGTTGCTGCGGATATATAGGGAGGTATATTTTTAGAGCCAGCCACCCAATGAATGGTGAAGCTAGAGTGTGACAAGACAAAAAATGAAGAAGAGAGCCTATTGAAGTTAACTCCACCATGGCCGGTCCCAAGTCCGTGCTGAGAAAGGAGGAGGGCGGTGCGCGGTTTTTACGGTTTTTCGTAAAAATGGTGTTGTGGGCCGGCTATAAGGGGAAGGCGTTGGAGGCCGGTACGTGTTTTCGAGGTGTGTTGTGGGCCGGCTATAAGGGGAGGTTGGAGGCCGGTACATATTTTTTTCGGGTGCGCGTTTTTCGGGCGTACGTTTTTTCCAGGAGTAGTGGTGGGCCGGCTATAAGGGGAGGTTGGAGGCCGGTACGTTTTTTCGGGTGCAAGCAAACCAGCCCTGTAAAGAATATTTTCTACTGCAAAAGAAGATAATCTATCTGCAAAAACACTGTACACTGTGGAAACTGATTCGGAAAATGGTCCGCTCGCCATCTTCCCGTCTTCCGTGGCATCTTGATCAACTAACTAATCAGGACATGATTTCTAAAATGGCAGCATAAAAGAAGAAGAGCATATTAAAGTTAACTCTACCGTGGCCGGTCCCAAGTCCGTGCTGAGAAAGGAGGGGAGGGCCTTCCATCTGGGCCCTTTAATGAAATATATACCATATTTGCCGATGTTGGAGCGTAATGATAATAGTAGGACAAAAAGCATTGCGACAACCGACATCCAATAAAATGGCAGCATAAAAGACGAAGATCATATTGAAGTTAACTCCACCGTGGCCGGTCCCAAGTCCGTGCTGAGAAAGGAAGAGGGCCTTCAATTTGGGCCCTTTAATACAATAGAGGGTGATGATACGCTTCCCTTTCACACCGCTTGTGCAAAGGGCTAAAAAGAGATTGTATACAGTCGTAATCTAGAAGTTCCACTGTACATCTCTTCTCTGCTGTCCCGTCTGCGTGCTTGTCTCGACTGTAAAGTGTGGGAAGAGGGTGTACCCCTTTACGGAGGATAGACAGCAGGATCCGTTCGCCCCGAGTACATAAAGTGTCTGATGAAGTTAGAGCAGTTTGGGTTCAAGGTGCCAATACTGCTGTTTCGAGGAGGAGTCACACTTTCCCCTTCCCCTAATGACACATGATCAAATTACCTTGAAGAGACTCTGTGTCCTACATTGGGAAAGTTTTTTTCAATATTTTTTTCAATATTTTTTTAACTCTGCCATGGCCGGTCCCAAGCCCGTGCTGAGAAAAGAGGAGGGATGGGTGCTGGGGCAAGCAAACCAGCCCTGTAAAGAATATTTGCTACTGTAGACCCAGGAACTCAACCAAACATGGCAAGGAAGTACAAGTGGGGGGGGGGTGTATTTTTCCAAATCATTTTCCGTGTACAGTGTTTTTGATAACTTTACATAGGATTGTAGACTTTACATAGGATAAAAAAAGCTCTAAGACCCGCCCTGAAATATTTGCGCGGGGAGACTACTTCCGATGTCTAAAGTCTTACTAAAGTCTTACTAAAGACTAAAGTCCTACTTCCGATGTCTAAAGTCCTCTTTGGGGCTACATTCAGAGACAGCCTCTAGGCTTTGTGAGGCTTAGGCAACACCTAGACATGAGGCCCCACTCACACCCATAATGGGAAAAATAATTAAAGCAATAGAAAAATTACCTGTATAAATTACATATAGCAACAGGAGCTCACAATCAGCGCACGTACCCACCCAACAGTAAGACGTGTGGCTTATAGCGGCAGGCAGGTCCAGCGTTCAGCGTTTCCAGCCAGTGCTTAAAGCATCCAGCTCCCAGGTATCCAGCCTACGGTCCCTGGCTTCACTTCCCCCCTAGCCCCTCAGGCTTTCCTTCATCCTCACAGGAGCCGACCGCAGCCACAATGACGTACTCCCAGGTACGGCCTCCTCACACCAGGCAGCCTGGACAGTCCGTGGCTGGGGCCGGCAGGCGCGCACCTATCCAGCCCCCTCCACTTTTCCTCCCTAACAGGTACTGCCAGCCGTGATCGGAGGACCACTCCTGTATAAGGTAAGCCCCCACCAGCTCCCATCATCCACAACACCCCCGGCCCCATTAAAATTTGCCCCTCAAAACTGTCCCCATCACCAAATTTGAAGATCCTCGCATTTATGGTTTTTGAGATATTGACCGGCAAAGCAAATTGCGGAAGTCCCGACAAGGGAACATTTCAGCAATTGTGTTCAGGAGGTCGGGTGGATTTGTGAGAGACGGTCCCTAAATCAACAGTAACTATTTTCAGAGGGCAGCGGGAGAGGTTGCTGCGGATATATAGGGAGGTATATTTTTAGAGCCAGCCACCCAATGAATGGTGAAGCTAGAGTGTGACAAGACAAAAAATGAAGAAGAGAGCCTATTGAAGTTAACTCCACCATGGCCGGTCCCAAGTCCGTGCTGAGAAAGGAGGAGGGCGGTGCGCGGTTTTTTACGGTTTTTCGTAAAAATGGTGTTGTGGGCCGGCTATAAGGGGAAGGCGTTGGAGGCCGGTACGTGTTTTCGAGGTGTGTTGTGGGCCGGCTATAAGGGGAGGTTGGAGGCCGGTACATATTTTTTTCGGGTGCGCGTTTTTCGGGCGTACGTTTTTTCCAGGAGTAGTGGTGGGCCGGCTATAAGGGGAGGTTGGAGGCCGGTACGTTTTTTCGGGTGCAAGCAAACCAGCCCTGTAAAGAATATTTTCTACTGCAAAAGAAGATAATCTATCTGCAAAAACACTGTACACTGTGGAAACTGATTCGGAAAATGGTCCGCTCGCCATCTTCCCGTCTTCCGTGGCATCTTGATCAACTAACTAATCAGGACATGATTTCTAAAATGGCAGCATAAAAGAAGAAGAGCATATTAAAGTTAACTCTACCGTGGCCGGTCCCCAAGTCCGTGCTGAGAAAGGAGGGGAGGGCCTTCCATCTGGGCCCTTTAATGAAATATATACCATATTTGCCGATGTTGGAGCGTAATGATAATAGTAGGACAAAAAGCATTGCGACAACCGACATCCAATAAAATGGCAGCATAAAAGACGAAGATCATATTGAAGTTAACTCCACCGTGGCCGGTCCCAAGTCCGTGCTGAGAAAGGAAGAGGGCCTTCAATTTGGGCCCTTTAATACAATAGAGGGTGATGATACGCTTCCCTTTCACACCGCTTGTGCAAAGGGCTAAAAAGAGATTGTATACAGTCGTAATCTAGAAGTTCCACTGTACATCTCTTCTCTGCTGTCCCGTCTGCGTGCTTGTCTCGACTGTAAAGTGTGGGAAGAGGGTGTACCCCTTTACGGAGGATAGACAGCAGGATCCGTTCGCCCCGAGTACATAAAGTGTCTGATGAAGTTAGAGCAGTTTGGGTTCAAGGTGCCAATACTGCTGTTTCGAGGAGGAGTCACACTTTCCCCTTCCCCTAATGACACATGATCAAATTACCTTGAAGAGACTCTGTGTCCTACATTGGGAAAGTTTTTTTCAATATTTTTTTCAATATTTTTTTAACTCTGCCATGGCCGGTCCCAAGCCCGTGCTGAGAAAAGAGGAGGGATGGGTGCTGGGGCAAGCAAACCAGCCCTGTAAAGAATATTTGCTACTGTAGACCCAGGAACTCAACCAAACATGGCAAGGAAGTACAAGTGGGGGGGGGGGTGTATTTTTCCAAATCATTTTCCGTGTACAGTGTTTTTGATAACTTTACATAGGATTGTAGACTTTACATAGGATAAAAAAAGCTCTAAGACCCGCCCTGAAATATTTGCGCGGGGAGACTACTTCCGATGTCTAAAGTCTTACTAAAGTCTTACTAAAGACTAAAGTCCTACTTCCGATGTCTAAAGTCCTCTTTGGGGCTACATTCAGAGACAGCTCTAGGCTTTGTGAGGCTTAGGCAACACCTAGACATGAGGCCCCACTCACACCCATAATGGGAAAAATAATTAAAGCAATAGAAAAATTACCTGTATAAATTACATATAGCAACAGGAGCTCACAATCAGCGCACGTACCCACCCAACAGTAAGACGTGTGGCTTATAGCGGCAGGCAGGTCCAGCGTTCAGCGTTTCCAGCCAGTGCTTAAAGCATCCAGCTCCCAGGTATCCAGCCTACGGTCCCTGGCTTCACTTCCCCCCTAGCCCCTCAGGCTTTCCTTCATCCTCACAGGAGCCGACCGCAGCCACAATGACGTACTCCCAGGTACGGCCTCCTCACACCAGGCAGCCTGGACAGTCCGTGGCTGGGGCCGGCAGGCGCGCACCTATCCAGCCCCCTCCACTTTTCCTCCCTAACAGGTACTGCCAGCCGTGATCGGAGGACCACTCCTGTATAAGGTAAGCCCCCACCAGCTCCCATCATCCACAACACCCCCGGCCCATTAAAATTTGCCCCTCAAAACTGTCCCCATCACCAAATTTGAAGATCCTCGCATTTATGGTTTTTGAGATATTGACCGGCAAAGCAAATTGCGGAAGTCCCGACAAGGGAACATTTCAGCAATTGTGTTCAGGAGGTCGGGTGGATTTGTGAGAGACGGTCCCTAAATCAACAGTAACTATTTTCAGAGGGCAGCGGGAGAGGTTGCTGCGGATATATAGGGAGGTATATTTTTAGAGCCAGCCACCCAATGAATGGTGAAGCTAGAGTGTGACAAGACAAAAAATGAAGAAGAGAGCCTATTGAAGTTAACTCCACCATGGCCGGTCCCAAGTCCGTGCTGAGAAAGGAGGAGGGCGGTGCGCGGTTTTTACGGTTTTTCGTAAAAATGGTGTTGTGGGCCGGCTATAAGGGGAAGGCGTTGGAGGCCGGTACGTGTTTTCGAGGTGTGTTGTGGGCCGGCTATAAGGGGAGGTTGGAGGCCGGTACATATTTTTTTCGGGTGCGCGTTTTTCGGGCGTACGTTTTTTCCAGGAGTAGTGGTGGGCCGGCTATAAGGGGAGGTTGGAGGCCGGTACGTTTTTTCGGGTGCAAGCAAACCAGCCCTGTAAAGAATATTTTCTACTGCAAAAGAAGATAATCTATCTGCAAAAACACTGTACACTGTGGAAACTGATTCGGAAAATGGTCCGCTCGCCATCTTCCCGTCTTCCGTGGCATCTTGATCAACTAACTAATCAGGACATGATTTCTAAAATGGCAGCATAAAAGAAGAAGAGCATATTAAAGTTAACTCTACCGTGGCCGGTCCCAAGTCCGTGCTGAGAAAGGAGGGGAGGGCCTTCCATCTGGGCCCTTTAATGAAATATATACCATATTTGCCGATGTTGGAGCGTAATGATAATAGTAGGACAAAAAGCATTGCGACAACCGACATCCAATAAAATGGCAGCATAAAAGACGAAGATCATATTGAAGTTAACTCCACCGTGGCCGGTCCCAAGTCCGTGCTGAGAAAGGAAGAGGGCCTTCAATTTGGGCCCTTTAATACAATAGAGGGTGATGATACGCTTCCCTTTCACACCGCTTGTGCAAAGGGCTAAAAAGAGATTGTATACAGTCGTAATCTAGAAGTTCCACTGTACATCTCTTCTCTGCTGTCCCGTCTGCGTGCTTGTCTCGACTGTAAAGTGTGGGAAGAGGGTGTACCCCTTTACGGAGGATAGACAGCAGGATCCGTTCGCCCCGAGTACATAAAGTGTCTGATGAAGTTAGAGCAGTTTGGGTTCAAGGTGCCAATACTGCTGTTTCGAGGAGGAGTCACACTTTCCCCTTCCCCTAATGACACATGATCAAATTACCTTGAAGAGACTCTGTGTCCTACATTGGGAAAGTTTTTTTCAATATTTTTTTCAATATTTTTTTAACTCTGCCATGGCCGGTCCCAAGCCCGTGCTGAGAAAAGAGGAGGGATGGGTGCTGGGGCAAGCAAACCAGCCCTGTAAAGAATATTTGCTACTGTAGACCCAGGAACTCAACCAAACATGGCAAGGAAGTACAAGTGGGGGGGGGGGTGTATTTTTCCAAATCATTTTCCGTGTACAGTGTTTTTGATAACTTTACATAGGATTGTAGACTTTACATAGGATAAAAAAAGCTCTAAGACCCGCCCTGAAATATTTGCGCGGGGAGACTACTTCCGATGTCTAAAGTCTTACTAAAGTCTTACTAAAGACTAAAGTCTGTCTAAAGTCCTACTTCCGATGTCTAAAGTCCTCTTTGGGGCTACATTCAGAGACGGCTATAGTCCTCTTTGGGGCTACATTCAGAGACAGCTCTAGGCTTTGTGAGGCTTAGGCAACACCTAGACATGAGGCCCCACTCACACCCATAATGGGAAAAATAATTAAAGCAATAGAAAAATTACCTGTATAAATTACATATAGCAACAGGAGCTCACAATCAGCGCACGTACCCACCCAACAGTAAGACGTGTGGCTTATAGCGGCAGGCAGGTCCAGCGTTCAGCGTTTCCAGCCAGTGCTTAAAGCATCCAGCTCCCAGGTATCCAGCCTACGGTCCCTGGCTTCACTTCCCCCCTAGCCCCTCAGGCTTTCCTTCATCCTCACAGGAGCCGACCGCAGCCACAATGACGTACTCCCAGGTACGGCCTCCTCACACCAGGCAGCCTGGACAGTCCGTGGCTGGGGCCGGCAGGCGCGCACCTATCCAGCCCCCTCCACTTTTCCTCCCTAACAGGTACTGCCAGCCGTGATCGGAGGACCACTCCTGTATAAGGTAAGCCCCCACCAGCTCCCATCATCCACAACACCCCCGGCCCCATTAAAATTTGCCCCTCAAAACTGTCCCCATCACCAAATTTGAAGATCCTCGCATTTATGGTTTTTGAGATATTGACCGGCAAAGCAAATTGCGGAAGTCCCGACAAGGGAACATTTCAGCAATTGTGTTCAGGAGGTCGGGTGGATTTGTGAGAGACGGTCCCTAAATCAACAGTAACTATTTTCAGAGGGCAGCGGGAGAGGTTGCTGCGGATATATAGGGAGGTATATTTTTAGAGCCAGCCACCCAATGAATGGTGAAGCTAGAGTGTGACAAGACAAAAAATGAAGAAGAGAGCCTATTGAAGTTAACTCCACCATGGCCGGTCCCAAGTCCGTGCTGAGAAAGGAGGAGGGCGGTGCGCGGTTTTTTACGGTTTTTTCGTAAAAATGGTGTTGTGGGCCGGCTATAAGGGGAAGGCGTTGGAGGCCGGTACGTGTTTTCGAGGTGTGTTGTGGGCCGGCTATAAGGGGAGGTTGGAGGCCGGTACATATTTTTTTCGGGTGCGCGTTTTTCGGGCGTACGTTTTTTCCAGGAGTAGTGGTGGGCCGGCTATAAGGGGAGGTTGGAGGCCGGTACGTTTTTTCGGGTGCAAGCAAACCAGCCCTGTAAAGAATATTTTCTACTGCAAAAGAAGATAATCTATCTGCAAAAACACTGTACACTGTGGAAACTGATTCGGAAAATGGTCCGCTCGCCATCTTCCCGTCTTCCGTGGCATCTTGATCAACTAACTAATCAGGACATGATTTCTAAAATGGCAGCATAAAAGAAGAAGAGCATATTAAAGTTAACTCTACCGTGGCCGGTCCCAAGTCCGTGCTGAGAAAGGAGGGGAGGGCCTTCCATCTGGGCCCTTTAATGAAATATATACCATATTTGCCGATGTTGGAGCGTAATGATAATAGTAGGACAAAAAGCATTGCGACAACCGACATCCAATAAAATGGCAGCATAAAAGACGAAGATCATATTGAAGTTAACTCCACCGTGGCCGGTCCCAAGTCCGTGCTGAGAAAGGAAGAGGGCCTTCAATTTGGGCCCTTTAATACAATAGAGGGTGATGATGTATGATATTTTCTTGCTTGTGCAAAGGGCTAAAAAGAGATTGTATACAGTCGTAATCTAGAAGTTCCACTGTACATCTCTTCTCTGCTGTCCCGTCTGCGTGCTTGTCTCGACTGTAAAGTGTGGGAAGAGGGTGTACCCCTTTACGGAGGATAGACAGCAGGATCCGTTCGCCCCGAGTACATAAAGTGTCTGATGAAGTTAGAGCAGTTTGGGTTCAAGGTGCCAATACTGCTGTTTCGAGGAGGAGTCACACTTTCCCCTTCCCCTAATGACACATGATCAAATTACCTTGAAGAGACTCTGTGTCCTACATTGGGAAAGTTTTTTTCAATATTTTTTTCAATATTTTTTTAACTCTGCCATGGCCGGTCCCAAGCCCGTGCTGAGAAAAGAGGAGGGATGGGTGCTGGGGCAAGCAAACCAGCCCTGTAAAGAATATTTGCTACTGTAGACCCAGGAACTCAACCAAACATGGCAAGGAAGTACAAGTGGGGGGGGGGTGTATTTTTCCAAATCCATTTTCCGTGTACAGTGTTTTTGATAACTTTACATAGGATTGTAGACTTTACATAGGATAAAAAAAGCTCTAAGACCCGCCCTGAAATATTTGCGCGGGGAGACTACTTCCGATGTCTAAAGTCTTACTAAAGTCTTACTAAAGACTAAAGTCCTACTTCCGATGTCTAAAGTCCTCTTTGGGGCTACATTCAGAGACAGCTCTAGGCTTTGTGAGGCTTAGGCAACACCTAGACATGAGGCCCCACTCACACCCATAATGGGAAAAATAATTAAAGCAATAGAAAAATTACCTGTATAAATTACATATAGCAACAGGAGCTCACAATCAGCGCACGTACCCACCCAACAGTAAGACGTGTGGCTTATAGCGGCAGCAGCAGGTCCAGCGTTCAGCGTTTCCAGCCAGTGCTTAAAGCATCCAGCTCCCAGGTATCCAGCCTACGGTCCCTGGCTTCACTTCCCCCCTAGCCCCTCAGGCTTTCCTTCATCCTCACAGGAGCCGACCGCAGCCACAATGACGTACTCCCAGGTACGGCCTCCTCACACCACGGCAGCCTGGACAGTCCGTGGCTGGGGCCGGCAGGCGCGCACCTATCCAGCCCCCTCCACTTTTCCTCCCTAACAGGTACTGCCAGCCGTGATCGGAGGACCACTCCTGTATAAGGTAAGCCCCCACCAGCTCCCATCATCCACAACACCCCCGGCCCCATTAAAATTTGCCCCTCAAAACTGTCCCCATCACCAAATTTGAAGATCCTCGCATTTATGGTTTTTGAGATATTGACCGGCAAAGCAAATTGCGGAAGTCCCGACAAGGGAACATTTCAGCAATTGTGTTCAGGAGGTCGGGTGGATTTGTGAGAGACGGTCCCTAAATCAACAGTAACTATTTTCAGAGGGCAGCGGGAGAGGTTGCTGCGGATATATAGGGAGGTATATTTTTAGAGCCAGCCACCCAATGAATGGTGAAGCTAGAGTGTGACAAGACAAAAAATGAAGAAGAGAGCCTATTGAAGTTAACTCCACCATGGCCGGTCCCAAGTCCGTGCTGAGAAAGGAGGAGGGCGGTGCGCGTTTTTTACGTTTTTTCGTAAAAATGGTGTTGTGGGCCGGCTATAAGGGGAAGGCGTTGGAGGCCGGTACGTGTTTTCGAGGTGTGTTGTGGGCCGGCTATAAGGGGAGGTTGGAGGCCGGTACATATTTTTTTCGGGTGCGCGTTTTTCGGGCGTACGTTTTTTCCAGGAGTAGTGGTGGGCCGGCTATAAGGGGAGGTTGGAGGCCGGTACGTTTTTTCGGGTGCAAGCAAACCAGCCCTGTAAAGAATATTTTCTACTGCAAAAGAAGATAATCTATCTGCAAAAACACTGTACACTGTGGAAACTGATTCGGAAAATGGTCCGCTCGCCATCTTCCCGTCTTCCGTGGCATCTTGATCAACTAACTAATCAGGACATGATTTCTAAAATGGCAGCATAAAAGAAGAAGAGCATATTAAAGTTAACTCTACCGTGGCCGGTCCCAAGTCCGTGCTGAGAATGGAGGGGAGGGCCTTCCATCTGGGCCCTTTAATGAAATATATACCATATTTGCCGATGTTGGAGCGTAATGATAATAGTAGGACAAAAAGCATTGCGACAACCGACATCCAATAAAATGGCAGCATAAAAGACGAAGATCATATTGAAGTTAACTCCACCGTGGCCGGTCCCAAGTCCGTGCTGAGAAAGGAAGAGGGCCTTCAATTTGGGCCCTTTAATACAATAGAGGGTGATGATACGCTTCCCTTTCACACCGCTTGTGCAAAGGGCTAAAAAGAGATTGTATACAGTCGTAATCTAGAAGTTCCACTGTACATCTCTTCTCTGCTGTCCCGTCTGCGTGCTTGTCTCGACTGTAAAGTGTGGGAAGAGGGTGTACCCCTTTACGGAGGATAGACAGCAGGATCCGTTCGCCCCGAGTACATAAAGTGTCTGATGAAGTTAGAGCAGTTTGGGTTCAAGGTGCCAATACTGCTGTTTCGAGGAGGAGTCACACTTTCCCCTTCCCCTAATGACACATGATCAAATTACCTTGAAGAGACTCTGTGTCCTACATTGGGAAAGTTTTTTTCAATATTTTTTTCAATATTTTTTTAACTCTGCCATGGCCGGTCCCAAGCCCGTGCTGAGAAAAGAGGAGGGATGGGTGCTGGGGCAAGCAAACCAGCCCTGTAAAGAATATTTGCTACTGTAGACCCAGGAACTCAACCAAACATGGCAAGGAAGTACAAGTGGGGGGGGGGGGGTGTATTTTTCCAAATCATTTTCCGTGTACAGTGTTTTTGATAACTTTACATAGGATTGTAGACTTTACATAGGATAAAAAAAGCTCTAAGACCCGCCCTGAAATATTTGCGCGGGGAGACTACTTCCGATGTCTAAAGTCTTACTAAAGTCTTACTAAAGACTAAAGTCCTACTTCCGATGTCTAAAGTCCTCTTTGGGGCTACATTCAGAGACAGCTCTAGGCTTTGTGAGGCTTAGGCAACACCTAGACATGAGGCCCCACTCACACCCATAATGGGAAAAATAATTAAAGCAATAGAAAAATTACCTGTATAAATTACATATAGCAACAGGAGCTCACAATCAGCGCACGTACCCACCCAACAGTAAGACGTGTGGCTTATAGCGGCAGGCAGGTCCAGCGTTCAGCGTTTCCAGCCAGTGCTTAAAGCATCCAGCTCCCAGGTATCCAGCCTACGGTCCCTGGCTTCACTTCCCCCCTAGCCCCTCAGGCTTTCCTTCATCCTCACAGGAGCCGACCGCAGCCACAATGACGTACTCCCAGGTACGGCCTCCTCACACCAGGCAGCCTGGACAGTCCGTGGCTGGGGCCGGCAGGCGCGCACCTATCCAGCCCCCTCCACTTTTCCTCCCTAACAGGTACTGCCAGCCGTGATCGGAGGACCACTCCTGTATAAGGTAAGCCCCCACCAGCTCCCATCATCCACAACACCCCCGGCCCCATTAAAATTTGCCCCTCAAAACTGTCCCCATCACCAAATTTGAAGATCCTCGCATTTATGGTTTTTGAGATATTGACCGGCAAAGCAAATTGCGGAAGTCCCGACAAGGGAACATTTCAGCAATTGTGTTCAGGAGGTCGGGTGGATTTGTGAGAGACGGTCCCTAAATCAACAGTAACTATTTTCAGAGGGCAGCGGGAGAGGTTGCTGCGGATATATAGGGAGGTATATTTTTAGAGCCAGCCACCCAATGAATGGTGAAGCTAGAGTGTGACAAGACAAAAAATGAAGAAGAGAGCCTATTGAAGTTAACTCCACCATGGCCGGTCCCAAGTCCGTGCTGAGAAAGGAGGAGGGCGGTGCGCGGTTTTTACGGTTTTTTCGTAAAAATGGTGTTGTGGGCCGGCTATAAGGGGAAGGCGTTGGAGGCCGGTACGTGTTTTCGAGGTGTGTTGTGGGCCGGCTATAAGGGGAGGTTGGAGGCCGGTACATATTTTTTTTTCGGGTGCGCGTTTTTCGGGCGTACGTTTTTTCCAGGAGTAGTGGTGGGCCGGCTATAAGGGGAGGTTGGAGGCCGGTACGTTTTTTCGGGTGCAAGCAAACCAGCCCTGTAAAGAATATTTTCTACTGCAAAAGAAGATAATCTATCTGCAAAAACACTGTACACTGTGGAAACTGATTCGGAAAATGGTCCGCTCGCCATCTTCCCGTCTTCCGTGGCATCTTGATCAACTAACTAATCAGGACATGATTTCTAAAATGGCAGCATAAAAGAAGAAGAGCATATTAAAGTTAACTCTACCGTGGCCGGTCCCAAGTCCGTGCTGAGAAAGGAGGGGAGGGCCTTCCATCTGGGCCCTTTAATGAAATATATACCATATTTGCCGATGTTGGAGCGTAATGATAATAGTAGGACAAAAAGCATTGCGACAACCGACATCCAATAAAATGGCAGCATAAAAGACGAAGATCATATTGAAGTTAACTCCACCGTGGCCGGTCCCAAGTCCGTGCTGAGAAAGGAAGAGGGCCTTCAATTTGGGCCCTTTAATACAATAGAGGGTGATGATACGCTTCCCTTTCACACCGCTTGTGCAAAGGGCTAAAAAGAGATTGTATACAGTCGTAATCTAGAAGTTCCACTGTACATCTCTTCTCTGCTGTCCCGTCTGCGTGCTTGTCTCGACTGTAAAGTGTGGGAAGAGGGTGTACCCCTTTACGGAGGATAGACAGCAGGATCCGTTCGCCCCGAGTACATAAAGTGTCTGATGAAGTTAGAGCAGTTTGGGTTCAAGGTGCCAATACTGCTGTTTCGAGGAGGAGTCACACTTTCCCCTTCCCCTAATGACACATGATCAAATTACCTTGAAGAGACTCTGTGTCCTACATTGGGAAAGTTTTTTTCAATATTTTTTTCAATATTTTTTTAACTCTGCCATGGCCGGTCCCAAGCCCGTGCTGAGAAAAGAGGAGGGATGGGTGCTGGGGCAAGCAAACCAGCCCTGTAAAGAATATTTGCTACTGTAGACCCAGGAACTCAACCAAACATGGCAAGGAAGTACAAGTGGGGGGGGGTGTATTTTTCCAAATCATTTTCCGTGTACAGTGTTTTTGATAACTTTACATAGGATTGTAGACTTTACATAGGATAAAAAAAGCTCTAAGACCCGCCCTGAAATATTTGCGCGGGGAGACTACTTCCGATGTCTAAAGTCTTACTAAAGTCTTACTAAAGACTAAAGTCCTACTTCCGATGTCTAAAGTCCTCTTTGGGGCTACATTCAGAGACGGCTATAGTCCTCTTTGGGACTACATTCAGAGACAGCTCTAGGCTTTGTGAGGCTTAGGCAACACCTAGACATGAGGCCCCACTCACACCCATAATGGGAAAAATAATTAAAGCAATAGAAAAATTACCTGTATAAATTACATATAGCAACAGGAGCTCACAATCAGCGCACGTACCCACCCAACAGTAAGACGTGTGGCTTATAGCGGCAGGCAGGTCCAGCGTTCAGCGTTTCCAGCCAGTGCTTAAAGCATCCAGCTCCCAGGTATCCAGCCTACGGTCCCTGGCTTCACTTCCCCCCTAGCCCCTCAGGCTTTCCTTCATCCTCACAGGAGCCGACCGCAGCCACAATGACGTACTCCCAGGTACGGCCTCCTCACACCAGGCAGCCTGGACAGTCCGTGGCTGGGGCCGGCAGGCGCGCACCTATCCAGCCCCCTCCACTTTTCCTCCCTAACAGGTACTGCCAGCCGTGATCGGAGGACCACTCCTGTATAAGGTAAGCCCCCACCAGCTCCCATCATCCACAACACCCCCGGCCCCATTAAAATTTGCCCCTCAAAACTGTCCCCATCACCAAATTTGAAGATCCTCGCATTAATGGTTTTTGAGATATTGACCGGCAAAGCAAATTGCGGAAGTCCCGACAAGGGAACATTTCAGCAATTGTGTTCAGGAGGTCGGGTGGATTTGTGAGAGACGGTCCCTAAATCAACAGTAACTATTTTCAGAGGGCAGCGGGAGAGGTTGCTGCGGATATATAGGGAGGTATATTTTTAGAGCCAGCCACCCAATGAATGGTGAAGCTAGAGTGTGACAAGACAAAAAATGAAGAAGAGAGCCTATTGAAGTTAACTCCACCATGGCCGGTCCCAAGTCCGTGCTGAGAAAGGAGGAGGGCGGTGCGCGTTTTTTACGGTTTTTCGTAAAAATGGTGTTGTGGGCCGGCTATAAGGGGAAGGCGTTGGAGGCCGGTACGTGTTTTCGAGGTGTGTTGTGGGCCGGCTATAAGGGGAGGTTGGAGGCCGGTACATATTTTTTTTCGGGTGCGCGTTTTTCGGGCGTACGTTTTTTCCAGGAGTAGTGGTGGGCCGGCTATAAGGGGAGGTTGGAGGCCGGTACGTTTTTTCGGGTGCAAGCAAACCAGCCCTGTAAAGAATATTTTCTACTGCAAAAGAAGATAATCTATCTGCAAAAACACTGTACACTGTGGAAACTGATTCGGAAAATGGTCCGCTCGCCATCTTCCCGTCTTCCGTGGCATCTTGATCAACTAACTAATCAGGACATGATTTCTAAAATGGCAGCATAAAAGAAGAAGAGCATATTAAAGTTAACTCTACCGTGGCCGGTCCCAAGTCCGTGCTGAGAAAGGAGGGGAGGGCCTTCCATCTGGGCCCTTTAATGAAATATATACCATATTTGCCGATGTTGGAGCGTAATGATAATAGTAGGACAAAAAGCATTGCGACAACCGACATCCAATAAAATGGCAGCATAAAAGACGAAGATCATATTGAAGTTAACTCCACCGTGGCCGGTCCCAAGTCCGTGCTGAGAAAGGAAGAGGGCCTTCAATTTGGGCCCTTTAATACAATAGAGGGTGATGATACGCTTCCCTTTCACACCGCTTGTGCAAAGGGCTAAAAAGAGATTGTATACAGTCGTAATCTAGAAGTTCCACTGTACATCTCTTCTCTGCTGTCCCGTCTGCGTGCTTGTCTCGACTGTAAAGTGTGGGAAGAGGGTGTACCCCTTTACGGAGGATAGACAGCAGGATCCGTTCGCCCCGAGTACATAAAGTGTCTGATGAAGTTAGAGCAGTTTGGGTTCAAGGTGCCAATACTGCTGTTTCGAGGAGGAGTCACACTTTCCCCTTCCCCTAATGACACATGATCAAATTACCTTGAAGAGACTCTGTGTCCTACATTGGGAAAGTTTTTTTCAATATTTTTTTCAATATTTTTTTAACTCTGCTATGGCCGGTCCCAAGCCCGTGCTGAGAAAAGAGGAGGGATGGGTGCTGGGGCAAGCAAACCAGCCCTGTAAAGAATATTTGCTACTGTAGACCCAGGAACTCAACCAAACATGGCAAGGAAGTACAAGTGGGGGGGGTGTATTTTTCCAAATCATTTTCCGTGTACAGTGTTTTTGATAACTTTACATAGGATTGTAGACTTTACATAGGATAAAAAAAGCTCTAAGACCCGCCCTGAAATATTTGCGCGGGGAGACTACTTCCGATGTCTAAAGTCTTACTAAAGACTAAAGTCCTACTTCCGATGTCTAAAGTCCTCTTTGGGGCTACATTCAGAGACGGCTATAGTCCTCTTTGGGGCTACATTCAGAGACAGCTCTAGGCTTTGTGAGGCTTAGGCAACACCTAGACATGAGGCCCCACTCACACCCATAATGGGAAAAATAATTAAAGCAATAGAAAAATTACCTGTATAAATTACATATAGCAACAGGAGCTCACAATCAGCGCACGTACCCACCCAACAGTAAGACGTGTGGCTTATAGCGGCAGGCAGGTCCAGCGTTCAGCGTTTCCAGCCAGTGCTTAAAGCATCCAGCTCCCAGGTATCCAGCCTACGGTCCCTGGCTTCACTTCCCCCCTAGCCCCTCAGGCTTTCCTTCATCCTCACAGGAGCCGACCGCAGCCACAATGACGTACTCCCAGGTACGGCCTCCTCACACCAGGCAGCCTGGACAGTCCGTGGCTGGGGCCGGCAGGCGCGCACCTATCCAGCCCCCTCCACTTTTCCTCCCTAACAGGTACTGCCAGCCGTGATCGGAGGACCACTCCTGTATAAGGTAAGCCCCCACCAGCTCCCATCATCCACAACACCCCCGGCCCCATTAAAATTTGCCCCTCAAAACTGTCCCCATCACCAAATTTGAAGATCCTCGCATTTATGGTTTTTGAGATATTGACCGGCAAAGCAAATTGCGGAAGTCCCGACAAGGGAACATTTCAGCAATTGTGTTCAGGAGGTCGGGTGGATTTGTGAGAGACGGTCCCTAAATCAACAGTAACTATTTTCAGAGGGCAGCGGGAGAGGTTGCTGCGGATATATAGGGAGGTATATTTTTAGAGCCAGCCACCCAATGAATGGTGAAGCTAGAGTGTGACAAGACAAAAAATGAAGAAGAGAGCCTATTGAAGTTAACTCCACCATGGCCGGTCCCAAGTCCGTGCTGAGAAAGGAGGAGGGCGGTGCGCGGTTTTTACGGTTTTTCGTAAAAATGGTGTTGTGGGCCGGCTATAAGGGGAAGGCGTTGGAGGCCGGTACGTGTTTTCGAGGTGTGTTGTGGGCCGGCTATAAGGGGAGGTTGGAGGCCGGTACATATTTTTTTTCGGGTGCGCGTTTTTCGGGCGTACGTTTTTTCCAGGAGTAGTGGTGGGCCGGCTATAAGGGGAGGTTGGAGGCCGGTACGTTTTTTCGGGTGCAAGCAAACCAGCCCTGTAAAGAATATTTTCTACTGCAAAAGAAGATAATCTATCTGCAAAAACACTGTACACTGTGGAAACTGATTCGGAAAATGGTCCGCTCGCCATCTTCCCGTCTTCCGTGGCATCTTGATCAACTAACTAATCAGGACATGATTTCTAAAATGGCAGCATAAAAGAAGAAGAGCATATTAAAGTTAACTCTACCGTGGCCGGTCCCAAGTCCGTGCTGAGAAAGGAGGGGAGGGCCTTCCATCTGGGCCCTTTAATGAAATATATACCATATTTGCCGATGTTGGAGCGTAATGATAATAGTAGGACAAAAAGCATTGCGACAACCGACATCCAATAAAATGGCAGCATAAAAGACGAAGATCATATTGAAGTTAACTCCACCGTGGCCGGTCCCAAGTCCGTGCTGAGAAAGGAAGAGGGCCTTCAATTTGGGCCCTTTAATACAATAGAGGGTGATGATACGCTTCCCTTTCACACCGCTTGTGCAAAGGGCTAAAAAGAGATTGTATACAGTCGTAATCTAGAAGTTCCACTGTACATCTCTTCTCTGCTGTCCCGTCTGCGTGCTTGTCTCGACTGTAAAGTGTGGGAAGAGGGTGTACCCCTTTACGGAGGATAGACAGCAGGATCCGTTCGCCCCGAGTACATAAAGTGTCTGATGAAGTTAGAGCAGTTTGGGTTCAAGGTGCCAATACTGCTGTTTCGAGGAGGAGTCACACTTTCCCCTTCCCCTAATGACACATGATCAAATTACCTTGAAGAGACTCTGTGTCCTACATTGGGAAAGTTTTTTTCAATATTTTTTTAACTCTGCCATGGCCGGTCCCAAGCCCGTGCTGAGAAAAGAGGAGGGATGGGTGCTGGGGCAAGCAAACCAGCCCTGTAAAGAATATTTGCTACTGTAGACCCAGGAACTCAACCAAACATGGCAAGGAAGTACAAGTGGGGGGGGGGGGTGTATTTTTCCAAATCATTTTCCGTGTACAGTGTTTTTGATAACTTTACATAGGATTGTAGACTTTACATAGGATAAAAAAAGCTCTAAGACCCGCCCTGAAATATTTGCGCGGGGAGACTACTTCTGATGTCTAAAGTCTTACTAAAGTCTTACTAAAGACTAAAGTCCTACTTCCGATGTCTAAAGTCCTCTTTGGGGCTACATTCAGAGACAGCTCTAGGCTTTGTGAGGCTTAGGCAACACCTAGACATGAGGCCCCACTCACACCCATAATGGGAAAAATAATTAAAGCAATAGAAAAATTACCTGTATAAATTACATATAGCAACAGGAGCTCACAATCAGCGCACGTACCCACCCAACAGTAAGAAGTGTGGCTTATAGCGGCAGGCAGGTCCAGCGTTCAGCGTTTCCAGCCAGTGCTTAAAGCATCCAGCTCCCAGGTATCCAGCCTACGGTCCCTGGCTTCACTTCCCCCCTAGCCCCTCAGGCTTTCCTTCATCCTCACAGGAGCCGACCGCAGCCACAATGACGTACTCCCAGGTACGGCCTCCTCACACCAGGCAGCCTGGACAGTCCGTGGCTGGGGCCGGCAGGCGCGCACCTATCCAGCCCCCTCCACTTTTCCTCCCTAACAGGTACTGCCAGCCGTGATCGGAGGACCACTCCTGTATAAGGTAAGCCCCCACCAGCTCCCATCATCCACAACACCCCCGGCCCCATTAAAATTTGCCCCTCAAAACTGTCCCCATCACCAAATTTGAAGATCCTCGCATTTATGGTTTTTGAGATATTGACCGGCAAAGCAAATTGCGGAAGTCCCGACAAGGGAACATTTCAGCAATTGTGTTCAGGAGGTCGGGTGGATTTGTGAGAGACGGTCCCTAAATCAACAGTAACTATTTTCAGAGGGCAGCGGGAGAGGTTGCTGCGGATATATAGGGAGGTATATTTTTAGAGCCAGCCACCCAATGAATGGTGAAGCTAGAGTGTGACAAGACAAAAAATGAAGAAGAGAGCCTATTGAAGTTAACTCCACCATGGCCGGTCCCAAGTCCGTGCTGAGAAAGGAGGAGGGCGGTGCGCGGTTTTTACGGTTTTTCGTAAAAATGGTGTTGTGGGCCGGCTATAAGGGGAAGGCGTTGGAGGCCGGTACGTGTTTTCGAGGTGTGTTGTGGGCCGGCTATAAGGGGAGGTTGGAGGCCGGTACATATTTTTTTCGGGTGCACGTTTTTTCGGGCGTACGTTTTTTCCAGGAGTAGTGGTGGGCCGGCTATAAGGGGAGGTTGGAGGCCGGTACGTTTTTTCGGGTGCAAGCAAACCAGCCCTGTAAAGAATATTTTCTACTGCAAAAGAAGATAATCTATCTGCAAAAACACTGTACACTGTGGAAACTGATTCGGAAAATGGTCCGCTCGCCATCTTCCTGTCTTCCGTGGCATCTTGATCAACTAACTAATCAGGACATGATTTCTAAAATGGCAGCATAAAAGAAGAAGAGCATATTAAAGTTAACTCTACCGTGGCCGGTCCCAAGTCCGTGCTGAGAAAGGAGGGGAGGGCCTTCCATCTGGGCCCTTTAATGAAATATATACCATATTTGCCGATGTTGGAGCGTAATGATAATAGTAGGACAAAAAGCATTGCGACAACCGACATCCAATAAAATGGCAGCATAAAAGACGAAGATCATATTGAAGTTAACTCCACCGTGGCCGGTCCCAAGTCCGTGCTGAGAAAGGAAGAGGGCCTTCAATTTGGGCCCTTTAATACAATAGAGGGTGATGATACGCTTCCCTTTCACACCGCTTGTGCAAAGGGCTAAAAAGAGATTGTATACAGTCGTAATCTAGAAGTTCCACTGTACATCTCTTCTCTGCTGTCCCGTCTGCGTGCTTGTCTCGACTGTAAAGTGTGGGAAGAGGGTGTACCCCTTTACGGAGGATAGACAGCAGGATCCGTTCGCCCCGAGTACATAAAGTGTCTGATGAAGTTAGAGCAGTTTGGGTTCAAGGTGCCAATACTGCTGTTTCGAGGAGGAGTCACACTTTCCCCTTCCCCTAATGACACATGATCAAATTACCTTGAAGAGACTCTGTGTCCTACATTGGGAAAGTTTTTTTCAATATTTTTTTCAATATTTTTTTAACTCTGCCATGGCCGGTCCCAAGCCCGTGCTGAGAAAAGAGGAGGGATGGGTGCTGGGGCAAGCAAACCAGCCCTGTAAAGAATATTTGCTACTGTAGACCCAGGAACTCAACCGAACATGGCAAGGAAGTACAAGTGGGGGGGGGTGTATTTTTCCAAATCATTTTCCGTGTACAGTGTTTTTGATAACTTTACATAGGATTGTAGACTTTACATAGGATAAAAAAAGCTCTAAGACCCGCCCTGAAATATTTGCGCGGGGAGACTACTTCCGATGTCTAAAGTCTTACTAAAGTCTTACTAAAGACTAAAGTCCTACTTCCGATGTCTAAAGTCCTCTTTGGGGCTACATTCAGAGACAGCTCTAGGCTTTGTGAGGCTTAGGCAACACCTAGACATGAGGCCCCACTCACACCCATAATGGGAAAAATAATTAAAGCAATAGAAAAATTACCTGTATAAATTACATATAGCAACAGGAGCTCACAATCAGCGCACGTACCCACCCAACAGTAAGACGTGTGGCTTATAGCGGCAGGCAGGTCCAGCGTTCAGCGTTTCCAGCCAGTGCTTAAAGCATCCAGCTCCCAGGTATCCAGCCTACGGTCCCTGGCTTCACTTCCCCCCTAGCCCCTCAGGCTTTCCTTCATCCTCACAGGAGCCGACCGCAGCCACAATGACGTACTCCCAGGTACGGCCTCCTCACACCAGGCAGCCTGGACAGTCCGTGGCTGGGGCCGGCAGGCGCGCACCTATCCAGCCCCCTCCACTTTTCCTCCCTAACAGGTACTGCCAGCCGTGATCGGAGGACCACTCCTGTATAAGGTAAGCCCCCACCAGCTCCCATCATCCACAACACCCCCGGCCCCATTAAAATTTGCCCCTCAAAACTGTCCCCATCACCAAATTTGAAGATCCTCGCATTTATGGTTTTTGAGATATTGACCGGCAAAGCAAATTGCGGAAGTCCCGACAAGGGAACATTTCAGCAATTGTGTTCAGGAGGTCGGGTGGATTTGTGAGAGACGGTCCCTAAATCAACAGTAACTATTTTCAGAGGGCAGCGGGAGAGGTTGCTGCGGATATATAGGGAGGTATATTTTTAGAGCCAGCCACCCAATGAATGGTGAAGCTAGAGTGTGACAAGACAAAAAATGAAGAAGAGAGCCTATTGAAGTTAACTCCACCATGGCCGGTCCCAAGTCCGTGCTGAGAAAGGAGGAGGGCCTTCCCTCTGGGCCCTTTAATAATATATATATATATAAAAAATAATCAATGTCCCTGTCTAAATTGTGCCTGATATATTAGAGCGTGATAATTAGAGCGTGATGATACTCTTAGCTCCGAAGCACTTCCCTTTCACACTTTCTCTCATTTCCTTTAGAGCAGCTTAACAGGCTTACTTGTGCAAAGGGCTAAAAAGAGATTGTATACAGTCGTAATCTAGAAGTTCCACTGTACATCTCTTCTCTGCTGTCCCGTCTGCGTGCTTGTCTCGACTGTAAAGTGTGGGAAGAGGGTGTACCCCTTTACGGAGGATAGACAGCAGGATCCGTTCGCCCCGAGTACATAACGTTTCTAAAGAGAGAGAGCAGTTTGGGTTCTCCTTTATGGAGGATAGACAGAAGGATCTGTTCGCTCTGTGTACATAAAGTGTCTGAAGAAAGAGAGCAGTTTAGGTTCAGGGTGCCAATACTGCTGTCTTGAGGAGGAGTGACAACACTCTACCTTTCCCTTCCCCCAAAGACACATGGGTATATTAGAGCGTGATAATTAGAGCGTGATGAAGATTGGAGCGCAATTCTAATTCGTTGGATAGCGATGATAATTGGAGCGTGATAATAATCAAGGTCCCTGTCTAAATTGTGCCTGGTATATTAGAGCATCATAATTAGAGCGTAATGAAGATTGGAGCTCAATTCTAATTCGTTAGATAGCGATGATAATCGGAGCGTGTCAATTAAAGCGTGATAATTGGAGCGTGATAATAATCAGGGTCCCTGTCTGTAATTAGAGTGTGATTATTAGAGTATGATGATTAGAATGTGATAATTAGGGTGTGATGATTAGAGTGTGATGATTAGAGTATGATAATTAGAAGTGTGATGATTCCCTCATTTCCTTTAAGACAGCTTACGGTGCAAAGGGCTAAAAAGAGATTGTATACAGTCGTAATCTAAAGTTCCACTGTGCATCTCTTCTCTGCTGTCCCGTCTGTGTGCTGTCTCGACTGTAAAGTGTGGGAAGAGGGTGTTTACGGAGGATAGACAGCAGGATCCGTTCGCCCGTGTACCGACTGTTTTTTTTAAGGACCCTTTCACACGTGCGGACCGTTTTTTAGATCAGTTTTTATCGTCAGTTCATCCATTTTTTCATCCGTTTATTATCCGTATTTCGTCCGTTTACATCCGTTTATTATCCGTTTTTTTTCCGTTCACATCCGTTTTCCATCTGTTTTCCGTCCATTTACGTCCGTTTTCTGTCCATTTACGTCCGTTTTCCGTCAGTTTACGTCCGTTTTACGTCCGTTTTCCGTCCGTTTCCTGTCCGTTTTTCACCCTTTTTTTTTTTGGTTAGAACTTTATTTAATCAGATTTTCAAGAAATTTCCCATGATTCTTTGTTTTCCCCAGCGTGCTTTCTATCTTGCTTTGTGGTTACAGCACGATTTGAGCTTCCTGATACCTTGCTGTAGTGTGCTTATAGTAATGGATTTGGGGAGATATTTTGAGCATGTGACATTATTTGTCATGCTATTCTACATGAGGAGACAAAAAAGCAGGACCAGGAAGATGTCTGCAAGGAGACGCAGATACTGGACACACCCCATGCTGCTCAAGAGGCCAACTGACGGGTATTTTGCTCTACACTACGCAGATCTGCGACGTTTCCCTCCAAAAATTTTCAATTTTACACGAATGACTGTTACAACATTTCAATTTTTGTTGGAAAAGTTGCATCCCCAGGATTAGACAGGATGAACACAGATATGAGACGTTGTGTGCCTCCAGAGGAGCGACTTCTCCTTACCCTGAGGTAAGCCAGCCAGCCTTTCTGCTTGATTATGTCCAGTATCATTTTAGATTTGTTTCTTAATTTCTTCTACTCTTCCTAGGTTTCTGGCATCTGGAGTATCCTATACATCCCTAAGCCATTTTTTTTTGTTGGGAACCTCAACAATTTCTGAAATTGTGCATGACACCTGTCAAGCTATATGGGAGGAGCTTCGGTCTACTGCAATGCCTGTTCCTGATACATGCATGTGGCAGGAAATTACAAAAGATTTTTGGAATAAAACTCAGTTTCCTAATTGTGTTGGAGCCCTGGATGGGAAACATATCAGAATTCAGATGCCACCTGGATCAGGCTCACAATATTATAATTACAAGAAATACTTTTCCCTTGTGCTTATGGCAATCTGTGACAGTAATTATAAGTTTGTAGCTGTAGATATTGGCGCGTATGGATCAAATGCAGACTCAAGAGTCTTCTCAGCATCGCAAATGGGGAGAAGACTACTAGAGGGCCACTTTAATTTGCCATCAGACAAACCTCTTCCAGGAACTGTAGGGCCAGATATGCACTTTCCCAAGGCATTTGCACTTTCCCAACATCTTCTAAGGCCTTATGCCAGGCACAATCTAACCCCCCCCAAAAAGATTTTTAATTATCGCTTGAGTCGTGCAAGGCGCCTTATTGAATGCACCTTTGGCATTTTGAGCAGCAAGTGGCGCATATTTCACACTACAATACAACTGAGCCTGGAGAATGCCCAACTAGCAATCCAAGCATGCTGTGTCCTCCATAATATAATACGTGAAAAAGAAGGAATTACTGTTGAGGAAGAGGACGAGATCGACTTACCTTCTGTACGCTTTTCCGGACTGAGACCCAACAATTCTGCCGTTACCATGCGTGATAATTTTGCAAAATTTTTTATGTCCCCAGAAGGAGAGGTCCCGTGGCAATATCAGTATGTTTAAAAACACTCACGAGGCACTTTATTATGTGCACCTTGCTAGTACCATGTTTGACCCCTTTGCTAACCTGCATGATCTTTGTTGTTGCAATGGAATTGGAAATACAATAGTTTTAAAAAATTATACTTATTTTGTTAGTATAGCAGTCTTGTGACTTGTATCAGTGTATGCTTAAAGCTGATAATTTTAATTCTCCCAGTGTCTTTATCACTGACCCTATGACCATCACATTCTTTTGTATCAGTTGCATTGTGTTTATATACAATAAAAAAAATTAGTTTTTCAAGCAGGCTATTTCCTTTATTTTAAAAGCATAGAAGTAATGACAACATACAAAAGAAAATGTAATGTAAAAAAAGGAGGATATACATCAAACAAACAAGTGAGGAAATGGCAAAATAAACAACTTTTTAAAACGGGGCAACTGAAACTGGGGATTCAAACGGGACAACTTAAATGTGGAATTATTTAAAGGTCCTGAAAATAAGGTCTGGGGGAAGTTGAATAGGGATATGTATAAGATTGGGATGAAGTGGACTGGGAAGTGGAGGAGTCATAGCTGGGTGCTTGCGGTGGGGGTAATACATTTTGGGAGGTGGTGGCTGGGGCACGGTGGTGATGGGGGATAAAGCCTGGGTGGTATGGTGGATGAGGTGGTGGAGCATGCTCAATTGGGTTTGGCCGTTGGGGAGGGCTACTAAATGTTGGCATGGCTTCACCAGCATGAGCAGCTCTAATACATGCCCCAATATAACTACCAATAGCCAAATGTACATCCATTCTTCTGGAATTGGGTGTGGTTTCAAGATAATTATATGTGCTCCGAAGGAAGGTTGCATCTGCATTGGTAGGATCTAAGAATGGATCCTTAATATTCTCAGGCTTGTGCATCCCCTTCATGTCCTCCATGAAGGCCAACATGGCTGCGTCCATATCCTTCTTTTTCTTGTTTTTACGTTTTCCTCTCGCAGTACTCAAAGAACGTATCTGAGGGGTGTAACATTTTATTAGTATATTTTATTTAGTCCAGATTTCAACATTAGTGATTTGATATAGCATACTTACAGGCACTTGTTGGGATTGTATGGTGGCTGCTGAAGGATTCTCATTATCAGGGCTTGCCTGGTTTTCAGTAGCTCCAATCTCTCCCTCAGGGACTGGGTGTTCATCTTCTGTATCCGTCTGCTCTTCTTCTGTACCAGACAGATTGCTTGCAGTACTGTAAAACATTTGTTGAAAGATGGATAAAAGATCAATACAGATTAGTTAGTACAATACATAGATCCATGTGTGTGAAACATACAGACCACTTTTACCTACAGTTAGGCCTACTTAAAAGGCTTATCTCTAGGTGCAAGAAATAGCTCCTAAGCCTACACGGTTTAGGAGATATTTGCAGAAAAAACGTACAGAGCGGTGCTTGACTCGTGCCATTTCTGAAGGCGACTGTGTCGTGACTGATGACTCCAACACGCATGGCATCATCATGGCTACGAGCAATCGCAGCTATGGAGCCGTAATACACACAAGTCACACAAGGAGTGATGGCGTCGATAAAGGAGGGGAAAGAAGACCACTGTTGGGGGTTTGATCTCGGGAAAGTAATTTTTTATGAGCTAGTATGCTATGCATACTAGTTCATTATGCCTTATATTTTTGGGAAAAATGTACATGCAATTTTGAGCTTAATAAGGAAACTTATTTAATATAGGGGATAACCAAATTATTTATTTACCTTCTTACGTTCATAACATTCTTCAAGAATTCCAACATCTCGAAAAAAGGGCCTGGTTTCTTTTTAGATGATCCAGCACCGCTTTTGCTTTTCATCTCCTCCTTCAAGTCCTGCCTGAACCGGTCTCTGAGTGACCTCCAACGTGTCATGATTCTGTTACCTGCAAAGGAACAGTAGACACAATGAACTGATAGAACTCCCAAAGCTACGTATACTACTTGAATCATACAATTGTAATACAGTTGTGTGGTGGCAGGTGACGTGGCACGTGACGTGGCCAGTGGCCAGCCCACAACTTGTGGCAGGTGACGTGGCACATGATGTGGCACGTGACGTGGCAGGTGACGTGGCACGTGACGTGGCAGGTGAAGTGGCAGGTGACGTGGCAGGTGACGTGGCAGGTGACGTGGCAGGTGACGTGGCACGTGACGTGGCAGGTGACGTGGCAGGTAACGTGGCACGTGACGTGGTAGGTGAAGTGCCACGTGACGTGGCAGGTGACGTGGCAGGTGACATGGCACGTGAAGTGGCAGGTGACGTGGCAGGTGACGTGGCACGTGACGTGGCAGGTGACGTGGCAGGTGACGTGGCCAGTGTACAGTTCACAAATTGTGGCAGTCATATGGATGCTGACATATGGGTGGACTACAAGTTTTATCATGCCAACCCACCCCCATCCCACATACTGCTTACCACGTTGTATACGTCTCTTGGTGCTTAGTGATAGCCAGTTTGGGGTCACTGCTTCAAATATTTCTTCCCATTTAACAGTGGTAAGGTTTCGATCACTGTATTCTGGACATCTCTTGTCCCACAATGCAGGCCTCTCATGCACAAGTTGTATGATTTGTTCTTGTGAGACATCTTTTGCCATTCTCTTCTCTCCAGTGCTTCAGTAAAAAAAACTTCTTTTCTCTCTGGGCGCCAGCCAGCATGTGCTTAAACACTTCCTGGGTCAAGGGTTATTGTAATGTATGCATATTGAATGCATATTAAAGTTTGTTGAATTCTGTTATTTTATTTATTGTACAGATTCTGATGAAAAACGGATTTCAGCGGATCGGATGTTAAACGGATCGTCCGCTAACATCCGATTTTCGTCCGTTCCGTTTTTTGGACGGAAGAAAAATAGGGTTTTCTTCCGTCCAAAAAAGCGGAGCTTAGCGGAGACGGATGGAAACGGACGTTAGCGGATGCTCATCCGCTAACGTCCGCTAGCCCATAGGGAATCATTGCGGTCCGTTTTTCATCCGTAAAAAAACGGACGAACGGTCCGCACGTGTGAAAGGGCCCTAACTCTGCCATGGCCGGTCCCAAGCCCGGGCTGCGAAAAGAGGAGGGATGGGTGCTGGGGCAAGCAAACCAGCCCTGTAAAGAATATTTGCTACTGTAGACCCAGGAACTCAGCCAAACATGGCAAGGAAGTACAAGTGGGGGGGGGGGGGGGTGTATTTTTCCAAATCATTTTCCGTGTACAGTGTTTTTGATAACTTTACATAGGATTGTAGACTTTACATAGGATAAAAAAAGCGCTAAGACCCGCCCTGAAATATTTGCGTGGGGAGACTACTTCCGATGTCTAAAGTCTTACTAAAGACTAAAGTCTGTCTAAAGTCCTACTTCCGATGTCTAAAGTCCTCTTTGGGGCTACATTCAGAGACGGCTATAGTCCTCTTTGGGGCTACATTCAGAGACAGCTCTAGGCTTTGTGAGGCTTAGGCAACACCTAGACATGAGGCCCCACTCACACCCATAATGGGAAAAATAATTAAAGCAATAGAAAAATTACCTGTATAAATTACATATAGCAACAGGAGCTCACAATCAGCGCACGTACCCACCCAACAGTAAGACGTGTGGCTTATAGCAGCAGGCAGGTCCAGCGTGCAGCGTTTCCAGCCAGTGCTTAAAGCATCCAGCTCCCAGGTATCCAGCCTACGGTCCCTGGCTTCACTTCCCCCCTAGCCCCCCAGGCTTTTCTTCATCCTCACAGGAGCCGACCGCAGCCACAATGACGTACTCCTAGGTACGGCCTCCTCACACCAGGCAGCCTGGACAGTCCGTGGCTGGGGCCGGCAGTTGCGCACCTATCCAGCCCCCTCCACTTTTCCTCCCTAACAGGTACTGCCAGCCGTGATCGGAGAACCACTCCTGTATAAGGTAAGCCCCCACCAGCTCCCATCATCCACAACACCCCCGGCCCCATTAAAATTTGCCCCTCAAAACTGTCCCCATCACCAAATTTGAAGATCCTCGCATTTATGGTTTTTGAGATATTGACCGGCAAAGCAAATTGCGGAAGTCCCGACAAGGCAACATTTCAGCAATTGTGTCCAGGAGGTCGGGTAGATTTGTGAGAGACGGTCCCTAAATCAACAGTAACTATTTTCAGAGGGCAGCGGGAGAGGTTGCTGCGGATATATAGGGAGGTATATTTTTAGAGCCAGCCACCCAATGAATGGTGAAGCTAGAGTGTGACAAGACAAAAAATGAAGAAGAGAGCCTATTGAAGTTAACTCCACCATGGCCGGTCCCAAGTCCGTGCTGAGAAAGGAGGAGGGCCTTCCCTCTGGGCCCTTTAATAATATATATATATATATATATATAAAAAATAATCAATGTACCTGTCTAAATTGTGCCTGATATATTAGAGCGTGATAATTAGAGCGTGATGATACTCTTATCTCCGGAGCACTTCCCTTTCACACTTTCTCTCATTTCCTTTAGAGCAGCTTAACAGGCTTACTTGTGCAAAGGGCTAAAAAGAGATTGTATACAGTCGTAATCTAAAGTTCCACTGTACATCTCTTCTCTGCTGTCCCGTCTGCGTGCTTGTCTCGACTGTAAAGTGTGGGAAGAGGGTGTACCCCTTTACGGAGGATAGACAGCAGGATCCGTTCGCCCCGAGTACATAACGTTTCTAAAGAGAGAGAGCAGTTTGGGTTCTCCTTTATGGAGGATAGACAGAAGGATCTGTTCGCTCTGTGTACATAAAGTGTCTGAAGAAAGAGAGCAGTTTAGGTTCAGGGTGCCAATACTGCTGTCTTGAGGAGGAGTGACAACACTCTACCTTTCCCTTCCCCCAAAGACACATGGGTATATTAGAGCGTGATAATTAGAGCGTGATGAAGATTGGAGCGCAATTCTAATTCGTTGGATAGCGATGATAATTGGAGCGTGATAATAATCAAGGTCCCTGTCTAAATTGTGCCTGGTATATTAGAGCATCATAATTAGAGCGAAATGAAGATTGGAGCTCAATTCTAATTCGTTAGATAGCGATGATAATCGGAGCGTGTCAATGAAAGCGTGATAATTGGAGCGTGATAATAATCAGGGTCCCTGTCTGTAATTAGAGTGTGATTATTAGAGTATGATGATTAGAATGTGATAATTAGGGTGTGATGATTAGAGTGTGATGATTAGAGTATGATAATTAGAAGTGTGATGATTCCCTAATTTCCTTTAAGACAGCTTACGGTGCAAAGGGCTAAAAAGAGATTGTATACAGTCGTAATCTAAAGTTCCACTGTGCATCTCTTCTCTGCTGTCCCGTCTGTGTGCTGTCTCGACTGTAAAGTGTGGGAAGAGGGTGTTTACGGAGGATAGACAGCAGGATCCGTTCGCCCCGTGTACCGACTGTTTTTTTTAACTCTGCCATGGCCGGTCCCAAGCCCGTGCTGCGAAAAGAGGAGGGATGGGTGCTGGGGCAAGCAAACCAGCCCTGTAAAGAATATTTGCTACTGTAGACCCAGGAACTCAGCCAAACATGGCAAGGAAGTACAAGTGGGGGGGGGGGGTTGTATTTTTCCAAATCATTTTCTGTGTACAGTGTTTTTGATAACTTTACATAGGATTGTAGACTTTACATAGGATAAAAAAAGCGCTAAGACCTGCCCTGAAATATTTGCGCGGGGAGACTACTTCCGATGTCTAAAGTCTTACTAAAGTCTTACTAAAGACTAAAGTCTGTCTAAAGTCCTACTTCCGATGTCTAAAGTCCTCTTTGGGGCTACATTCAGAGACGGCTATAGTCCTCTTTGGGGCTACATTCAGAGACAGCTCTAGGCTTTGTGAGGCTTAGGCAACACCTAGACATGAGGCCCCACTCACACCCATAATGGGAAAAATAATTAAAGCAATAGAAAAATTACCTGTATAAATTACATATAGCAACAGGAGCTCACAATCAGCGCACGTACCCACCCAACAGTAAGACGTGTGGCTTATAGCGGCAGGCAGGTCCAGCGTTCAGCGTTTCCAGCCAGTGCTTAAAGCATCCAGCTCCCAGGTATCCAGCCTACGGTCCCTGGCTTCACTTCCCCCCTAGCCCCTCAGGCTTTCCTTCATCCTCACAGGAGCCGACCGCAGCCACAATGACATACTCCCAGGTACGGCCTCCTCACACCAGGCAGCCTGGACAGTCCGTGGCTGGGGCCGGCAGGCGCGCACCTATCCAGCCCCCTCCACCTTTCCTCCCTAACAGGTACTGCCAGCCGTGATCGGAGGACCACTCCTGTATAAGGTAAGCCCCCACCAGCTCCCATCATCCACAACACCCCCATGGGACACTCAATTTCGCGGCGGCTGCTTTAGGGAAAAAAAATGCAAAAGATCTGCAAAAACACTGTACACTGTGGAAACTGATTCGGAAAATGGTCCCCTCTCCATCTACCCATCTTCCCTGCCATCTTAAACAATTAAGATGGCAAGGAAGATGGTTTATTTCCTGGCCAGCTTGGCATGGCAATATAGGTAAAAACAGTTCCAGCCCAGGTAAATTTGGAGCCCAAGTACCATATGTGCCGGCCCAGAACTCAGTTTGATGGTGCACGCTTGAGCATAAAAGAAAATGGTAAAGGGAACAGGGTACTGCAGTCTGCTCAAATAATTTGTAATAAAAACATGCCAAATATGCATCTGGCTTCAATCATTTTAACTGTAGGCCCCTTAGTCTTATACATACAGGTCCCAGAAGCAGCGGGGGCAGGAGGAAATGATGCACTGGGCTGGGATGGAAGTACATTATGTACTACAAAAAATGTAGTACTAATGGTTCTAATTTTGACTGTCCTATCAACATGGACCACAAACCTTCCTCACTGTGCTATATGTTTTGTGCTGCACCATTGGCATGGTTATATCTTCTTAGTTCTCTCCATAAACTTATTAGAAATTTGTGCCTAAAGTAAGACTTTAGACATCGGAAATAGTCTCCCCACGCAAATATTTCAGGGCGGGTCTTAACGCATTTTTTTGTGGAAAAAAAAGGTTTCATGAATTAAAAAAATAAAACAGCAAAATTAGCCCAATGTTTTTGTATAATGAGAAAGACGATGTTACGCCTTAGAATGGCGCCAAACTTTGGTACTTAAAAATCTTGATGGCGACGCTTTGAAAATGTTTACAGGTTACCAGTTTAGAGTTACAGAGGAGATCTAGGCCTAGAGTTGTTTCTCTCGCTCTAACACACGCGGCAATACCTCACATATGTGGTTTGAACGGCTTTACATATGTGGGCGGGACTTACGTGTGCGTTCGCTTTTGAGCGCGAGCGACCGAAGACAGGGGCGTTTTAATTATTTATTTATTTTACACTTTTATTCCTATTACAAGGAATGTACATCCCTTGTAATAGGAATGGTGTGTGACAGGTCCTCTTTATGGAGAGATGTAGGGTCAATAAGACCTCACATCTCTCCTCCAGGCTGGAAAGCATGAGATCGTGAAAAAAATTCACCGATCTCATGCTTACTAGCCGCAATCGCGGCTTTATTTACTTCTGGGAACCCGGGCGTGAAGTCATCACATCGCGCCCGGGTCTCCGGTCATAGAGATGACTGGTGACCATCTGGTCATCATTCATCTCCAGTGCCTATCCTGACCTCCCTGGGGCCCTAAGCAAAATTACATGTCAGCGGGGGGGTTTTGGGCTGCCGAAAATGACATGTCACATTGAAGTTGAAAAGCTGGGGGGGGGGGGGGCTGCCGACAGTGTGACATATAAAAAAAAAATGCCATAAAACTATCCCCTATTTTGTAGACGCTATAAGTTTTGCGCAAACCAAACGCTTATTGCGATTTTATTTTACGAAAAATATGTGGAAGAATGCGTATCGGCCTAAACTGAGGAAAAAAAATGTTTTTATATATGTTTGGGGGATATTTATTAAGCAAAAAGTAAAAAATATTGAATTTTTTTCAAAATTTACGCTCTATTTTTGTTTATAGCACAAAAAATAAAAACCGCAGCAGTGATCAAATACCACCAAAAGAAAGCTCTATTTGTGGTAAAAAAAGGACGCCAATTTTGTTTGGAAACCACGTCGCACGACTGCGCAATTGTCAATTAAAGCGACGCAGTGCCGAATCACAAAAACTGGCCAGGTCCTTTAGCTGCCTAAAGGTCTAAGTCTTAAGTGGTTAAGGAGCACATACCGACCAGTGACCATCAATATAAGGGGATGCACTGAGCAAAAACCACCAAAACATAGGCAAACGCTGAGAACTGACCATTGAACTAAGAGTAAGGTGACCAGATTTTTTAAATGAAATCCGGGGACATATTCTTTTTTACTAGTAATGGCAGCAATCAGCGACTCTCTACCCGTCGCCCCCGCCTCACAGCCTCTCAAGTATCACTCTCCGAGCCCCGGCTACTACTGGATGGGGTGCGGAGGAAGATCCCTCCAGGGAAGGCAAGGAGATAGGCAGGCAGGTGGGGACTTGAGCCAAGGCAGAAGAACAGAAGTGGAGCTGAATGAGCATGCACCCGAAACTGAAGAAATATTCTCTCCGCTTCGACCAGCACACGATCATCAGAAAGGGGCACAGCTAATGGAAAAAACACCCCCCTATACTAGTAGGAGTGGTGGAGCGGGGTGTAATTCAGATTTTTTTTTTATTCTGCACTGAATGTCTTTGAAATTGCCCCAGCCCCTGTTCAAATCCAATCTGGGGACAAAACCGGGGACAGACTTGGTCCGGGGACAGTGTCCTCAATCCGGGGACTGTCCCCTGAAACCGGGGCTGTCTGGTCACCCTACTCTATGGAAGGATGGTTGGAACTTTGGGAGCTGGGAGACACTGTGGGAGGTTAGGGGATCTACAGTTATCTGGAGACCCTGGAGCAGGGAGGCCCTGGCTCTGTGGTTGAGAACCCTTGCCCTACTACACATACAGCACATCATCTGACTCTTCCTTTTTTCTCAGCTGCCCCCCTGATGACAAGCCGCACGGCACACTCATCATCAGGGGCAGCTGCAAGATCCCAGAAAAGACAGCTGGTTCCCTGGTGACTTTTAAGAAGATGGCGGTGCTGGAGTGGTGCAGAGCATCTCTGTTGAACACAGATGGATGACTGGACCTGTGACTATACTGTATTTTCTTGTAGATAACCCAGCAAAAAAAGTTTACTTCAAGTCACTCAGCTCTTGAGTTCCTGTGGTAGACTAGCAACACACATATCATTTTTGTGGACTGAGTGGTGTCAGCCCTGCCCACTGTCTTTTGCTACCACTAAATCACTTCCACTTGCAGATCTCCACAACATAAAGGCTATTCCATGATAAGTGAGAGTTTCATTGTTGAGGTTTACATTTTAAACAACCTTAAGTTCCTCCTACCTGATCCTCCTGAGGGATCTCCTGATGTTCCTGTATGGGGTCCCGGGAATACAGAGGACGGTAACATCTCTCTGGGGGATTTCTGTTACTGTATCCTTCTGTAGGAAATACAAAACCATAGACAAGTAATGTCTTTATGAAAACTTCAAGAGTACTCCCACTGACATCTGTTTTTTTTTTCTGAAGAACGGTGCTTTCTTTGTTCAGGCATCATTCAAGGTCACCACCTATGTCCTGAACTAAGGTGCTGGCTCAATTATGTAGCTACTGGGTCCTATGCATTTGTGCCCTGCAGGATCTAAGACTAAGAATTGAGCGATCAAAAACCACTGATCGCTCAGATCTCAGAGCTCGGCAAGCAGAGAGCTGGTGGCTGTCAATCACCGCTGTCTGCTCAGCCCCCCTGTGCTCACAGGAGCCCTGGGCTTTGGAGGGGCAGCTGGCCCAGGTTCTCAGCAGATCGATGAGAGGCTGAGCAAGGTGCCGGTCCAGGCTCCTAGGTGGTCGTGATCTTTTCCCAGCCTGGAAGAGCTCTCTGACATCAGCCGTCAACGGGCTTCGTTCTGCACTCCTGTGATCCACATAAGAAGTGCAGCCAAACAAGCATTGGCTGTACTTCTCCCTTAATTTTGTAGCTCGATTTGCCCAGATTGGTGTGTTTAATCACATTTTTTGCTCATATGTACAGTACTTAAGGCTAGAGACAATTTAATGTCACGCCAATCAGGAAAGCTGTCTCCTGATTGGGCGCGTTGCTGGTGCTCAGGGTAAGTGGAGACCCAGCATTGGATTCCAGGAGAGGTAAGCGTGATACTTTTTACATATCTACCAGGCTAATCCTAATGGCTTTGCTGATAAAAATGTATTCAAATGTGTCACTAACCATCTCTCTGCTCTACATGGCTACATACAGATTTTAAATTAGAGAGAGAAGGTCAGAAAGCAAACTGCTTCTGAAAAGTCAATAATACTCAAGGTTCAAGGTTCAGGGCTACACCTTTTATTAAATGTTTATGAACAGGGAGAATCCAGGATTATTTTCTGGATTTTTGTGTTTATTACTAACCTGTGCTAATCTCTGGAGGGATTTCATCCTCTTTACACAGATCATCACCCATCACATAAAGATCTTCTTCAGCCTCGACTTTAACAACAATCTGACTGTCACCCTGGGTGAGACAAAAAAGGGTCGTGTGAGTTTATAATAAACTTTACTACTCAATAAAAATAAAAAATGTCCTTGCAACCATGGCACAAGTACTTAATTCAACTAGCACACTAATGCAGATGTCTGCACAAAGCTTGAGGCCAAATCGCAGGCAGTCTTGTTGCATAAAATATGCCAATCCTGGAAATGTCCTAAGGGTTACTGCTCTAGGAGTTTGGTCTTTCACAAAATAGCTATTGTGTATAGAGCTGCTAGCGTAGCACTGGTTCTTATTATTAGTCCAAGATTGGTCATGTGATTATGGTATAGTACTCCCACTTAGAACTCATTTTGAATGCTTTCCACAATTATACCAAAATTACCCATTTCAGTAACTACAGAACAGAGGTAGGTAAGAATCTGAATTAAAGTGGTTGTAAAGGAAACATTTGTTTTCAAAATATGCATCCTTTACCTGCAGACATGCCTCTTTTCATTTCCTCATTGTTCATTTTTGCTCAGAAGTTGCTCTAATTCTTCTCTGTTCGGTTCACTTCCTGCTTGTCTGATTGTTAGTCACCACCGTGAAGGGAGGCTTTACTGTGGTGGTCAGTGATGTGCTCGCCCCCTCCTGGGAACTACATCTGTGCGGCAGGACGCTCTCTACGTGTTAAAGACTTCAAGGAGGTGTGAATTACTGGGAATGCCGCAATTCATACTGGGAAATGTAGTTCTTACATGAACAAGTGATGCAAACCAGGAAGTGAATGAGAGAACAGAAACTAGAACGCCGGAGGTAATATAGATGAAGGAATTTAATAGGTATTTACTTGTTTTTTAACAGAATCATTACACTATTATGTCTGTCTACCTTGCTGACATAAATTTTAGGCAATTTTTTTTCCTTTACTGTATAAAGCTGACCTGTAGTCTACCTTCATTTTGACTTTGTCTGGATACCTCCTACGCTAAGCGTATCCTCAGTGTTTTGTGGATGTTTGAGAGTTAAACTCCTTATCAGTTTGGGCCTTTCTTCCAGAGCCCCTTGGTGAAATCCCAGCTCTGCACACCTGAAAGATTCCTACCATCACTGCGCTGGATTTCTGAGTTTGCACACATGCTGTTCCCAGTATGAGGGGCTCCCACCATCCCTGCATGGAGTTCTCAAGCATGTACACCTTCTCACCACTCTAGGGTTGCCACCTGATGTGTGTGCGGACTTGGGAACTTAGCTCAGGGATTGTTAGCGTTGTTATCGTATCCCTTTAAAACATAACACATATGAATTCCACAGGTTCTGTGGCTGATTAAGGTGGCATTTCTGCTCAGAGTTCCCGGGTCTGCACTCCTGCTGTGTCCATTAGGAGGGGTTCCCACCATTTCTGCTCTGAGTTCCCGGGTCTGCACTCCTGCTGTGCCCATTAGGAGGGGTTCCCACCATTTCTGCTCTGAGTTCCCGGGTCTGCACTTCAGCTGTGCCCATTAGGAGGGGTCCTCGCTATTTCTGGTCCGAGTTCTCGGGTCTGCACTCCTGCTGTGCCCATTAGGTGGGGTTCCCACCATTTCTGCTCCGAGTTACGGGTCTGCACTCCTGCTGTGCCCATTAGGAGGGGTTCCCACCATTTCTGCTCTGAGTTCCCGGGTCTGCACTTCTGCTGTGCCCTTTAAGAGGGGTTCCCGTCATTTCTGCTCCGAGTTCCCAGGTCTGCACTCCTGCTGTGCCCATTAGGAGGGGTTCCCGCCATTTCTGCTCTGAGTTCCTGGGTCTGCACTCCTGCTGTGCCCACTAGGAGGGGTTCCACTATTTCTGCTCCGAGTTCCCAGGTCTGCACTCCTGCTGTGCCCATTAGGAGGGGTTCCCACCATTTCTGCTCTGAGTTCCCGGGTCTGCACTTCAGCTGTGCCCATTAGGAGGGGTCCTCGCTATTTCTGGTCCGAGTTCTCGGGTCTGCACTCCTGCTGTGCCCATTAGGTGGGGTTCCCACCATTTCTGCTCCGAGTTACGGGTCTGCACTCCTGCTGTGCCCATTAGGAGGGGTTCCCACCATTTCTGCTCTGAGTTCCCGGGTCTGCACTTCTGCTGTGCCCTTTAAGAGGGGTTCCCGTCATTTCTGCTCCGAGTTCCCAGGTCTGCACTCCTGCTGTGCCCATTAGGAGGGGTTCCCGCCATTTCTGCTCTGAGTTCCTGGGTCTGCACTCCTGCTGTGCCCACTAGGAGGGGTTCCACTATTTCTGCTCCGAGTTCCCAGGTCTGCACTCCTGCTGTGCCCATTAGGAGGGGTTCACGCCATTTCTGCTCTGAGTTTCTGGGTCAGGCACTCCTGCTGTGCCCACTAGGAGGGGTTCCACTATTTCTGCTCCGAGTTCCTGGGTCTGCACTCCTGCTGTGCCCACTAGGAGGGGTTCCACTATTTCTGCTCTGAGTTCCTGGGTCTGCACTCCTGCTGTGCCCACTAGGAGGGGTTCCACTATTACTGCTTCGAGTTCCCAGGTCTGCACTCCTGCTGTGCCCACTAGGAGGGGTTCCACTATTTCTGCTCCGAGTTCCTGGGTCTGCACTCCTGTGCCCATTAGGAGGGGTCCCCTCCATTTCTGCTCTGAGTTCCCGGGTCTGCACTCCTGCTGTGCCCATTAGGAGGGGTTCCACTATTTCTGCTCTGAGTTCCCGGGTCTGCACTCCTGCTGTGCCCACTAGAAGGGGTCCCCACATTGAAATAGGACAGGTGGGTAGAATCGCCTAAAGCTTATATCCAATTTATGAGTCAATGAGACAAGATTCTTAATGCACGTGGAACCTAATTAATCCCACCTGATCATCCTGAGGGATCTCCTGATGTTCCTGTGTGGAGTCCCGGGAATACAGAGGACGGGGACATCTCTCTGGGGAATTTCTGTTACTGGGTCCATCTGTAGGAAACACACACTGACTGAATACATTGTTTCTATGTCTTTATATCAGAGGATGTGTATCTAGGGGGATCCTCAATACTCTTCTCTTCTTTACAAGAAATGAAAGTCTGCTCTTACGCGGTGATGTGAGGGGCGGCCGGTTCTCCATCATGATGTCCTTGTAGAGATCCTTGTGTCCTTCTATATACTTCAACTCCTCTGTGGAGAAAACACCCAAAGCTCATCCATATCTGGCAAGAGACCTATTAAATGTAAAATGACCATTAATGGTGGAGAGGGACTCCAATAATCAATATCAACCGGTCCCAAGAGGCATCAGTTACTACATACTTAGCCAAAACAGAGTTTAAAAGGCTGCGGTCACATCTTAGGAACCTCCATATGGGTTGTACCCTCGGAGGGGAACGTATTTAGGGGGTGAGAATGGAATGACAACCACTTTTAGGCAGGATCTACATGACCACCCAGGTTAGGCATGTCAGATCTTACGCCACAGTTAATCAATGTGATACGGCAATTAGGCTAGGATGGTAATTAAACACGTTGGCTAATTATGCAGCTCTGTGTTCATGCATGATATGAAGGGTTTTAGTTTAATCTGAAAGGGGACTGATTGCATATTCATAAAAGGACATTATCATCTCCTGCTTACCATACAACCACTTTCAAGGCTGAGGACTCCTCCTTGAGCTACAACAAAATGTCTGCCTCCTGCAATGAGGACACTAATAAAATGAAAAAAAAATAAAAATGTGTGTATATATACATCTATCTATCTATATCTATCTCTATCTATCTATATATCCATCTCTATCTATATTCATCTCTATCTATATATCCATCTCTATCTATCTATATCTATCTATATCCATCTCTATCTATCTATATATCTATCTCTATCTATCTCTATCTATATATCTATCTATATCCAAGTCTATCTATCCATCTTTCTACAGATATATATATATATATATATATATATATATATATATATATATATATATATATATATATATATATTATAAAGAAGGTATCAGAAAGTATGCCGAAGGATAAGTCTGATCCAAGCGCTCTATGGATAAAGTGTGATATATATAACCAGAGCTTTTTTTCTCAGAAAATAGGTGCAGGAACTCAACCACGACCCGTTCAGATTTCACAAACAGTAGAAGGGTCTTAAAGGGGCATTACATACCATAATTGCATTACATACAGTGTGCAGAGTTCAGGGGGTTACAAAGCAGTCACTTGTAAACACAGAAACCAGACTTCTGTGTTCACAAGTGATTGTGGTGAGTGGGCACCAAAGGGTCTGAGCCAAAGGTGGTGGAACTGAGTTCCACCAAGTTCCCCCAGAAAAAAAGCCCTGTATATAACATATATTGGGTCGTTTGTTTTGCGCAGGAAAAGCAGCTATTATAAAAAGGTAATAATGTAATTAAAAAATGTGTCTCTAAACAGGAACACTAACAGCGCTGTGGGTAATGGATTTAGATATGTCTAAAGTGTACCATTCTGCTTATAAAGTAGGTGGATGGTCACTCTAATGTATATTTGGTGTAATAATCATAACAAACAAACGTACAGTCACATACACCTAACCTTAATATGATTAAACAGAAAAAAATATATATATAAATTAATAAATTAAAATATATATATATATATATTAATAATTTAGTCCATTCAGAAAAATAATTGCGGGATCAATCTCTGCTATTGTTTGCTGGAAAGTTCATAAGATATCCAAAGCAATCTTCACTCAGCATCTCCCATAGGAGTTCTACTCACCAGATACTCCCAATGTGATTAGCCTTTAGACCTCCTTATGGCAGCTGGGATCCTATATGTGGATTCTCCTTACAGATCTCCTCTGTGGTGAAGACGCTGTCTCTCCTTTTAAACCGCACTGCTAACTCAAATCCTCTCCAGTGGAATCAGTATAAAGGATGAGGTTTTAATCATGAAAGATAAACACAGGGACAGGACATAGCGTAATACTGTAATTTTATTAAGAAATAATCCCCGCATAAATATATCCTTACAATGTAAAATAGAAACAAAAGCACATCAGAAGGTGATACTGGAGCTCACGTATACCGTTGGGCTATGTCAGCTCAGCTCCAGCTGACAAGCTCTGCACTCAGTGAGACCGCTGTGTGTGTTGAACGTCGCGTAGCCACGCCTGACGCGTTTCGTGGTAGGCTCACGTCTTCAGAGGGCGTGGCTACACGGCGTTGACTCTGATTTAAATAGGGACAGTGGGCGTGTATCTCCGCCCCATTGTCCTGGTACTCATCACTAATGATTTAGTTAGTAAACACCTAATAGGAGGTGGGACAGTGTGTGTCACGGCCATCCCATTCCTGTGACGTGGTGCTGTGTTATTGAGGGATTCGTTTGTACCGCCCATCCCGCTGTGTTACGATCGGACCGGGGATCAATACTACACACCCGCCGATCTAGAGACAAAGTATGTTGCTGGATCCATAATGTTATTTCCGATCCTGCTACAAAGGATCGGAAATAACATTATGGATCCAGCAACATACTTTGTCTCTAGATCGGCGGGTGTGTAGTATTGATCCCCGGTCCGATCGTAACACAGCGGGATGGGCGGTACAAACGAATCCCTCAATAACACAGCATCACGTCACAGGAATGGGATGGCCGTGACACACTGTCCCACCTCCTATTAGGTGTTTACTAACTAAATCATTAGTGATGAGTACCAGGACAATGGGGCGAAGATACACGCCCACTGTCCCTATTTAAATCAGAGGCAACGTCGTGTAGCCACGCCCTCTGAAGACGTGAGCCTATCACGAAACGCGTCAGGGCGTGGTTACGCAACGTTCAACACACACAGCGGTCTCACTGAGTGCAGAGCTTGTCAGCTGGAGCTGAGCTGACATAGCCCAACGGTATACGTGAGCTCCAGTATCACCTTCTGATGTGCTTTTGTTTCTATTTTACATTGTAAGGATATATTTATGCGGGGATTATTTCTTAATAAAATTACAGTATTACGCTATGTCCTGTCCCTGTGTTTATCTTTCATGATTAAAACCTCATCCTTTATACTGATTCCACTGGAGAGGATTTGAGTTAGCAGTGCGGTTTAAAAGGAGAGACAGCATCTTCACCACAGAGGAGATCTGTAAGGAGAATCCACATATAGGATCCCAGCTGCCATAAGGAGGTCTAAAGGCTAATCACATTGGGAGTATCTGGTGAGTAGAACTCCTATGGGAGATGCTGAGTGAAGATTGCTTTGGATATCTTATGAACTTTCCAGCAAACAATAGCAGAGATTGATCCCGCAATTATTTTTCTGAATGGACTAAATTATTAATATATATATATATATATATATATATATATATATATATATATATATTTTAATTTATTAATTGATATATATAATTTTTTCTGTTTAATCATATTAAGGTTAGGTGTATGTGACTGTACGTTTGTTTGTTATGATTATTACACCAAATATACATTAGAGTGACCATCCACCTACTTTATATGCAGAATGGTACACTTTAGACATATCTAAATCCATTACCCACAGCGCTGTTAGTGTTCCTGTTTAGAGACACATTTTTTAATTACATATATATATATATATATATATATGTATGTGTGTAATCTGTGTATGTAATATTTTTTCTAACTAGCCTCCTATGTATAATATTTAGTACATTATTACCTTCTCACTATTCAAATCCCAGACCCCCACCAAGAGCAATCCAACATTGCCCAATCTCATTCCTGTCCTCTCCTCTGGGCTACAACAACATGGCCGCAAGAAGACCCTGCCTATTGATCTGAGATCACACTGTGCTCCCTCTAGAGGACGAAGCCTTTACATTACACCCGCAGCTTTGATGCAGCCATTTTCTTGTAGCACAGAGAGCCTGTTTTCTCAAGTACAGTACCTTATATACAATTAATTTCGGTTTTCGTAAGCCAGATATTCTTTGCTTTAATGGAGGTATGCTATTATGGTTAAACAATTTAAGATTTGGATGTGTGTTTTTGCTGTGGAAAAAGCTGGTGGCCATTTTGTTGTAGACCAGGGAAAAAGACAGGGAGGAGTATCAATGAGAGCAAAATGTTGGTAAAGGGTTCATGCTGGAGAATGGCTGCACAGAAACGAAGAGGTAACATTGCCTTATTTTTCTTATACAGGGGAGACAGAAATATAACATTACTACAGTACGAATCTGTCATATTGTAGACTAAGCCCAAATCATTCATTATTGGGGTGTCAGTAAATGTGAGGGTGTATGCCATACTAAGCAATAGGGCAGTTCTTTTTTTCTCTTTATCTGCTCTTAAATAGGGATGAGCTATGGCACGTTCGCACAGTCCACGTGCAGAGCCCGCCAGGAAGTCTGCACGGCGCTGCGCTAATCACAGACAGGGAGACATATTTCCAATGCTCGGCTGCAGAGATCGGGAAATGTCTCCCTGTCTGTGGTTAGCGCAGCACCATGCAGACTTCCTGGCGGGCTCTGCACGTGGACTGTGCGAACACGCCGGAGCTCATCCCTACTCTAAGGGGATGGCATCATCCATGTGATCGATCGGCATGGCCTAAAAATCCTCCAGCCAGATCTTCTGTCAGTGAAGGGTATATATAATGCAGTATATACAAGCTAAGGCATAGATCCCAACTGTCCCTGATTTGGACCAATGTCCCTCATTCCTCCTCATTTTGGTTTTATTTATATAGTTGTATATAAAATGCACTTTTTATCTTTCAAAAGGTGTTTTCCAGTGCTAAACCTTTCATCCAAATTCTAAATTGCTGCATTTGTACATTTAAAAGCCAATATAAAGGAATAGTAGTGATAAAAAAAAGTCCTTGTGGATTTAATTAACCTTTTTTTGTTAATTCTCCTTTAAGGGGGTGTGGAGGGGGGCGTGTCCTCTGCCTACATACGTTTGTTAGTAGGTGTCCCTCATTCCCATGTCAAAATGTTGGGAGGTATGGCTAAGGATGAGGCCTAATTTAGGAATTTTCAAACATGATGCAACATCTTCAAATGCTGAGACCAGGGGAGGCGAAGGCGAGGTGGTGCTTCGGCAGCAAAGAAAGGCGCAGGATCTGTAGGAGGACATGTGTCCTCCTTTTTTGCCGAATGCTGAGACAGGGGTGGGTGTAGACAAGCTTCTCTATGGAAGAGCGCAGGATCTGGTCGTCCTTTCTGTTGCCGACTGCGGAGACAAGGTAAGGGCAGATGCCAGTTGGGTCCCACGGCTGCAGGAGAGGTGTGGTGGCCACATGGAATGACCCGACGGGCCGGATTTTGCCTGTGGGCTTTTTGCTTGACACATGCTTTAGAGACAGAAAACAAAGGGAAAAAAATAAGCTGATGAGTTTTAACCCTTCTTACTCTGTCCAAAACTACCCTGTTGAGGTTGATGGACCAAAATTGTAATTCTTCCTTTGTAACTCCTCTATTGCAGATAAATATATGTAGCAGCCAACCAGCTGGATTTTTAGTCATGGACAAAGAAAGCTTTTAGAAGGACACAAGGATCTATACAAGGACACCATGATGGAGGACCTCGAAGAGGACGACCTTAATATCATTAAAGTTGAAGCTTTGAATGATGACGAAGAGATGGACGAAAAGCCATGTAGGGAGCAGGAATGCCCCCCAGAGATCGGCACAGGTGAGGAATACACATAAATCCAGAGAGGAGTCCCAGATTCTCCTTGTTCAGTCACTACAACAATCTCTTTGTTTTTAATGTCACCCCAAACAAAAAAAAACTACAAAAACGCACTTGGCTTAGTGCCAAAAAATATACATAAGCTACTTTGGTGCCAAACGCGTTGCGTCCCTCAGGTGTGAATGCAGTCTCAATCCAGAGAAAAGTCCCAGAGTCTCCTTGTTCAGTCACTACAACAATCTCTTATTTTTTAATGGCATCCCAAACAAAAAAAAACGACAAAAACGCACTTGGCTTAGTGCCAAAAAAGGTACATAAGCTACTTTGGTGCCAAACGCGTTGCGTCCCTCAGGTGTGAAATGCAGTCTCAATCCAGAGAAAAGTCCCAGAGTCTCCTTGTTCAGTCACTACAACAATCTCTTTGTTTTTAATGTCACCCCAAACAAAAAAAACCTCAAAAATGCACTTGGCTCAGTGCCAAAAAGGGTACATAAGCTACTTTGGTGCCAAACGCGTTGCGTCCCTCAGGTGTGAACGCAGTCTCAATCCAGAGAAGAGTCCCAGATTCTCCTTGTTCAGTCACTACAACAATCTCTTCTCCTTCTCGCATCATGTCATTGTGTGTTATCAGCCAAGAGACGTGACCAGTCTCCCCCCCCCCCACACTCTTTGGGGTCTCTCATACATCTCAGTACAAGGGGCTTCACTCTCATCTTTATTCATAGATCCCGGAGACACTCCAGAAAATGTCACATTGGCGAACGACAGAAGACCTTTGAAGATTAAAGAGGAGGAAATCCCTTCAGAGATCAGCACAGGTGAGTAATAAATACTTAATCCAGAAAAGAGTCGCAGGTTCTGCTTGTTCGGAGATTCTTCATTGACCATTTGGGCTCTGTATATTTGTCCTGCAAATGGTTGAAAAGGCTAATCCCAACATCCCTTTAGACATGTCACCCTTCATGGTCAGCCTTGGCCTTGGCCATTCAGATCCAAATGAATGCCAGTGGTGCTTTCTGTGCCATAACTCTATACTCAGATAGTGTTGGAACTGCAGGCAACCTTATTGGGGAACTGGACCTGGCATTATCGACTTCAGTTCTTAGAGCATAGCAGGAGGAAGATGAAAAACTGTTCTCCAAACTGTGGCTCCTTGCTTTCCTTTAGCTGGCAATTGGACCACTATTCCTCCCACTGACACCTACAATAAGGTACTATTCCTCCCACTGACACCTACGATGGGGCACTATTCCTCACACTGACACAAAGAACAGGCCACTTGCCCTCCCACTGACACGAAGGATGGGCTGCTTGCCCTCCCACTGACACGAAGGACAGGTTGCTTGCCCTCCCACTGACACAAAGGACAGGCCGCTTGCCCTCCCACTGACACCAGCGCTGGGCCACTTGCCCTCCCACTGACACCAGCGATGGGCCACTATCCCTCCCACTGACACCAACGATGGGCCACTATCTCTCCCACTGACACCAAGGATTAGAAATTAGGTGGTGGGCAAGTTGGGTGGCTGTGTCGATGGGCTTTGGGCTTTAGTCAATAACATCAGTTTGAGATGATTCTGAGATTATTTAAAATTCATTAACAGGAACAGTTAACCTCCAGGAAGGCAAAATATAGGCAGGTTAAACTTCAGCTTTGAAAATACAGACATCTAGGAAATCCAATGCTATATTTTTGTGTTTCCTACAGATGGATCCATTAACAAAAACCCACCAGAATGTCCTCCATCATCCCAGGTGTCCACACAGACAAGCTGGAGGAGCTCTCAGGTTTATCAGGTAGCAGGACTCAGGATCATAATAAATAAAAGTTTGAATTGCTATGATCTGTGCATTGATTTAGGGGATATGAAAAATCCGTTATCTGTTTAGTTGATAAAATAATTGTATTCTTTATTTCAGGCGGCAGATCTGCTTAATATTAAAATCTTTGTTAAAGAGGAAGAGGATGAAATTCCTCCAGAGATCAGCACTGGTGAGTACTAAGCACCAAATCCAGAAAGGGGACCTAGATTCTCCTTGTTCTCGGTCAGTACACAGTATCAGTGAGACAGAAGGTGCCCAGGGTCAGAGTTCTGTCAACTGATTGTATAAATTAAACATTTTGGTAAAAGGGCACTCTTCCTCTCGACTGACACCAACGATGAGCCACTCTTCCTCCCGACTGACACCAACGATGAGCCACTCTTCCTCACACTTACACCAGTGATGGGCCATGCTTCCTCCCGACTGACACCAACGATGAGCCACTCTTCCTCACACTTACACCAGTGATGGGCCATGCTTCCTCCCGACTGACACCAACGATGAGCCACTCTTCCTCACACTTACACCAGTGATGGGCCATGCTTCCTCCCGACTGACACCAACGATGAGCCACTCTTCCTCACACTTACACCAGTGATGGGCCATGCTTCCTCCCGACTGACACCAACGATGAGCCACTCTTCCTCACACTTACACCAGTGATGGGCCATGCTTCCTCCCGACTGACACCAGCGATGAGCCACTCTTCCTCACACTTACACCAGTGATGGGCCATGCTTCCTCCCGACTGACACCAACGATGAGCCACTCTTCCTCACACTTACACCAGTGATGGGCCATGCTTCCTCCCGACTGACACCAACGATGGGCCACTCTTCCTCTCGACTGACACCAGCGATGAGTGAGTGAGAAACTTATATAGCGCAGCACATGCGAACTGAATCGCCTCTGGGTGCTTGGTGTCCATTCTTTCTTTTGTCTTCAGAAGAGGTGGGTTTTGATCTTTCTTCTGAAGGCCAAGTGGTTCTCCTCCAACCGAATGCTGGTTGGTAAAGCGTTCCATAGTCTAGGGCCCTGGACCACAAATCTTCTTTCTCCTTTGGACTTGTATCTGGCTTTGGGTATCTGGAGCAGATTTTGGTTGGTGGATCGCAGAACGCGATTGGGATTATGAGCTTTTAGTTTTTCGCATAGATATTGGGGGGCATTTCCTTGAACACACTTATGCGTTACACAGAGTGCCTTGAAAGTAATTCTGTCTTTTACTGACAACCAGTGAAGGAATCTCAACGAAGATGAGATTGACTCCCATGTTTTTTTCCCAGTCACAAGTCGAGCGGCCGTATTTTGAACGGCTTGCAGACGAGAGATTTGGTATTTGGGGAGTCCGAGGTAGAGGGCATTTGCATAGTCCAGAATGGGTTGAATTATGCCTTGTTTCAACCGGGTAGGCACCATTCAAGATTGGTTTATAAGCTGCGTGATAGCTGGTGCCAGGATATCGGCACATTCTTTCAGCAGTTTGGTGGGGGTGATATTATTAGGCGCTGTGCTATTTCTCAGGGTTGGATGGAAATGGGTTTTAGAGTGAAATTCGTTGATTGCGGCAAATTTATGTGGGTATTGGGTTGTACGATTGAGGGAGAGGTTGAAGGGGGTTTTATTATGCGGAATACTTTCACAGATTTTTCTAATTTTGTTAATGAAATAATTCGATAATTCATGCAGAATTCTTGAGAATCTGAATTAGGGGCTTCAAGACAGACTGGATGGGCCACTCTTTCTCTCAACTGACACCAACGATGGGCCACTCTTTCTCTCGACTGACACCAACGATGGACCACTCTTTCTCCCGAAAGACACCAACGATGGGCCACTCCTTCTCCCGACTGACACCAACGATGGGCCACTCCTTCTCCCGACTGACACCAACGATGGGCCACTCCTTCTCCCGACTGACACCAAGGATGGGCCACTCTTTCTCCCGACTGACACCAAGGATGGGCCACTCTTTCTCCCGACTGACACCAACGATGGGCCACTCTTTCTCCCGACTGACACCAACGATGGGCCACTCTTTCTCCCGACTGACACCAACGATGGGCCACTCTTTCTCCCGACTGACACCAACGATGGGCCACTCTTTCTCCCGACTGACACCAAGGATGGGCCACTCTTTCTCCCGACTGACACCAAGGATGGGCCACTCTTTCTCCCGACTGACACCAAGGATGGGCCACTCTTTCTCCCGACTGACACCAAGGATGGGCCACTCTTTCTCCCGACTGACACCAAGGATGGGCCACTCTTTCTCCCGACTGACACCAAGGATGGGCCACTCTTTCTCCCGACTGACACCAAGGATGGGCCACTCTTTCTCCCGACTGACACCAAGGATGGGCCACTCTTTCTCCCGACTGACACCAAGGATGGGCCACTCTTTCTCCCGACTGACACCAAGGATGGGCCACTCTTTCTCCCGACTGACACCAAGGATGGGCCACTCTTTCTCCCGACTGACACCAAGGATGGGCCACTCTTTCTCCCGACTGACACCAAGGATGGGCCACTCTTTCTCCCGACTGACACCAAGGATGGGCCACTCTTTCTCCCGACTGACACCAAGGATGGGCCACTCTTTCTCCCGACTGACACCAAGGATGGGCCACTCTTTCTGCCGACTGACACCAACGATGGGCCACTCTTTCTGCCGACTGACACCAACGATGGGCCACTCTTTCTGCCGACTGACACCAACGATGGGCCACTCTTTCTGCCGACTGACACCAACGATGGGCCACTCTTTCTGCCGACTGACACCAACGATGGGCCACTCTTTCTGCCGACTGACACCAACGATGGGCCACTCTTTCTGCCGACTGACACCAACGATGGGCCACTCTTTCTGCCGACTGACACCAACGATGGGCCACTCTTTCTGCCGACTGACACCAACGATGGGCCACTCTTTCTGCCGACTGACACCAACGATGGGCCACTCTTTCTGCCGACTGACACCAACGATGGGCCACTATTCCTCCCACTGACACCAGCAATGGGCCACTATTGCTTCCACTGACACCAGCAATGGGCCACAAGATTTAGGAGTGTGTCTGTGGGAATTTGTGCCCATTCTGCCTATGGAGTATTTGCGGGGTCAGGTACAGATGTTGGATGGGATGACCTGACTCGCAACTTACATTCCAGTTCATTTCAAAGGTGTTCGGTAAGGTTGAGGTCAAGGCTCTCTGCAGGCCACTTGAGTTTCTCTATACCAAAGGTGTGAAGCCATGTCTTTTTGAAGCTGCCTTTATGCACAGGGGCACAGTCATGCTGGAACTGTTGCCACAAGGTTACAATTTTCTAAAATATCTTTGTATGCTGAAACATTAGCAGTACCTTCACTGGAATCTCATAAACTCAATAATCTGAAGGGGTGACTAGATATTTAGTTCATATAGGTTAGTGTGATGGTCAGGTGTCCACAAATGTTTGGCAATATAATTGTTTTTCCCTGAATAGCTTCCTTTACCTTAGTGCAGTCCTCCTCCACTTACCTCATCCTTCCATTTTGCTTTTAAATGTCCTTATTTCTTCTGAGAAATCCTCACTTCCTGTTCTTATGTCTGTAACTCCACACAGTAATGCAAGGCTTTCTCCCAGGTGTGGAGTGTCGTGCTCGCCCCCTCCCTTGGACTACAGGAGAGTCAGGACGCACTCTATGTTGCAGATAGAGAAAGGAGCTGTGTGTTAGTGGGTGTCCCGACTCTCCTGTAGTCCAAGGGAGGGGGCCAGCACGACACTCAGCACCTGGGAGAAAGCCTTGCATTACTGTGTGGAGTTACAGACTAATTTCAGAAGAAATGAGGACATTTAAAAGCAAAATGGAAGGATGAGGTAAGTGAAGGAGGACTGCACTAAGGTAAAGGAAGCTATTTAGGGAAAAAAATTGTACCTTTACAACCCCTTTAAGGTCTTTGTTTAAAAACACCTGTTCTTTTCCCATTTCTTATTTCCTCCAGATGGCCAACATCAAACCCATACCTTGACCTCAATGGACAATGAAGGAGAAGACGCTTTCAAATCCATAACCTCTCATAACGCCCGTAAAGGCGATGAACCGGCTTCCTGTTCTAAGTGCGGGAAGTGTTACAGCCGGAGGTCAAGCCTCCTCAGACACATCCAGACTGTCCACCTGGGAGAGAAACCATATTCATGTTCCGAATGTGGCAAGTGCTTTGACCAGAACTCCAATCTCATTAAGCACCAGAGAGTTCACACGGGGGAGAAGCCGTTCTCCTGTTCAATCTGCGGGAAACGCTTTGGAGAAAAGTCAAATGTCGTCCTCCATGAAAGGACCCACACAGGAGAGAAGCCATATTCCTGCTTTGAGTGTGGCAAATGTTTTGCCCAGAAGGCTTCCTTGGATTCGCACCAAAGGACTCACACAGGCGAGAAGCCTTTTTCCTGTCTCGAATGCGGCAAACATTTTACCAACAAGAGAACGCTCATTAGCCACCGTAGGATTCACTCGGGTGAGAAGCCCTATGAATGTTCCATATGTGGGAAGTGCTTCACCGACAAGTCAGATATGGTGAAGCATAAGCGGATCCATACAGGTGACTATCCCTATATGTGCTCTGAATGCGGCAAAGGCTTCATCGCCAGGTCTGTATTTATCATTCATGAAAAGATGCACTCTGGAGAGAAGCCCTATTCCTGCTCCGAGTGTGGGAAAGGTTTCACCAAGAAACAACATCTCATGGACCACATGAGACTTCACACGGGGGAGAAACCATTTTCCTGTCCGGACTGCGGCAAGTTCTTCAGGCAGAAGTCAGGGCTGGCCAAGCATCGGAGGAAAATGCACAGGATAGAAGTGCCAATTATATGAGCTGTCAGTCAAAACTAGAGTCCTGTCTTCATGAAAGCAATGGCTTGCAGGTCCATAGATTCCCAAAGTGGGTCTAATCATTCTTTTTTAAATTAACCACTTAAGGACCCATTCACGCCGATATACGTCGGCAGAATGGCACGGCTGGGCACAATCACTTACCTGTCCATGTCTCTAAGCGGCTGGGCTTACCTGTCCGAAACCCTGTGACCGCGCCCGTGGGACCCGTGGACACGATCGCCGCCGGTGTCCCGCGATCGTTCACCGGAGCTGAAGAACGGGGAGAGGTGGGTGTAAACCCACCTTCACCATTCTTCGCAGTGGAGGTTGTCATTGATCGTGTGTTCCCTGATATAGGAAAAGACGATCAATGACGTCACACGTCATGCCCCGCCCCCTACAGTTAGAAACACATATGAGGTCACACTTAACCCCTTCAGCGCTCCCTAGTGGGTAACTCCCAAACTGCAATTTGTCATTTTCACAGTAAACAATGCGGGCCAGAGCCACAAAAAACGGCGTATCTTTAGGCGGGCGTAGTGCATCTCATATGCGATACGCCGCCGTAACTCAGAGTGGCTCGTATGATATCCACAAAGCACTTGCTCCCATATGTGCGCCGGCGTAACGTAAATCGGCCGGCGTAAGCCGGTGATCTGCCTAGCTGGTTCCAGCTAACGCAAGCGCAATCTCGTCTGTCGGTCTGAACCGCAGAGGTGATCAAATACCACCAAAAGAAAGCTCTATTTGTGGGGAAAAAAGGACGCCAATTTTGTTTGGGAGCCACATCGCACGTTGGTGCAATTGTCAGTTAAAGCGGCGCAGTGCCGAATCGCAAAAAGGGGCAAGGTCCTTAACCTGCATAATGGTCCGGGTCTTAAGTGGTTAATGATTACAGGCAGTCCCAGACTTACGAATAACTCCTACTTATGAATGGCCTCAATCCCTTCTGCTTGTGCTCCACACTGGTCCTGGATACCTCCGAGTAGCTATCTTGCCACATTCCACACTGCAGTACTTCATGTACTGCATGGCCAGAAGAGCCCCAGAAGAGCCTGGAACATCCCACATCCCTGCACAGGCGGACACCGGAACATCCCACATCCCTCCACAGGCGGACACGGAACATCCCACATCCCTCCACAGGCGGACACGGAACATCCCACATCCCTCCACAGGCGGACACGGAACATCCCACAGGCGGACACCGGAACATCCCACATCCCTGCACAGGCGGACACCGGAACATCCCACATCCCTGCACAGGCGGACACCGGAACATCCCACATCCCTGCACAGGCGGACACCGGAACATCCCACATCCCTGCACAGGCGGACACCGGAACATCCCACATCCCTGCACAGGCGGACACCGGAACATCCCACATCCCTGCACAGGCGGACACCGGAACATCCCACATCCCTCCACAGGCGGACACGGAACATCCCACATCCCTCCACAGGCGGACACGGAACATCCCACATCCCTCCACAGGCGGACACGGAACATCCCACAGGCGGACACCGGAACATCCCACATCCCTGCACAGGCGGACACCGGAACATCCCACATCCCTGCACAGGCGGACACCGGAACATCCCACATCCCTGCACAGGCGGACACGGAACATCCCACATCCCTGCACAGGCGGACACGGAACATCCCACATCCCTCCACAGGCGGACACGGAACATCCCACATCCCTCCACAGGCGGACTGATTTACGAACTGTTCTGATTTACGAACAGATTTCACTTACGAACAAACCTAGAGTCCTTAACGTGTTCGTAACCGGGCGACTGCCAGTATATTAACATGTAACAACAAGAACCTGGGGAATGCCCAGGGAATAACCAAGCCTACTTACCGACCAGCTAGCAGAACAACCAATTAACCTGTCTAACAATGTGCGTTAAAAACAGGGGTTTTGTCCGCACGCATTTGCAAACGCATGCGTGAGCCACAGAGCCGCGCCAAGGCACCCCATAATTCTGTGGTCCTAACACTAACACTAACAGTGAGTGTCCTCACAATGGAGGCACATGCATTTTAATGGATAGATAGGGGCAGGTGGACTGAAGGGGAGCCACCCCTCCTTAAAGGTACAGAAGCCACCCCTTTAACGAGGGGTGGCTCCCCTTCAGTCCACCTGCCCCTATCTATCCATTAAAATGCATGTGCCTCCATTGTGAGGACACTCACTGTTAGTGTTAGGACCACAGAATTATGGGGTGCCTTGGCGCGGCTCTGTGGCTCACGCATGCGTTTGCAAATGCGTGCGGACAAAACCCCTGTTTTTAACGCACATTGTTAGACAGGTTAATTGGTTGTTCTGCTAGCTGGTCGGTAAGTAGGCTTGGTTATTCCCTGGGCATTCCCCAGGTTCTTGTTGTTATCTGCTTTAGCCTTCCATTGCTACTTACTGTGATTGCCAGCCATAGATGGGGGCGGTGGATACGTTTTGTTTCACCAGTATATTAACATGGCAGTAATCCAATAGAGCAAACAATGGCATTTTTAACGGGCCTCCATATAGGACATTCACAGCTCTCCTTTCTAAGGGGGGTTTGGAGAAAGTCTTTAACCAAGTTCAATGTGGTGGAAAATCTCGAAATTCTTGATGGTTCATGTTGACCCAACTCCACCTACACTTCTCCGGCTTCCTTAGATTGGTTGAGTTCATGACGACAGTTGGACCTTGTATAAAAGGAGGTGCTGGCATCTGATGTCGCCATCTTTCATCTTTCATGATCCAATGTAAGGAACCTATCAATCCTGTAAGGTACAAACATGACCCCCGTAATGCAGATGCTATAGAAATCCTTGTACCTACGGACCTGAAAATATTTCAAACTTTTCTGAATCTCCTCTTTAAACATTCTGATGGACTCGTATTGAAGCACAATTTTTGAGGTTTAAAGGCTAAGGGCCAGATTCATCAATAGTTACGACGGTGTATCTCTAGATACGCCGCGTAACTTCTGAAATGCGCCGTCGTATCTTTTTTTTGTATTCAGAAAACAAGATACGCCGGGATTGAGCTAACATACGAGCGGCGTAATTCTCTTACGCCGTCGTATCTTAGTTGCATATTTACGCTGGCCGTTAGGTGGCGCTTCCGTCGATTTACGCGTCGAATATGTAAATTAGCTAGATACGCCGATTCACGAACGTACGCCCGGCCGTCGCAGTAAGATATGCCATTTACGTAAGGCCTTTTTCAGGCGTAAAGTTATTCCAACAAAAAGATGGCGCAGCCAATGTTAAGTATGGACGTCGGGACCGCGCCAACATTTTTAAATTTTACGTCGTTTGCGTAAGCCGATTCAGAATGGGGCTGGGCGTAAGTTACGTTCACGTCTTTTATATTGACTATTTGCGACGTGATTTGGAGCATGCGCACTGGTATACGTCCACGGCTGGCGCATGCGCAGTTCTTTCGGCGCGTCATTTACGTCGGGTCACCGTTCATTTCAATACAACACGCCCCCTACCTGCTAATTTGAATTGCACGCGGATACGCCGGCCCATTTACGCTACACCGACACAACTTACGGAGCAAGTGCTTTCTGAATACAGCACTTGCCTGTAAAGGTTGCGGAGGCGTAGCGTAAATAGGATACGTTACGCCTGCTCAAAGATACGCGCTTCTACGTGAATCCGGCCCTACGTTTATTTATTTTTTTCTAAATTCCATCTCCCCTGTGTCCCAATGGGTCACAACAGCTAGCCTGCAGAGATTGTTTTTACATTTCTGCTATTAGCCTGTTTTTTGGCAATACTGGGGCTAGCAAAACAAAGTAATACATATGGGGTAGATTTATAAGGAAAATTGAAGATCTATTTGCCCGGCTAAACTGCATGTACATTGGTTCTGCGTGAATTCCAGAAAATCAAATGTCACTAGGCTTTTTTCTTTCCAGATCGAATGTTAGCAAACTACCCCTAGATGTTGCAGTCGATTATAGAACATAAGTATTTCTTATGATCATCAGCTCCATCTAGTGGCCATAATGTGGTATTTTCCTGATTTACACTATTAAACAAGAACATTCAACCTAGATAGAAAATTGGCTAATAACATTCCGGAATTCGGACAGAGCACGTGTACGTGCATTTTCGCACACACATCTGCACATTATATAAAAATACACCCCCTATTGATGACAAGCAAGGCTTTCTTCTGCTCACACAGTTTAGCAAAAAAAAAAATTATGCACAATCCATAGACTGAACATTAACAAAACCAAAAATAAAAACACTTTTCTTCTTTGATCAGTATTACTTTAAAAGATTTTTTTTACAACCAGAAACGTAAATGTATTTTATTGGGAATTTATGTGATAGACCAACCCAAAGTGGCACATAATTGTGAAGTGGAAGAAAAATGGTAAATGGTTTTCCACGTTTTTTGCAAATAAATATGTGAAAAGTGTGGAGTGCATTTGTATTCAGCCCCCTGGGTGAATACTTTTTAGAACCACCTTTTTGGGGATGTTTTTTGGGGATGTTTCTACCATCTTTGCACATCTAGAGAATGACATTTTTGCCCATTCTTCCTTGAAAAATAGCTCAAGCTCTGTCAGATTGGATGGAGAGCATCTGTGAACAGCAATTTTTAAGTCTTGCAACAGATTCTCAATTGGATTTAGGTTTGGACTTTGACTGGGCCATTCTAACACATGAATATGCTTTGATCTAAACCATTCCATTGTAGCTCTGGCTGTAGGTTTAGAGTCGTTGTCCTGCTGTTAATAGAACCTCCACCCCAGTGTCAAGACTAACAGGTTTTCTTCTAAGATTGCCCTGTATTTGGATCCATCCATCTTCCCATCATCTCTGACCAGCTTTCCTGTCCCTGCCGAAGAAAAGCATCCCCACAACATGATGCTGCCACCACCACCATGTTTCACGGTGGGGATGGTGTGTTCAGGGTGATGTGCAATGTTTCGTTTTCCGCCACACTATGGCCTGGATTCACGTACCTCGGCGCATCTTTATGTGGGCGTAGCGTATCTTCTTTACACTACGCCGGCACAACATTGAGGGGCAAGGATAATATTAACAAAGAAGATGCTCTTAACGTTGCGCCGGCGTAGCGTATAGCCGTCAGCGTAAGCCGACGTAAATCAAAGTAGGTGGAAGTGGGCGTGTAACATTTAAATGAAACCTGACCCCATGCAAATGATGGGCTGAGCTTCAAACATGTACTAAAAACAAACGGCGCATGCGTATCCCAGTGCGCATGCGCACAGTCATTTTGAAATAACTGCCTAAGATACATCAAAACACTGCCTACGACTTGAACGTAACCTACGCACAGCCCTATTCACGTACTACGTAAACGGCGTAAATTTCGACGACGTTCGTTCCCTGGTCCATACATTTGCATGGGTTGTGCCTCCTATATGAGGAATAACTTTTCACCGGACGTAACCCTTATGCAAATGGCTTAAAACATGCGTCGGGCGCAAGTACAATTGTGAATCGGCGTATCTCCCTCATTTGCATCACAAATCAATGGGAGTACCAAATGCGTCCACTATACGACGGCATAGGCAAGTTACGCCGGTCGGATGTAGTCAGTTTTTTGGCGTATCTTAGTTTTATGGGTACGGCGCACATTTGTACTTACGCGGCGTATCTCGAGATACGTCGGCATAAGTGCTACGTGAATCCAGGCCATAGTGTTTTGCTTTTAGACCAAAAAGTTAAATTTTGGTCTCATCTGACCAGAGCACCTTCTACCATGTTTGCTGTGCCCCCCACATGGCTTCCCGCAAACAGGACTTATTATGGCTTTCTTTCAACAATTACTTTCTTTTTGCCACTCTTCCATAAAAGCCATATTTGTGGAGTGCACAACTAATAGTTGTCCTGTGGACAGATTCTCCCACCTGAGCTGTGGATCTCTGCAGCTCCTCCAGAGTTACCATGGGCCTTTTGGCTGCTTCTCTGATTAATGCTCTCCTTGCCCGGCCGGTCAATTTCGGTGGACGGCCATGTTTTGGTAGGTTTGCAGTTGTGCCTCCTACACACGATTGGATTTTCCGATGAGAAATGTGTGATGACAGGCTGCTGGCGGAAAATCGACCGTTTTGAATGCTCCATCGGACAATTGTTGGCGGATTTTCCACAGACAAATGTTGGATGGCAGGCTTTAAAATTTTCGAACAAAAGTCCAAAGTACAAACACGCATTCTCAGAATCAATGCTCACCAAACACAACATTAGCAGAAGGTGCCCAAAGGGTGGCACTAAATAGCTGAAAAAACACGTAATTTCATATTTGTTGGCCGACAATTGTGTTCTGCTCGTATTAACCCTTTATCGGCCGCTAACGGAGGTCAATACCGGACCGCTAGCGGCCGAATCCCGTGGCAATTCCGACGGTATAGCGCCGCTATTTGTAGCGGCGCTATACCGCCACCGCGCCTCCTGCCCCAGTGTGAGGGCGGGAGGCGCCTTAAGGGGCAGAATACAAATGCACACAACACTTTTCAGGTTTTTTTTTTTTTCCATTTTATTTGTAAAAAAGCCATTTATTATTTTCCTTCCACTTCACAATTATGTGCCACTTTGGGTTGGTCTATCACCTTAAATCCCAATAAAATACATTTACGTTTTTGGTTGTAACATGAGAGAAATGTGGAAAATTTCAGGGGGTGTGAATACTTTTTCAAGGCGCTGTATATTGATATTGTAAATAAAAAGTAGTCATTGTATTCTGTAATTTATCCTGTTTGAAATAAAAATAAAACTATGAATCTGGTACAAAGGATTACAAATTTAAATAAAGGCTTTTTTTAAAAGACTTTCTGGTTGTCTGTTTGCTGATCACCACAGTACTGGGAGCTTTCTCTCCGTGGTCACTAATCAAGGAAGTGCGATTACTGTGGCCCGGATTCACAGCCAATGGCGCATCTTTGTGCGGGCATAGAGTATCTTTACGCTACGCCGGCGCAACATTGAGAGGCAAGCATGGTATTCACAAAGAATATGTGCTCAACGTTGCGTATAGCTGCCGACGTAAGTTAAAGTAGGTGGAAGTGGGCGTGCTATATTAAAATGAAGCGTGACCCCATGCAAATGATGGGCTGAGCTTCAAAAAATGAACTGCGCATGCGTCTCTTGGATGCATCCCAGTGTGCATGCTCACAGTCACGTCAAAATAGCTGCCTAAGATACGTCAATACACTGCCTACGACGTGAACGTAACCTACGCACAGCCCTATTCACATAGTACTAGGTAAACAATGTAACATATGACAGCTGTTCCCTGGTCCATACCTTTGAATGGGTTGCACCACCTATATGGGGAATAAATTTACGCCGGACATAAGCCTTCCGCAAACCGCGTATCTTTTCTGCCTGGCGCATCTACGTTCGTGAACCGGCGTATCTTACTCATTTGCATATTTATAACATGGGTATGCCAAATGTGTCCAGCGTAACCATACGCCGTCGTAGGCAAGTTACGTCGGGCGGCTGAAGCCGCTTTAGATACGTCGGCGTAAGTCCGACATGAATCCGGCCTGTGTGTCTAAAACCCCTCAGCACCAATCACTTTCGTTTTTCAAACCATCACTGCCCTGTATTGGCTCTGTACATCAGAGAGACATGAACCAGCATGCAAAAACAAAACTGAAACTGTAGGTACATTATATGATTGATTTTTATCTATTTTACATTGTTTTTAAAAGGAATCAGTTACCGTATGGGGGCAATGTTACTGGCTATTACTAATGTGGGGGCAATGTTACTGGCTGCTATTACTAATGTGGCGGCAATGTTACTGGCTATTACTAATGTGGGGGTGGTGTGATGGTGATGACGAGTGGGGGCAATGGTGGACTTAAAATATTTTACTACAGTATTTGGTTCAGAATCTTTTTTTTTCTAGATTTTCCTCCTTTAAAAGTGGGTGAGTCTTATATTCCGGAGGAGCGTCTTATACGGCGAAAAATATGCTAACTATTATGTCTCTATACCCTGTAAAAAAAAATGTTTTCCTTTACAACTCCTTTAAAGCAGAACTTTACTCGCCTTCAATCCTCCCTATTGGTCGCTGATCTTGGGGTGGCTGGCTTCTGGGTCTCGATCGCTAGCTGTTGTCGTTGGCTGTGCCAAGATGACATCAGTCCCGTGCCTGCACTGGGGTTACATTAGTCTCAGCATTGCCGAATTTGTACATAGAGCTGCATGTGCGTGTTTCTGTCCTGCCTATTCTCCTTTTCCTCTTTTGTACGTTGATAACATGAGGGTGGTCCATAGGCCAGGCCTTCTGGTCAAAAGCCTTGTCCTGCCTCAACTCCAGCAACCTGTAGACCTGGGCTCTCATATCTCCAGTGAAAAAAACTGTTCTTTCTAAACACTACCAGCCTGTGGACACAGGCACTCTTATTTTTGATGAAGACCTTGTTTTTCCTAAACACCTTTAGCATGCAAATTCAAGTTCTCATATCTCAGGGCCTAGTGCTTTCTAAACACCACCAGTCTGTAGACACAGGGCACTCTTATATTTGAGGAAGGCCTTGTGCTTCCTGAACATGACCAGCCTGTAGACATAGGCTCTCATAACTTTGAGGAAGGCCTTGTTCTTCCTGAACATGACCAGACTGTAGACATAGGCTCTCATAACATTGAGGAAGGCCTTGTCCTTCCTGAACTTGACCAGACTGTAGACATAGGCTCTCATAACATTGAGGAAGGTCTTGTACTTCCTGAACATGACCAGCCTGTAGACATAGGCTCTCATAACATTGAGGAAGGTCTTGTACTTCCTGAACATGACCAGCCTGTAGACATAGGCTCTCATAACATTGAGGAAGGCCTTGTCCTTCCTGAACTTGACCAGACTGTAGACATAGGCTCTCATAACATTGAGGAAGGCCTTGTCCTTCCTGAACTTGACCAGACTGTAGACATAGGCTCTCATAACTTTGAGGAAGGCCTTGTCCTTCCTGAACATAAAAGCAGCCTGTATGTAGCACTACCCCTGAACGAGCTGCTGTTTTTTTTTTTGGGTGGCATGTTACCTCTATTCCTTCGCCGTCTAGGGTATACGATGAAAGTTGAGAAGAACTTCAATGTTCACATTTTAGGATTCGTTTTCTTTGCTTTATTACCCACTGTGGTAAAAGAATACAAGTAGTGGTTGAAGAGGTGGAAAGGGTAATAAGTAGTAGGTTCAGGTGTATAACTTTGTCCGGAAACTCTCCTGCTTCCAGCAATGTAGCTTTCGTCGCCACTCTAGCGAGAGTGGGTATTGTCACCAAAGAAGTAATAGAGGGGAAAACTTCCAATGGGGACGCTTGTTCTGGTGACCTGGGGGCCCCCCCATCTTAATTTGCGGCGATTTCCTCGCACTTCCTGTTTGGCTGTGGGACAGGAAGTGAGGGGAAATCTCCCCAATGGGACACAAATGTTGAAAGTATGTAGGCTTCAATATTGAGTTAGCCCAACTTTTGCAGCTGTAACAGCTTTAACTCTTCTGGGAAGGCTGTCCACAAGGTTTAGGAGTGTGTGTATGGGAATGTTTGACCATTCTTCCAGAAGAACATTTGTAGCTTTCTCTGCTTTAATTCGCAAAAGGGGCATCACTAACTCCCCGTTGGCCCTTTTGAAATTGCAAAGCATGGTCCCAGCCTCAAAACCATAAGATGGTGTTTAAAGGAGCCAGTCACCACTAGCTTGGTGCAAAAATCTGAATATATAAATGAAGGCTTTCAGCAGCTCCATATTTGTCACATGACAGGTCCATTGAAACCCAGACAACTGTGCAGCTGAGAGCCAGCACTCCCTGGGGTCTGAAAGTTCTCCCATGTTGAGAAGACATGGGGGACATTTGCTAAAACTGGACAGTGCAAAAATCGGTTGCAGCTCGCCAATCGGCTTCCAGGTTTTTTGTCAAAGCCTAGTTAAAACAAGCCGAAGTAAGAAGCGGATTGGCTGCCATGTATAGATGCCCCAGATTCTGAGTGCTCCAGTGTTAGTAAACCTCTCCCATACTGTCTTGTAACCCTTGCTTGAACTTTAACACACATCAAAGTGCCTACCACTAGAACATGCTTTTTTTGATTTGTTTTTTGGAGCTTTAGGACCCTTTCAGACTTGTACGACCTGAAAGTCACGCGGTTTAAAGCAAAGCCTGTGTAATCTTGAGGTCCATGAACCAAGTCGCATCAAAGTCGGTCTAAAGTATTACAGGGACAACTTTGAAGTCGCACAGATATGAATGGTAATAAAATATACTAACAAACAGTGCTTAGTCATAGCTATGACTAAGCACTGTTTTTTAGTGTGAAACGCGTCAGCTCTTCTGTGGCATGTATTTTTCGATTCGATTTTTTTAATAAAAGGCAAAAACTTTTTTGGAGTGCGGCTGTCCGGAACTTCTTCCTATTTTATTGCTATATGCATTGCCAGCACCTGTGGCTTCTAAACTGGGAAAGGTTTCACCTTTGTCTGACCTACCTGGAACAGTGATATTCCTTTTCCCTAGATATGAATGGTACTCATTGGAAATCATGGGATATGACTTGTCATGCGACTTTGCAGTCCCAAGTCGCACAAGTGTGAAAGGGGCCTTAATGAAGCTTGGCAAATGCCCCGTGTGTTTTATTTGCCATTTGTTTTAAAGCGCCTCAACTCATTAGTACCCTTGTTCAGCAGATCCCCAGCTTATTAGTACCCTTTTTCAGCAGATTCCTGCTCAATAGTAACCCACAGGTCTCCTGATGTTTCACTCAGTAGTACCCCCAGCTCTGCTGATCCCCCACTCAGTAATAACCCCCAGCTCTGCTGATTACCTACTTAGTAGTAACCCCCAGGTCTCCCGATACCCCACTCAGTAGTAACCACCAGCTCTGATGATCCCCCACACAGTAGTAACCCTCAGCTCTGGTGATCCTCCTCTCTCTCTGGTCCCTGCTCACCTACCGCTATATTTCCCCCATGCTGCTCACCACTTGTGACATCTGCTAGATTGTCCTGCTCTGGTCCCCCAGCTCTGCTGTTCAGTCCTCTCTCTGGTCCCTGCTCATCTTCTGCTATAGCATGCCCATGTTGCACACCATGTGTGCTGTCTGCTAGTTGGTCCGCTCCATTCCAGACCCCGCTTACCTTCCCGCTGCTCCACACTGCACACCAGATGCGACGTCTGCACCAGACATTTCCAGAACATGAATCGGAAGTGACTGCTAATGACGTCTTTCTGGTTCACTTGTTGGTTTTCCAGTGCATCCTGGGATATCTTATACCTGTAATACCTCCAAAACAAAGTCAAGCAAACATTGAAAAAAGCCCCAGGTGCTGTTAGCGAGTGTTGTCATAGACTTCTTTGGAGGCGTTTGAAGCACTAAGAGAGCGACACGGGGTATGATTTTTTAAAGAAGCCAACACAATGTGTGAACAGGACTGTAAGGTAACTATTTTATTTAGAGAGAGAAGATTTGATTGGTATTCAGAGTGCTCTGAAAAAAAAAAAAGCGCATCCAATGCCACATCTTAAAGCGGAGGTTCACCCTAAATATAAGATCTCCCATGTGATCCAGCATACTGGCGTCAGCGCCAGTATGCTGGTTTTTTTTTTTTTTTTATCGCACACTTACTGTATTATGCCGGAATTTCATTTTTTTCCCCCGCGGTGGACGGCTCTAGTATTGCTCGTCACATCTTCCTAAAATACCCGATATGGACTCGGGTAATCTCGGCGAAAATGCGGCGCCTGCGCACAGACCTAGGAGCTGACTGCGCAGGCGCCGTATTTCTCCGAGTCCTATTTCGGAGGGCGTGACGCGCCATAGCCGTAGGACTCGGAGAAATACGGCGCCTGCGCAGTCAGCTCCTAGGTCTGTGCGCAGGCGCCGCATTTTCGCCGAGATTACCCGAGTCCATATCGGGTATTTTAGGAAGATGTGACGCGCTATACTGGCGCCGTCCACCACGGGGGGAAAAAAAGAAATTCCGGCATAATACAGTAAGTTTGCTATAAAAAAAAAAAAAACCCAGCATACTGGCGTCAGTATGGGAGATCTTATATTTAGGGTGAAATACCGCTTTAAAGAAAGTGTAAACAAGCTCCTAAAGCAGAACTAAAACCTCCTATTGTTTTCAGCCAAGGAAGCTGCCATCTTGGCCTATGTTTGATCTTTAGCCATTGGACGGTTTAAGTTTGGATGAGAGCACAAACAATGTGACCGTTACATTCCAGATAGGTGCCGGGATTGTTACTGTATTGAAACTGCTAAAGCAATGGGGTTAGTTCTGTTTTAACCCACAGCTAGACAATTAAAAAAAAACAGGGTATAAATTTAAAAAAAGGCAATGATGAATTCATCGTATACAGCCAATTATTGCTTCTGCCATCTTCTCCAACAGACCCTATCAATCAACTACCGCTAATCAAAGATGAAAGATGCTAGAGTGGTTCGAGACAGGCAATGTCATACACATGACCCGGCTAAAAAAAAAAAAAAACACACTGTACTCATGGCTTGGCTTGTACTCATGGCTTGTAGCAGTTCTATTTAGGGCTGGTAATTAGGCTTTAAAGGGGCTGTAAAGGATTTTTTTCCCTAAATGGCTTCCTTTACCTTAGTGCAGTCCTCCTTCACTTACCTCATCCTTCCATTTTGCTTTTAAATGTTCTTATTTCTTCTGAGAAATCATCACTTCCTGTTCTTCTGTCTGTAACTCCACACAGTAATGCAAGGCTTTATTCCTGGTGTGGAGAAAGCCTCTTGAGGGGGGAGGGGGCGAGCAGGCAAGTCAGGACACTCTCTACTTTGCAGATAGAGAAAGGAGCTGTGTATTAGTGGGTGTCCTGACACTCCTGCTAGCCCCCTCCCCCCTCAATAGGCTTTCTCCACACCAGGAATAAAGCCTTGCATTACGGTGGTGAGTTACAGACAGAAGATCAGGAAGTGAGCATTTCTCAGAAGAAATAAGGACATTTAAAAGCAAAATCGAAGGGTGAGGTAGGTGAAGGAGGACTGCACTAAGGTAAAGAAGCTATTTAGGGGGGGAAAAAAATCCTTTACAACCCCTTTAATTAACCACTTCAATACCAGGCCTATTCTGGTACTTCTCTCCTACATGTACAAATCATCATTCTTTTGCTAGAAAATTACGCAGCACCCCCAAACATTATATATGTTTTTTTTAGCAGACACCCTAGGGAATAAAACGACGGTCATTGCAATGTTTTATTTTGCACGGTATTTGCGCAATAATTTTTCAAACACCCTTTTTTGGGGGAAAAAAATTGTTTCATGAATTAAAAAAAAAAAACAGTAAAGTTATCCCATTTTTTTTGTAAAATATGAAAGATAATGTTACACAGAGTAAATAGATAACCCAACATGTCACGCTTTAAAATTGCGTACACTCATGGAATGGCGCCAAACTTCTGTACTTAAAAATCTCCATAGGCAACGATTTGACATTTTTTACAGGTTACCAGTTTAGATTTACAGAGGAGATCTAGTGCTAGAATTGTTGCTGGCACTCTAACGCACGCGGCGATACCTCACATATGTGGTTTAAACGGCGTTTACATATGTCGGCGGGACTTCGTGCGAGCTACCGGGGACAGGGGGCATTTTTATATATTTTTTATTATTATTATTTATTTTTTTACTTATTTATTTTGTTACACATTTTTTATTACTTTTATTCCTATTACAAGGAATATAAACATCCCTTGTAATAGTAATGTGTGTGACAGGTCCTCTTTATGGAGAGATGCGGGGTCAATAAGACCCTGCATCTCTCCTCCAGTCAGGAAAGCATGAGGATTGGTGAAAAAATGTCACCGATCTCATGATTACTGTTGCTTACTAGCCGCAATCGCGGCTTTGTTTACTTACGGGTACCCGGGCGTGCCATCATCACATCGCGCCCAGGCCTCCGACGGTCATAGAGATGACTGGTGACCATATGGTCACCAGTCATCTCTATGCTTCCTGCCTGCGCTGGACGATTTTTTTCTCTAGGCCCCAGATGGCACGGGAGAGCCCGGAGAAGCACCAGATGCCGTCGGGAGGGGTGTCCCCTCCCGCCGCCTATAAGAACGATCAAGCGGCAGAACCACCGCTATGATCATTCTTATGTTGCACAGAACTGCCGGCACTAAAGAATGATATCTGAATGATGCTTCTAGCTGCCCCCATCATTTAGATATCCCCCCGCAAAGCCCAGGACGTCATATGACTTCCACCCAGGATAGGAGATCCCCTCTGTGGACGTCATATGACTACTTGAAGTGGTTAAACCCAACAAGATGGTCATCAACCAAACTGCTCCATTCTAGTCACTACCAATCCAAGAGTAGACCATGGAAAGCTTCTATAGTATCTGGAGACTTACAAAGTAGGCATGGTTAAGACCGATGACTAGGTTTCCATTATACCCAACAGGATGGTCATCGCCAAACTACTAAAGTAGTCATGAAAAATCCAAGGGTAGACCATGAAAAGCTTCCATGGCATCTTGAGACTTGCAGAGCATTCATGGTTATGGCTGTTACTAGGTTTCAATTAAACCCAACAGGATGGATATAATCAAATTGCTCAAGTCTAGTCACAACTAATCCAAGAATAGACCATGGAATACTTACATGGCATCTTAAAACTTGCAGAGCAGGCATGGCTATATGCCTGGCTCTTAATAGTTTGTGAACTCTGTAAAAAATATTGGGGGCTGTAGTTTTTGTAAAATCATAATTGGCTGTTCTGTATACTAAAATGTCCTGCTTTCAAAGCCAACCCTACCTGAGACATATCGGTTTTAGATGGGCACTAGTGGATTACAGTGGAACCTCGGATTACGAGCATAATCCGTTCCAGGAGAATGCTTGTAATCCAAAGTACACTTATATCAAAGTGAGTTTCCCCATAGAAGTCAATGGAAACTAAAATAATTTGTTCCGCATTGACTTCAATGGCATGCAATACTGCATATGGCCAGAGGTGAGGGGGGGGGCGCTGGAGAGCCTCAAACACCCGGAAAGGCCCGAGGACAGCTCGGCTGAACTCGAGAAGGCCCTGAGTATTTACGAACGGCTCCGGCACCCCCCTTACCTCAGGCCAAGTGTGGTACTGCACACCGCTTTGGCTTGAATCCGAGTCAGGATTTTGTCAAATACAGTGCTCGTATTGCGAAAGCTCGTTAACCGCGTTACTTGCAATCCAAGGTTCCACTGTATATTGTTCTTAAACGCTTCCGAGGTTCCCACCCCACCTTCAGTCACCACTCTCTTATATCCAGACGCCCACTTGTTTTCTTCTGCAATTTAGAGAATAAATGAGGGATAGAGTCAACAGCTTGGAGGTGTCATTACTGGTGTTCTTGGTAGAGTTCAACCTGCTATCAGTCACGTGGAAACAACCGACTGCCATCTTTCAAAAGATGTCAAAGCAAAGGCTTCTGGCCTATGTGGCGCCTCTCATGCGAGACAAGTGATGACTTCTTGGAGAAACGCTTACTGCAGACGGGGCAGCAATAGGGTTTGTCCCCTGTGTGAAGCCTCTCGTGCAGAGTAAAGCTGGACTTGTATTTAAAGCATTTGCCACAGGCGGAGCAAGTATACAGCTTAACATCCGAGTGGATCCGCTCGTGAATTAAGAGGTTGGGTTTCTGGTTGAAGCATTTTCCACACACAGAGCAGGAAAACGGCTTCTCGTTGGTGTGAATCCGCTCATGGACCACCAGATAAGCTTTTTGCGTAAAGCTCTTCCCACAGTGCGAGCAGGTGAAGTCGTAATTGCCCCTGTGGTTCCGTTCATGCCGGCCGAGGCCTGATTTTTGCGCAAAGCACTTCCCGCACTCTGAACACGAGTACCGCTTCTTCCCATTGTGAGTTCTTTGCTGCGAAATTAAGCTTACGCCTTCCATGAGAGCCGAGTTATAGGCATCAGAATTGGAAGACAAATCAGGCCCGTGGAGAATTGGGTGGAGGTGGGGCAGGGCTATTTGGTTTTCTTCAGCGGTGACGTCCTCTTCTACGTCACCCTCTGGAGAGAAAACGGAACATTTATTCCTGAGCTTGTGACCATCTGGAGAGAACAAAAGACATAGAAATTATAGATTAGGTACACTATATTGTCTTTGTATGGCCAGTGTGTGCTTCAAGCCTTGCGGCAACATGGATGTGCCCCTGTGTATAAAGACATGGTTTGACCAGTATGGTGTGGAGGACCTCAAGGTCTTGCACAAAAGCCAGACCTCAATCTTACTGAACACTTTCAGGATGAATTGGTATGCCGAACATCAGTATCTGACCTCACATATGTTCTTTTGGCTAAACAACCACAGTTTCCCTAAGGCATGCACCAAAATCTTCTGGAAAGCCTTCCCAAAAAAGTGGAGGCTTCTAAACCTGTAGAAGGTGGAGCCTTGGTCATCTCTGTAGTAATACCCATGGTTCCAGAATGAATATCCAACAGTGTGATGATCAGGTACAATAAAACCTTGGTTTGAGAGCGTTTTGCAAGACAAGCAACATTTTTTAATAAATGTTGACTCGATATACAAGTGATGTCTTGATATAAGAGTAGCTTCATGTCACAACTCAGTACAGTGGAACCTCGGATTATGAGCATAATCTGTTCCAGGAGAATGCTCGTAACCCAAAGTACCCGCATATGATTGAAGCAAGTATCCCTATTCAAGGCCCGAGGACAGCTCGGCTGAACTCGAGAAGGCTCTGAGTATTACCGAACGGCTCGGACGCCCCCCCCCCCCACCTCAGGCCAAATGCGGTACTGCACACCGCTTTGGCCTGAATCGTGCTCGTTTTGCCAGACAACACTTGCAAACTGAGTTACGATATTCAATGGAAACGAAAACAATTTGTTCCCCTTCGACTTCAATGGTGTGTAATACCGCAGCTAATAATGCGGCTAGAGGTTGGGGGGGGGGGGGGGGGGCGAAGAGCCTTGAAAACAACCGGAAAGGCCAGAGGACACCTCGGCAAAACTCTGTTTGAGAGGTTTGCCAAGATCAGCCGAGCTGTCCTTGGGCCTTCCCGTGCATTTACGAACATGGGACAGATCGACTGGGATCAGAGCCCCCCCCCCCCACCTCAGGCCAAACGCGGTACTGCATATCGATTTGGCCTGAATCTTGCGAGACAACACTCGCAAACCGAGTTACGATTTTTTTAAATACAGTGCTTGTATTGCAATCCGAGGTTCCACTGTATAAAAGAGAAGAGAGGAGCCTCTAAATGTAGCAATATGGTTACATTTAATGAAGGTACAACATTTAGCAACATATCGCTACACTTAGAGGTGCCTCTCTTCTCTTTTATACTCTAACTCCTGCTGGATTTTGCTTCCAATCCCCTTTGTGGCTGGGCATTTTATGGTTACATAACCATCACATTGCTACAATTTTTTTACATGGACTATAAACTGAAGGACATATGAATAAATGGCTGTGAAACAAATGATTTGAGTTTCCATTATTTCTTATGGGGAGATTTGCTTTGATATACAAGTGCTTTGGATTACAAGCATGTTTCTGGAACGAATTATGCTCACAATTCAAGGTTTTACTGTACTATTTTCGATAGAATTTAGCAGTTTCTGGATTTACTGTTTTTTTCTTACTCACCTGTGCTGATCTCTGGTGTGATTTCCTCCTCTTTATCCAGCTCATCATCCCTCTCATCTTCTTCAACTTTAATAATAAACAGGTTCTCGTCCTAGATATGGCACAAAGTAATATGGGTGATGCCTTTTTAGGTATTATTTCAAATTATGCAGGAGAATATCAGTACACTGTATACAGGTCACATTTGGTATTATGTTGATTTGGCCTACCTTATAAACCTGTGTGATGCTGTGATCCTTCTGAGGGATCTCCTGATCATCCTGGAGGATCTCCTGATGTTCCTGTGTGGAGTCCCGGGAATACAGAGGACGGGGACAGCTCTCTGGGGGATTCCTGTTACTGGATCCATCTGTAGGAAACACACACTGACTGATTACATTGTTTCTATGTCTTTATAGACGAGGATGTGTGTATCTAGGGCAGCGATTCTCAACCTGGGGGTCGGGATCCAACATGTGCAATTACTCAAATTTGATGGCCATAGCAAAATTGGCTGTTGTTGCAGCCCACTAATGGTGCGAAATACGAACGAAAATTCTTAAATAAAATTTTCGAAAGAAAATTATTTGGAAATTCGACCCATGTATGGCCTGCCTAAAGGGTTTTAATACTGTAGGAGTGGAAGGGACTCGGGGAGCGCTAAATGTCCATGGGTTAGGGGGCGCAAATTACTTGTCTTGCCTTGGGTGCTGACAACCCACACTACGAAAATAATTTTACTGTCCCCACAAATTTTATCAAGAGGTCACGGGACTAGAAGGGTTGAGAACCACTGATCTAGGGGCATCCTCAATACTCTTCTCTCCTTTACAAGAAATTAAAGTCTCCTCTTACCCAGTGATGTGAGGGGCGGCCGGTTCTCCATCATGATGTCCTTGTAGAGATCCTTGTGTCCTTCTATATACTCCCACTCCTCCATGGAGAAATAGACAGTGACATCCTGACACCTTATAGGAACCTGACACACACAATGATACCGTCACCATCCAGACACATCCCTTGCCTGTTACTGGATAATATCCCAGAATTCCCGGCACCGCTCACCTCTTCCATCAGCAGCTCAATGATCTTCTGGGTGACTTCTAGAATCTTCTTGTCGTTGTTCCTCTCAGGTGTCAAGAAGGGCAGCGCAGGCACTGAGATGGGGCTGTGGATCCGGCTCCATCCTTCTACAACACGGGGACGGTTGCTGGGTGTCACAAGCTCACCAACTGTTTTTACTAATAAATAGTCCTTTGAAAAAGATAACTTTACATTATTCCACGAAGAATTAACATTTTTACAATACACCTCTCTCAAGTCTGTGTGTCATGTGACCTCCCAGAACCCCCCTCACCTCTCCGGTCAGGTCTGTGTTTTTTTAATAGAGCTAAGAGTGATGTCATGTGACCTCCCAGGATCCTCCTCACCTCTCCAGTCAGGTCTGTGTTTTTTTAATAGAGCTAAGAGTGATGTCATGTGACCTCCCAGGATCCTCCTCACCTCTCCAGTCAGGTCTGTTTTATTAATACAGATAAGAGTGATGTCATGTGACCTCCCAGAATCCTCCTCACCTCTCCGGTCAGGTCTGTGTTTTTTTAATAGAGCTAAGTGTGATGTCATGTGACCTCCCAGGATCCTCCTCACCTCTCCAGTCAGGTCTGTTTTATTAATACAGATAAGAGTGATGTCATGTGACCTCCCAGAATCCTCCTCACCTCTCCGGTCAGGTCTGTGTTTTTTTAATATAGATAAGAGTGATGTCATGTGACCTCTCAGAATCCTCCTCACCTCTCCAGTCAGCAGGTAGATGATCTCCAGTGTGAGGTCTAATATCTTCTCAGTCATGCGACTCCTTCCTTTGTCCAATGAGCTTTGCTCCTTTTGGAAGGGACTATTCATGATGATACCTGTGCAGAGGAGTAAAATGAACTTTGATGCAAAGATTATATGGACTTGGTAACTGGGAGCATTCTCTACAACGTCAACAGATTAAACTTATGCCTCGTACACGCGATCACGATTTGTTCCATCGCACTTTTTCTGTCAGAATCCAGACCAAGAAAATATTGAGAGCAGGATCTCAATTTTCGCAACAGGAAAACTTCCTATCGCGAATCGCGCTTGTCTGTAAGCATCTACGATGCGTAAAAAAACTGTGCATGCTCAGAATCAAGCAGAAGAGCCAAACTGCCTAATAAACTTCATTGCGCTCGGTTTGTCGTACGTGTTGTACGTCACTGCGGTCTTGACGGTCGGAATTTCAGACAAGATTAGTGTGATCGTGTGTATGCAAGACAAATTTCAGCTGTTTTCCTGCTGAAAACAAAAAACGTTCTTGTTGGAAATCACGATCGTGTGTACGAGGCAATCTACATGCGTGCCTTGGGACCACAACACATACTTGTAATCATGGGCAGCTGAGACTTCTGTTTTTATCTGAATCTTAATGTTTGAAACCGACTGTAAAAGGTTCCCTTAGCTGGTTATTGAAGCTGGGCGATAAGGGAACCTTTGGTGCTCTTGCAATGAGATTAGGTGGATCCATCTATCCATTTTTCAGGTGGATCCGAGCAGGCCATCCACTGACTATAGAGGTCGGATGTCAGCGGAGATGTGTCCGCTGACACCCATCTGCCATCCATCCATGTGTCTGCCATCTGTCTTGGCAGATTGGATGCGATCTGATGAAAACGGACATGCTGTCCGTTTTCATCCGATCTTCCCATAGAAATCAGTGGGGCTCTGACAGGTTTGTCCCTGCTCAGTGAACAGAGTTGGACCTGTCATCCGTCAGCTCAGCAGAGATCAATGGAGCGATCTCCTGCTGAGCTGGCGGACTCTGCTGAAACGGATGCGCCTCGTGTGGAAGGGGCCTTACAGGTTACAACCTAAGCAGGCTCCACCTGGAAGAGGTATCAGCAGTTATGGGGGTAAACATACATTCTCTAATGTCTGTAAATACCTTTAAGCCAAACTCTGGGAAATAAGCAGAATCTGAGGGGTTGCACCAGCATTGCAAAGGTTAAATGCTTGTTAGATCTAGAGCAGAGGTCTCCAAACTATGGCCCGAGGGCCACATCTGGCCCTCAGCTAGGGTCAATTGTAAACCCTTGGAGATTGAGGATAGAAGTCAGCAGAGGCTGCCAATGGTATGGCACTCGGACTCAGACCTGGACCCTGTTATGCCGCATACACAATATCGGAAATTCCGACAAGAAAAGCTTGGATTTTTTCTGCACAGCACAGCATCCGAGAACACCCAGTGCTAAGGACCTGGGCCACAATGGGCATGCATGCCATGAGCACAGCACCTGAGCCACAATAGGCATGCGTGCCCTGAGCACAGCAACCGAGCACACCCAGTGCTAAGGACCTGGGCCACAATGGGCATGCATGCCCTGAGCACAGCACCCAAGCACAGCCAGTACTAAGGACCTGGGCCACAATGGGCATGCATGCCCTGAGCACAGCACCCAAGCACAGCCAGTACTAAGGACCTGGGCCACAAAAGTCATGCGTGCCTGAGCATAGCACCCGAGCACACCCAGTGCTTAGGACTTGGGCCACGATGGACATGCGTGCCCTGAGCACAGCACCCAAGCACACCCAGTACTAAGGACCTGGGCCACGGTGGACATGCGTGCCCTGAGCACAGCACCCAAGCACAGCCAGTACTAAGGACCTGGGCCACAATGGGCATGCGTGCCCTGAGCACAGCACCCAAGCACACCCAATGCTAAGAACCTGGGCCACAATGGGCATGCGTGCCCTGAGCATAGCACCCGAGCACACCCAGTGCTTAGGACCTGGGCCACAATGGGCATGCGTGCCCTGAGCACAGCCCCCGAGCCACAATAGGCATGCGTGCCCTGAGCACAGCACCCGAGCACACCCGGTGCTAAGGACCTGGGCCACAATGGGCATGCGTGCCCTGAGCACAACACCCGAGCACACCCGGTGCTAAGCACCCGAGCCACAATAGGCATGCGTGCCCTGAGCACAGCACCCGAGCCACAATAGGCATGCGTGCCCTGAGCACAGCACCCGAGCACAGCCAGTACTAAGGACCTGGGCCACAATAGGCATGCTTGCCCTGAGCACAGCAGCCAAGTAATGCCAAGGACCCTAGCCGCACTGCACATGCTCCCTAAGCATGGCACTGGAGCAGACACAATGATAGGGACCCCGGTTACATTGTGCACGTGCACCCTGGGCACAGCACCAATAATAAGGACCACGGCCACATGCATGCATGACCTAAACACAATGTTTCAGACTTAGGAGGAGAATTATTTGTGCTGGAGAGTTCTACCTCCTGTGTATAGCACTTTCACAAAGGGCAGGAAGTCAGGTTGGATCCCATGAGCCACAAAACACCCAACAAGGGCCCCTGACCCCACAATATAACAGCTTTGTTGAAGAATCTGGCTCCAAGGCATGGTCAGCCTCACCCAATCCCAGCCTAGACAGAAAAAAAAGTCCTGATAACAATAGTTCTAAGATCCAGGACTACCTATGACAGGTCCACTTTGAGGAAGGACCCTGAACCTGCAGTATAAGTGGAGCACAACTGTCCACAACACACACTTCAGGGACACACAGCCCCCCCTGACCAATCATAACAATGCAGAGCTCACACATTACCTCCAACCTGTGCAGCTCCAACACCCCAGTGCCAAGAGCAACCGCTTCTTTATGGCCACAACAAAATGGCGGCCCCTGTGCAGAGGACAACTTCACAAAACAGTCATTTTTTATATATATATTTTATTTTTTTTACATCAGAACGGCGGACGACAACTCCTTTCTTGAGCAAAAGTTTTCTCTCTCCGGTTTTCCAGTCAGTTGCATTAACGGAAGCCTAACGCTGAGCAGCGGCCATTTTCTTGTAGCGCGAATTTACCAACTTCCTCCTTTTATAGAACACCGGTAGAAAAACACTGCTCTAGATAAACCACGCATCTACAATCAGGCTCTCCCTTCACAGGTGAGCAGATCAGATGCTGCAGCCAGGTTAATAGTCATTAACATTTCCTAGCTTTTAATTTTGAACTACGAAAAAATGGCCGCCACTTCTTTTATTTGAAGGCTCCTCGGGCTAAGGGAACATGGCGGCTGCTGTTTAGCAGACGGTGTTTTAGGGAGCGTTCGCCATCTAGCGTCAGCTACACAGAAGCGAGCTGAATGCAGACACTTCCGCCCGCACCTGTACCCGTGACTCTGAGCGTTTGGTTGATATAGCAACGCGCGCTCTAGCAAAGGGACGTTTGGCTCGTAGGGTGACGGCCATTTTGTTGTAGCCCAAAAAGGAGGAGGAGCTGCAGCAGTGGAAGAATCCTCCTGGTGGGGGTGTGAGGCTGCAGAGGGGTTGCACAGTGAGGAGGAGGTAATAATGTCTTCTTATTATTCTTCTATTCAAAGAGGATGGAAATGAGGGAAGGGGGTCCAGCTCCCTGTATGGGGGGGGGGGGTCATGTGACCTCTGGAGGCTTGTCACATGTCAAAGCACTGGCTACTCTCAGGCCCTGACAGCTGGACACCAGGGTGGCCACCAGTGTCCTGCTTGGGATTCTAATGCCTTGTAGCCACCCCTTTTCTATGGAGAGAAGAGCGAAACATGTGCACACACCGCCTCCTACCATAATGCAGTCCCCCCCCCCCCATTGTGGTTGCATGGTTTGGCCCATATTGGTCAGCTTGGAGACCAGTTGTCTGTGAAGGGCTTGTGGGCTCACTGCACCAAGCGCTGTCTTATGACCATGGCCACCTTAACGAGAAGAGCGAAGCGTGTGCACACACCGCCTCCTACCATAGTGCAACCCCCCCATTGTGGTTGCATGGTTTAGCCCATATTGGTTTAACTTGGAGACCAGTTGTCTGTGAAGGGGTTGTGGGCTCGCTGCACTAAGTGCTGTCTTATGACCATGGCCACCTTAACGAGAAGAGCGAAGCGTGTGCACACACCGCCTCCTACCATAGTGCAACCCCCCCCCCCCCCCCATCGTGGTTGCATGGTTTGGCCCATATTGGTCAGCTTGGAGACCAGTTGTCTGTGAAGGGCTTGTGGGCTCGCTGCACTAAGTGCTGTCTTATGACCATGGCCACCTTAACGAGAAGACCAGAAAAGTTGCAGCATGCAGTAACACACTAATGTCCACGCCTAGAAAAGTCAGACTTCCTGGCGGCCCCCATGTCTCCTTGACCTACAGCAACGCACTGATGGGGAGACTGGGTGCAAGTTAACGTTATACCCATTAACACTAGCGGATTGGAGTTCCCAGGGGCCCCCAAGACAACTCTTCCAGTCAGTGTAGAAAATAAAAGAGCAGCTCAGACTGCCATACTCGCCTACTGTCTGAAGTACCTCTTCTCCACCTCAAGATGTCCTCAGTCCTCTTATCCTAGAAAACTGAGAACATACTGTGAGTACAGGGAGTCATGGACTCAGTGACTCACCATAGGGATGGTGGGAACTCCTCGTAATGGGCACAGCAGGTGTTCAGACCAAAGAACTCAGCACAGGGATGGTGGGAACCACTCATTATGGGCACAGCAGGTGTACAGACCTGGGAACTTGGCATAGGGATTGTAGCAACACATCATAATGGGCACAGCAGGTGTACAGACCTGGGAACTTGGCATAGGGATGGTAGCAACACATCATAATGGGCACAGCAGGTGTACAGGCCTGGGAACTCAATAAAGGATGGTGGGAACCCCTCTCAATGGGCACAGCAGGTGTAGAGACCTGATAACTCAGCACAGGGAGGGTGGGAACCCCATTATAATAGGCACAGCAGGTGTACAGACTTGGGAAATCAGCACAGGGATGGAGGGAACCCCTCATTATGGGCACAGCAGGTGTACAGACCTGGAAACTCAACACAGGGATTATGGGAGCCCCTCATAATGGACACAACAGGTAGAAAGACTGGGGAACTCAGCATAAGGATGGTGGGAACCCCTCATAATGGCCACAGCAGGTGTTCAGACCTGGGAACCCAGCACAAGAATGGTGGGAACCCCTCATAATGGGCACAGCAGGTGTTCAGACCTGGGAACCCAGCACAAGAATGGTGGGAACCCCTCATAATGGGCACAGCAGGTATTCAGACCTGGGATGGTGGGACTACTCCAGGAAGAGTCAGTTCCCTAACACAGCCCTCTCCCTCCCTGTACATCATAAGCCTTTTCTGACAGTGTCTAATTTTAGCCTGTGCTGGCACAGCTCCTCCACCCTTCCTTACTTTCCTACATAGCCTTTTATGTAGCCTCTGGGAGGCGGGAAATGAACTTGAGTGCACTGGGGCTTCTGAAGGTTGTTATTGAAATGAACGCTCTGGTGACAGGGTCTCTTTCAAGCGAGAAAATGGATAGAATAGAATTTGCAGGAGGAGTTTAGAGGGGGCAGCCATAGGTATTCCTCTGATGACATATTCTACGCCATCATCTCAAAGATCTTACTGTGGTCCTCATTTCCTTCGAAGACTAAAATAGGATCTGTTGTAGGTAGACGTTGTGCCGCTTGATTGCCGGGAGGCCATCAATAGACGTCCTCCCCTTTGCACGCTCCCCGCACGCCCCTGCAGGGGGCTGTGATCACTGAGTCACTGACTGGAGTAAGGGGCCGATCCTGGCCCCTTAACACCTGATCAGCTGTCAAACAATGACAGCTGATCAGGTAATGTAAACAAAAGCTCTGTAATCATTTTTTTTTTCTCCTCACACTGACAGTGTGAGGAGAAAAAAAATCCGATCACCGGCTTTTGTGCAAGGGACATCGTTTCCGAAGAGGAAGAGGCACATTCGTCTCATCTGTATCCACCAGTACCACATGCCAGTGCCACCTGCCAGTGCCCACAGTGTCACAAATCAGTGCCCACCAGTGCAAAACAGTGTCACCTATCAAAGCCCAATCAGTGCTGCCTATCAGTGTCACCTACCAGTGCCGATCAGTGCCCATCACTGCCACCTATCAGTGCCCATCACTGCCAGCTATCAGTGCCACTGTATCGTCATACTCCGCTCCCCATCACAGACTGCTCCGGAAAAGTGCTGTGGTGGCCAACTGCGCATGCGCGATGCGTTCCAATGCATTTACGGCAGTGCACACCAGCAAAATCTCGTTCGGCGTCCAGGCTCTTTCCTTAACATCCCCGTGGATTGGAAGATGTTAAAAAAAGAGCCAGGAGGCCGAGCGAGCGGAGCGAGCCGTCCGAGCGAAGCGAGGACGTGAGGCCGACTGGCCACTTTCCCCTAAGTCCACTTCGCTCTGAATGACGGCTTCGCTGGTGTGCAGTGTCGTAAATGCATTGGAACGCATCGCAGATGCGTTCGGAATGCATCGCGCATGCGCAGTTGGCCACCACAGCACTTCCGGAGCAGTCTGTGATGGGGGAGCCGAATATGACGCATCACCACCTATTAGTGCCACTTCTCAGTGCCCAACAGTGCCATCTATCAATGCCAATCAGTGCCGCCTATCAGTGCCCACCAGTGCCACCCATCAGTGCCGCCTTATAGTTGCCCATAAGTGCAGCCAATCAGTACAGCCTCATTAGCGTACATCAATGAAGGAGAAACGTTACCTAATAACAACATTTTATAACAAAATATAAACAGGTTTTGTATTTATTTATTTTTTATTCAGTCTTTTATCATTTCTTTTAACAAAAAAAAACGCAGAGGTGATCAAATACCACAAAAAAAAAGCTGTATTTGTGGATTTTTTTTTATAAAAATGTAATTTGGGTACAGTGTTGTATGACCGCGCATTTGTCATTGAAAGAGTGAGAGAGCTGAAAATTGGTCTGGGCAGGAGGGGGGGTTTAGGTGCCCAGTAAGCAAGTGGTTAAACAATGGGCTGCGCTATATAAGAAATGTCTCCAATAAAGTCCTAAGTGAAAAATGAATAGATAAAATTGAAATGCCCATTTTACAAACCAAACCCCAGGAGGCAACAATGGCGTTCGCTGGCACTGGTATACACGATAACCTAGACGTGCTGCTCCGCTCTATGTGTTTTGTCATCAAATGGTGGCGGTCAGTAAGTTATACTGTGGCAGGCAATCTGGTGCTTACTGAAACTGGCTGGGAGGGGCACAAACTGACACTGACGTCGCCAGTGACACCAATTCAGTGATCATTGATAATACTGTACTGATGACACTGGCTGGGTGCCAGGGGTGATCAGGAGGGCAGCACAGTGGTGCAGTGAGTAGCACTTTCGCCTGGCAGCAAAAGGGTCGCTGGTTCGAATCCCGACCACGACACCATCTGCCTGGAGTTTGCATGTTCTCCCTGTGTCTGCGTGGGTTTCCTCTGGGTACTCCGGTTTCCTCCAACACTCCAAGACATGCGGGTAGGTAAATTGGATCTCGTCCAAATTGGCCCAGTATATATGTATATATGTGTGCATGACTGTGTGTCCCTAGCGTGTCAAGATCCTACGGGGTAAAAATGACCGCACCAGCCAAGCAGACACTGGCTGGAAAAAGCGCCCAGAGGCGATTCAGTTCGCATGCGTTGCGCTATACAAGTCATTCATTCATTCATTCAACTGTGTGCTCAATGAGAGTTTGCAATGGTGAGTGTGCTGCCTTTTACTCAGATCATCTGGCTGGGTCTCTCCTTGCTTTCCGATCTGTACGGTAACTGAAAGGGGGAAATCCAGACAGATCTGTGTGTTGTGTTTACAAACATTGTGCTGTCATTAGTCGCATTCGATTAGCAATCTGTGGCCATCCAGCTGTTGCCAAACTACAATTCCCATCATGCCTCTGCCTTTGGGAGTCATGCTTGTAATTAGGGTTGTCCCGATACTGATACTAGTATCGGTATCGGGACCGATACCGAGTATTTGCGGGAGTACTTGTACTCGCGCAAATGCTCCCGATACCTAAATAGAATACTTTTTTTGTATTTATCAACATGTTCTGTGAAAATTCTTTGAGTTTTTTACTACTGCGTGACAAGAAAATAATTTTTTTTATTCATTTTTACTAATTTTTATTCTTTTATAATGTCTTGAGTTAGAGTTCTTCATAATTCTAAAGAAAATATCCTTAGTCTGTATTGTGGTTTGAAAACTGTCACATGACATTTAAAAAAAGTATCGGTATTCGGTATCGGCAAGTACATGAAAAAAAGTATCGGGACTTGTACTCGGTCCTAAAAAAGTGGTATCGGGACAACCCTACTTGTAATTATCAGCCTTGCAATGCCACTTAGGACTTGTAGTTCTGCAGCAGCTGGAGGACCACACCTTGAGCACCCATGGATGAGCAGGTATACAGCCAAAATGATTGGCTGTTACCTGCTGACAATCACAGCACAGATCAGCAGGGAGCGCACAAATGCGTGCGTCCAAACCAGGAAGTTCACATCGGCATGTGGGTACATGGCGGTTCCTGAGGCTGCCACCCGCTAGCGGTATATGTACTGCTGGCGGTCGGCAGAAGGTTAAAGGGTTATATGTATTATTATTATTATATTGTTTTTGACTGCAGATTGATCTCTAGCAAAGTGGCCCCTCCAATGTCCTGAGGGGCTCGGAAGGCTTAAAGGTGATACGAAGATCTTTCTGAAGACCCCATGATGGAGAGAGACGACCTGATTGTCATCAAAGTGGAAGATGATGAAGATGTGGAGAGCGATGATCCATGTAAGGAGGAGGAGATCAGCACAGGTAAGGAATAAACACTAAAGCTGGGCATACACATCTAGATTTTCCAATGAACGTTCGCAGGAAAAGTCTCAGTACATTGATGACTTGACAAATTCTGTTTTGAAAGTACTTAAAAATCTAATTTGCTTTAAGCATTAAAAAATGTTGAGACTTTCCTGAACAAAAACCTGTTGGGGGGTCGTTCACAAGTGCGGCCAGAGGAGCAGTAAGACCAGGCGGTTTAGCTGTAGTTTTTCCATCCCCGGACCGCCCAACTGAACAAAGATAAGCAGCCGCTAAGAGCTCAACGACCACGATGCTGTGTTTCGCAAACCATGGCAAAAATTAAACAGCATGTCGCATTTGGTGAGCATTACCACCACTGAATGCAACCAATGCAAGTCTATGGGACACTGAGATAACTGCAGTAATATGGGGCGGCATTTACTGGGCTAAATCGCTTCTTCATCGCCCGTGAAATGATTTTTAGCTGCTTCCAGTTTGGGCCAGTTCTGACATTTCTCACCTACATGTAAAAAAACATTGCAACATTGCTCAGCGCTGAGATAAAAAAAAAATATGCAGTAATATGAGGTGGCGTTTATAGGGCTAAATCATTTCTTCATCGCCTGTCAATTGCTTTTTAGCTGCTTCCAGTCTGGGCCGATTCTGACATTTCTCACCTACATGTAAAAAGATAAAAAAAAAAAAAAAAACATTGTATCCTTTGGTTCTTTTAGATAAAAGGGATGAACTTTGGTCTGTAAATGAGGGCAGTTTAACCACTTGAAGACCAGGCCTTTTTTAAATCAGTATTTTTTGCTAGAAAATTACTGTATTTATCGGCGTATAACATACATGTTTTTATCCTGAAAACAAAGGGTAAACAGTGCCTGCGTGTTATACGCCGATATCTGTTGTTTTTTTTTTTTTACCAACAGGGGGCGGGGATCAGGCGGTCTGCCCCGGGTGCCACCCATTGGGAGGGAATCAGGCGGCCAGCCTGATTCCCTCCCAGTGGGTGCTACCCGGGGCGGACCGCCTGATCCCCGTCCCCTGTTGGTAAAAAAAAAACAAATATCGGCGTATAAAACGCAGGCACGGTTTACCCTTTGTTACACCTGGGACAGCGCGGCCAGCACACTCCAAACTCCATAAAACACAACTGCCAGCCCCTCCCACACACCGCTCGCCCCGTGCCACTATCAGTGTAAATCTTACCCCCCAAATCCCTCTACCAACGCCGCATGTTCTGGCTGCTCTCCCCCTCCTCGAGTGTAGCTTTTAATTGGAGGAAGAGAGCGGTCATGTGACTGTCAATAAAAGAGAGGAGAGCAGTCACATGACCGGATCCAAGGCACCAATGGAGGTATTCCGAAGCTCCAATCCACATCGAGTGACACAGGAGGAACGGCTCATGAGAAGGGGCTGGCAGCGATGCCCTCTATACTCCAGAGCATGCTGGCAATCCAGACTGGGGGTCTCCTGGGGGTACAGAGGAGGAGGAGGGCGTCTTTATAATGAAAGGGGTCAGTGTACTATGTGGGGGTCTGTGTACAATGCCGGGGGTCTGTATATAATGCGGGGGGGCCCTGTGTACCATGCATGGGGCTGTGGAAAGTTAAGGTGCGTGTTATACGCCGATAAATACGGTACTTGGAACCCCCAAACATTATACAGTATATACATTACGTAGAACCCCCAAACATTATATCAACTGCAAAGTTTATCACAACATTGCTTAGAACCCCCAAACATAATGGCCCGGATTCACGTAGATCGGCGTATCTTTATGCCGGAGTAGCGCATCGTCTTTACGCTACACCGGCGCAAGCATGCTATTCACAAAGAATATGCGCTCAACGTTGTGCCGGTGTATAGTTGTCGGTGTAAGCCGACGTAAGTCAAAGTAGGTGGATGTGGGCGTGCTATATTAAAATGAAGTGTGACCCCATGGAAATGATGGGCTGAGCTTCAAAAAACTAACTGCGCATGCGTCGTCTCTTGGACGGATCCCAGTGCGCATGCTCACAGTCACGTCGAAATAGCTGCCTAAGATACGTCAATACACTGCCTACGACATGAACGTAACCTACGCACAGCCCTATTCACGTAGTACTACGTAAACGACGTAACATACGACGGCTGTTGCCTGGTCCATACCTTTGAATTGGTTGCGCCACCTATATGGGGGATAACTTTACGCCGGACGTAAGCCTTACGCAAAACGCGTATCTTTTCCGCCTGGTGCATCTACGTTCGTGAATCAGCGTATCTTACTCATTTGCATATTTAACACGGGTACGCCGAATGCGTCCAGCGTAACAATGTGCCCACGATATGCCGGCGTAGGCAAGTTACGTCGGGCGACTGAAGCCTTGCTTTTTGACGTATCTAGCTTTGTGAATTGGCGCAGAGATGCAACGGCGCACATTTGTACTTACGACGGCGTATCTTTAGATATGTTGGCGTAAGTCCGTCGTGAATGCGAGCCTATTTAACCACTTCAGATCCGCGCTATGGACAAAAGACGTCCACAGCGCGGCTCTCAAGTGCCAGGATCACGTCTTTGGACGTCGTGTTATTGTAATTCCCCACGCGCACCACTGGGTGGCACGCAGCGGGGAAAAACAGTGCGTCGCATCGCTGAGGATCGCCGCGGTGTCCGTCAGGTACACGCGATCGGCGGTGACACAGCAGGGACGTGGAGCTCTGTGTGTAAACACAGAGCTCCACGTTAGGTCAGGGAGAGGAGACAGATGCTGTACATAGGGACACAGCATCGGTCAGCTCCCCCAGTCAGCCCCCTCCCCCCACACAGTTAGAACACACCCAGGGAATACATTTAACCCCTTCCTCACCCCCTAGTGTTAACCCCTTTAATGCCAGTCACATTTATACAGTAATCAGTGCATTTTTATAGCACTGTACGCTGTATAAATGTGAATGGTCTCAAAAATGTGTCAAAAGTGTCCGATGTGTCCGCCGTAATGTTGCAGTCCCAATAAAAATCGCGACAGGTCCTCTTTATGGAGAGATAGGGGTTTATTAGACCCCAGATCTCTCCTCTGGCCTCCAATGCAGCCGATCAGATACAGATCGTTTTGATTGGCTGGTAACGGGCAGGTACACAAAGAACCAGAACCTGGAAGTGACTAAATCCTCTTTGTTTACGGTTACTGACATCACACAGTAGGAGAAACGACATTGGTTCCTCTCACTGTGTCTCGGGAACCGTATGCCGCCTGCAAAAGTGACGTCGGGGCTGTCTGTAAAAGTGATCCAGCAGCTCTTTAGCCGCTAGGATTACTTTTGCAGTGAAATGTATCACTTGCTGTAACAAAAAAAATGATCACCCTTCCTATCCTTCAACGTATCGGTACGTCGCTGGATGGGAAGTGGTTAAAAGCAGTCCACCTGGGATTGCTTTTCAGAAGGGTGGCAGGAGCCGGCACACAACAACAAGTAAAAAATGCGCAAAGAAAGCCGGCACACGCGTGAACAACAACCCCTTAGAGATTCATTTGTTCGAGAAAAGGTTTCCATCCTGCTCCTTCAGATTTCTCATCACTGTGGCCGATTTGACCCCACTAACAATTAGAAAATGGAAGGAACGTGCTCAAAATGAGACATTTTCGAAGAAGGATTCTACTAGTGTATGGCTAGTGAACGAGTGAATCTTTATTCACAGACCCAGAAGACTCCAGCGAAACTGCAGGGGACTTTCAGGATGAGGAAGATGAACATGTGAAGGTTAAAGAGGAGGAAGTTCCTATGGAGATCAGCACAGGTGAGCTATTGGTGCATACCATAGTGCTTGGGCTTTCAACCACATGACTTCCGGAAGGTTTTACCCCCTAACTGACATAAGGCACATCAAAGTCCACAATGTACTTGAAGTGGGCTGATCACCTAGGCACGTCCCAAACGTAAGCAGACCGTTCAAGCGGCTGACGCGTTTTGAGAGGGAATCCCCTCTTCCTCAGAGCCGACCTTGGCTAGTGCAAGAGGGGTCTTTATAAAGCATATAGATCACATCACATGATGCCCCAACTAAGCTCCTCCCATTAATGGGTGAGTATAGAAACATAGATGGCATGAGATATTACACTAGTTAGAGCTATGTGTATACCAGTGGCGATGTGTCCATTTAGGGCGCACAGGCGCCGCCCCCTTTGGATATGAATTGCATGAATCTATACATGTTTACTGCCGCTGCCACCCTCTATTCAGGTGTCCAGCCCCTTTTTGGACCCCGGGCATCTGAATTACAGAGGCGGAGGTGTATTTTTGAAGCACCTGATTAGAGCCATAGGCTCTAATAAGCTTCAAAAAAGGTGAACTGCGAGCGCAAAGCATGGCGTTCGCAGTTCACCCAGGTGTGTTAGAACAGCCAATATTAATTGGCTGTTCTAACACTGACCCGCCGATCAGGAAGCATGGGTGTGTTACTATGACCCGATTGGCTGAAACTACAGGCGCTGTGATTGGACGCCTATCAGGAGGAGGGGAGGAGACGCACGAAGGACACAGCTCGCTGCCCCACGAGATAGGGTAAGTGCTCGGCAGATGGCGAGTGGTTGTGGGGGGGGGTGTCTCACAGTGTTAACTTTTAAATGGGCACAGTGGCAGCAGTTGATGGGGCACAGTGGCAGCATTTGATGGGGCACAGTGGCAGCATTTGATGGGGCACAGTGGCAGCAGTTGATGGGCACAGTCCCTGCAATTGATGGCACAGTGGCAGCAGGCGCTTTTTTTTTTTTTCAGACATTTTTAACATTTGTTTGCACCCCCCACCCCCCCAAATTTAGACCACCAGCTAACCACTGGTGTATTTATTTACATACAAAACCAAAGAAGTTCCCAGCTAAACTTACTACCCAGCCTGCAACCAGTGAAATTGCCCTGTCTAACAGTATGCGTTAAAAACAGGGGTTTATTTTGCGCACATTTGCAAATGCACATGCGTAAGCTGCAGAGCCAGGTTTTGGCTCCCCGATATTTTCTGTAGTCCTAACTCTAAATTTTGAGAGCCTCCACAGTGGAATGGAATGTATAGGCAAGGGTCAAGTGAGCTCGGAGGTAGAACACCCCTCCTTAAAGACACAGGGGCGCACTGAATACCCGGCAGCCGGCACATAGCACAATGGCAGCAAAGGTGTCCAGTGTGTCCCCCTCGCCAATATTTTAATGGTACAAACAAATGGCCACTGCCCTCAACTCTAGTTGGCCTTTGCAGCAAGGAGCACATGGAAGGGCAACACATGCAAAACAAAACTAAAGAAATTCCCAGCTTAACTTACCAACCAGCCATCAACTAACCAAATTATCCTAAGAGTATGCGTTAAAAACAGGGGTTTAGTTTTCACACATTTGCAAATATGTGCTTATTTTTAGTTTTGTGTTGCATGCATTGCCCTTCTATGTACTCCTTGCTGCAAAGACCAGTTATAGGTGGGGACAGTGACCATATTTTTATGGACTGTTGGAATACTAGAGAGGGGATACACTGGACACCCTTGTTGCTGCAAACCCAAGATGGACGGACCTCCTATGGAATGTACGCTGGCCGTAAACCAGGAAGTGCTCCGCCACCGTGATCACCATTATTTGCCATGCCCACCGGATGCAGCAGTCACGGAAAAGTGCACATTGGGCTTGGTGAAAGTATGTTGATGCGCCTGTAGCTGCCACCCTCTAGCAGTAAATCTACTATTAGCAGGAGGCACGTTTTAAGCACTTGCCTCCTGCTAATAGTAGATTTACTGCTAGATTTACATCTAGTTTATTGTCCTTGGGTGCCTCTTTAGGTATTGCTTGCCACCGGCAACTGAGGACTGTTTGTAGAGTAGCAATACACAGAATTGGCTGGGAAAAAATATACATTTTGGTGTCTCAACTCATCCAGGGCAGCACAGTGGTGTAGTGGTTAGCATGTTCACCCAGCACCAAAAAGGGTCGCTGGTTCAAATCCCGACCATCTGCCTGGAGTTTGCATGTTCTCCATGTGTCTGCGTGGGTTTCCTCCAGGTACTTCGGTTTCCTTCCACACTCCAAAGACATGCTGGTAGGTTAATTGGATCCTGTCCAAATTGGCCCAGTATATATGTGTGTATGACTGTGTGTTGAGATCCTACGGGGTAAATAACCGCACCAGCCCGGAAGACACTGGCTGCAAAAAAGCACCAAGAGGCGATTAAGTTTGCATGTGTAGCGCTATACAAGTCACTCATTCATCCTAATTCTTATGTTCTTCTTCAGATGGACGATACAGAAGGTTCGATGCAGAAGAACACCCAGTGACTCCTCCAGAGGGCGAGGCAAAAGATGGTAGCTCCACAGTCAACACTACAGGAGGAAATTCAGTGACCCCAAATCTCCATCCGGTGCTTCCTGCTACGTATCTCTCACCCGGGCCCTCTACGCAAATCGCTTTTTATTTTCCTACTCCTGCCCCCATCACGCACCGCAAATATCGCAAACGTCCCAAAAAGTTTCCATGTACGGAATGCGGAAAAAGCTTTGACCAGAGGACGAAACTTGTTGCACATGAGCGTTCCCACACAGGAGAGAGGCCCTTTTCCTGCTCTGAGTGTGGCAAAGACTTTGCCCAGAAGGCCCACCTAGTTTCACACCAGAAGATTCATTCGGGGGAAAAGCCCTATTCATGCTCAGAGTGCGGGAAGAGTTTCATAGAAAAGGCTCTCTTAAGCCGGCACCAGAAGTTTCACGCTGGGGTGAGGCCGTTTTTGTGCGCCATATGTGGCAGGCGGTTTTTCCAGAAAGGTGATGCGCTTAAACATGTGCGAATTCACACGGGGGAGAATCCCTATCCCTGCACCGAATGTGGTCAGTCCTTCCCGTATAAAGCCCGTCTCGACCGACATTTATTAAGTCACACGGGCGAGAAGCCTTTCTGCTGTTCCCACTGTGGGAGGGGATTCGCTTACAAAGGCCTTCTTCTGGCACACGAAAGAACTCATACCGATGAGAAGCCTTATTCATGTGCAGTGTGCGGGAAATCCTTCTCCCAGAAGTCCAACCTGGCCAGCCACGAAAGAACTCACACAGGGGAAAAGCCATTTTCCTGTTCGGAGTGCGGGAAGAGTTTTACGAGGAAGGCAACTCTCCTTGGCCATCAGAACACACACAAGAAGAAACGTTTTGTACAGCTAAGGATGAGGGAAGAGAGTGGCTCTGAAACGGGTGAAAATACAGACATCTCTGCCACACAGAGCTGCCCGCCCCAGCAGGCTGAAAAGTAATTCCAGAGCACCTGTTTTAGTGAATTTTCAAAAGATTATGGGGCGGGCTGAGTCTTGTGTGATATTTTGAGTCTTGTTAGTGTGGTGGCCTTAGGAGGTTAGGTCATGAGATCTTGAGTGCTTAATTGTGGGGTAAATCACATACTGGCCAAAGGGTCAATCTAATGCCGCGTAAACACGAAAAGAAAAGTCTGATTTGAGCTTTTGGTCGAAAATTACGACCGTGATCTGAATTTTTCTGTCGGAATTTCTGCCAAGAAAAATTTGATAGCTGGTTCTTAAATTTTCCGATAAGAAAAGTTTTTGGAGGAAATTCCAATTGTCTGTATGCAATTTCCAACGCACCAAAAACTACGCATGCTCGGAATCAAGTTGACGCATGTTCAGAAGCATTGAACTTCATTTTTCTCGGCTCGACGTAGTGTTGTTTGTCACCGCGGTCTTGGTGGTCGGAATTTGGTGTGACCGTGTTTATGCAACACAAGTTTGAGCCAAGATTTAGTCAGAAAAAAATCTACGGTTTTCTTTTCCGATCATGTGTACGCGGTATAAGAGATTTTGTCCAATGGATGGTTTTGGTGACATCAAGTTCTCCCACAATCCTAACCTACTTATGGTGCCACAGTAACAAACTTAAATGAAAGGGCAGGACTTCCCAGATATGCAAAAACAAGGGGCAGAGCCCATTCCCCCTAATATAGCGTATCGGTTGCTATTAAACGGCATATGCACTTGAATAAGAGACAGCTACCGTGACATACAGATTGCAGTAGACAGTTGTAACCAATAATATCTCCTCTTTTGAAGGGTGAAGGCCATCAAATAAGGGATTGTTGTTTATGGGTTACTAAACTCTACATATTGCTCTGTGCTTTAGACATTGTAATTACAGGTGGCATTTGATGGGTTCATCATCCAGTGACTTCTTGAATTACCTTGGAATTCAGCACCAAGATCTTTCTGCCCTGGTTCCTTAGTCTTTATCTGACCAACTGGTGTTCCAATAAGAATGAAAACCCATGGAGGATGATGACAGCCCTTCATGTTGGACACAGCAGGTGTGGAGTCTTTATCTGACCACCTTGTGGTGTTCCAACAAGAACAAAAACCCAAGGAAGGTGATGGCAACCTTTCATGTTGAACACGACAGGTGTGGAGACCTGGGAACTCTTACCAATAGAGTTCCCAGCAGATGTAAGAAGGCATTGGGTGGTTTATCCATCATCTACCAAAGACCAATATAATTTTCTTTTGTCCTTCAAATGGTCTTACTTCAATTAAATTATTTTTGTCGAAGATAGGTACTTTGATTACCACTACTAGACTAGTTTATCTTGTAGTTGCTAGCAATAGCTTTAAGCAAACTAACAATAAATTGAACACAACCTAACCGTGAGACTTTAGTCTTAAATACATGCTAAGACTTTTTAGGCCGCGTACACATGATCGGAAATTCCGACAAGAAAAGATTGATGTGAGTTTTGGGTTGGAAACTCCGACCGTGTTTTTTTTTTTATTTTTTTTTTTTTTTCGGAATTTACAACAGCAAAAATTTGAGAGCTGGTTCTCAAATTTTTCCGACAAGAAAAGTTCTTGTCGGAAATTTCAATCGTTTGTATGCAATTCAGATGCACAAAAAAACACGCCTGTTCAGAATCAATTTGACGCATGCTCGAAATCATTGAACTTCATTTTTCTCAGCTCGTTGTAGTGTTGTATGTCACCGCGTTCTTGAGGTCAGAATTTTGTGTGACCGTGTGTATGCAACACAAGTTTGAGCCAACATTCCGTCGGAAAAAAATCCACAGTTTTCTAAGACCTAAGACCTGTAGAGAAACCACCCTAAATAAAACGCAACCAAACCATGGGACATTAGTCTTAAGTACACCCCAACACTTCTCAGACTCTCTACAACCTGTACAGGATCAAACCACCCTAAAGAGGACACGACCTAACCGTGGGACGTTAGTCTCAAATACATGTCAACAGTTTTGAGACTCTTTACAACCTGTAGAGGGTCAAACCACCCTAAAGAGATTCAAAGAGAGGCTCTCCTCATCACCTCTGCCCCAAACATGACCAGCAGAAAGGACAGTTGGTCATTCTCCCATCCGCTTCTTCCAAGAAACAGAACTCCTACATGGACATTAAAGTGGAGGTTCACCCTCAAAACAATTTCTGACATCACATGGAGTCGAGCCATCCTACCGACAGAATACCGGTGTTTTTTTTTTTTTCTCAGCACATACCTCGTTATCACGATTTTCACCCCCCGGCTCTCCCGTTGGACTGGGCGTTCCCAAGCACTGCCTGTGATTGACAGGCTTCCGACCGGCGCATACTGCGCGTCACAGGTTGCCGAAAAAACCCGAACGTCGGTGTGGCTCTATACGGCGCCTGCGCACCGACGTTTGGGTTCTGTCAACCTGTGACGCGCAGTATGCGCCGGTCGGAAGCCTGTCAATCACAGGCAGTGCTTGAGAACGCCCAGTCCCACGGGAGAGCCGGGGGGGGGGGGGGGTGAAAATCGTGATAACGAGGTATGTGTTGAGAAAAAAAAAAAAAACACCGGCATTCTGTCGGTAGGATGGCTCGACTCCATGTGGTGTCAGAATTTTTTTTGAGGGGGAACCGCCACTTTAAGTATTGTTGCCCTTAATTTTTGGAAAAATTAACAATGCTTCGCTCAAATGCCGCGTACACGATCAGACATTCCGACAACAAAGCTGTGGAATTTTTGCAGACGAAATGTTGGCTCATACTTGTATTGCATACACACAGTCATACAAATGTTGTCGGAAACTGCGAATGTCAAGAACACGGTGACGTACGACGAGCCAAGAAAAATTAAAGGATCACTAAAGGAAAAAATTTTTTTTGCTGAAATGACTGTTTACAGGGTATAGAGACATAAAAGTTAACTGATTCCTTTTAAAAATGATTAAAAATAGATAAAAATCAATCATATAATGTGCCTCTAGTTTCACTTTCGTTTTTATAATGATTTCATGTTTCTGTGAAGTACAGAAGACACAGAACAAAAACAAACAAATCCAGGGCAGTGTTTTGTTTTTAAAACAAATCTGATTGGTTCTGAGGAGTTTTAGACACACAGCTTAGACCACAGTGAAAAACTGCCATGAGATTTTATATAAGGAGCCAGACAAGCAGGAAGTGTGGAGATCAGAGCAGAATTACAGCCACTTTAAAGCAAAAACGAACAATGAGAACATGAAAACAGCACTGCATTAAGGTGTTTTTCCTTTAGTGACCCTTTAAGTTCAGTAGCCAGTGCGGCTCTTCAGCTTTATTCCGAGCATGTGTGGAATTTTGTGCATCAGAATTGTGTACACACGCTCAGAATTTCCGATTTCCGTTTTGAACTTGGTCTCAAATTTTTGTTGTCGAAAATTCAGTCAGAAAATGCCCGATGGAGCATACGCACGGTCGGAATTTCCGACAAAAAGCTTCCGACCGTGTGTACACAGCAAAAGAGTTATGCTTGACCTGTGGATTCCCAGGTACTTGGGGATTGGCTCAGTAAAATATCAAAAGGAAGGCGAGTTCTAATGGCCATCAAAAGTTATGCCCATGGGTAACCGTCGACTACAAATGTCTTCTACAAATTGTTTCTTGAGACCTGTAACCAAGGTGTACGGAATTACGCAGTGACGTACAACGAGCCGAGAAAAATTAAGTTCAATGTTTCCGAGAATGTGTCAAATTGATTCTGAGTAGGCCTGTTTTTTTTTGTGTGTTGGAATTGCATACAGACGATTACATATAAGCCATGTTAGATTGTTTCTTTCTGGGGAAAACTCTGAGTCTGTGGTATGAAAGGTTCACCCAAAGCCATCAATTAAGCCACCTGATATGACAGTATTCTGGAAATGGCCATAATATTGGGTAATCGGCTGGCTCTTGATGGGTATGTCTTGCAGGCATCTTCACGGAAGATGATTGCCTATTGCAAGGCGGCACTTCCTGCTGTGGTTTTGTATCCCTGCATGCTTTGAGACGGACACTTGTCTTGTCCCCCCCCCCCCTCCCTCATTACTGTCCAAATTGATACCTAATGCATGATAACCAAACATTTTAGACATTTGTCAATGTGTCTTTAAGAATTTGTGCATCCCCTTCGTTCATCCCGATTGGAGGTATACAGTTTAAAGGATGACTCCGCCAAGAGGAACAAAAACAACCTACGTGATCAATCTGCAAAGTGAGAATTTTGTTTACAGGTGTCTGTGATAATGGTTCATATATATGAAACGGTGCTAAGGTTGGAGCTGGATGTCAGACTTCCTATCCCACACAATGGCATTCCATTGAGCTATGACTCCAACCTCTATCAGAACAACGTCTTCATTAGATACGTGCCCTCAGTTACAGAAACTGATTTGTAGCCCTTTGTGCTGGCGCAGCTGGCAAATGGAGACTGCTGCAGATTTATATGGCCTGGCATAGTGTTCTTTAGCTAGGCCAGCGTTGGCCTTTACCCTGCCATTCAGCTCATTGGATGGTTTCCTCCAATCACCAGCTGTTGTGTCTCTGATTGTTGTTAAAAAATAAAGAGGTCCTGTCTGTGTTTATATTTTTTGAGTCTGCTCCTGCATCCTAACCTTGGGTATTGTATTGAAAGTAAAACGTTCTCCTTGCACCCTCCTAAAAGTGCTAATTTCCTGGCTGTCATGTGGATCCTCTATCTTCAGGACATTTAGTCACTGACCCCAAAGAAGCATACGGGTAAGATTTCCTGACGTTCCTGCTCTAAGCAGGGATCTCCAAACTACGGCCCTCCAGCTGCTGTGGAACTACACTTCCCATGAGGCATTGTAAAACTCTGACATTCGTAGACATGACTAGGCATGATGGGAATTGTAGTTCCTGAACACCTGGAGGGCCATAGTTTGGAGACTCCTGATTTAGAGGTTCGGGATAACACTCCTCTATGTCAAGGCCAGTTTCCATCTTGTGATAGGACCTTATGTCCCCTAGTGGGGAAATCCGGTGTTGGGATGGAAATTAGTCTACTCATATACTCAAAAAGATATCCTCTTCGGAAATAAATAAATAATTTATTATACAATTGGTCGTACCATCATCCAGAAGTTTTAAGTATAGAGGGATCGGAGAATTTGTCCCCAACAAAAGCTCCGAAAAGCAAGAAAAATGGGCAGTTGGACTATCGCGGTACAGGTATATATGTATATACTGTATGATTTCACCATGCCCCTAGTGGTCAGGTCTGGTACTGGGGTGAGAGTGGTCTACTATGACATGAATTAGTAGGCCAGCACTCGCCATAGTAATGCAATAGTGTTATTTTTTTTACAGTTTTAGCACTAGATTGGTTAGGTATTTTTTTATATAAATGTACTCCCCCTCCCTTTCAGAGCCACCCATACCCCCTCCTTTAATGGGAGCAGTAAGTGGTGTAATCCCCATGTCATATTAATACTCGCTTGTACACTCTACTGCACATGGGGAAGTGGAATTTTGGAAGCCCTAGGGTATTTAGTACCCCAAGGTGCCCAGGAGAGGGTGCCAACAAGTAGGAGGCTTGTATACCACCTACCCACTCCCTCCCCCCAGCAACAGTCCCAAACCAGGTCATTGTGTAGGTGGGGCAGAAACAGTCAAACACGTCACAAATGAAAATAAAATGCACTGTTCTGATTGGCTTCCCAGTTCCAGCAGTGTCAAAAATGGCAGCTCTCCACCACAAGAGCCCAAAATAGGGAGCAGAAGACAACCAACATAGCAACGTTTTAGGTGATACTGCACCAATTCCCATTACACCCCTCTCCTGGTCACCACTGACACCTTACATGGCCCCATTGAAACTTGGGTGTGCATCCCCCACGTTGCTAATACGCACCCCTCCATCAACTGGATTCCCCACACCCCCTATCATCTGGCACTACTAACACTCCACCCCTATATCAGCTTGAACCACAAACACCGCAACCCCCATAGTCTAGTATGACTGACACTGCACCCCTCCACCACGTGGAATTGCTGACACTGAACTCACTAGCACCTGGCATCAATAATACCACACCCCCCATTACCTGGAACCACTGAGACTGCACTCACCAATACCTGGCATCAATAATACCACACCCCCCATTACCTGGAACCACTGAGACTGCACTCACCAATACCTGGCATCAATAATACCACCCCCCCATTACCCTGGAACCACTGAGACTGCACTCACCAATACCTGGCATCAATAATACCACACCCCCCATTACCTGGAACCACTGAGACTGCACTCACCAATACCTGGCATTAATAATACCACACCCCCTATTACTTGAAATCAATAAAACCACGCCTCCTATTACCTGGCATCAATAAACCCCCCCCCCCCCCATTACCTGGAACCACTGACACTGCATCCACCAATACCTGGAATCAATAATACCACATCCTCCATTACCTGGCATCAAAAATACCCCACCCCCATTACCTGGAACAACTGGCACTGCACCCTGCCTGGCATCAATAAAACCAACCCCCCCCCCCCTATTACCCCATTACCTGGAGCCACTGACACTGTATCCACCAATACCAGGCATCAATAACACCACACCCCCCATTACCTGACATCAATAACACCACACCCCCCATTACCTACTCTTTTCATGTGACCACACATGGTCAACTTTACTCTTGTCATGTGGGCAACTCTACTCTTGCCACATTAATAGTCATCATTAAAATTGACAGATGATCAGGGCATATTACTCGTTTCATGTGGCCAGATATGGTCAATGTTACTCTTGTCATGTGGCCAGCCACGGGTAACGTTACTCTTTTAATGTAATCAGATATGGTCAATGTTACTCTTGTCATGTGAATAGTCATGGTCGACGTTACTCTTGTCATTTGACCAGCCATGGTCAATGCTACTCTTTTCATGTGACCACACATGGTCAACTTTACTCATGTCATGTGGTCAGCCATGGACAACTCTACTCTTGCCACATGAATAGTCATAATTAACATTGTCAGGTGATCAGGACATATTACTCTTTTCATGTGGCCAGATATGGTCAATGTTACTCTTGTCATGTGGCCAGCCATGGGTAATGTTACTCTTTTCATGTAACCAGATATGGTCAATGCTACTCTTGTCATGTGGCCAGCCATGGGTAATGTTACTCTTTTCATGTAACCAGATATGGTCAATGCTACTCTTGTCATGTGGCCAGCCATGGGTAATGTTACTCTTTTCATGTAACCAGATATGGTCAATGTTACTCTTGTCATGTGGCCATCAATGGTTAATGTTACTCTTGTCATGTGGCCAGTTATGGACAACTTTACTCTTGCCATGTGAATAGTCATGGTCAACACTAATCTTGTCATGTAACCACACTTGGTCAACTTTACTCTTGTGAAGTGGTCAGCCATGGAAAACTCTACTCTTGAGACATGACATGCATAGTCATGATTAACTTTAACCTTGTCATGTGATCAAACATGGTCAACATGGGCGTCTGCTCCATAGGGCAAGGGGGGGCAATTGACCCCCCTGAAAAAACGAGAAGGTGTTGAAGTCAAGAGTCTCGTGGCCGCGGGCTGTCTGAGCAGTCCCGGGCCAGATGTCACACAGGCACAGTGTACAGAGTGAAGCCGCCTCCCCCTCCAGTGTTTATGTGTACACAAGGGGAGGGAACCTGCTGCCTGTGCCGCTCTGATGGCTGATCTGAGGTACTGAATGGGAGGGGGGTCTGTCTGTGCTGAAGGTTTTTTTTTGCTGAATGGGGGGTCCATCTGTGCTTAGGTGGGGTCTGTACTGAAGGAGGGGTATGTGCTGAAGGGGGGTCCATCTGTGCTGAAGGGGGGTCTGTACTGAAGGAGGGGTATGTGTTGAAGGGGGGGGGGTCCATCTGTGCTGAAGGGGTGGTCTGTGCTTAAACTGGGTCCATCTGTGCTGAATGGAGGGGTATGTGCGGAATGGGGGAGTCTGTGCTAAAGGGGGGTCCATCTGTGCTAAATTGAGGGGTCTGTGCTGAAGGGGGGGTCCATCTGTGCTGAAGTGGGGTCTGTACTGAAGGGGGGTCCATCTGTGCTGAAGTGGGGTCTGTACTGAAGGAGGGGTATGTGCTGAAGGGGGGTCCATCTGTACTGAAGGAGGGGTATGTGCTGAAGGGGGGTCCATCTGTGCTGAAGGGGGGTCTGTACTGAAGGAGGGGTATGTGCTGAAGGGGGGTCCATCTGTGCTGAAGTTGGGTCTGTACTGAAGGAGGGGTATGTGCTGAAGGGGGGTCCATCTGTGCTGAAGGGGGGTTTGTACTGAAGGAGGGGTATGTGTTGAAGGGGGGGGGGGTCCATCTGTGCTGAAGGGGTGGTCTGTGCTTAAACGGGGTCCATCTGTGCTGAATGGAGGGGTATGTGCGGAATGGGGGAGTCTGTGCTAAAGGGGGGTCCATCTGTGCTAAATTGAGGGGTCTGTGCTGAAGGGGGGTCCATCTGTGCTGAAAAATAATAATAAAAATATGAATGTTATGAGATAGTTTGTGTATTTGTATGATGGTTTCTGTATTCTTTTGGTACGTGAGATGTATACAGTAGTATAGGGATGAAGGTACTCATAGGACATAACCAGCCTCCGTCTCACCCCCCCCCCCAAGCAGTGTCTCCTCATAGCAAGCGGACCCAATACATCTCCTCTGACGTCACACTCAGACTCCTCCTACCGGCCCGAATCCAACCTCTACCATTCAGCTTCAGATCCAGCACTAGAGGACGAGGCTTCCCCAAAACTCATTATTTGTTGTGGGAGAGTGGCGGCCATTTTTCTCTAGCCCTCTTCCCATCTGGACTCCGGAGGGAGGAGGAGGGCGGCCATTTTCTTGTGGCTCTAATAAGGAGACAGAAAAGTTAAAGGTAATCCCTGTGTATTCCAGCTGCTGCTCCTGTCTGTGGACTGGCTGTACACTGAGGAGTAAAAGGTAATTCTGTCTCCTATTCATTATTATTATCATGTTATTATTTTGGGGACACAGAAGGGACCCTGGGCACTGTACTTGTGAGGTGTAGGAGAGTCATGTGACCCTTTATGTCACATGACCCCAGTGGAGCACTGAAGCTGCTCTTATTTCTATAAAATGATCCAGAGAGCCAACTTATTCATAGTCAGGTTTCTATTTATTTATTGGCATATTAGTTGGCGACTGAAAGCCACGCTATAGGCTAAACTATTATGACCCCCGCCACCACAGCAATTGGAATATCCCACCCGGAGACTCCCCCCCCCCCCCATGGCAGACAGAGCTGTCAGATGGGGACAGTTGTGCACTGCTTTTATCACCTTCACTCCACATAATGTGAAACGGTCATAGTCAGCGTTACTGTTGTCGTGTGACCGGTCATGGTCAGCATTACTCTTGTCGTGTGACCGGTCATGGTCAGCATTACTCTTGTGTGAGCGGTCAAGGCCAGCGTTACTCTTGTCGCGTGATTGGGCATGGTCAGTGCTACTCTTGTCATGTGATTGGTCATGGTCAGCGCTACGCTTGTTGTGTGATTGGTCATGGTCAGTGCTACTCTTGTCATGTGATTGGTCATGGTCAGCGCTACGCTTGTGGTGTGATTGGTCATGGTCAGCGCTACGCTTGTGGTGTGATTGGTCATGGTCAGCGCTACGCTTGTTGTGTGATTGGTCATGGTCAGCGCTACGCTTGTGGTGTGATTGGTCATGGTCAGCGCTACGCTTGTTGTGTGATTGGTCATGGTCAGCGCTACGCTTGTCGTGTGATTGGTCATGGCCAGCACTACTCTTTTCGTGTGATTGGTCATGGTCAGTGTTACTCTTGTAATGTGATAGGGCATGGTCAGCGTTACTCTTGTAGCTCCAGCACACGGCCCGTGATTGACAGCCTCAGCTCTGTTACTGTGTCCCTTCCGTCCAATCAGCCAATCGGCTCTTAGAACTCTCCTTACTGTTGTAACTTCATTTTTCCACCCCCTGCTTTTCATACCTGAGAGATCCTGTGTAAATTCTGCACTCTGAATGGATGTAGAAAAGAGAAGACTGCAGATAATCAGACACAACTTATGTAGGAGGATTTGTTTCATCTCTGTGTATCACCTGAGGATAGTCTCTTCACTTCATATATGGAAGGGTTTACAAACACTTTAAATACTTTTTCTGGGTCAGCAACCCAAAATATTGCCCAGTAGTTTGTATATTTAGAAGGAGGTCATCAGTTTCAGATGCCTTGTTTCTGATTTGGAAATGTATGTTATTGAAAGCATTTGACTTCTTAAAGCCCATAAGTGAAAGTTGTTTAATACTTTGACTGTTTACTTGTATTAATTTCAGCATTTAGTGTTTACCAATCCACCAAGCCCAGAGAGGAGTGGGAGTATATAGAAGGACACAAGGATCTCTACAAGGACGTCATGGTGAAGAACCGGCCGCCCCTCACATCACCGGGTAAGAGGAGACTTCTATTTCTTGTAAAGGAGAGAAGAGTATTGAGGATCCCCCTAGATACACATCCTCTGATATAAAGACATAGAAACAATGTATTCAGTCAGTGTGTGTTTCCTACAGATGGATCCAGTAACAGAAATCCCCCAGAGAGATGTCCCCGTCCTCTGTATTCCCGGGACTCCACACAGGAAGATCAGGAGATCCCTCAGGAGGATCAGGTAGATGAGATTGGAAGTCTTAAAAAGATTAAAGGATTTTCCTCTGCTTTATTTTAAATCATATTTCGGATCTTTTTATGTGTTCTCTAGAATGATGGCCTGATTGTGGTTAAAGTTGAAGAAGAAGAGATGTCTATGATGGGTGATGATCCATGTAAGGAGGATGAAACCCCTCCAGAGATCGGCACAGGTGAGTAATAAACACTAAATCCAGAGAAGAGTCACAGATCCTCCTTGTTCAGTCACTACAACAATCTCTTATTTTTTAATGGCACGCCAAACAAAAAAAACCTGCAAAAACGCACTTGGTACCAAAAAAGGTAGATAAGCTACTTTGGTGCCAAACGCGTTGCGTCCCTCAGGTGTGAATGCAGTCTCAATCCAGAGAAGAGTCCCAGATTCTCCTTGTTCAGTCACTACAACAATCTCTTCTTCTCCCCTCCCCCTCCTCTGTCAGTAGACAGTAATGGGGAGACAGTATGTGCCCAGTGGGGGAGTCAGGAGCCATCAGCCTCTATTAGACTCCGGCTCTCCTCCTCACATCATGTCATTGTGTGTTACCATCTAGTCAATATTCCAATCCCCCCCTTTATGGTAAAAAATGGCTCGTAAAGAAAGGATGGGTGCTGAAACGATTACCAGCTGGGAACTGGAGAAATCAAATGAACATATTCGCCAGCACACCAAGGATCGTCCAATTACGTCCAAAACATTTTTTTAACCACTTGTTACCCGCCCACCGTCATATGACGGCGGGCGGGTAACTCCATTGTCCTGACTGCACGTCACTGAGAACCCCGTGCGTGTGCCCGGCGGCCGCGATGGCCTGCCGGGCACCCACGATTGCCGTGTAACTGAGCTGGGACGTCCCCGTCAGGGAGAGAAGAGACCGATTGTGTTCCTTGTACATAGGGACACAATCGGTCACCTCCCCAGTCACCCCCCTCCCCCCACAGTTAGAACACAAACTAGGAGAAACATTTAACCCCTTCCCCGCCCCCTAGTGGTTAATCCCTTCCCTGCCAGTTACATTTATACAGTTATCAATGCATATTTATAGCAATGTTCACTGTATAAATGTAAATGGTCCCAAAAATGTGTCAAAAGTGTCCAATGTGTCCGCTATAATGTCCCAGTCCCGAAAAAAAAATCGCCGCCATTCCTAGTAAAAAAATAAATAAAAATAAATCATAATTATGTCCCGTATTTTGTAGGCAATATAACTTTTGCGCAAACCAGTCACTATACGGTTATTGCGATTTAATTTTTTTTATTTTTTTACCAAAAATATGTAGAAGAATACGTATCGGCCTAAACTGAGATACATTTTTTTTTTTTTAAATGGGATATTTATTATAGCAAAAAGCAAAAAATATTGTGTCTTTTTTCAAAATTGTCGCTCTTTTTTTGTTTATAGCGCAAAAAATAAAAACCGCACGGGCGATTAAATACCACCAAAAAAAAGCTCTATTTGTGGGGAAAAAAGGACGGCAATTTTGTTTGGGAGCCACGTCGCACGACCGCGCAATTGTCAGTTAAAGCGACGCAGTGCCAGAAGCTAAAATTTTGTCTGGGCAGGAAGGGGGTGTAGGTGCACAGTAGGCAAGTGGTTAATGCAAAACAAACATCGCAATGGTGCAAAGTTTCGAGGTCGCGACCTCGAAACGTTGCACCATTGTGATGTTTGGTTTACATAAAAAAAATTGGGACGTAATTGGACGATCCTTGGTGTGCTGGCAAATACGTCCCCCCCCCCCCCCCCACACACACACTCTCTGGGGTCTCTTATACATCTCAGTACAGGGGGCATCACTCTCTTCTTTATTCACAGCCCCCGGAGACACTCGGAGAGACCTCAAAGATGAGGAAGTGAGAGGAGTGAAAATTAAAGAGGAGGACATTTCTCCAGAGATTGGTGTAGGTGAGTAAAAAATAAAAATAAAAAATAAACACAAATAAAAATCTAATCCTTGCTTGTAGTGTTTTGTTGGATGTGTGAGATGACTTGGACCACCCACAGTTGAGTGGAAATGGTAAAAGGTAAATTAAAGATAAATCTGCTTGTTTCTGTAAGGGGGAGGGTTCTGGATGTTGTTTGTTAGGTGATGGTCGTTGTTCTCATAGAAACCCATCTTCAGAATTCCATCAACCCATCATTGTCCGCCTCCATGTCCAACTGTTTCTTTTCTCTATTGGCTCCCAGTCAAGACCTTGTCTTTCTTCTCGCCTACTTTCCAACTGTCCCATTTTTATTTTATTTTCTTATGGACCATACCTCTTCCTTTCCATGGTTTAGTCACCCATTTCCAGTGCCATCTCTAGCTAGTCGGACTCTTCCTGGTGAAGGTAAGACCCACCTTATCTTCTGCACGTTCGGGTAGCCTCCCAACAGCTGATATCACCGGGGGACTAAAAATGCCCGGGACACTAGGTCTTTTCTACTATGGGAAACACCATGGTGGTATATTTACCCAAGTGACCTCCAGAAGGGTTTACTCCCTTCATGACCAGGACATTTTTTGCTATTCAGCACTATTTTAAGTGGCAATGGCGCGGTCATGCAACACCGTACACAAATAAAATGTATATAATTTTTTCACACTAATAGAGCTTTCTTTTGGTGGTATTTGCTCACCACTGTACTTTTTTTTAGATCTAAATGAAAAAAGACTAAACATTTTATTAAAAAAATATGAGTTTTTTTTATATATATATAAAATGTTTAGTCTTTTTTCATTTAGATCTAGTAATAAAAAAAGCAGTGGTGAGCAAATACCACCAAAAGAAAGCTCTATTAGTGTGAAAAAATGATATACATTTTATTTGTGTACGGTGTTGCATGACCGCGCCATTGCCACTTAAAATAGTGCTGAATAGCAAAAAATGTCCTGGTCATGAAGGGAGTAAACCCTTCTGGAGGTCACTTGGGTAAATATACCACCATGGTGTTTCCCATAGTAAAAAAGACCTGGTGTCCCGGGCATTTTTAGTCCCCCGGTGATATCAGCTGTTGGGAGGCTACCCGAACGTGCAGAAGATAAGGTGGGTCTTCCCTTCACCAGGAAGAAATTCTATAAATTTTATGTGTGTTGTCTAACTTATTGTTGTGAAACAAATTCTTAAAAAAAAAAAAAATCTCTTCATAAATTTAGGCCAAAATATATTCAGCTATATGTCTTTGGTAAAAAGTGAAAATTAATTGGTTTGTGTGAAAGTTATAGCGTGTACAAACTATGGTGTGTATATATACTTGAATTTATGCAGCTATAGACACTATAATGTAATGACTATGATCAGCGACCTATTGTGGGACTGTGATAGTGTGGTGGGTGATCTGGTGCTACCGTGTTTCCCCAAAAATAAGCCTGGTTATTATTTTCATTTTGGCAACAAAAGACACAGTAGGGCTTATTTTTGGGGTAGGTCTTGCCATGTAATGTGCTGTCTTCTCTCCCCCTCTCTCTCTCTCTCTCTGCCTGTCAGGAATCCCCAGTGTGAACCGAGTTAAAATGCTTGTAAAATCCGATAATCCACTTTATTACAGTAGTGTATAATGTGTGTGTTTCTGTAATTGTGCCAAATACCTTCATTATAGCACCGCTCTGTGCTTCTGTGAGCCACCGGAGCTCTCTTTCCCACAATTATATTACAGAAACACACACATTGTACATTATATACTACCGTAATTATAGAATTTGATAAGCATCTTAAACTAGGGCTTATTTTCGGGGTAGAGCTTATATTGCAGCTCTCCTGGAAAAAAAATTTGGGGAAACATATTTTTGGGGAAACACGGTAACAGACACTATATGGAAGGGTCACTAACTAATACTGCCGTTGCTAGTAGGGGTGCAACGGATCAAAAAACGTACGATTCGGAACGTTTCTCGGATCAGAGTCGCGGATCGGATAATTTTTCGTGGCTCAAGCACTTTCAACATGTGTTTAAAGCCCCCGTTTTGCACAACCGAATATGGCCTTATGTCTTCACCAATAGCGTTTGCGATGGCTTTAGCCTGGTCTGCTTGTGCAACAAGGGGCTGCTTAAATACTGCGGTGATAAGCGATTGTTGAGCAGCTTTCATTTTCACTCCTGTCAGTGAAACACCTGGGTGATCTCGATTCGAATGCGTGGCCATGCTGGATGTGTTTCCACATCCACATGTGTCAGTGCCTACCAGTGTTGTAAGTAACGGAGTTACAATAAACGCAGTTACCTAACGGAGCCCCTTTTAAGGCTAACGAGTAATCTACCTGATTACTCTTCCCCTCACAGTAACGCAGTTCCCATTACTTGGGCGGAATTACCACAATTACATCTACTGCCACTAGATGGCAGCAGAGTAATTGCTTCTGCCGACGCTGTGAACATAAATATGGGTGGAACTCCGCTTTAGAATCATGTGACCGCTGTGATGGCCTGTCACAGCGGTCTGAAAACTCCCAATCGCAAGGAGCCCTGGATACAATGAGCCCCATCCGCCTCACACTGACCTATCACCGGGGAACAACTCACATCGATCACACACACTGTGTGCGCAACCTGATCAATGATCTGGGGAACACATGGCCGGAACAAAATGTTCTACAGAACAAACGTTCCCTGTACAACACAGTGTACACAGCGACATCTAGTGGTCAACACCTATACAGAACAATGATCAGCAGGTTATTTTTGGTCAGTGATTTCATCTCTTCATCAGACAACAAAGAAAAATCTGACATCCCCATTCCAGATCCCTTGCATCTAATAAAGCTTGTATAAGATAAATAAAATAATAAACAATAAACTATAGAAAATTCTAATAAAGCCTAATATAAGATTTTAAATTACAGACTCTGTAAACGCCAAGGGAATGTATATTATAAACATTTTAATCCATCTTATAATTTGGATGTAATATATAGCAGATGGATAAGGGTTTTAAGTCCTATTAGCTGCACATACATGGTGGGACGGATGCACCTAGGCTGGGATGTACACGAGATCACCATTTGTTTCCATTTTTCTTCTCTCAAGGATCCGGCATTCTTTTGTCTTGGAGTATTAACTCACTGCTCCCTGGCAAGCCTCCGTCATCTGCTTCTCAACAAAGAATTGTAGAATATTAAAAAAAAATTCAGTTACTTTGGTGAGTAACTAATTACTTTTTCAATATAGTAACTGAGTCACTAACGCAATTACTTTTTCGGAGAAGTAATTTGTAACTGTAACTAATTACTTTTTTAAAGTAAGATGAGCAACACTGGTGCCTACACACCGTCACAGTTTTATGCATTAAACTTTTTCCTTGCACATTATATTTGACAGGGAAGCCACAATGCTCCCATACAGTGGATTTAAATGACGTGGGGCGTTCAAGCTCCTCCGTCCCTCCACTCGCCATGACCACGCTGTGTGTGGACTGAACACGCGCACAACTTTTTTTTCTTTTCAGAAATCAATCCGCGGATCATGTGTGTGCGGTTCGGATTAATATCTTCGGATTAATATCTTCGGTTCGGATCACGGATCAATGACGATCCGTTGCACCACTAGTTGCTAGTGGCACTAATATAGAGATCATAAATAATACTGTACACTGACACTGTACTAATGACACTGACTGGGAAGGGGTTAACATGAGGGTGACAAAGGGTTAACTGGGTGCCTAACAATGTGAAATGTGTTCTACTTTCTGATCTGGCTGCTTTTTCACCCTGCTTTTCAGAGAGAAGTAACAGCCAGATCGCTGTTTTCTGTACACAGGGTTCCGTGTGTTTGAACAGGTTTCAGCCAAAACCATTGGCTGAAACCTGCTGCCAAACTTTTGTTGTGTGCATGGGGCAAGCGCATGCACACGCTAAACCTGCAAGCAAAGCCAGCAACATACATGTACATTGCTGAGCCTCTATACGCCGGCCACTCTCAGTAGATTTACTGTGAACAGTTGGCAGGAGGGTAATTGCCTCTTTGCCATTCCTCCTCTACTTTTGTTTTACCATAGAAGCCTTCTGTTAAATGCGTTGTAAACCCTCACATCTACCCAGTGAAGTGACTGGCCTCATGTGATACACAGAGATGAAACAAATCTTCCAACACAAGTTGTACCTGTTTATCTAAAGTGGTCTTTCCCCTACATCCATTTGTGCAGAATTTACATAGGATTTCTTAGTTCTAAAAACGGGGAGGTGGGGATGGGAGCTCTGGACTGAGACAAGTAGACTAGTACACACTATAAAGGAATATACTTTGTTCATATTTCATGCCTGAGGTTTAAAAACACTTTAAGTGTTCCACCAGGAAAAAAGACTTGTGTGATCATTGTGACAGCCAATCAGAGATGAATATTTATTAAAATAAAATCCTTATGTCCTCAAATTACCATATATACACGAGCTTAAGCCAAGTTTTTTAGCACATTTTTTTTGTGCTGAACATGCCCCCCTCTGCATATACTTGAGTCCCGCACCACACTGTGTCCATTTCCAGCCTTATGATCTCCAGGGATATGATATATGCAGTCTAGTAGGCGGCCGCGCAGTGTAACAAAGCCCCGCCTTCTCCTCGTTCACGTCAGTGATAGGCTGAACACTGACTCGCTGCTGGGAAACGGAGTCAGTGTTCTGTAACAGACAAGGACGAGGAGGAGGCGGGCCTTTGTTACACTACACGGCCGCTGACTAGACTGCATATCACAGTGACGGAGATCATAAGGCGGCAGATGGACACAGCGCCGATACATGAGGCACAGATCAGGTAGTGGGATTGGCACAGTGAGGCCAGAAATATGGACACAGTGAGGCATGCAGATGGGCACAGTGAGGCTGAGGCATGCAGATGGGCACAGTGAGGCATGCAGAGGCATGCAGATGGTCACAGTGAGGCAGAGGCATGCAGAGGGGCACAGTGAGGCTGCAAATGGGCACAGCGAGGCTGCAAATGGGCAAAGTGAGGCTGCAGATAGGCATTGCTGACCCTCTTTTCCACTTACAGTAGCTGCTGCATTTCTCACCTTAGGCTTATACTCGAGTCAATACGTTTTCCCATTTTTCTGTGGTAAAATTAGGTGCCTTAGCTTATATTTGGGTCGGCTTACTCGAGAGATACGGTAGTTTGTTAATGAAGGTTTTAACTGACACATCCTAAAGCTGTTGAGTTTGATCTGGGCATCTAGATTTGCATGATGCCATGATGATTTTCTGGTCAAAAAAAAAAAATGACTGTAAATTTTCAGTGCTTAAAAAGATATTGAGATGATCGATTCTGATTTCTGACAGATGGACGATACAGAGGAATCAGCGCAGAGAATTGTCCCGGTATCTCTCCAGATGATGATACCACATCTGATTCTTCAGAAGAAAAACCCAATGCCCTACATCCCCATCCGTCACTTCTTCATGCCAATTTGTACCCTAAGCCCTCTACAGAAAGTGGTAGCATTCCCGATCCTTCCAACTCCATCACCTATCGAACGATTCGCAGCCGCCCTAAGAAATTTCTGTGCCCTGAATGCGGAAAGTGTTTTTCCCAAAGAACAAAGCTTCTCGTCCATGAGCGGATTCACACCGGGGAAAGGCCCTTTTCTTGCACGGAATGTGGAAAATGCTTTGCAGAAAAGGGGAGCCTTGTCCAGCACCAGAAATTCCATGCCGGGGAGAGGCCGTACTCGTGCCCCGTGTGCGGCAAATCCTTTACGTTAAAGGGCGATGCCATCAAACACGGCAGAATTCACACAGGGGAGAAGCCCTATTCCTGCTCCATCTGCGGGAAATGCTTCACCCTCAAAGGCGATCTTGTCAAACACGGCAGGAGTCACACGGGGGAGAAGCCCTATTCCTGCCCCGTTTGTAGCAAAGCTTTTACCCTGAAATCTGTCCTGGTGGCCCATCAGAGGACTCACACCGACGAGAAGCCGTATGCATGTTCTGTGTGTGGGAAATGCTTTGCCCAGAAGACCAACTTGTCCACACATGAGAGGACTCACACTGGCGAGAGGCCGTATTCCTGTTCAGAGTGTGGACGGGCCTTTACCAGGAGAGGAAATCTGATCTCTCATCAGCAGTCGCATCAGTGAAAGAGGCGACCAAAATGTCAGATGTTGGTTTCTGACTCCAGCAGAGTATAACAAACAGAACTGTTCCACCAGTCTGTGCAAAATCAATGTTGTGTTGTAGAGTCCAATTGGTGTCTCTTTCAGGCATTGCTTGAAGTCCAAGATCTCAGCACTTAAATTCCAAGATCTTTCAGGGCTCGTTTACACTTGTTTAAACATGTAGCATTGGGTGCACTTTTTTAACCTCTTAAGCCCCAGACCATTATGCAGGACCAGGCCCCCTTTTGCAATTCGGCACTGCGTCGCTTTAACTGACAATTGCGTGGTCGTGCGACGTGGCTTCCAAACAAAATTGACGTCCTTTTTTTCCCCACAAATAGAGCTTTCTTTTGGTGGTATTTGATCACCTCTGCGGTTTTTATTTTTTTGCGCTATAAACAAAAATAGAGCAACAATTAAAAAAAAAATTCAATATTTTTTACTTTTTGCTAAAATAATTCTACATATTTTTGGTAAAAAAAAATCGCAACAAGCGTTTATTGATTGGTTTGCGCAAAAGTTATAGCGTTTACAAAATAGGGGATAGTTTTATGTCATTTTTATTAATAATTTTTTTTGCTAGTAATGGTGGCGATCAGTGATTTTTTTTTTCGTGACTGTGACATTATAGCGGACACATCGGACACTTTTGACACATTTTTGGGACCATTGTCATTTTCACAGCAAAAAGTGCTATAAAAATGCACTGATTACTGTGAAAATTACACTGGCAGTGAACGGGCTAACCTGTAGGGGGCACTAAAGGGGTTAAGTGTGTCCTAATGTGTGATTCTTACTGTAGGGGGGCGTGGCTGGACGTGTGATGCCACTGATCGTCATTCCTAATAACAGGGAACAGACAATCAGTGACAAGCCACTGTCGACGTATATCGTCGTGCGTCGGTCCTTAAGTGGTTAAAGCACACCGAATGCCAGTCAAAGCCCCTATCGCTAAATAAAATGGTTACCTTAATGTCCTGTTCACATGTTGTGTTTGCTTTGCTTCAAAAAATGATACCCCATGTCACTTTATTCATGTGCCTCAAAGTGTCTCTAAAGCCTCTATAAAAGTCTATGATTATCTGAGCAGAGCTGGGGGTAATACAGGGGATCAGCAGAGCTGGGGCTACTAGTTAGCTGGGGATCTGCTAAACAGGGCTATTAATAAGATGGGAATCTGCTGAGTGGGGGTGTCGTTGGGCCCCTTTAACCACTTCCATACCGGGCCTATTTTGGCACTTCTCTCCTACATGCAAAAATTATAATTGTTTTGCTAGAAAATTACTCAGAACCCCCAAACACTATATGGCCCAGATTCACAGACATCGGTGCATATTTATGCTGCCGTAGTGTATCGCTTTTACGCTACGCCGCCGTAAGTGGAAGTAGGTGGAAGTGGGCGTGATCAATGCTAATGAAGCGTGACCCCATGCAAATGATGGGCCGCGCACCAGACAAGTACTTCAACCGAACTGCGCATGCATCGAGACGTGGACGTATCCCCGTGCGCATGTGCACAACCACGTCGGAACAACTGCCTAAGATACACCGGATCACTGTGTACACCGTGAACGTAACCTACGCCCAGCCAGACCAACGTCGACCCATATTCACAGACGTCCAACTTACAATACGTAGGCTTGTGTTCCCTGGTCCATACCTTTGCATGGGTTGCACCTCATCTATGGGGAATAACTTTAAGCCGAAGGTAAAACTTACGCAAACCGTTTAAATCATGCGCTGGGCGCAAGTACGTTCGTGAATCGGCGTATCTCCCTCATTTGCATATTTGAATAGAAAATCAATGGGAAAGCCACATGCGTCCAGCGTAAATATGCCCCCAATCTACGCCGGCGTAGGCAACTTATGTCAGTGGGATGAAGTCTGTTTTTAGGCGTATCTTAGTTGGGTCTTGGGTCCGGCGCACACATACGACGGCACATATTTGTACTTAGGCGCCATATCTGGAGATACGTTGGCGTAAGTGCTTTGTGAATCCAGGCCCATATGTTTTTTTTAGCAGACACCCTAGGGAATAAAATGGCGGTCATTGCAACTTTTATCTCGCACGGTATTTGCGCAATAATTTTTCAAGCACCTTTTTTTGGGGAAAAAAAAACGCTTTCATGAATTAAAAAATAACAAAACAGTGAAGTTAGGCCAATTTTTTTTGTATAATGTGAAAGATGAAGTTACACCGAATAAATAGATACCTAACATGTCACGCTTTTTAAAATTCACACTCATGGAATGGCACCAAACTTTAGTATTTAAAGGCATAGGCGTCGCTTATTTTTAAATTTTTTTTTTTTAATTTTTTTTATAGGTTACCAGTTTAAAGTTACAGAGGAGGTCTAGTACTAGAATTGTTGCTGGCGCTCTAACACACACGGCGATACTCCATGTGTGGTTTGAACGGCGTTTACATATGTAAGCCGGACTTACGTGTGTGTTCGATTCTGAGCGCGAGCTACTGGGGATAGGGGCATTTAAAAAAAAAAATTATTTTATTTTTTATTTTACCACATTTATTTTATTTTTAATTCTTTTTTATTTTTTTATTCCTATTACAAGGAATGTAAACATCCCTTGTAATAGGAATAGTGTGTGACAGGTCCTCTTTAAGGAGAGATGCAGGGTCAATAAAACCCCACATCTCTCCTCCAGGCTGGAAAGCATGATATCATGAAAAAAAAATAAATCATGGATCTCATGCTTTCAGCCGAGATTGCGGCTTTGTTTACATTCCGGTACCCGGGTGTGACGTCATAACATTGCGCCTGGGCTGCCGACGATCATAGAGATGACTGGTGAGCATCTGGTTAACTGGTGACTGGTGAGCAGTGGTTAAATTGTCAAAAATGTCTTGGTATGCTAACGCCTTAAGAGTTCCCTTCACTGGAACTAAGGGGCCAAAAACAACCCCACCCCATGATCCCCCCTCCACCAAATTATTTGGACCAGTGCACAAGGCAAGGTCCATAAAGACATAGATGAGCGAGTTTGGGGTGGAGGAACTTAACTGTCCGGTAACTGAGGCTGCGGCTTTGCGGCCTTCTAGAGGCCTTAGCTTCCTTCTGTAAAGGCCGCAAAGCCGCGGCCTCAATTACCAGCGGGCGCGGGCCCGCCGCGATCGCGCCCCGCGCCGGCCGGTAGTTGAGGCCGCGACTTTGCAGGCTTAAGCTTCCCCAGGCGCCAGGTCACCATTTCTTGTCGCAATTGCGATCGGGCGCCCGGATTTTGTCAAGGTCTGGCCTAGGATACAAGCTGCCCCCATAGCAACATGCATACAACTAACATAGGTACTTACAGGCACCACGAGGAATGTACACTCAGCATCTTTTTTACTTTAGGCCAAGAGAGATTCACTTAATTGTGAAGTCAACTATTCTATTGTTTAAAAAGTAAAAGCCTTTTGTTAACCTGAAAATTGTCTTCTGAGTGTAAATTTGGTCTTGGTTTTACATTGATCCTAAAGTGGCTGAAGTCCTGTCCTTCTGCCACCCTCCTGTTCATTAGGTGTCAAAAGGGTCCTCTCCCTTGTCAGGTAAATCAAGCCCTTAGTAGGAAGATGGAACCATGTTTAAAGGTGCATGGCATTAGCTATTGTTTAAAATGTCCAACAGATTCACATTAACTGCTTAGTCAAATCAAAGCTGAGGTTTAATTTCTGGGCATAGGGGTGCACAGCCTATTATATTAGGGTGTGCACCCCAAAGTATATACACACTATAATGCCAAAAGTATTAGGACGCCTGCCTTTACATGCACATGAACTTTAATGACATCCCAGTCTTAATCCGTAGGGTTCAATATTGAGTTGGCCCACCCTTTGCAGCTATAACAGCTTCAACTCTTCTGGGAAGGATGTCCACAAGGTTTAGGAGTGTGTCTATGGGAATAAAAGTGCATTTGTGAACTCAGGCAGTGATGTTGAACGAGAAGGCCTGGCTCACACTCTAATTCATCCCAAAGGTGTTCTATGGGGTTGAGGTCAGGACTGTGGGGGGCCCGAGCAGCAGGGGAAATCTGCATCACACGAGGTAATTAGGGTGTGCCTAGGCACATTTGGCTAACCCCGTGCGCATGCCTATAGCTCTGGGAAGGTGTCGGGAAATTTGCGTCACCTACCATCTTTATAGACTTCGGTGGCTGCGTTGGTGAGGTGTTCCTTGCCGGCATCTGTTTACCTCCGACAGGCCCTTTGAAGCCAAATGAGGGAATCTCAACAAACTTGCTGGATTCCACTCCAATGTGATCGGCCCTAAAAGTTAAAGGGGTTTTAAGGGTTAATTTTTTTATTTATTTTTTAAAACAAACATGTTATACTTACCTCCACTGTGCAGTTGGTTTTGCACAGGGTGGCCCCAATCCTCGTCTTCTGGGGTCCCTCGGTGGCTGTCTGGGCTCCTCCCCGCAAGAGCTTACCCCCGTTCTGGGAAGCTCTCTCCCTAGGGGGTTAGCTTGTGGGAGCGCTCCCATGTGATACAGTGGCGGCCATAGCTGCCAAGTGTATCACTCGGCCCCGCCCCCCAGTGTGCCGCATCATTCATTAGATTGACAGCAGTGGGAGCCAATGGCTATGCTGATATCAATCTCCAATGAAGACCCGAGAAGCCAGCACATTCACGACGTGGGACTTTTAAGGGCTCAGGTAAGTAAACGGGTGGCTTGTAAGCATCGGATGTTTTCTCACCTTAATGCATAGGATGAATTAAAGCAGAGTTCCATACAAAAATTAAACTTCCACTTTTCGGAACCCTCCTCCCCTTCGGTGTCACATTTGGCACCTTTCAGGGGGAGGGGGGGTGCAGATATCTATCTAAGACAGGTATTTGCACCCACTTCCGGCATAGACTCCCGTGGGAGTCACGCCACTGCAGCCCCCCGCTGTCTCCTGGGAAACACAATGGTCCCAGGAGAGAGCAGGGACCAGTGAGGGTGCGCTACTGGCGCATGTACAGTAGGGAACCAGGCAGTGAAGCCGCAATGCTTCACTTACTGATTCCCTCACCGAGGATGGCGGCGGGGGCAGCCGAGAGACGAGCGATTGCTCGCCCTCGGCTGCCAACATTGCGGGCACGCTGGACAGGTAAGTCAGCAGCTGCAGTATTTGTAGCTGCTGCCTTTTAAAAAATAAAATAAAAATTTGGGTGGACCTCCGCTTTAAGGTGAAAAAAACGCGAAGCTTTTTAACCCCTTCAACTGCCCTCCTCAGGATAAAAGGACCAAGTGGACACAAAAATAGTTCTTTACTTTCACAGGGTTATTCATGACGGCGCCCTCAACCAACATTGACATGTCCATCAGAGATTTGACGTAATGGTCCTTATCAAGGAAATAAGTCACTTTAAAGAGTTATACAATAACAAAGCTCCTCGCCACTACCATGCCACAGGCACGTACGTAGATACCCATCAATGTCTGAGCCATGGTGCGTATTCACCTGTGCAAATACTGGTGTTCGATCAAAGTGGCTTTCCTTGTGAAGCATTTCCCGCACTCCAGACAAGCGAAAGGCTTTTCCCCCGTGTGAGTCTTTTCGTGGCGGGCCAGGTTGGCCTTCTGCGTGAAGCGTTTGCTGCACATGGAACAGGAATACGGCTTGTGCCCAGTGTGAATGATTTCATGACGGTCCAGGCGGGATTTACTCAGGAAGTGTTTTCTGCAATAAGAGCAAGAGTACGGCTGGTCGATGGCGTGATTCGCAATGTGGTTAAGGAGGTCATTCTGCAGGGCGAAAAGTTTGCCGCAGTCAGGGCAAGAATACGGCATCTCTGCCACATGAGTCTGCTTGTGGGCGAGGAGCGCCGTTATCTGGGTGAAGAACATGCCACAGTTGGAGCACGGGAACTTCTCAGACGTCCCATGGATTGCGTGAAATGTTACGGGAGGGGAGGGATCGCTCGGGCTCCTTTCATGAGTAGAGGGATCCAAAAGATCTGCACTGTGAGAGGACGGATGGAGATCGTTGGTGATCGAGTCCTCTGGAGAGTCTGCGGGGAAATCATCAACTTCTTCGTTATCTGGAGAGCTTTCGGAACATTTCTCCATGCTAAACTGCCTGTACAGCCCATCTAGAGGAGAAAGGAACAAAACATGAACATTTAACTACTTGCTCCCCAGGCCTTTTCTGACACTTCTCAAAATCTGGTAGGCACAGCGGTTTTTCAAATGCAATTTTTTGGGAAAGAAATACACTTTAGTGAATTTTATTACACACAAACACAATATAATACCCAATAGGGATGTACCGATGCTAGTATTGGTATAGTATAGTATACCAAGCATTCGGTACTCGTGAAAATGCTCTGATGCCTATTACGATACCTTTTGTATTGGACCAGGCTTCCTCAAGCTCAGCAGGGGGGACAGACAGCCTTACAGGTGATTGGTGTGGGCAGTTAAAAGCATTGATCTCCCTGTAAAGTCCTCCTCTCCCTCCCGCGGCTGTCAGGTGCTTTATTAAAAGTTGTACAGGGAGATCGGAACATTTAACTGCAGCACTGATCACCCCTGACTGTCCCGTGTCCTCCTCCCTCTCTACGGGTCCCAGTGTCCTCCTCCGGTCCCCCCATCACAGATCTGTCAGGATGGAGAACAGAGGAAGGAGCTGGTAAATCTGTAATTTACCGGCTCCCTCCTTTTCTGAATGAACAGTGATCATAGAGCTGGGGGGATTTTCTCCCCCCCAAAAAAACTGCGATATAAAAAAGAAAGAAAAAATAAAAAAACTTGATTCACGATTCAAATTTTTTTTTTTTTTTATGGACAACGCTCCAGTCCTACGGAACTGCAGGCAAGGGTTTCTAGACGAGGCAGCGGTTTTGGCCTAGTCCGCGGTGTCTGGCCTCACGGACTAGGCCAAAGCCGCGGCCTTGCCTAAAGACTCCTGCCCGCAGTTCCTTAGGACCGGCGTGGTGTCAGCACCGGTCCTGGTGAAAAAATAAATAGAAATGAAAATCTAAAAAAATAGATTTGCTGAAAATCTGAATCGATTTGACCTTGCAACTTGATTCACATCGATTTTTTTCCCCAGCCCTAAGTGACCACTGACTCTGTCCATTCATAACTGAACATCGTAAAATGTGTTTACAATGCTTCAGTTTACAGATTACAAGCACTAATCACCGCTGTATAACTTTAACTAAAGCAGCTGAAAAAGGGTCAGATCAGTGCTTGTAACTCCCCCCTGCCGCACCGATCACCTCTGACTGCCCAGGTATCGGGTGAAGCATCAGAGCATTTCATGGAGTACAAGTACTCAGTGCTCTGTATCGATACCGGGACATCCCTAGTTAAAACTCATGTCAGATTTTTATTGCAGTTAATGTCTCCACTTGGAAGATATCCTCTCACTTCCTGGTGAGGTCACAGACAGAAATAAAAGCACTCTGGTGCCCATCTCTGGAGGAATTTCCTCCTTTTTAATCCTCACATGTTCTCCTTCCTCTTCCCCAGTTTTGAGGTCTCTCTGATGTCTGTGAATAAAGATGAGAGTGAAGCCCCCTGTACTGAGATGTATGAGAGACCCCAGAGAGTGTGTGTGGGGGGGGGGGGGGGGGGGGGGGGGGAGACTGGTCACGTCTCTTGGCTGGTAACACACAATGACATGATGTGAGGAAGAGAGCCGGAGTCTAATAGAGGCTGATGTCTCCTGACCCCCCACTGGGCACATACTGTCTCCCCATTACTGTCTTCTGACAGAGGAGGGGGAGAAGAGGACATTGTGGTTGTGACTGAACAAGGAGGATCTGGGACTCTTCTCTGGATTGAGACTGCATTCACACCCGAGGGACGCAACGCGTTTGGCACCAAAGTAGCTCATGTACCTTTTTTGGCACTAAGCCAAATGTGTTTTTGCAGGTTTTTTTTGTTTGAGGTGCCATTAAAAAATAAGAGATTGTTGTAGTTACTGAACAAGGAGAATCTTGGACTCTTCTCTGGATTTATGTTTATTCCTCACCTGTGCTAATCTCTGGAGGATCTTCTTCTTCCTTATGTGGCTCATCATTCCTCCCATATGGATCTTCTTCTTTTTCAACTTTGATTACGACAACACTGTTTGCCTAGATGAAATCGTTGACATCATTCATCAGTTTCTGATCCATTCAGATCTTTTTAAAATGTAAAAAGTTCCATCTATACCTGAGAGTTTTGATCTTCCTGTGTGGATTCCCGGGAATACAGAGGACGGGGACATCTCTCTGGGGGATTTCTGTTACTGGATCCATCTGTAGGAAACACACACTGACTGAATACATTGTGGGAGGCTTACTGGGCCAGAAAACTGGTGCTGGAAACTGTCTGTGGCATGTCCCATATTAACCAACCCCAATTTATTTTATAGTTTATCTTCACCAGGCGAGCCAGTTTTTTTTATCAGATTGAAAAAGAAATTGCCATGGGTGCTGCAACTAATTAACCACTTGACTTTCGGAAGATTTACACCTTTTTACCCCCCTTTTTATAACCAGGCTATTTTTTGCGATACGGCGCTGCGTTACTTTAACTGACAATTGCACCGACACTGTACACAAATAAAACTTAAAGCGGACTTCCGCTTTATGGGAAGGTGACCCCCTGACATTTTTCTTTGGGGGGGGGGGCGGAAACCCTCTTTTAAGAAGGTTCCAGCTCCCACTTCCTCCATGGCGCCAGAAGGAAGTTCACCTACCCCAGTGTTAATTTTGTTGACTAAAACGCCTGCAAACCAACCCGAAACAGCGACTGCACAAAAAAAGTCCTGCTAGCCACATCTTTGGAGCGGGTGAAGGAGCGGTGTGTATACCGCTCCTACCCATTGAAAGCAATGGGACATCGCGGTTATAGCGCCGGCAAAGCACCTCTGCAGAGGCGCTTTGCAGTGGTTTTTAATCCTTTTTTCAGCCACTAGCGCGGGGGGGTAAAACCGTCCCCGCTAGCGGCCGAATAGCGCTGCGAAATTAGCGGCTCTTTACTGCCACTGCACCTCCCGCCACCAGTGTGAAAGGGGGCCTAAAGCTAAATTGAAATCTGACTTCAAAATGAACTCTGGTCTGTAGTGCATGTTCATACCTGTATTTTTTATTAAATAAACAAAAAAAGAACAGTTAAAAAAATAAAAATAAATTACTGTATTTATTGGCGTATAACACTCACTTTTTTACCCTAAAAATAGAGGGTAAACTGTGCCTGCGTGTTATACGCAGGGGGCTGTGGAAAGTATTTTTCCTGAAACTTTCCTCTTAAAGTTATGGTGCGTGTTATACACCGATAAATACGGTAATATATATATATATATATAATGATTTTACGCTCTTATCCAATAATTTTTTTTTTATAAATTTTATTTCTTCATACATTTAGGCTAAAATGTATTCTGCTACATGTCTTTGGTATAAAAAATCCCAATAAGCTTATATTATTATTTTTTTCTATTGAAAAGCCTATGGCGTGCAAAACACACCCAAAAAACTCCACCCGGTGCATAAAAAACGTGCACACACATTAAGAGGTGGAACAGAAAAGTGCAGACGGGTGCAACGTCAATTGGTCCTCCATAAAGGACCCAACCCTGATCCCCCGGGGGCCTTAGGCTCCAGACAAAGACTGAGGTACTGCGAGCAGCCGAAGCCGACACGGACCCAAATTCCTTGGAGGGTCTGCCGAAACAGAACCCCCACAGTACTAGGTGGGGCTTCCCCGAAGGGAGACCCCATGAGAGCAGGTGAACTAAGCCAGAAGGCCATGTCCACCCACTCCCTAATCACATAGTGAACATAACATGCACCAGACAAAAAAAGACGTAAAGTGACAACACAGGGATAGATAAAAAAGAAAGTGGGGGAGAAGAAAGATGAGGGAGAGTGAAGCTTATATTAATTGGTTTGTGTGAAAGTTATAGCCTCTACAAACTATGGGAGATATACTGTTTTTTTTGTTTTTTTTTTACACTGGTAATGGCGGTGATCAACACTTATAATGGGACTGTGATAGTGAGGTGGACAATCTGACACTAACTCACACTTTGTAGGAACTGGCTGACACTGACATAACCAGTGACACCAATACACTGATCAGTGCTAATACTATACACTGTCACTGTACTTATTATTATTATACAGGATTTATATAGCGACAATAGTCTACGCAGTACAGTTATAATACCATTTAATACAGGAGGGATCAAAGGGCCCTACTTGTTAGAGCTTACAATCTAACAGGGAGTATCCTCAATACTATTCTCTCCCTTAAAAAATAGAAGTCTCCTCTTACCTGGTGATGTGAGGGGCGACTGGTTCTCCATTATGATGTCCTTGCAGAGATCCTTGTGTTCCTCACTGGCATCCTGATGTGTTGTAGGAACCTGACAACACACAATGATACAGTCACCATCCAGACACATCCCTTGCCCGTTACTGGATAATGTCCCAGAATTGCCGGCACCGCTCACCTCTCCCGTTAGCAGCTCAATGATCTTCTGGGTCACTTCTTCGATTTTCTTGTCATTGTTTCTCTCAGGGGTTAGCGGGGGTGGTTGAACTGTGAAGGGGCTCTGGGTCTTTTTCAGGTTTGGTGCAACCAAGCCATCACATAACTTGAAAGCAATATAATTCTATAATTAAAAGAAGAACGACAAGATGCCACCATAGAAAGGGAACTAAACATCCTCAGAATGTTAAAATGAATGGCATTTTTAATATGCGTCACTCCTACAAAAGGTTTAAAGAGTGATGTCATGTGACCTCCTAGGATCCTCCTCACCTCTCCCGTCAGGTCTGTGTTTTATTAATAGAGATAACAGTGATGTGATGTGACCTCCCAGAATCCTCCTCACCTCTCCGGTCAGGTCTGTTTTATTAATATAGATAAGAGTGATGTCATGTGACCTCCCAGAATCCTCCTCACCTCTCCGGTCAGGTCTGTTTTATTAATAGAGATAAGAGTGATGTCATGTGACCTCCTAGGATCCTCCTCACCTCCCTGGTCAGGTCTGTTTTATTAATAGAGATAAGAGTGATGTCATGTGACCTCCCAGAATTCTCCTCACCTCTCCGGTCAGGTCTGTGTTTTATTAATATAGATAAGAGTGATGTCATGTGACCTCCCAGAATCCTCCTCACCTCTCCCGTCAGGTCTGTGTTTTATTAATATAGATAAGAGTGATGTCATGTGACCTCCCAGAATCCTCCTCACCTCTCCCGTCAGGTCTGTGTTTTATTAATAGAGATAACTGTGATGTCATGTGACCTCCCAGAATCCTCCTCACCTCTCCGTTCAGGTCTGTTTTATTAATACAGATAAGAGTGATTTCATGTGACCTCCTAGGATCCTCCTCACCTCTCCAGTCAGGTCTGTTTTATTAATAGAGATAAGAGTGATGTCATGTGACCTCCTAGGATCCTCCTCACCTCTCCGGTCAGGTCTGTTTTATTAATAGAGATAAGAGTGATGTCATGTGACCTCCTAGGATCCTCCTCACCTCTCCGGTCAGGTCTGTTTTATTAATAGAGATAAGAGTGATGTCATGTGACCTCTCAGAATCCTCCTCACCCCTCCGGTCAGGTCTATTTTATTAATATAGATAAGAGTGATGTCATGTGATCTCCCAGAATTCTCCTCACCCCTCTGGTCGGCTCTGTGTTTTATTATTAGAAATATGTGATGTCATGTGACCCTCCCAGAATCCTCCTCACCTCTCCAGTCAGCAGGTAAATGATCTCCAATGTGAGGTTTAGCATTCTCTCTGTCATGTGACCGTGCTCCTTCTCCATCCTCAGTGTTGACACTGGGAAGGGACTGACCATGATGAACACTCTGCAAAGAAGACCAGGTGACAAATTAAAGGGGGCATCTACAATCTCTCGCCATATATTTGGATATGACCAGCTCCACATTGATGGTCTGATCACTGCTAAGGTTGCCACCTCATCCCTTTATAAACAAACGCATATTAATTACACAGGTTCTGTGGCTGATTAAGGTGGTAATTAAACTCACTTGGTAGCTTATCTGCATTTTATCAGCCTCAGAACCTGTGTAATTCATATGTGTTTGGGTTTAAAGGGATGAGGTGACAACGCTTAGCACTGCACAACACTAATGTAAAAGCCTGGTGTCTATGTACTCCTTTTATGTCTCTCTGCACTTGAAGGCGGACATGTCTGCTCTTTACATAATCAGGCTCACTGAACACATCAGTCCACCTGTGCAGCTAATTGATTTTATTTCTACAGTTGTAGTTAGCAGTGAGGCTAAGCATCTTCCCTTATAAATACAACGTTTTAGGAATTTCTGTATATTGTTTAAAAAAAAAAAAAGTCTATAGATAAATAAATAACAATAACAACAACTATATACTAAGCATAAAATGTTACTCACCCCCTAGAAGCTCCCTGTCTCCTCTCTATTATCAATACCGGAAACACTTTCCTCATTTCCGCCCAGTGGTTCCAGCACTTCCTTTGTGTGCGTTCCAAGGCCGCCCTATAGCTTCCTGGTTGCCATAGCGGCGCCCTACAGAGTGACGAAACAACTGAAAGCCAGAGAATCACCACTAGAGGGCGACGCTCTGCTATATGAGAAGAGGAAGCTTTCCTTGGTGTATAAGGGGCGGCGGCCATTTTATTGTAGACCTAACCGAATTATCTTTAAAAAAAAAAGTATTTAATGATACACCGATTGGATCTGAAGTTAACCCGTGTTGTTTGCTATTATGTAGATATAACATGTAATACTTTAAAGTTTGATGCTGTATAATATGTTAAGGGTTTTCAGCACTAGGTGTTTCGTCAGATTATGGTGACCCGTCAGAAAGTTTAGCGGAAGGGACGTTTCGTCGCCGCCATCTTGCTACACCCAGCACGCCTCCATAGTAAAAATACGATGACAGCAAGGTGGCCATTTTGTTGTAGTCCTGAGTTGTGGACAAGAAGTTGCTTTACTTGTGTCAGAATCCTCATTATAGGGAATTTAAAGCCTGGAAAGTGTTTGCCCAGTGAGGAAGATGTAATAATAATATTAGATTGTTAATAAACTAAAGAGAAGGGGGTCCTAGCGCTGGCTAGTGACAGGATGGGGAGGTCACGTGTGCAAGGAATAGACTCATTATTGGTGTCAGTGGAAGGAATAGTGGCCCATCATTGGTATCAGTGGGAGGAATAGTGGCCTATCATTGGTGACAGTGGAAGGAATAGACTCATCATTGGTGTCAGTGGGAGGAATAGTGGCCTATCATTGGTGTCAGTGGGAGGAATAGTTCCTCATTATTGGTGTCAGTGGGAGGAATAGTGCCAAATCATTGGTTTCAGTGGGAGGAATAGTGACCCATCATTGGTATCAGTGGGAGGAATAGTGGCCTATCATTGGTGTCAGTGGGAGGAATAGTTCCTCTTTATTGGTGTCAGTGGGAGGAATAGTGCCAAATCATTGGTTTCAGTGGGAGGAATAGTGACCCATCATTGGTGTCAGTGGAAGGAATAGTGACCCATCATTGGTATCAGTGGGAGGAATAGTGGCCTATCATTGGTGTCAGTGGGAGGAATAGTTCCTCTTTATTGGTGTCAGTGGGAGGAATAGTGCCAAATCATTGGTTTTAGTGGGAAAAATTGTGCATTTTCATTTGGTGTCAGTGGAAGGAATAGTGGCCCATCATTGGTATCAGTGGGAGGAATAGTGGCCTATCATTGGAGACAGTCAAAGGAATAGTTCCATCATTAGTGATAGTGGAAGGAATAGACCCATCATTGGTGACAGCGGTAGAAATAGTTCCTCTTTATTGGTGTCAGTGGGAGGAATAGTGTCCAATCATTGGTTTCAGTGGCACGAATAGTGCCTCTTTATTGGTGTCAGTGGGGGAAATAGTGCCAAATCATTGGTTTCAGTGGGAAAAATTGTGCCTTTTCATTTGGTGTCAGTGGGAGAAATAGTGGCCTGTCATTGGTATCAGTGGGAGTAATAGTGGCCCATCATTGGTGACAGTGGAAGGAATAGACCCATCATTGGTGACAGTGGGAGAAATATATATATTTTTTTTTATTTCATAAAGATTTTATTAAGAAACAAGAAATAGGAAAGGAACAATGTCACAGTTACATCAGCTCAATTAACAAATACAAAAATGAAACAAAAGAAGAGCGCGGTAAGCTCCTTTAACATTTGCGATACAAACACCAATCCTAAGCTCCTCTCAAGGGAAAGGTATCTCAAATTGGCTAAAAAAGGGAGACATGTCATCATGGGCATATTCAAAAAGCCTACAAAAACTTCTACTTCAAAAACTTCTACAGTGGATAGCTAACCAAGGCCCCTTGTCCCCGTAATCAGTGTCTGTATTTGCCTCTAGGATCTGCCCGTCATGAAAAGGCTGGGAGATGGGGTGCATCAAAGACCACCCCGCTCCCTCATAACCTCTTATCTATGATAAAAGAAAAAGAAAGAGGAGAGAGACAAGAGAAAGAGAGAAGAAGAAAAGAAAAAAAAAGGGAGGGGGAGGGAAAAGTGGGGAGAGGGAACGGTGAAGAGCAACAATTCTCAGATGCACATATTAGAGGGGGTGGGTGAGGAGACCCGCTACCCTCTCCGTTTACCCCGCCTCAGAGGAAGCATAAACTAGTGATATCACATATCAGCTGACGGTCAGATATAACTTTGCAAGTTTGTAATCAACCCACATTCTGCACCAGAGCTTGGTATTCCGCTGTGTTTCGGTATTTAAACCAGTCAATAGTTCCTTTTTTATTGGTGTCAGTGGGAGGAATAGTGCCCAATCATTGGTTTCAGTGGCAGGAATAGTGCCTCTTTATTGGTGTCAGTGGGAGCAATAGTGCCAAATCATTGGTTTCAGTGGCAGGAATAGTGCCTCTTTATTGGTGTCAGTGGGAAGAATAGTGCCCAATCATTGGTTTCAGTGGCAGGAATAGTGCCTCTTTATTGGTGTCAGTGGGAGCAATAGTGCCAAATCATTGGTTTTATTGGGAAAGATTGTGCCTCTTCATTTGGTGTCAGTGGGAGGGGAATAGTACCTCACTGTCGGTGTCAGTGGGGGAACAGTGCCCCAAGGACATGATAAAGCCGAGCAAAGGGCAAAAACCTATCAATGGATTTGTATTTATCAAAAGTCAAGATCATTTTAATAAGGTGGTTACCGCGCTTGTTGAAAGCAAAAAACAAACAAACAGAAGAGCTGCCAGCACGCTATGAGATTGGTGTCAGTGGGAGGAATAGTGACCCATCATTGGTGACAGTGGAAGTAATAGTGACCCATCATTGGTGACAGTGGAAAGAATAGACTCATAATTGGTGTCAGTGGGAGGAATAGTGACCCATCATTGGTGACAGTGGGAGGAATAGTAGCCCATCATTGGTATCAGTGGGGTTTTTCCAACTGAATTCAGCTTAAGCTTGGCTTGCATACACACGGTCACACAAAAGTTCTCGGAACTTTCAACCATCAAGTACACGGTGACGAACAACACTATGACGAGCCTAGAAAAAGTTCAATGCTTCCGAGCGTCGGAATGTTGCGCGTTGGAATTGCCACGGAATTTCCAGTCTGCATTTTTTCTGTCGGAAAATTTGAGAGCCAGTGCTCAATCTTTTGCTGGCGGAAATTCAGCCAGCAAAAGTCCGATTGAGCATACACGGTCGGAATTTCCGACCTAAAGCTCACATCATGATGGAGCATACACATGGCCGGGATTCCCGGCAAATGCTCCATCGCAGTTTTCCTGTCGGGAAAACTGGCCGTGTGCAGGGGAAAGACTGAACCAAGCAGGTTCTCGGCTTTCCCCTCTGGATTTCCGACGGGAACTTTTCCAGTCGGAAATCCTGTACGTGTGTACGAGGCATGGGAGTTAGGAACATGCTCTTCCATACCCAGAAGGACTGATATTTTGGTGAAAGCTCCAATGGAGTAATGCTGCTGTCAATACTTCTGTCAGATTGTAGCAACAAGATTCCAAGATTCTCATCTCACACGATACCACCGTGCCCTTGGCAGATGTCCCTCCTGCCCATCCCTAATCCTGGCCCTGTTGACCAGCCTTGAGGTCTGAGGATGTCAAAAATGTTTATGATCATACAGGTTCTGCTCCCTGCTATACAGTTCTCCAGATGCATTTTTATTACAAGTATACTACTTTATATATATATATTTATTTGTTTTATAACTTTTTACAAATAAATATCTGAAAAGTGGTGTGCATTTGTATTCAGCCCCCTTTACTCTGATACCCCTAACTAAAATCTAGTGGAACCAATTGCCTTCAGAAGTCATCTAATTAGTAAATAGAGTCCATCTGTGTATAAATTAATCTCAGTATAAATACAGCTGTTCTGTGAAGCCCTCAGAAAGATTAATAGGGAAGTTTATTGAACAAACAGCATGATGAAAGCCAAAGAACACACCAGACAGGTCAGGGATAAAGTTGTGGAGAACGTAAAGCAAGATTAGGTTATAAAAAAATCTCCCAAGCTTTGAACATCTCACGGAGCTTCTGTTCAATCCATCATCCGAAAATGGAAAGAGTATGGCACAACTACAAACCTGCCAAGACATGGCCGTCCACCTAAACTGACAGGCCGGGCAAGGAGATCATTAATCAGAGAAGCAGCCAAGAGGCCCATGGTAACTTCGGAGGAGCTGCAGAGATCCACAGCTCAGGTGGGAGAATCTGTCCACAGGACAACTATTAGTCGTGCACTCCACAAATCTTCCCTTTATGGAAGAGTGACAAGAAGTAAGCCAGTGTTGAAAGAAGCCATAAGACGTCCCATTTGCAGTTGGCGAGAAGCCATGTGGGGGACACAGAAAACATGTGGAAGAAGGTGCTCTGGTCAGATAAGACCAAAATTTTACTTTTTGGCCTAAAAGCAAAACACCTTGCACTCTTCGGCCACCCTGAGCCCCAGTTTTACTTACCTTTACCCCAAATCTCCATGGGCGCGATCCCAAATTGCTTTCCCCCAGCTCTTCATTGGATGATTGATAGCAGCGCAGCCCTTGGCTCCCGCTGCTGTCAATCAAATCAAAGATGCGACACGCCAGGGGGCGGGGCCGAGTGATACACACGGCGGCTATGGGTGCCGACTGTATCACACGGGAGCGTGCCCTCAAACTAACCCCCTTGGGAGAGCTCTTCCCAGAGGGGGGGTTAGCTCTTGCGGGGAGGAGCCGAGACAGCTGCCGAGGGGCCCCAGAAGACGAGGATCGGGGCCACTCTGTGCAAAACACTGGAGGTAAGTATGGTATGTTTGTTATTTAAAAAAAAAAATGAAACCTTTACAACCCCTTTAAGGACATGTTGACATTAATATTTGTGTATTATTATTATTATACAGGATTTTTATAGCGCCAATTGTTTGCACAGCACTTGACAACATGTGGGAAGACAGTACAGTTCAAATGCAATTCAATACATGAGGAATCAGAGTGCCCTGCCCATTACAGCTTACAATCTAAGCGGGAGGGACAAGACATACAAAAGGGATGAGCTGATGGAGAAAATAAAAGTACAGGTGTGGGCAGGATAGGCTACTCTGAACAGAAGGCTTTTTAGGGATCGCCTAAAAGCAGACAGAGTAGGAGATAGTCAGACAGATTGGGTAGGGAGTTCCATAGCATGGAAGAGGCTTGAGAAAAGTCCTGAAGGTGAGCATGGGAGGAGATGACAAGGGAACTAGAGAGTAGGAAGTCTTGGGAGGAATGAAGAGTATGATTAGGTTGATATATTAAGAATAGGTTAGTGATGTAGCTAGGTGCAGAGTTATGGATGGCTTTGTAAAGAGATAGATTTGGGTGTCATCAGCCTAGAAATGGTATTGAAAGCCATGGGAGGCTATCAACTGACCCAGTGTAGAGAGTAAATTATTAATTGGAACAATTAATGTAAATCAGGGGATAAAGTAGACTATTGTTAAGGAATGAAAATAAAAAAGTATCATCAGGATTGTTGTAAAAGGTAATTTAAGCCAGGGCTCAACAAAATCCGGGCGCCCCGGTCGCTGCCATCTCCTTCCCTCTGATTAGAACCCCCAAAAATGATATATATTTTTTTATTTCAACACCCTACAGAATAAAATGGCAGTCGTTGCAATACTTTCTGTCACACCGTATTTGCACAGCGGTCTTACCAGCGCACTTTTTTGGGGGAAAAATTTGCTTTTTTTAATTAAAAAATAAGACAACTGTAAAGTTATCCCAATTTTGTTTTTATATTATGAAAAATAATGTTACGCCGAGTAAATTAATACCCAACATGTCACGCTTCAAAATTGTGTCCGCTTGTGGAATGGCGACAAACTTTTACTCTTTAAAATCTCCATAGGCAACGATTGAAAAATTCTACAGGTTGCATGTTTTGAGTTACAGAGGAGGTCTAGAGCTAGAATTATTGCTCTCACTCTAACCATCTTGGCAATACCTCACATGTGTGGTTTGAATACCGTTTATATATGTGGGCGCTACTCACGTATGCGTTCGCTTCTGAGCGCGAGCTTGGCGGGACGGGGCATGTTTTCTGGCTCCTAACTTTTTTAGCTGGCTCCTAGATTCCAAGCAAATTTGTCAGACCCTTCTTTAAGCTAAAGTGTCACCTCTACCTGGTGGAATGTTATGTATTGAAGCTCATTTGGCTTCCTCAACATCTATTTTGGATCATTTAAACATAAGTTAGGCCTTTACTAGCGCTGTGAACCCTTGTGGGGCCAACAAGCTGCTAGTGTGACATTAGTTGGGGGTTAATAAGCCCTATGAAATCAGGCCTGGGGATTTGGTACAACAGGAGAAAGAGAGATCTGAAGAAGGGGGAAGCACAAGGAAAATGAAAGGAGGAAACTAGAGCAGCAGATGATGGCGGTAATGAAGATCCTTCTTTGGTATGTATCTGAAGACTAGGTCTTAAATGTACAGTACAATATGGCTGAACATTGAGGGCTTTGCTGGCAAAATCCAAATTATTTTTATCTGACGAAGTCAATAGATGACCTTAGCCTTCCATAGGTGTGTAGACGTGCTCATGACCTAAGCCAAAGAAGGGTGTATCACATGTTCCTATCTGTTCTGTAAGACAGTCCTTGCTGTGTTGCCAAGTGCACCAACTTTATCCATCCACAGTGTCAGAAAGTTCCTCTTTAATTCGAATTTTTAGGTGCTGCAACTGGACACCAGAGGGATTTCCTGTGTGTGAACGCTGATGAGTGACAAGTTTTGATTTCCTTGTGAAACACGCTCCACATTCCAAACAGGAAAAAGGTTTCTCCCCTGTGTGAGACCTCTCATGTGTAATCATGTGGGGTTTCTGTGCAAAGCATTTCCCACATATGGAGCACGCATAGGGCTTCTCCCCTGTGTGAGTTCTCCTGTGCGTAATAAGATTGGACTTGTGCGCAAAGCACTTCCCGCATATGCTGCAGGAGTATGGCTTCTCCCCCGTGTGAGTCCTTTCGTGGTCATCGAGGACATACTTTTGTACAAAGCTCTTCCCACAGACAGAACACGAATACGGCATCTCCCCCGAGTGAGCCTTCTCATGCATAGCAAGGGTGTACTTGTGAGCGAAGAGTTTCTCGCATACGCTGCAGGAAAATGGCTTCTCCTTCGTGTGGGTCCTTTCATGCATGGCCAGGATGTATTTTTGGGCAAAGTTCTTCCCACACACAGGGCATGAATGTGGTTTCTCCCCCGCATGTGCTCTTTCATGTGTTGTCAGGTTTGACTTATAGGCAAAGCATTTCCCACACATGGAACAAGAAAATGGTTTCTCTCCCGTGTGTGTCTTTTCATGCTCATTCAAGTTGGACTTTTGCGAAAAACTTTTTCCACATTCAGAACACGTATAAGGCTTCCCCCCCATGTGCACCACTCTGTGTCGCTCAAGTCTGGCTGCATCTGGAAAGCCTTTTCCACATTCAGAACAGGAATATGGTTGCTCCCGCTTGTGGTTCCTTTCATGCTTGCTGACGTAAGATTTAGAAGAAAAGAATTTCCCGCATACCGAACAAGAGTAGGGCTTCTGCCCTGTGTGGGTTATCTCATGCCGATCTAAGCAGCCTTTATCTGGAAAGCTTTTTCCGCACTGAGAACAGGAAAATGGCCTCAACCCTGTGTGAAACCGTGTGTGCTTAATGAGACCGCCCTTCAAGAGGAAGCTTTTCCCACATTCCGAACAGGAGTATGGCTTCTCTCCTTTGTGGATTTTTCGATGCGTGAGCAGGTTCCCCCTTTGGGTGAAAGCTTTTCCACATTCAGAGCAGGAAAATGGCCTCTCTCCAGTGTGACTTCTCTGATGTGTAATGAGTTTTGCTCTCTGGTTAAAACACTTCCCACACTCGGAACACTGGAACATTTCTTCTCCGCTAAGCGTTGGATGGGAAAACTCCGGAAAACTCCCACCATGTGTAGAGGGATCAGCTGATGAACTTGCACTTTGATGGATTGGATGGAGACTTGGAGTAGTGGGGTTTCCCTCTGAAGATCTTCCTGTAATATCATCTGGTGCTCCCAAACTGCACTTTGTGTTGGGTTCATCTGGAAGAGATAGGAAGTCCATTTATTTTAACCACTTCAATACTGGGCACTTTCACCCCCTTCCAATTTTCAGCTTTCAGTGCTCTCAGGCGGCGTACACACGAGGGGATATGTCCGCTGAAAACGGTCCGATGGACCGTTTCAGCAGACATCTCCGCTCGTGTGTATGGGCTAGCGGACAGATTTCTCCACCCGACAGATTTCAAAGCAAGCTTTGAAATCTATCCGGTGGAATCTGTCCGCCCGACATGTCTGCTGGTTAGTACACTTACCAGCAGACATGTCGGCCCCCACCGCCGCCGCCGCCGAATGGATTCGGCGCATGCGCGGAAGTGTTTTACTTCCTGGTGCGGTGACGTGGCGGTGACGCGGCGGCGTCAACGTCACCGCCTTGTCACCGCGCCGTCCGGCGGCGGGGAATTTGATCCGATGGTGTGTACACGCCATCGGATCAAACTCCCGATCGGACATATCCGATGGAAATGGTCCGCGGACCGTTTTCATCGGATATGTCCGATCGTCTGTACGCCGCCTCACACTTTGAATGACAATTACTCAGTCATGCAACACTGTACCCACATTAGATTTAAAAAAAAAATTTTTTAGACAGATAGGACCAGATCCACAGACACCAGTCGCCCGCGCGGCGTGTCCCATATACGCTACGCCGCTGTAAGTCACAGCGGCGTATTACTAATCCTCAATAAAATGCCACTGTAACTTACAACAGCATAGCGTAAATGGGCCGGCGTACGCGGGTATAATTCAAATGTACTAGTGGGGGACGTGTTTTATTATAATTATGAATGACCCGACGCAAACAACGCTTTTTTTACACTGCGCATGCGCCGGCCGTGGACGTATCCTAGTGCGCATGCATGAAATCACGCCGCAAATAGTCAATGAAAAGGACGTGAATGTAATTTATGCCCAAGCCCATTCTGGATCGGCGTACGCAAACAACGTAAACGACGTCCAATATAACGCGGTCCCGACATATATACTTAACATTGGCTGCGCCACCATATAGCAGGGGTAACATTACGCCGGAGATACGCTTACGTAAACGACGTAAAGGTAATGCGCCGGCCGCTCGTTCATTCGTGGATTGGCGTAATTTGCTCATTTGCATATTTTACGCTGGAAATAGTCGTAAGCGCCCCTAGCGTCCAGGGTAAATATGCATCTAAGATATGACGGTGTAAGAAACTTACGCCAGTCGTATCTTAGCGTAAGTCCGGCGTATCTTGTTTTCTGGATAGAAAACAATGACACGCTGGCGGGAAATTCAAATTACGCCGGTGTATCTGTGAATACACCGGTGTAATTCTGTGTGGATCTGGCCCATAGAGCTTTATTTTGGTGGTATTTAATCAGCACTGGATATTTTTTATTTCTTGCTAAAATAGATTTTGGATTTTTTTATTTTCTTTTTTGTTTCTGTTATAAAATTTGGAAAAAAAGTTATTTTTCTTTTTCACTGATGTTCACTGATGAGGCTGCACTGATAAGGTGGCACTGATAGGCACTGAAAAGCTGCACTGATGAGGAGGCACTGATAAGGTGGCACTGATAGGCACTGAAAAGCTGCACTGATGAGGAGACACTGAATGGAACTGATAGTCAGCACTGACAATTAGGGCACTGATGGTCAGCTTTGATAGATCAGCTGTCCTTTCCTCACACATAGTCTCTGTGTGAAGAAAGTAGAGCCGATAACCAGGAAGTCTAATTACATGTGACCAGCTGTGATTGGAGACAACTGATCACATGGTAAAGGGCTGCTGTGATTGGCCATTTACTCTGAACTGTCATTCAAGGGACACAGGGATCACAGACATTTCCTGATGCTCACCCCAGGGGCCTTGCGGGAAGTGTCTTCTCCAGGAATGCCTTTGGAGGACTCAAAAGTCATGCTGTAGCCATATATTTGCTACAGTACAGTGTTAAAATGGTTAAAGGGTCACTAAAGGAAAAACATTTTTTTGCTGAAATGACTGTTTACAGGGTATAGAGACATAAAAGTTAACGGATTACTTTTCAAAATGATTAAAAATAGATATAAATCAATCATATAATGTGCCTGCAGGTTAGTTTCACTTTTGAACTGACTTCATGTTTCTGCAAAGTAGAAATAGACACACAGAACAAAAACAAACAAATCCAGGGCAGTGTTTTGTTTTTAAAATGAATCTGATTGGTTCTGGGAAGTTTTAGACACACAGTAATGACAACTTAACCACTTGCTTACTGGGCACATATACCCCCCTCCTGCCCAGGTGAAATTTCAGCTTCCGGCACTGCGTCGATTTAACTGACAACTGCGCGGTCGTGCGACATTGCTCCCAAACAAAATTGACGTCCTTTTTTTTCCCACAAGTAGAGCTTTCTTTTGGTGGTATTTGATCGCATGTGCGGTTTTAATTTTTTGCGCTATAAACAAAAAAGGGCGACAATTTTGAAAAAAAATACAATACTTTTTACTTGTTGCTATAATAAATATCCCAATTTAAAAAAAAAAAAAAAACATTTTTTTTCTCAGTTTAGGGCGATGCGTATTCTTCTACATATTTTTGGTAAAAAAATAAAAAAAATCGCAATAAGCGACTGGTTTGCGCAACAGTTATAGCGCTTACAAAATAGGGGACAGAATTATTATTTTTTATTATTTTTTTTTTTTACTAGAAATGGCGGCGATCTGCAATTTTTATTGGTACTGCAACGTTATGGCGGACACATCGGACACTTTTGACACATTTTGGGCGCCATTCACATTTATACTGCGATCAGTGCTATAAATATGCACTAATTACTGTACACATGTGATTGGCATTGAAGGGGTTAACACTAGGGGGTGAGGAAGGGGTTAAATGTATCCTAGGTGTGTTCTAACTGTGGGGGAGGGGGGGGGGTGACTGGGGGGGTGACCGATCTGTGTCCCTATGTACAAGGAACACAGATCGGTCTCCTCCTCTCTAGAGACAGGACGCTGTCTTTGTGTAAAAACGGCAATGAGAGATGATCTATGAGATCATCTCTCATTCGCCGAACAGATCGCATCGCAAACGGCCACTCTGATTGGCCGCTCGCCGCGATCTGTGATTGGCTGTGTTCAAGGGACACGGCCAACACAGGGCTTCCCCGCAGCGCGCTCTAGAGCACGCGCTGGGAACGCCCAAAGGGGTGGCCGTCTTTTGACGGCATGTTGGATATTCAGACCCGCGCTGTAGCCGTCATTCGGCTATACCACGGGTCTGAAGTGGTTAAACCATCTTGAGAAAGCTCCCAGCACTGTGGTATAAGGAAACAGACAAGCAGGAAGTGTGGAGAACAGAGCAGGATTACAGCACCTTCAAAGCAAAAACGAACAATAAGGACATGAAACCAGTACTGCAGTAAGGTAAAGGAAGCTATTTAGCTAAGACATTTTTTTCCTTTAGTGATCCTTTAAGGTTCCGAATTCTGAAAGAATTACAGCAGTTTGGTGTGTTGTAGCTTCCTAAACATTCTAACACTAGTTCTAAAGGTTACTGTCTTCATGGAATGGCAGTTAGGTGTTGTACACATGACCGAGGTTCTCGCTGGAAACCAGCGACAACCTCGCTGGAAGCTGCATTCCAGCGAGGACCTCGGCCGTGTGTACGCTGCTGGCTCGCCCCGCCCGTCGGGAATCCCGTCGAGCGAAAAGAGAGCAGGCTCTCTTTTTGCTCGACGGCCCGCCTGGATGAATGGCTGGTTGCCATTCCCGACGGGCGGGTCACCGATTTCGACGGCCGGCAGAGAACCTCGACGGGCGGAACGATGTGTTCTGCCCGTCGAGGTTCTCTGCCATGTGTACGCGGCCTCATACTAAGAAACCTATTCTCCTTATGTGAAATAGACCATACCTCCTTCTCTTGTAAAATATCTTTCCTTGATTAACACTAATTTATATTCCACAAAGAAATAATTCTGTACCGTGGATTACCTGGGAGACTGGGAACTGCTACTCTTGACCAAATGCCTTTGAAATGTAGCAATATTCCTCTGATACAATGAAGCCGGCTACTCAGTAACATCCATTGGAACAATTCTTTATTGGCTACATAACAAGATACAGCAGTAACGTGCTAGTGCATTTTGTCCAAAGCCTTTCTCATAGCATGCTATATCCTGCTGTGTAGCCAATAAAGAATTGTTTCAACGGGTGTTACCGGCTTCATTGTATCAGAGGATTAATACCGGGTACACACGACCGTTTTTTTTTTTTTAACCTCCCTGGCGGTATGATTCTTTCAGATTTTAGGTGCTGAAAGGAAATTTGGCGTTTTATACTGTAAGCCTGTAATTCTTAGGAATAACTCACTTAAATCTGACCAAACAAGTCTAATAGGCATCACGGGACATTTTTTTTAAAAACAAAATTATAAATTATAATATAATAAATAATTATAAATAATTATAACAAATAATAATATAATTATAATAAAAAATTATTCAATAATGTAACAAAATCAAAATCACTGAAATTTGCTCAGTTGCAGAATTGTCGCTGCCATTATTTATTTTTTTATGACTAATTTCCCCACAAATCGCTATCGCTCAATTCTGCAAGTGATTATAATTTATTATCGCTGCTTTTTAGCTGCTCTAAAACCATTTTTGACATAAAGGGACACTTTTGGTTGCTATGGACAATCTACAGTTTGCAGGGAGAAAGAGCAGTTTTTATTATGTAAAAGAACACGTAGGGCACTGGGCAGACCACTGGTGACAAGGGGGGGGTGTATTTTTTACATACAGTACTGTAATCTATAAGATTACAGTATACTGTATGTAATGTGTTTGTTTACATTTTTGAATTTGTCGCCGTTCTCGGCCCCCGTGCGTCGTAACATCGCAGGGAACAGAGATCGGCGGCACACGGGGACACTGTGTGAATCGAGCGAGCACCTGCCCGCTCACATAGCGCGGATGCATCGCTGGATCCAGGAACAAGGTAAGTAAACCCTGACTGTGAATTCAGCGAGGCGAGCCCGAGTCTGACTCGGGGTTACCGATCGCAGCACAGAAATCTAACCCCGAGTCAGACTCGGGAATACCGCCAGAGGGGTTAATGTAATTAAAAACGACCGTGTGTGGGATCCAGAGCATTTTTCACGATGTAAAAAATGTGCATTTAAAATTTCGAACATGCTCTAATTTTTCACGCCGTTTTTAACGTTGTCGTTTTATACGTTGTAAAAAATGGTCGTGTGTGGGCTTTAACGACGTGAAAAAACCACGCATGCTCAGAAGCAAGTTATAAGATGGGAGGGCTCGTTCTGGTAAAATTAGCGTTCGTAATGGAGTAAGCACATTCATCACGCTGTAACAGACTGAAAAGCGCAAATCCTCTTTTACTAACACAAAATCAGCAAAAGCAGCCCCAAGGGTGGCGCCATCCGAATGGAACTTCCCCTTTATAGTGCCGTTGTACGTGTTGTACGTCACTGCGCTTTGCTAGAGCATTTTTTTTCACGATCGTGTGTAGGCAAGGCCGTTTTAAAGAGGAGCTCCAGCCGCGGGAACATTTTTTTTTAAAGTCAGCAGCTACTAACAGTGTAGCTGCTGACTTTAAATAAGGACACTTACCTGTCCTAGGCGCCCGCGCTGACGCCCCCCCCCCCCCCCGATGCCGGTCCCACGATCGCTCCGGGTCCCGCGCCGCCATTCACACTATGGGAAACAGGCAGTGAAGCCGTACGGCTTCACTGCCCATTTCCTACTGCGCCTGCGTGAGTCTCACGCTGGCTTGTGAATGGGCGCGCTGCTCTCTGAGAACACACACAGTTCCCAGGAAACAGCGCGCCCCATTCACAAGGAGAAGAAGAAGAAGAAAACACACCGCGGTTCAGGAAGAGGCAGATTACGGACTTCCGCATAGCAACAGCTATTTCGGGTGAGTATTTTTTTTTTTTTTTTTCAGGTTTTTTTTTTTTTTTTTTTCAAACAACATTGTAAAATGTTGTTATCCTGGGTGGAGCTCCGCTTTAACAATCGGGTTGAAAAAAACGTAGTTTTTTCTAGACCATTAAAAATGTCATTTTTTTTATAACCCGAAAAACGGTTGTGTGTACGCAGCATAAGAAGTGAGGGACAATGGTGGAAGATGACACCAAGTATAAAAAAGGGAGACGAGTTTGTTACGAGAAAACAAGGATAATCTGTGAATTTGGTTGTTGTAACTCACCTGTGCTGCTCTTTGGAGGAGTTTCCTCATCTTTAATCTTCACAAGTATTTTTCCCTCCTCAGCTTTGAATGTCCTCTCAGCCACTCGAAGGTCTTTGTGATCTGTGCAGGAAAAAAAGAGACAATTATTTCAGATGTGTTTGCAGGCATCAGTCCTCAACCCCTACAGTACCCTGCGGGTGGACCCCTCTGCGAAAAATCCCGGTCCCTCGATCCCCCTCCATAGGCTGGATGCTACAATTGTGCTCCCCATTCAAAATGTGCTTACTTACTCACTGTAGCTAGAGAAGAAAAGAGGGTTGAAGTCAAAAGGTAAGGCTCAGATGTGACGAGGGAACTGTATGATTGAGGGGGCTCTGTTAACGGTGGGAACTGTATGATTGGAGGGCAAACTGTGTGCTTGGGGAACTATAGAGGGGATTCTGTATAGCTAGGACTATGATGTGATGAGGGACCCCTGACCTGATGGGGGGACTCTGATGTGAAGGGGGGGCTGTGATGTGATGGGGAAACTCTGACCTAATGGGGGACTTCTAACATGTGGAACTATAGAGGGGATTCTGTATAGCTAGGACTATGATGTGATGAGGGACCCCTGACCTGATGGGGAGACTCTGATGTGAAGGGGGTGGGCTGTGATGTGATGGGGAAACTCTGACCTGATGGGGGACTTCTAACATGTGGAACTATAGAGGGGATTCTGTATAGCTAGGACTATGATGTGATGGGAGACCTGTTATGTGATGAGAAATGGGGCAACCTCTGATGTGATTGGAGACCTCTAACATTAATGTGATGGAGGGTGACCTGCGATGTGATGGGAGACTTGTGGTGTTATAGGGAATGGGGAAACCTCTGATGTGACGGGGAGAACCTCTGACTTGATGAGGGGGGACTCTGATGTGATAGGGAATGGGAAAACTTCTAATGCAATGGGAAACATGTGATGTGACGGGGAGACCCCCTGACCCGATGGGGGACCTCTAACATGAAGCGGGACTCTGATATGATGGGGGGGGGGGACCTGTGATGTGATGGGGAATGGGACAACCTCTGATGTGATGGGAGACCGCTAACATGAATGTGATGGAGGATGACCTGTGATGTGATGGGAAACTTGTGATGTAATAAGAAATGGGGAAACCTCTGATGTGATGAGGAACCTCTAACGTGAAGGGGGAACTCTGATGTGATAGGGAATGGGAAAACTTCTAATGCAATGGGAAACCTGTGATGTGACGGGGAGACCCCCTGACCCGATGGGGGACCTCTAACATGAAGTGGTACTCTGATATGATGGGGGAGACCTGTGATGTGATGGGGAATGGGGCAACCTCTGATGTGAGTGAGTAACTTGTATAGCACTACAAATGCGAACTGAATCACCTCAAGGTGCTTTGCATCCAGTGTCGCCCTCCTGATCCTTCAGAAGAGATGGGTCTTTAGTTTTTTCCTAAAAGCCGATGGTTTTCTTTCATGCGGATGGTCGTGGGTAGAGCATTCCAGAGCTGAGGTCCTTTGACTGAAAATCTACATTCTCCCTTAGATTTGTAGCGGGATTTGGAGGTTTTGGTTAGTTGACCGGGTCCCTTATGATTTGGCCACATTTTAAAAGGTGCCACAACTAAAAAACACTGCAGTAGTGCCTTTATGCGTCAAGGTTTTGACACATCAGACGCTGACTCGTTTACCACCAAAGTCCACTTAATGCTTAAAGTTCATTAGGCCCACAAGTTATTTCATTCAGTTGCCAAGATTTCTGTTAGTATTTCAAGGTCAACATTTATGAGCTATACGCCTACAACTAGACCATTGTACAGTGGAACCTCAGATTACGAGCATAATCCGTTCCAGGAGAATGCTCGTAATCCAAAGTACTCGCATATCAAAGCCAGTTTCCCTATTGAAGGCAATGGAAACAAAAATAATTTGTTCTGCATTGACTTCAATGGCATGCAATACCACATGCGGCCAAAGGCGAGGGGGGGTGCCGGAGAGCCTCGGAAACAGCCGGAAAGGCCTGAGGACACCTCGGTTGACCTCGGAAAGACTGGTTCCCGAGGTTTGCCGAGGTCAGCCGAGTTGTCCTCTGGCCTTTCTGTGCATTTCCAAATGGCACCGTTTGGCTACGCTCAGCTCCGGCACCCCCCACCTCTGGCCAAACGTGGTACTGCACATCGCTTTGGACTGAATCCTGCTCGTGTTGCGAGACAACACTCACAAACCGAGTTGGGATTTTTTTAAATATAGTGCTCGTTAACTGCGTTACAAGGTTCCACTGTATTGTGTATTTACTGGAATTACAGCATTGGATGTACAGCCAGTTCTGTGGTGGCTAGATTGTAGATGGGAGTCTGAGTATCTGAAACGGTTAAGGTATCCAGTCCTAAGGCCATTTATGTTCTACAGATGAAGAAGATCGTACAGACTAAATAAAGATCTGTAAATCTTTTCTGTGTGAATAAATAACTTAGTAAATATATATCCTACCTGTGCAAATCTTTATAGGAACTTCCTCCTGTTTAGTCCTCTCATGTCCTTCTTCCTCCTCCTCAGCTTTGGCGTCTCTCTGAGTGTCTCTGGTATCTCCGGGGTCTGTGAATAAAGATGAGAGTAAAATGGGTTGCCACCTTTTCTTCAAGCCAAACCTGAACACTTTGGGTGCCCCAAGGAGAGTAGTAATGTGGTGCGTATAGTGTGCCACAGCAAAATGTAGGTGTGGCCAAATTGCTTTTGTTGACATCATCACTCTAACCCCCCCCCCCCTGATACCGAACTTGCTCCCAGGCAGCCACCTTTAGATTTGTGTGTGACTAACTTGGTTACTTGGGGAGCCAAAGCCCAGTCTAAATAATGTTTTCGGGTTTCAGTCCACCTGAAACCTGGACACATGATTGAAAAACAGGGTTGTCTGGGTGAATCCCCTACATGTGGCAACCCTAGAGTGAAGCCTCCTGTACTGAGATGTATGAGAGTCCCCAGATAGTGTGTGTGTGGGGGGGGGGGGGGGGGGAGACTGGTCACGTCTCTTGGCTGGTAACACACAATGACATGATGTGAGGAGGAGAGCCGGAGTCTAATAGAGTCTGATGGCTCCTGACCCCCCCACTGGGCACATACTGTCTCCCCATTACTATCTACTGACAGAGGAGGGGGAGGGGAGAAGAAGAGATTGTTGTAGTGACTGAACAAGGAGAATCTGGGACTCCTCTCTGAATTGAGACTGCATTCACACCTGAGGGACGCAACGCGTTTGGCCCCAAAGTAGCTTATGTACCTTTTCTGGCACCGAGCCAAGTGAGTTTTTTGCAGTTTTTTTTGTTAGAGGTTTGAGGTGCCATTAAAAAATAAGAGATTGTTGTAGTGACTGAACAAGGAGGATCTGGGACTCTTCTCTGGATTTAGTGTTTATTACTCACCTGTGCTGATCTCTGAAGGATCTTCTTCTTTGCATGGCCTATCACTGCTCACATACAGATCTTCTTCTTTAACTTCAACTTTGACAGTGGTCAAATTTATACGCTAATAAAAAAAAAGAGACAGTGTTAAACCATACAGACCCTTATATTATTATACTACTATCCATTCCAAGACGACTCTCTATTCTATCTACCTGATCCTCCTGAGGGATCTCCTGATGTTCCTGTGTGGAGTCCCGGGAATACAGAGAACGGGGACATCTCTCTGGGGGATTTCTGTTACGGGATCCATCTGTAGGAAACACACACTGACTGAATACATTGGGCCAGATTTTTGTATCCCGGCGTAAATGTCAGCGGGGTGTAGCGTATCCTATTTACGCTACGCCGCCGCAACTTTGGACACAAGTGCCGTATTCTCAAAGCACTTGCGTTACGGCATAAGCCCGGGTAATTCAAATGGGGATTAGGTGGGCGTGATTTATGGAAATTAATTGTGACCCCACGTTTTTGAAGCTTTTTTTTAACTGCGCATGTGCCGTCCGTGGACGTATCCCAGTGCGCATGCTCAAAATTAAGCCACAAATACTCATTGGTTTCGACGTGAATGTAACTTACGCAAAGCCCTATTCGCGAACGATTTACGCAAATGACGTAAACGACAGAAAATTCTACGCTGTCCCGACGTCCATACTTAACATTGCGTACGCCGGACCTACGCAAAGTTACCCCTCATAAAGCAGGTGTAACTTTACAACGTAAAATACGACGACCGGGCGCAAGTACGTTCGTGAATCGGCGTATCTACCTCATTTGCATATTCGACGCGGCTAATCGACGGACGCGCCCCCTAGTGGCCAGCGTATAATTGCACACAATTATACGCCGGCGTAGGCAAGTTACGCCGGCGGAAGAAGCCTATTTTTTTAACGTATCTGCCTATGAGAATCGGCGTAAACATACGCCGCCGCAGATTTGAAATTAACAGCATTGAGAATCTGGCCCACTGTTTCTAATTCCGCGTACACACGACCTTTATTCATGTCATGGAAAAAAACAAAAAGTGCAAATGCTCGAGCAAAGCGCAGTGACGTACAAAACATACGACAAAACGTACGACTGCACTATAAAGGGGAAGTTCCATTCGAATGGCGTCAACCTTTCGGCTGATTTCGCGTTAGTAAAAGTTTGGTGAGAGAGACGATTTGCGCTTTTCAATCTTCGTGCTTTTCAGTCTGTTACAGCGTGATGAATGTGCTATCTCCATTACGAACGCTAGTTTTACCAGAGCGAGCGCTCCCGTCTCATAACATGTCTTTGAGCATGCATGTTTTTTTCCCACACGATGTGAAATAGAACGATGTGAAAAAGGACAAGAAAAAATAGAGCAGGTTCTATATTTTTAACGGTTATTTTTATTGTCAAAAAAATGCTCTGGTTTTTCACGACCAGTTTAAAAAATTGCATTTTCTCGTCATGAAAAACGGTCGTGCGTACGCGGCATAAGTCTTTATATCCACTTTCAGACCAGCGGCATAACCATTCATTGCTGGACTTCGGGTGGTTATACCTGGATGATGAAGAGTCGGCGGTCGGTTCTCTTGTAAAAGCAATCCTAGCGACCCCCCTGCCGCCTTCCGTAGTTTCTCAGGCCCTCCCGTTCCACCAGGAGGCCCAAACGACCAGCCGGCAGGCAGGTCAGAGAGCCGAACAAAGTCCAGATCAGCTTTGATAGGCTCTCGGGTAAGGTAACCCGGAAGCGATGACCTAACATCACTTCCATTTTACCCGGATGTAAACTGCGCCATTTAAAAAAAAAATCAAAAGCATTCGAAAACAGAGATGTTTGTGTTTTGAATGCTTTTAAAGTGGTTGTAAACCCTTTACAACCACTTTAACCTACAGGTAAGCCTAGATTAAGGAGATATTTACTAAAATCACGGGCGCCGATGTCTACGCACTTTAGCAACATCGATCGTGCCGTTCCAAAGGGAGGCCGTGCCGTGACTGGCGTCTCCTGCGCGCATGTGTGGGAGTGACGTCATTGTGGCTACGGCCAATCACAGCGCTGGAGTCACGATACATGGAAGTAACCCCTGGGAAAGATGTCGGCCGCCCAATCGGTGTACGAGGACGGCTGCGGGGGCTTCGATCGGAGGTGAGTATTACATAATGCTATGCATACTAGCTCATTATGCCTTTGCCTTGCAGTTTTTTTGTGTGCCTTTACTTCCTCTTTAATGGCAGAGAAGGGATTGGGGGTCTTATAAACCACAGATCTCTCCATAAAGAGGACCTGTCACATGCCTATTGCTGTCACAGGGATGTTTACATTCCTTGTGACAGCAATAACAGTGAGCACATATTTTTTTTTTTTTTTTAAAGCAACAGTGTAAAAAAAAAAAAAAAATAATATATTTTTTTTTAAATGCCCCCGCTACTCTATGCTCATGCATGCGTCGGCCCTGCGTGCACGCAAATAGCGATCGTGCCACACAAACATCACATCATGGGCAGTAATTCTAGCACTAGACCCCCTCTGTAAATGTAAAGTGGTAACCTAAAAAGGCTTTTGAAGCGTCGCCTATAGACAATAAAATGTACATTGTTTGTCGCCGTTGCATGGGCGTGTGCTACTTTAAAGCATGACATGTTTGGTATCTATTTACTCTGTATAACATCATCTTTATATTTTACAAAAAAACGTGTATTTTTTTCCAAAAAAATTGCTTTGAAAAAACGCTGCACAAATACTTTGTGACATAAAAAATGCAAAACCCGCCAATTTATCCTCTCCAAACTTTCGAAACAAAGGGTGAGTTTATGGTCCTTCAGACATAAGGTGGGCCGGACTTTGGTCATTGGGTGTAGAAAAGGTCCCAATGTCAGTAAAAAAAAAAAGTAATGACCCATCTTTGGTGTAAGTGAAAAATAATTGTGCCCCATCGTTGGTGTTGTTGGTAAGAATTGTGCCCCATCGTTGGTGTTGTTGGGAAGAATTGTGCCCCATCGTTGGTGTTGTTGGGAAGAATTGTGCCCCATCTTTGGTGTTGTTGGGAAGAATTGTGCCCCATCTTTGGTGTTGTTGGGAAGAATTGTGCCCCATCGTTGGTGTTTTTGGGAAGAATTGTGCCCCATCGTTGGTGTTGTTGGGAAAAATTGTGCTTCATCGTTGGTGTTGTTGGGAAAAATTGTGCCCCATTGTTGGTGTTGTTGGAAAAATTGTGCCCCATCAATGGTGCTGTTGGGAAGATTTGTGCCCAATCGTTGGTGTTGTTGGGAAGAATTGTGCCCCATCGTTGGTGTTTTTGGGAAGAATTGTGCTCCATCGTTGGTGTTGTTGGGAAGAATTGTGCCCTATCGTTGGTGTTGTTGGGAAGAATTGTGCCCTATCGTTGGTGTTGTTGGGAAGAATTGTGCCCCATCGTTGGTGTTGTTGGGAAGAATTGTGCTCCATCGTTGGTGTTGTTACGAAGAATTGTGCCCCATCGTTGGTGTTGTTGGGAAGAATTGTGCCCCATCGTTGGTGTTGTTACGAAGAATTGTGCCCCATCGTTGGTGTTGTTGGGAAGAATTGTGCCCCATCGTTGGTGTTGTTACGAAGAATTGTGCCCCATCGTTGGTGTTGTTGGGAAGAATTGTGCCCCATCGTTGGTGTTGTTGGGAAGAATTGTGCCCCATCGTTGGTGTTGTTACGAAGAATTGTGCCCCATCATTGGTGGTGTTGGGAAGAATTTTGCCCCATCGTTGGAGTCATTGGAAGAATTTTGCCCCATCGTTGGTGTCAGTGGGGGAATTATGCCCCACTGTTAAATATCAGTGAATGAAACAGTGCCCCAAGGGCCAGATAAAAGCAAGCAAAGGGCCACATCTGGCCCCCGGGCCGCAGTTTGGAGACCACTGCTCTAGAGCCTCTGCTTTAAAACATATATAATATTTGAGGGTTCTAAGGTATTTTGTAGCAATAAATATTGATTATTGCTAAACAAAAGGTGCCAGAAAAGGGCCGGTCTGAAAGTGGCTATCAGAGGATGTGTATCTAGGGGGATCCTCAATACTCTTCTCTCTTTTACAAGAAATGAAAGTCTCCTCTTACCCGGTGATGTGAGGGGCGGCCGGTTCTCGATCATGACGTCCTTGTGTCCTTCTATATACTCCCACTTTGCCGTATGTCTGAGCCAGCACCCAGACAATCCACAGATGGAGCTGCAATAAAATGAGATTGAAGGAAATATTTTTAGCAGTATCGTAACATCATCTCGTTCCCATTCCTAGATTAATACGATGTATTTAGTTACTAAGACTGATTATTAACAGAGGATAGTAAAGGGTAAATCCACAGAAAACTGGCTCATGGGCGGGTCGGTTTGCCCACTAGGGGCTCAGGAACCCTGGTGGAGAACCACCCTACTGAAACTCAGGTCCACTCTTCAAGGGGCGACCTTCCACCAGGCTAATCTGAGCTTTGCCTGCGACTAGGGTAGCCACCTCATCCCTTTAAACCCAAACACATATTAAAGGGGTTGTAAAGGTACAATTTTTTTTTCCCTAAATAGCTTCCTTTACCTTAGTGCAGTCCTCCTTCACTTACCTCATCCTTCCATTTTGCTTTTAAATGTCCTTATTTCTTCTGAGAAATCCTCACTTTCTGTTCGTCTGTCTGTAACTCCACACAGTAATGCAGGGCTTTCTCCCTGGTGTGGAGTGTCGTGCTCGCCCCCTCCCTTGGACTACAGGAGAGTCAGGACGCTCTCTATGTTGCAGATAGAGAAAGGAGCTGTGTGTTCGTGGGCGTCAGACATATGGCACACGCAGGTAAAGCTCAGATTAACCTGGTGGAAGGTCGCCGTTGAAGTACCTTTACATCCCCTTTAATTACGCAGGTTCTGTGGCTGATTAAGGTGGTAATTAAAATCACTTGGTGCCTTATCTGAATTGAATTAGTGTAATTTAAAGGTGTTCGAGTTTAAAGGGATGAGGTGGCAACCCTACCTGCGACAGTTGTGTACCATGTTCACGCTGAGCACATATGAGGACATCATGGAACACTGGGAATTCCAATCCCAACACAAGTCCCTCCCCCGAGGATTTACAATGTCCATGTCACAGAGATCTGTTTTATTAGGTTGGCCAAAGACGGTGGTATTCCCAGTGAACATTGACTTTTCCAATCTCTGCATACTCCTTATGTTAATGTTCACGCGTCTGACGTTTGTCCTTTTTTAAACCAATCCAATCATTCTTGCGATTAGAGAAAAGACAGTGGATTGATCGTCAGGTCAAACTTCTCAGACGTGGGAACAATTTATCAAAACAAACTGTATGAGCATTAAATAGGAGCGGATAACGCAAGGAATATTTTGTCCGACCAGATGTCTCGTCCAATCGGAAACGCCAGCTACTTCCAACAACAAGCGGGTGTTATGATCATTGATTGGTCAGATTAAAACTAACAACAGAGCAGAATAAGAGATTTTATGATTGATTTGTGCTGTCACCTTCATCCAGATTATTATATATTGGGGTGTCATACCACACTCCCCCAAAAGTGATGGTACCCCCATCCATCCTCCAATACTTTTATAATAATAATATTAATACAATATTACCTCCTCCTCACTGTGCAGCCTGCCCCCAGCTATGCTCAGCCGCTAGATATAAAGAAAAGCTCTGTGAAGTCTGAATTCCTCATTTGGGCTGCAAGAAAATGGCTGCCTCCCTCCCCCCTATCGAAAGTCCCTTTCCTCTCCACTAGAGGGGCCGTGAAACGCAGTGTAACCACGAGCCGGAAGTGGGCGTTTCTAGCAAGGCAGAGACGCTCACCTATCGGCTGTTACATCCAGATTAAACGCTAGAGGGCGAATAGAGCACTTTTACCTAGGAGACTGGCGGCCATTTTCTTGTAGCCTACCAATGCCAAATTAAGCAATACAAGTAATAATATTGTTAGATCAATTACATTACTGTATTATAAAATAATGTTATGAATTCCTTTTACCTTTGAGCCAGCCAACAGACTGCAGCAATTTGTTCAGCTTAAATTGAACGTATAAAGTGAAAGATCATATAATATAGTTGTATACCATTCTGGGCACAATTTATAAAAGATTATCGCATGCGTTATGTCAGTCACGTGATCACTTACTGCAAGCGATAACAAAAATGTCAATTCACTATCGCTTGTATGCGCTATTTAACGTAAACACCAAAAACTTTTGTTAAATAACGCATAAAAAGGCAATTCGCTGAATAAATAAATACATGTGATAATTAAAGTGAAGTTCCACCCAAAAAGGAAACTTCCACTTTTCCGGTCCAACCCTCACCCCCGCCTTCCGGTCAGGTTGACCACATTTCCAAACTGCCATTCAGGGACACCCCTCAGCTTGCATCGGTCGGTGACATCACAAGGGGGTGGTGCCACTGTGCCCTTACCTATTTAAGCATTTGTTTCATGTATGTTAGCCCAACATTGCAGGCGACCACTTAGAGTCACTGGGGTAGATTCATGTAGAGATCCGACGGTGTATCTACTGATACACCGTCGGATCTGTGAGATCCGACGCTCGGATCTATGCGGCTGATTCCTCGAATCAGGTTCCGCATAGATCTCCCTTAGAGCCGACTGGTGTAAGTGAGTTACACTGTCGGTTCTTAGGCTGCATTCTCCCGCCGTCCGCTAGGTGGCGCTTCTTTTTTTCTACTCGACGAATATGCAAATGAGGAGAACCGCCGATTCAGAACCGAACGCCCGGCCGTCGCTTTTTTTTTACGTCGTTTGCGTTCGTCTCTTTCCGGCGGATCGTTACCCCTGCTATATGCGGGGTAAGTGCGGCGGATCCTATGTTAAGTATGGCCGTCGTTCCCGCGTCGAGTTTTGAATTTTCTACGTCGTTTACGTAAGTCGTCCGGGAATACGGCCATACGTTAATTGCGTTAACATCGAAAACAATGACGTCCTTGCGATGTCATTTAAAGCAATGCAAGCTGGGAAATTTTGCCGGCGGCGCATGCGCAGTATGATCGGCGCGGGGACGCGCGTGATTTAAATAGTAAACTCCCCCTAGCCGCGGAATTTGCATTCCGCCGGGGGATTTACGATCCGCCAGGGCTAATTACGAGGCAAGTGCTTTCTGAATACAGCACTTGCCTCAAAAACTGGCGCAGGCGGATCGTAAAAAAGATAGATCACGCGGATCAAAAGATCCGCTGATCTACATGAATCTACCCCACAGAGTGTAATTGTTCTCACAATGTTGGGCTAACATACATGAATCGAATCAAATGATTTTCATATCCAAGGCACTAAAGTTGTATATAAAACAAAATACTTTAACCACTTCAGATCTGCGCTATAGCCGAAAGATGGCTACAGCACGGATCTGAATTGCCAGGAGGGTATCCCTGGTGACCTCCCGTGCTCGCGCGGCCTGCGCGCACCCTGCATGGCACGAGTAGCGTGCTCTGTGATCAGCGAGTCACTGATACTCAGGTGATCACAGATCGGAGTAGGGGGTCAATCTCCACCCCTTACCACGTTATCAGCTGTCAGCCAATGACAGCTGATCATGTGATGTTAACAGAGCTGGTAATCGGCAATTTTTTCCCTTTACGCTGATAGCGTGAGGAGGAAAAAAAAAATAGCCGATCACCAACGGCTGTCAGAGGGACATCGGTCCAGATGAAGGAGACCGGGACTGATGCTCATCTGTGCCACCTGCCAGTGCACAACAATGCTGCCTACCAGTGACCACCAGCGCCACCTATTAGTGCCGACAGTGCCACCCATTAGTGCCCACAGTGCCACCCATTAGTGTCACCTACAAGTGCTGCCCATCAGTGTCCACTACCAGTGCTCATCAGTGTCACCTACCAGTGCCCATCAGTGCCACTTATCAGTGCCACCCATCAGTGGCCATCAGTGCTGCCTTATCTGTGCCCATCAGTGCCGCCTTATCTGTCCGCATCAGTGCCGCCTTATCTGTGCCTATGAGTGCCCACCAGTGTAGCCTATCAGTGCCACCTCATCAGTTAATTTCAATGAAGGAGAAAAATTACCTGTTTGCAAAATTTTATAACAAACTATGAAACATGATTTTTGTTTTTGTTAAGCAAAAAATAAAAACCCCAGCGGTGATTAAATACCACCAAAAGAAAGCTCTATTCGTGGGGAAAAAATGATAAAAATTTCATTTGGGTAAGAGCCGGTTCACACTGGGGCGACCTGGCCCCAAGTCGCCCCAAGTCGTGTGGTTGAGAAAATGAATGGAATTGAATAGAGCCGTCTTAATACACACTACTAAAATCCCTCCGACTTCAGAAAAAGTTCCTGTACTACTTCAATCAGACTTGAAGTTGCCTTGTAAGTTGCCTGATGATTCATACTCAAAAATGTAGCTTTTCATTCTCACTTTTATTTATTTTTCACTCACCACATATGTTGTTATTTTTGACCTCTCAATCTGACGTCATCATTATCCCCTTTTACGTTTTTTTTTTACTATATATGACCTCACTAATATAACATTATATTTTATATTTTTTACATTAGTCATCTCCATGGGATGCCAATATGCTCTGCCTTCATTATAATTATTAATTATTTTTTGTTTCATTGAACATTCCATTTGCAACTTACTAAATAAATTGTCGTTAGCCTCCCTTTATATGCCTTATATCCCTTTATATGCCTAAAACGTTTATACTTCATTCATTTTTTCAGCACTATGTGCTGTCAACAGGGGCGGACTGACAACTCATGGGGCCCCCGGCAATAGAAGATTATGGGGCCCCCAGGCTTACAGATGGACACCAAGTCAGGTGGCAGTACAGAGGCGGGGGAGCTAAAATCTCAGGATTTTTACATCAAAAGCATGTAGGTTTTGGACATATCAGGGACAGATGCAGAGGTGTATTTAGGTTTTGTGCTGCCCTAGGCCTGACTAAACTCGTGCACCCCCTAATTTAAATATGACCCACCCCTTCCTGTCACGGCCACACCCTGTGTTGTTTAAGACCCGCCCTGAAATTTTCGAGTGAGGACACTAGTTCTGAGGGCATGGGGGGGGGGGGGGGGGGGGGGCAATGGATTCCCTTAATTTACTTAGATTTCCCCTTACTTCCTGGTTGCCCATAGAGCAGGGAGTGAAGGGAATTCTTTGCAATGTGACAGGGATGGTAAAAGTGTTGCCTATAGTTCTACTTTAAGTAGATGGTGCAGCAAAAACATATAGCACAGTGAGGAAGGTTTGTGGTCCAGGATGACAAAACAGTCAAAATTGGAAGCGCCCCCCCCCCCCCCACACACAGTTGCAGAATGCCGGCCGACGGCATGCTAGAAGCAGCGCGGCCACTTATGGGGGCGCTAGACTAATTTTCCTAACAGTTTAGCGCAAGTCGGCGGGGACTCTTTTCGTGCTGCCCCCCTGCAAGGTGCTGCCCTAGGCCTGGGCCTTGTTGGCCTAGGCCAGGATACAGCTCTGGACAGATGTAAAAAAAACACTGTTTTTTACATACTGCCCCTATTTTTAATGAGCCTGGCAACCCTGATGGGGCCCCCTAGTGACCATCCTCAATGGTCAGTCCGCCCCTGGCTGTCAATATTCCTGTCTCATACATGACATATATCTGGGTACTCATTGCAGGTATCGGCTCCCCTGTCCCTCGGAGGGTTTGTACTGGTTGGCTCCTTATAAGCCCCCTAGGGCGGTTCCTCCTCCCTTTGGTTTTGGTGCATTGCCCATGAGGCTCCTCTTCGGATTTTGTTACGGCTTGCCTCACCTCTGATTACATAAACACTCATCTACATTTTTAACGGTAAATATTCCTCTTGGTTGGTATATTTATGTTCCACACAATGATGGGCCAGATTCTCAAAAGAGATATGCCGGCGTTTCGTAGGAAACACCGTTGTATCTCTCTTTTTTTTACTAGGTATCTATGCGTGTGATTCCTAGAATCACTTACGCATAGATACAGTGAAGATCCGACAGATGTAAAAACACTTACACCATCGGATCGTAGATGTAATGACATCGCTGGCCGCTAGGTGGCCTTTACATTGATATCTCATTTGCCTATGCAAATGAGCCTAATCCGACGATTCCCGAACGTTTTTACGCCGCCCCGTCGTAGTTTACGTTGTTTCCGTACACGTAAGGCTACCCCTGCTATATGAGGGGTAACCTTTACGAAGTTCCGTCGTTGCCATGTTAAGTATGGCGTCGGGTCAGCGTCGTCTTTTTCCATCGGTTACGTTGTTTTACTAAGTCGTTCACGAAAAGGGATTTACGTAATAGACGCTCACGTCGGTTTCATTCATTTTTTCCGACGTGAGCTGGAGCATGTGCACTGGGCTATTTTGGAGGCCGGCGCATGCGCAGTTCGATCGACGCGGGGGCGCGCTTAATTTAAATACAAGCCGCCCCCTTTGAATTACGTGGGGATACGCAGAGCCATTTACACTACGCCGCCGCTATTTACGGAGCAAGTGCTTCACTTGCTCTGTTAAATTGCGGTGGCGTAGTGTAAATGGCTTACGCTATGCCAGCGGCAATTCTACGGGAATCTGGCCCGATATGTTTAATTCTAAAATGTGTATTGTATGTATATTTTTTAGAATGCACAATCCCCCTGAAGAGACCCTACACTGGTCGAAACACGTCGGGGCACGCAGATCGTGTCTAATCATTGTGTAACGTAATAATGTTGTGTACACTGTTTATATTTATTCACTGTAGAATGCTTTTATCAGCAATGCTGTATTACCATCAATTTTATTAACTTCTGTGACATCTGACAACTGTTCATTAAATGATGTTTCACAATACCATTGTTATACTCTATGTTTGACTTGCAATAATACGCTGTTCAAAGCCCCATGGGGAAACTTTCCTTTTCTTTCAACCTTATTTTCGGGGTTCGCAGCGCCCGTCTCTCCCATTCATGTGTATTCTTCTTGGCTAAAAAAGCTCTTAGGCATTGTATGACCGCACAAGTGTCATTCAAAGTGCGTCAGCGCTGAAAATTGGTCTGGTCAGGAGGGGGGTTTAAGTGCCCAGTAATGAAGTGGTTAAACTACAAAGGGAATCCAAATAACCTGATGGATCTGGAGTAAAAACTGGACATACCTGATCCCTACACTAACCAATCTGATCCCTAAACTGAGCTACCGGGGGGGCTTGTCACATCCTCAGCTCTGAGAGGCTCATGCTTGAACCTGTAGTACACCTCCCAACTTTTTGAGATGGGAATGAGGGACAACTGTCAGCAAAAGTATGCAGACATAGGACACACCCCTTGCCACACCCCCTTTAAAAGGAGAATTGTACAAAAAAAAACAAGATTGGTTAAGCCCACAAGTGCTTTTTTTACACTACTATTCCTTTATATTGACTTTTGGAATTTACAAATGGAGCAATTTAGAAATCAAATGAAAGGTTTAGGGCTGGAAAACACTTTTTGATAGATAAAAAGTGCATTTTTATATACCGTGTTTCCCCGAAAATAAGACGTACTCCGAAAATAAGCCGTAGCGGGATTTCGGCACAAGATCGAAATATAAGACACCCCTCCGAAAATAAGACGTAGCGATGTAGTGTCGAATCTCCGAAAATAAGACGTGGCGAATCTCCGATAATAAGACGTAGTGTCGTATGCGTAACGGCGCGGCGCGGAGCGGGAAACAACACGTGATAGGCGTACAGTACTGTAATGGAACTGAAGTGAGGAGAAGAACGCTGTGTAAAGCTGTAAAGCTTCTCCCAGCACTGACCAGCAAACCCCTCTCTCACCCCACACAAACACCAGGGGATAGGGGGAAAAGCTGCTACTGAGCCCAAAGAGATCACCCCAGCTCCACTTTGCTCCACATCAGCTTTGCTGGCCTATCTTTCTGTACAGCCAGACAAGATGAGTGCAAAGAGAAGAAGTTGGATATCCGAATGGTCCAAAAATGGCGTGCAGAATACGATAATCTCAGTCTACAGGTGGACAGAGGAAATGCTAAGAAGCGCAAGTGTGGTTCAGGTAGGCAACCTTTATTTTCTGTAATAAAAATAAGACACCCCCCGAAAATAAGCCATAGTGTGATTTCTTGAGGAAAAAAAAATATAAGACGGTGTCTTATTTTCGGGGAAACACGGTACATCTATATAGATCAGAACAAAATGAGGGAAAAATGAGGGGGGAAGAGGGACAGGGGGACATTGCTTCAAATCAAGGACAGTCCCTTGAAATCAGGGACAGTTGGGAGCTATGCCTGTAGTCCTTCAATATATAAGCTGGAGAGAACTAGTCGTGTACATGACTTTCTTTTCTTTTTCTTGTTTCCTATTTTTTATCGTTTTATATACTGATTGGCGGTTCTTATACTCATACAGGCCATAGTCTATGCGGCCAGTGCGCTTGTTGTAATTTCTTGTTTGTATGTATGTGAAAATGTATGATGTTGGTTTTCTAATAAAATCTGATTGAAAAAAAGCAGTCGTGCTTAAGCCCGACCATCTCTGATGGAATTCATCGGAATTTCCGATGGGGCATACACACACGGTTGAAATTTTGATCGTAGGTACGAGGCCTTAGGCCGCGTACACACGAGGAGACATGTCCGCTGAAAATGGTCAGCAGACCAGTTTCCGCGGACATGTCCGATCGTATGTACGGCCTAGCGGACAGGTTTCCAGCGGACAAAAGTTTCTAAGCATGCTTAGAAACTTGTCCGCTGGAAACCTGTCCGTCAGATATGTCCGATGGTTAGTACGCCCAACCATCGGACAGAAATCCCGCACATGCGTTGAATTGATTTAATTAGGTCTGGTAACAGGTGTATTTTCAGAGTAATATAACCAGGATATGTATGCACCTCCTCTCTTACTGTATATAAGACTGTTGTCTCTCAATAAAGATTGTCATTCCTGCTTGAACCTCATACAGAGCGTCGTCTCGTGTTTGGGGGAGAATTACTCGTATGGGGTCTTATTCGGGCTGGTTGGAGTGTCTGGTAGCTGCCTTGTCTTCGGGAATGGAATATCCTAAACGATGTTAACCCCATTCATACATGGGGTGTCATTACAGTACCTAAATGCTCTATTTCAAACAACAAGTGCAAAAATAAATTCATACACAATAAAATATACTATCTAGTAAAATTGGTATTTATTCATGTGATTCTGCATTTGCTTACCCACCAATATCACTAGATAGTATATTTTATTATGTATGCATTTTTTTTTTGCACTAATATGGTTTTGTACTTGTTGTACCTTAAAGCAGAGCTCCACCCAGGAAAACAACATTTTGCCATGTTGTTTAAAAAAATAAAAAAAATAAAACCTGAAAAAAAAAAAAAAAAAATACTCACCCGAAATACCTGTTGCTATGCGGAAGTCCGTAATCTGCCTCTTCCACACCGCGGTTTGATTTCTTCTTGTCCTTCTCCTTGTGAATGGGGCGCGCTGCTTTCTGGGAACTGTGTGTGTTCTCAGAGAGCAGCGCGCCCATTCACAAGCCAGCGTGAGACTCACGCAGGCGCAGTAGGAAACGGGCAGTGAAGCCGTACGGCTTCACTGCCTGTTTCCCATAGTGTGAATGGCGGCGCGGGACCCGGAGCGATCGTGGGACCGGCAGCTACACTGTTAGTAGCTGCTGACTTTAAAAAAAAAATGTTTCGCGGCTGGAGCTCCGCTTTAATGTATAATTAAGAAAGGCTTATAGGGGTAAGGGGCCGATCTAGTTTTTGTTTGATTACAGATCACAATTTTAATGTTTTTCCATTAGGCCCCTTTCACATGGATGGACCGTTCAGGTCCGCTTGTCAGTTTTGATGGTGGACCTGAACGGCCGCTCCATGCAGTCCTATGGAGCGTCGGATGTCAGCGGGGACATCTGACCCGATCCGATCCGCCAAAATCAGACATATAGCGATACATCCATATATGCCCATGGCGGATGGGATTGGGTGAGATCTGATGAAAAGGGACATGCTGTCTGTTTTCATCAGATCGCTCCATAGGAATCAGCGGCGCTGCACAAGCCCCTCCCTGCTCAGTGAGCAGAGAGGAGCTTGTCATCCGCCAGCTCAGCGGAGATCTGCGGACTGATCTCCCGCTGAGCTGGTGGGAGCAGGTGGACTCCGTAGCGACGGAGTCTGCCTTGTGTGTAACTGGCCTTAGGGTTGCACCGATACCACTTTTTTACGACCAAGTACAAGTACCGATACTTTTTCAAATACTCACCAATACCGATTACCAAAACTTTTTTTTAAAGTCATGTGACAGTGGACTGTGTCTGTCGTTTTTTTATTTATTATTTAAAAAAATATATATATATATATATTTTTTTTTTTACAATTTACACACACATATATATATTTATATACACCGGCCTAAGAGGGAAGTTTCAGGAAAAAAAACTTTCCACGGCCCCCTGCATATAACACGCAGGCAGAGCTTACCCTCTATTTTCAGGGTAAAAACGTGAGTGTTTTATACCAATAAATACAGTGTGTATATATATATACATATATATATATATATATATATATATATATATATATATATATATATATATATATATAAAAAAAATTCTTACAATACTTCCCTTCTTTTTTTTGGGGTGGGGGTCCCTTGTTCTCTCTTTGATTTTTGTTGCTCATCGATGGTGAATACCGTGTTGGGGGTTGTATTACAGCGGAGGATATATCCCTATTGATATCTATGCTTGTCTGACTACCTGTTATGTCCGTCTGGTGAGTAGGATGTTTGTCTAATACCGGTAGAAGACGGCACTTACTTCAAACAGCAATTAAGAATCCTTCACTATTTTTTACTTGGATTAAAGTTTCTGGTGGTGGCTTTATGGACATTATTATTCATATTTTTCATAGATTTTTTGCACTATATGTTGTTTGAGCGCGGTATGAAATTTATTTTGTTTCCTTTCACAGTTAGACTTTGGTCTCACTACGAGCTGCTCTACATATATTTATTAGCTTATTGTTGGTTCAGGGTGCGCAGCTTATAGGATTACAACCTATATATTTTTTCACACCAGCACAAATGCTTCTTACCCCTTCACTGCCCACCACACTCTTGGAATACCAATCCATATATGGGGGCGTGGCTTGGCCAGCAACGTGGATGGCTGCTAGATAGAGGAGCTCCGGTCCGGGGACAAGAAAAGACACACAAAACGACCTGTTTTCGGTGGATTATGAACACCAGATTCGGTGGGGGAACCCCCAGCAGGCAGACAAGACCATTGGGAACACCTAAAGGGAAAACTACGCCTGCTAACTTAAACAAATATCGGTACACGGGCGGACCTCAAGTCAGCAAGATGGCGCCTGTACCCAGAGTGAACGGGGGAGAGGAGACGGATGATGATGAGATATCCATCCCGGCTTCTGAGGACTCCAACAGAGGTACTACCCACCCAGATTGCCCACTAACCTATACAACTATGATGGAAATTGCAGCCGATATTAAAAACTCCTTCTCGGGTGCCCTCAGTGACATAAAATCTGAACTGCATAGATTGACGGAGCAAATAACAGTCAATGAACGGGCGGGAAAGAGAAGAGATCGGGCTCTCACAAGGTTGGACGACATTGCTGAAGTACATTCTCAGCAACTGATCGAGGTCAACCGCCACCTGGAAGATTTAGACAACAGGGGGCGCCGTAACAATATTAGGGTACGGGGGGTCCCCGAAACGGTGCTCCCTGACCATATCAAACCCACCCTGACGTCCATTTTCAACGGCCTTCTTGACAGGCCTGAGGCATCGCCCATTGAATTCGATAGAGCACACAGAGCGTTGCGGCCCAGAACCCCAAACGATGCACCCCCCAGAGACATAATATGCTGCCTCCCCAACTATCCCCTCAAGGAAGAAATCCTTCAGAAAGCCAGAATGGGCGACCAGACCGTCTACAACGGAGCTGACATCCAGCTTTTCCAAGATCTGTCCCCGATTACATTAAAAAACAGGAGAGCCCTGAAACCCTTGCTAGAAGTTCTGAGGGCAAAGGAAATCAGCTACCGTTGGAAATTTCCATTTGACTTGCAAGCCACCTTTAACCAAAAGCAATTCCTACTCAGGGTTCCGGATGACCTACAGCACTTCTGTGAAAGCCTGCAGATCGCGCCAGTGGAGCTTCCAGATTGGTATGCCGAATTTCTACTCCCTCCGGCCTTTATCCATCAACCACTCCAACAGGACCCCTCGCCCTCCAAATCTCCGTACCGAGCAGGAAAGTACGGGAAGAAGGCATCCAGAGAATACCAAGCGTCGCCCGCATCCAAGGGATACAGGGCGCAGGAGGCCAGGTAAACTGCCAAACCGTATATCAGGGATACACTGTACGCTATGCATCCGACTCTTTTTTCATTTTTGACTTTGTTTGTTTTGTTTTTGAGCCCCCATGATTTTTCCGGTCGTTGCAGCGACAATGTGTTTGTCCACTGCTTCCTAACTCCGGGTCTCTCTTCTAAAGTTGCCCCCCGTACCTAGTATAGCTACAACTACCCATTTACGCTACTTGCAGTAACCTTTGTATGCAGCCCTCACACGCAATCTCACTGACAATGAGAATTATGACTGTGGAACTCCTCTGCATTTTCAAACCCAGGTTATTTAAGACATGCAATATAGTTTGGGTCGTTACTGACTCCTTCCACTAGAGGGCCCCATACTCGCACTCGACAACTTCACACGATAGACTATCCAATGCTCTTACCCTTTCACAAACAACAACATCCTGTTTTTCACACCGGAGGATACCCACATCCATCGGCCTCCCCCAACTTGTGTACAACAAGAAGACAGCCCGCAATGAGTTTTTTATCGGGTCCTCATCCCCAACGTCTACATCTCAGGAGGGGTGGTAAAGGAGAAATCCTCTATGCTTATTAGGCTCGGCAAATACCCCCATTACTGGCGTTATGTCCTCCCCCTACACACGTCTTACCTGGACGGGGATGAACAGTACTATAATCTGGATAGGACTTCCTGAATCAGACTCAACCGGGTGGAGAACATCCCAACGGAACGCCGCTTGTCCACGGAACAGCAGCGTTGGACACTTTCGGCGACAGATCTTACAGACCGAGATGTCATAGATAAAAGACTGGGGACATACGCTGTTCACCTGGTAACATGATGGTAACTACATGAGGCCCGCACACCTCATCCGCCTGAAATGAGAACGTATTAACTTACTAAATTACTATATCGTATATAACTGATTCTACTTCTCTTTATCCAATGTGTTCACTTTACACTGTCGTAGGTGCGATCAGTTATACGCTTCTGCCCAGGTGTTTATATGCAGCCAATACACCACGTCTCCCTCTACCCACTGCCATGCAGGACGCGGGAATCAAGGGGAAAACATCCCTTTGCTAAAACCGTGAGTAACATACCCGCTATCCTGTATGGTTTTGTGTCAGGACACGTTCTGGACCCCCTAATGTCTCTACCTCTAGACTCAGCTCATAACTAGTGGTCTAGAAGCTAACAATAAGCATGTACAAACGCCCTCTCTAGGCCATAATCAGACCCTATGGGATCCTGGAGTTGGGGATCACCACTGTAGACGTGCATGTCTATACTTAACCACATCGCTGTAACACAAGTTTTTACACTATGCTTCAGTTCTTGTTTTAACACCTTATATACAGAATGCATAAATGTTGTTAGAGCAATTAGTGTATCCCTAGATTTCAAACTTCCCACGTTGGAAATTGGTTCAGACTAACATGTTAACTGCTTGAAACTTCTTGTCCATCCCCGGACAACACCGATATTTATATATCTCAATCTCCTCACCTTCCCACTTTGGTAACTACTCGGGATTGTTATCCACGAAAAGGCCTCCCACTCTCCCACAAGAGTCAACTCTGACACTTCCGTTCAGGATAGAAGTGTCCCCAAGCCCTACTACCCAGGTTCCATCCTAGGGCTAAGACTCGCGAAAGTGCTGGTAGGTTTGTTCTAACTCACCTTATCAACACTACCTCCTCCCTCAGCCCTCCCCCTTCCTCCTCCCACACCCCCCCTCCCCGCATCCCACCCCCCCCGCTCGTGCACACCCTTGTGCAAACTGACATATCGATCCCCCCCCTCCAAGATCGCAGATGGCGTATTCATTTCTGGGCAAATCCCCCACACTGGTTTCGCATAACATAAACGGGCTCAATATCCCCGAGAAGCGTTCCAAATTTCTTAGAGAATTAAGAAAAACAAAACCTCTTTTGGTCTTCATACAAGAAACCCACTTCAAGGGTCAGAACGTCCCTAAAATAACAGACAATCTCTACACAAGAGTACACCATGCTACTAACCCCAACGCCAAAACAAAAGGAGTATCAATACTAATTAACAAACACGCCCCGTTCGAGCTTAAACAAAGCCTTTTAGATCAGGATGGCAGGTACATTTTCCTTAAAGGTACTTGGGAAGGCACTCCTATCACCCTCGCTAACGTGTACTTTCCCAACAGAAATCATGTGACTTTCTGCAGGAAAATCATAAACGAACTAGAAAGGTTCGCCGAGGGATGTATTCTAATGGGAGGCGACTTCAATGTACCCCTTTCACCCCTACAGGACACCTCGACTGGCCACACTTATGTCACCTACAAAATCCTAAAGAAAATAAAAGCCTTGCTTCACTCTCTATCTTTAGTTGACACGTGGAGGACCACTCATCCCTCAGAGAAGGACTTCTCCTTCTACTCCGCCCCACACAAGCGGTACTCCCGACTTGACTTGATTTTTATGTCCCAACGTGACCTTCCCACACTGGCCAGAGCCGAAATTGGGATCATTTCACTCTCAGATCACGCCCCAGTAGCCGTAACCCTTAAGAATGGACCCCCCAAAACTAAAAGTTTCAACTGGAGACTGAACGCTGCCCTTCTGACTGATCAGACAATTCTTGATGACATCCATGAGTCCATCACGACCTTTTTCATTGACAACAAGGACTCAGACACGAACCCACTGAACAATTGGGAAGCACACAAGACGGTCATTAGAGGTAAACTGATCAGATGGGGAGCTACTAGAAAGAGAGAGAGAGATAAGGTAATACTATCACTGTCCAATAAGATAGCCCAATTAGAGCAACAACATAAAAAAAAACTCTCAGTCCAGGTAGAAGCGGAACTCGCCGAAAAACGGAAGGCCTTATCCCAAATACTCCACCTACAAACACAGAAATCATTATTTTTTTAAAAGACACATTTTCTATGAGCACGGTGATAAGAGTGGGAGATATCTAGCCAAGGCACTCAAAGATGCCTCAGTGTCGAATCGAGTTTTAGCCATCAGAAACAAGCAGGGTTCCCTAGAACATGACCCAGAACAAATTGCAAAACTTTTCCGTGAATTTAACTCACAGCTATATAACTTGCCTCCACAACACAAACCGACACATACCACAGCACCAAGAGCTGTCACCATCCAGGAATTCTTACGAAACAGTAATCTCCCCCCTCTCCAATAAGAAGATGCGGCACTCCTAGAAAACCCCATTTCATTAACTGAATTACAGGAAGCAATAAAATCACTGAAAGCAAGTAAAAGTCCCGGCCCTGATGGATATACCTCGCAGTATTATAAGACCTATTCACATATACTTTCCCCCCCCTTGCTCAAAGCTCTAAACTTTTTGGCCAAAAATGAACATAATTCCAGAACATTACTTATGGCGCACATTGCCGTTATCCCTAAGCCCGAAAAAGATCCTACTGAGTGTGCCAATTACAGGCCAATCTCACTACTAAACACTGATATAAAACTCCTAGCCAAGATCCTAGCCAATAGACTAAAACCACTCCTTACACAAGTGATTGGCCCAGAACAAGTGGGATTTATGCCGGGGCGCGAGGCAAGGGACAACATTGCTAAAGCTTTGAGCTTGATACACTATGCCAAACAAATGAAAATCGAGGGCCTTCTCCTGTCAACTGATGCGGAGAAGGCCTTTGACAGAGTATCCTGGGACTATATAATGGCTACATGCTCACATATAGGTCTAGGGGAAAATATGCTAGGCTGGATAGGTGCCCTATATACCAACCCCCACGCCCTAGTCAAAGTAAACAATACTCTCTCGGACCCAGTTAAAATTACGAATGGCACCCGTCAGGGATGCCCACTTTCCCCACTTTTGTTTATCCTGTCCCTGGAACCCCTGATTAGATCAATAAACAACTCAAATGATATAAGAGGCTTTCCTATACAAAACAGAGAATTTAAAGTTGCCGCCTATGCAGACGACCTACTCTTTTTTATTTCTAGGCCCCACATTTCCGTACCCAATCTAGTTAAAATCTTTGCTTCCTTTAGTTACATTTCCAATTTTAAAATTAATAACAGCAAGTCAGAAGCCCTCAACCTATCCCTTAAAGGGGTAATTCCCCCAAAAACCTTTTTTTAACATTTATTCAGGCTCGTTATGTCAAGGGGAATCATTTTTTTTTTTTTTAGAAATGAAGCCGTACTTACCGTTTTACAGATGCATCGTCTCCGTCGCTTCCGGGTATGATCGTCTGGTCTGGGCGTGCCTATTTGATTGACAGGCTTCCGACGGTCGCATACATCGCGTCACGAGTAGCCGAAAGAAGCCGAGCGACGGTGCGGCTCTATACTGCGCCTGCGCACCGTCGTTCGGCTACTTTCGGAAAATCGTGACGCGATGTATGCGACCGTCGGAAGCCTGTCAATCAAATAGGCACGCCTATAGTCTTAGCCCATACCCGGAAGCGTCGGAGACGATGCATCTGTAAAACGGTAAGTACGGCTTCATTTCTAAAAAAAAAAAAACTGATTCCCCTTGACATAACGAGCCTGAATAAATGTTAAAAAAAAGGTTTTTGGGGGAACTACCCCTTTAAACCCACTGAATACGAACTCTTGAAAAGTAATCTCAATTTCAAATGGGAACAAAAGAATCTTAAGTATTTGGGAATCAGACTGACACCGACGATTGACAGTATATTCGCAGCTAATTTCACACCGCTCCTACAATCTATTACCAAAGACCTACAGAGGTGGTCCCCCAAGTGGTTCTCGTGGTTTGGGAGGGCATCAATACTAAAAATGACGGTCTTACCGAGACTGCTCTACTATTTTAATGCCCTGCCAATTAAAATACATTCCTCCTTTTTTACTAAGCTCCGAAGCTTACAATTGAAGTTTTTATGGGCAGGCAAGAAATCGAGACTCAGCTTCTCGCACCTTACCCTCCCTAAACTTAGGGGGGGTATAGGTCTCCCTGACTTCAGAAAATACTATGTGGCCGCCCACATCACGAGAATCATAGACTGGCACTGTCACATCTCTACCAAAGACTGGGTTAGTCTGGAAACGGCCAGTCACACAAATTCTATCACCTTTTTGCCTTGGTCCACAAGATCAAAACGGATTACTGAAATACCACATCCACTTGTAGCCGCTACATTAGCAGTTTGGCATGGAGCAGTCTCGTCCTATGGCATAGCCTCGATACCAGGCCCGCTAACCCCAATTACAGATAACCCGGATTTCCCACCTGGCTTGGGCATAAAACTCCCTGACTCCCCCCTGGCCACACCAAAACTTTTAGCCATGCACTGCTTCTCAGGAAATAAAATCAAAACTCTCCACACGTTAAAATCAGAACTGGGTGAAACATTCCCCGGATTCTGGTTCTATCTCCAAACACAAAACTTCCTATTAAACAGTAAGCACAAATCGGAATACTGTAAGACCCCTACCCAACTTGAGAAAATTTGCCTAGCAGGTTCCCCGACTCTTAATACAACTTCATTAGCCTATTCTTGGCTTTACCCATCCAACAAACAACCACAAACTAGACATAAAACTCTTTGGGAGAAAGAACTTCACATTCAACTAACCGATGACCAATGGCTGAAAGCCAATGTGTTCGCGCACAAATGCTCTTTAAGTACACGGTTCCAGGAAGTATCATACAAACTTCTCACACACTGGTATGTAACTCCTATGCAAATAAAGAAGTGGTCCCCTTCTGCCTCAGACATCTGCTGGCGTTGTAATAGAGATACGGGCTCTCTAGCACATATCTGGTGGTTCTGCCCCCCAATTACTGACTACTGGTCCCAAGTTATACACTGGACCAAAACGATCACGGATACAAACATAACACTAGATGCTGCTGCATGTCTCCTTCATGTAAACCACCTATCAATTAGCAACTATAAAAAGTCACTCACCAGACACTTATTAACGGCAGCGAAAACTTTAATCCCCCTATACTGGAAATCAAGCAGGAGTCCATCCCTTAGAGAGTGGCTAGACAGAGTTCAGTGTATATATACAAGATGGAAGAACTGTTAGCCATGAGAAAGGAGTGCCCAACGAACTTCCATGATACCTGGCAACCCTGGATAATATTTAAATACTCCAACGACTACCTACTGCTAATGAGTTAAACTAGATCAAATCCCTTTAAAGTTCACGTTATCTGAGAAATTATGTACTTATGCACCTCCCCCCAGTGTGTTAACATACTACGCTCTAACCGTAGACTTTTATATTCCACATCTTTGATAAAGAAAATTTTTACTTTATTTTAACCACCGAGAATCCCACCCACCTACTTTGTGTGAGGCTTCTAGATACCCCTCTGTTTCCTCCCCCCCCCTCCCTACTCCTTCCCCCCTCTCATCCCTACCTATTTCTCCCCAACCAACCCCCCCCCCTCTTTCAACCAGTGCCTACTTACATGATATAAAACTAGCCAATACTAAATGTCAGATTATACCCAGAACCACTGTTTGTTCAATATATCACCTATACCTTGTTGTTATTTCTGTTCTGGTTTTCGATATGTTCAAAAATTCTTACTGTATATTATATTTTGCCTGTACTGTTGTTATTCCAATAAAATTCGATTGTGAAAAAAAAAAAAACCAATCCATATAAACCACATGGCAATCATCAGTTAACATATTTTATTTTAATAAATGTACTCAATAAACTATCACAAGCACACTGAATTAGCTAACCCATGCAGATTAGTAAACGTCCTATAGTTACACACAGGTGAGCATTATTTTCTCTTCAACATTTTTGCTATCTTACTTTGCTTACCCCCAATGTTCCTTCCACTCAGCCTGCTATCAATGACTTGGTACTTTAGAATTATGTTTCACTAAGCTCCGTCTTTTGGAACAGGGGCATCTAATCTACTACCTCCTGTATAATGCCTGGTCAGCCTTAAGAACACAGCACTCAGCCTGGGAAGTCAAGGAAGTCGGCTAAAACATAGTTTTATTACTGCAGATGAACAACAGTCGAAAACCCACCGCGTTTCGGTCATCAGGCCGTAATCATGGCTGATTAGCCATGTGGCTGTTCTCCTATTTTTTTTGCATTAAGCTGTCTTTTGTCTTGTGCCATCCAGGGCAAAGTAAAAGTGTCTCTACAAGGGGCATCCCCAATATACCTGTACATGCCTTACCTGCCCTTCTTAACAGCTCTTTGCTATATAAGCAGATTAAACTTAAGCTTTTGGAAAAATTCTTGATTGTTCTAATAAGGCAGGGGTCTCCAAACTTTTCAAACAAAGGGCCTGTTTACGGTCCTTCAGTTTTAGGGGGGCCTCAGTGTTGGTGGTCAGTAGGAGGAGTAGTGCCCCATCATTGGGATTAGTGGGAGAAATGGTGCCCCGTTGTTGGTGATAGTGGTAGGAATAGTGCCTCATATCATTGAAGGAATAGTGTCCTAAGGGCTGGATGAAGGCCTTTGACGCATGGGCCAATTCTCTTCCTGGTAGGGGCGGACCTCTCATGATGGCGGAGATAGGAAGATTCACACTTCCACACTTGTATCAATGGCTCTACCTATGTTGGCGGAGATAGGAAGCTTCAGTTCCACACGTGTATCCATGGCTCTACCTATGTTGGGGGGGGGGGGGGGGGTATGAAATGTTCTGAGCCCAGTATCAGTGAGAGTAAACATGGACTCGGTGTTGGCGGTTAGAAGGAGGAGTAGTGCCCCATTATTGGTATTAGTGGGAGAAATGGTGCTCCATTGTTGGTGATAGTGGTAGGAATAGTGCCTCATATCATTGGAGGAATAGTGTCCCAAGGGCCAGATGAAGGCCTTTGACACATGGGCCAATTCTCTTCCGGGTAGGGGCGGACCTCTCATGATGGCGGAGATAGGAAGCTTCACACTTCCACACGTGTATCCATGGCTCTACCTATGTTGGGGGGGGGGGGGGGGGGGTATGAAATGTCCTGAGCCCAGTATTAGTGGGAGTAAACATGGCCTCAGTGTTGGCGGTTAGTAGGAAGAGTAGTGCCCCATCATTGGTATTAGTGGGAGAAATGGTGCCCCGTTGTTGGTGATAGTGATAGGAATAGTGCCTCATATCATTGGAGGAATAGTGTCCAAAGGGCCGGATGAAGGTCTTTGACACATGGGCCAATTCTCTTCCGGGTAGGGGCGGACCTTACATGATGGCGGAGAAAGGAAGCTTCACACTTCCACACGTGTATCCATGGCTCTAACTATGTTGGGGGGGGGGTAGAAAATGTCCTGAGCCCAGTATTAGTGGGAGTAAACATGGCCTCGGTGTTGGCGGTTAGTAGGAGGAGTAGTGCCCCATCATTGGTATTAGTGGGAGAAATGGTGGGCCAATGTTGGTGATAATGGTAGGAATAGTGCCTCATATCATTGGATAAATAGTGTCCCAAGGGCCGGATGAAGGCTGGCAAAGGGCCACAGTTTGGAGACTCCTGTACTAAGGCAAGCACTGAGTCATTGTTAGCTAGCTGAGTTGGGAGTATGCACAGTGGCCAAGTAGAGTAGCTGTCGAGTTCCTGTATGTGTAATGCAGCAGCACATACTTCCAAATGGTGCTGTATTTGAAAGAGGCCTCTTTCCTTTGGAATAAAAGTAACATTTTCAAAATGTTAGATGCCAGATGTAATTTTGCAGCTGATCTGGAAACCTGGACCCTTTAATTCTCCCATAGTGGGTACACAAGCATGACTTGCTAGTAAGTCCTTTCAATCCGTAGAAGAAATTATTCAGCAACTTGGTACGTTCCAAATTCTTTATTAGGCTACATTAATAGTGGCACTAAATAGCTAACACGTTTCAGCCAGGACAGCCTTCTTTTTTGATGCCTTGATGGTTGAAACATGTTAGCTATTTTGTGTCGCTTTTAATGTAGCCTACTAAAGAATGTGAAACTTGAAACGTACCGGGTTGCCGACTAATTTCTTCTATGGATTGGTGCCTCAGGAGCACACACTCCAGCCATGAGCACCGGCCCTCATGTGGTAACAGTCCAGTCGAGTGCAGGTAAAGTTTCTTCAGAAAGCATGTTCAATCCCCATATGGAGAGCTTCTCCCTGACGGAGAACACCAAGCAAGCCTCTATGCCATGTGGATTCTCTGATGTTTGACGACAGTTGACTTACTCCTATAGCACTTCCCGCAGTGAGGACAAGAATACGGCTTCAAGCCGGAGTGTGTTTTCTGATGGGTCACCAGATCGGCCTTCCTCAAAAAACGTTTCCCACATTCCAAACAAGAGTAGGGTTTCTCGCCCGAATGGATCACCTGGTGGTGGTTGAGGTTTGACTTCTGGTGGAAGCGTTTGCCGCAATCTGAACACGAATAGGGCTTCTCCCCCGTATGCAGTCTATAGTGGATGATGAGATGTGCGTTTGAGGGAAAACCTTTCCCGCATTGAGGACAGGAATAAGGCTTCGTCCCTGTGTTAGTTCTTATATGTTCTGCTAGACGTGTTTTGGGGGTAAAGCACTTGCCACATTCGGAACATGAATATAGGGTGTCCCCTGTGTTTACATTAACCCCTGCTCTCTGGCTAAAACATCCTCCACATTCGGGACATGGCAATGTTTCACCACTGTTTTGACCCGTGTGATGAGCGACTCTGTGAAGGTCATCCGAGAAGCACCCCCCCTGCATCGAAGGATCAGACGATAGCATTGGGCGCAGGTTTGGGGGAATGGAGCTTTCTTCTGCAGAATCAGATGTGAGGTCCTCCTCATCACTTTTGTCCTCTGGAGAGGGTGGAGGCTGTACTCTTTTGGTTTTCCCTTTGGGTTGTGTAGCTGGAGAAAATAAAAAAGGAGGAGTAGAAATAGCTGTTTTTGGGACCATTCTTTAAAGTCAAGCAAACAAATATAAAGCTAACAATTGTGCTTGATGCACAAAATATAAAATAATAACTGTGAGAAAATAAATGTACACTCAAAAACACATAGCACAGGCCCTCAAGGCATTTAGGCCGCGTACACACGATAGGTTAACCAGAGGACAACGGTCTGATGGACCGGTTTCATCGGTCAAAACCGGTTGTGTGTGGGCCCCATAGGTTATTTAACCTTCTGTTAAAAAAAGCCAACTTGCTTTAAAATGTAACCGATGGATTCCTAACCGATAGATCAAAAGCGATCGTTAGTAGGCACGACCATCGGTTAAAAATCCACGCATGCTCAGAATCAAGTCGACGTATGCTTGGAAGCATTGAACTTTTTTTCAGCACGTCGTTGTGTTTTATGTCACCCCGTTCTAACATGATCGGTTTTTTAACCGATGGTGTGTAGGCACATCAGACCATCAGTCAGCTTCATCGGTTAACCGATGAGAACGGTCCTTTGGACTGATCGTGTGTACGAGGCTTTACATTATGTGTGAACTGACCTCTGAAGATTTGAGGTGTGTTCATATGGTAAAAGGCTTCCATGTTAATACAATTATATCGGATATGTTGGAGTTGTATACACATTTTATACACTTAATGGTGTAATGTAAGTTTTATTAACCTCTTGGCACTGACACTACGCATATATGCGACCTCTTGGGGGGTGGCCCTAACGCCGAGCAGGCACATATATGCGGGCCTGTGTAAACAACTTACCAAGCTAAGAACGCACTTTCAGCATGCTCCCAGCAGGGGCATTCAGAAGATTTCTGAGGATGTGACCGCTGTGACAGCCAATTACATGACCTCAATGCCTGACTCCGCCTCCTGGATTTTAGAACTCTTAAAGGGCTGGAAGGTGGTCAACACCAAGGGGTAATTTCAAGGTAAAGTGCAACAATTTTTTGCTTTTGCATTGTTAAAGTCAACAACAAATTCATATCTCTAGCAAATTGTTTTTATTTTGAATGGAGGGGTGAGGGATTAAGAGTGGACACTGATGGACACTCCTGGATCTAAGCTTGCACTCTGATGGGCACCCCGGAATCTAAGGCCGCGTACACGCGATCGAACATGTCCGCTGAAACTGGTACGCAGACCAGTTTCAGCGGACATGTTCGATCGTGTGTACGGCCTATCGGACCGTTTTCCAGCAGACCAAAGTTTTAAAACATGCATTAAAACCTGTGCGATGGAAACCTGTCGGTCGGACAGGTTCGATGGTTAGTACACAAAACCATCGGACCAAAAAGCCGCGCATGCTTAGAATCAAATCGACGCATGCTTGGAAGCATTGAACTTCGTTTTATTCATTACGTCGTTGTGTTCTACATCACCGCGTTCTGGTCTGATCGGATTTTGGTCCGATGGTGTGTACGCACATCAGACAAGTTTAGAGTTGTCTGATGAAAACGGTCCGTCGGACAAGTTTCATCAGACATGTCTGATCGTGTGTACAGGGCCCAAGAGTGGACACTGATAGACACTGCTGGATCTAAGAGTGGACACTGATGGACACTCCTGGATCTAAGAGTGGATACTGATGGACACTTCTGATCTAAGAGTGGATACTGATGGACAATCCTGGATTTAAGATTAGACACTGATAGACACTTCTGGATCTAAGAGTGGATACTGATGGACACTTCTGGATCTAGGAGTGGACACTGATGGACACTTCTGGATCTAGGAGTGGACACTGATGGACACTTCTGGATCTAGGAGTGGACACTGATGGACACTTCTGGATCTAGGAGTGGATACTGATGGACAATCCTGGATCTAAGAGTGGATACTGATGGACACTTCTGATCTAAGAGTGGATACTGATGGACAATCCTGGATCTAGGATTAGACACTGATGGACACTCCTGGATCTAAGAGTGGACACTGATGGACACTTCTGGATCTAAGATTGGATACTGATGGACACTTCTGGATCTAGGAGTGGATACTGATGGACAATCCTGGATCTAAGATTGGATACTGATGGACACTTCTGGATCTAGGAGTGGATACTGATGGACAATCCTGGATCTAAGATTAGACACTGATGGACAATCCTGGATCTAAGATTAGACACTGATGGACAATCCTGGATCTAAGATTAGACACTGATGGACAATCCTGGATCTAAGATTAGACACTGATGGACAATCCTGGATCTAAGATTAGACACTGATGGACAATCCTGGATCTAAGATTAGACACTGATGGACAATCCTGGATCTAAGATTAGACACTGATGGACAATCCTGGATCTAAGATTAGACACTGATGGACACTCCTGGATCTAAGAGTGGACACTGATGGACACTTCTGGATCTAAGATTGGATACTGATGGACACTCCTGGATCTAAAAGTGGATACTCCTGGATGTAAGCATGGACTCTGGTAGTCTCTACTTGATGTAAAGAGCGACTTTTTACAAAACATATATTTCTAGGCCTGTAAATATTTGTGAAATCCACAATATATAGATTCTTGTATGTACGCTCTAAGGAAACAGTTAAACTCCTCAAAGGCTTATGACTCCTGACTCCCCAACTGGGCACATATTGTCTCCTCATTACTATCTACTGACAGAGGAGAAGAAGAGATTGTTGTAGTGACTGAACAGGGAGAATCTGGGACTCTTCTCTGGATTTTTGGTCATTACTCACCTGTGCTGCTCTCTGGAGGGAGTTCCTCCTTCTTACATGGACCATCACCCATCACATACAGGTCTTCTGCTTCCATTTTCACTTCACCCTTAATCGCATTTCCATCCTAAGTAAGATACCAACTAGCATAAGAAAACACCACTAACAACTAGTCAAAATACATTATTTTGCTGATATTAGTTAAAAGGCCAGCCAAAAACAGAATGTGCTGATCCACCTATCAGTATGTCAACAATCAAGATCACGTAAAATGTAGCTGATGTCTCTGATCTTCAAAGATCAATCCACCAAAACATGAGACAGTGGTGGTCTCAAATGTTCACAGGCCTCCTAAATCAGTCACGATCTCCTTTCAGATTTCTAGGATGGAGTTTGTAATTCCCCCCAACAGCAGTCATTGCAATTCCAAGGCACAGGAATTCCTTCTACACTGACCACATAAAATAGAGAGAAACCACTGCCAAGGCCATGGCATGTGAGTGATGTTTTAGGTCTCACAGTAAGGGCTTGTTTACCCTTACTTTGCCTTTAACACACATTTTTTTTTTGATGTCTTGGTAATGTTTTTTAAAGCCTTAATGAAGCCTGGCAAATCCCCTGTGTGTGTGTAGATTTTCTATTTGTTTTAGAACTCAGCTCATTAGTACCCCTGTTCAGCAGATCCCAAGCTCATTAATATTCCCATTCAGCAGATTCCTAATTTATTGGTACCCTTGTTCTTGTTCAGCATATCCACTGCTCAGTAGTAACCCCTAAATCTGCTGATGCCCCACTCTGCAGTATCTCCCAGCTCTGCTAATCACCCACTTAGTATAAATCCCCAGCTCTGCTGATCCCCTGCTCAATAGTAACCCCCAGCTCTGCTAATCACCCACTTAGTAGTGACCCACAGCTCTGCGTATCCCCAACTCAGTAATAACCCCCAGCTCAGCTGATCCTCTGGTTTTCTGATCCTCCTCTCTCTCCAGTCCCTGCTCACCTCCCGCTATATTGTTTCAATGCTGCGCACCACGTGGGATATCTGCTAGTTTCTCCTGCTCCGGTCACCCAGCTCTGCTGATCCTCCGCCGCTCAGTCCTCACTCTCCAGTCCCATTTACTTTCTGCTATATCGTTCTCTTTTTGCACACCTCATGTGCACCAGATACTCCCAGAATATATACACATGAATGGGAAGTGACTGCTGATGATGTCTTTCTGGTTCGTTTGTGGGTTTGCCAGTGCCTCCTCATACCTGCAATACCTCTTAAACAAAGCAAAGCTGAACTGAATAAAAGCCTCTCAAAAGCTGCAGGTGCTGTTAGCAAGGGTTGTCATAGACTTTTATGGAGGCTTTAGAGACGCTTTGAAGCACCAAGAAAGTGCAATGGGGGGTCATTTTTGAAGCAAATCAAAACACGATGTGTGAACAGGACTGTAAGGTAACCATTTTATTTAGTGACAGGGGCTTTGATTGGCATTCAGAGTGATTTAAAAAAACGTGTCTAATGTCATATTATGAACCAAGTGTAAATGAGCCCTAATGCCCAGTACACATGATCGGTTTTCCCATCGGAAAAAGTCAGATGGGAGCTTTTGGTCGGAAATCCCGACCATGTGTGTGCTCCATTGGACTTTTTCCAACAGAAAAAGATAGAGAGCAGGTTCTCTATTTTCCTGTTGGGAAAAATCCAATCGGAATTCCCAATCGTGTGTACAAATCCCAATGCATGCTCGGAAGCATAAAACGTCATTTTCTCGGCTCGTCGTAGTGTTTTACGTCCCGTGTTCTTGGCAGTCAAAAGTTCACCAAACTTTTGTGTGACCATGTGTATGTAAGGCAGGCTTGAGCGGAATTCCGTCGGAAAAACCATCCAAGTTTTTTCCAACGGGAATTCCGCTTGTGTGTACAAGGCATTAGTCTTCTGCAAGGTCCCACCTTAGTCACACTTTTATGGAAGTTTTTTTTTAGGTCTTGCCACACTTTTTTCATATGATGATGGCCTCCAAGATTCTGGCAAGAGGGCATAATTGGACCAAACTTGGGTTGTGCAGATAAAATGTGCAGATAAAATTATTCCAGTTTTTGCAACTACTACATCTGTCAAGAGTCATTGGCATCAACTTGGTCATCAAGAATAAAAATAAAATGTCTGAATATTAAAGGGAACTGGGATAGAAACAGTTCCTGGATGAGTCCAGGTATATCTAAATGCAATACATTATATAGTTTAATGTTTTGTAAGAACTTACTGTATAGTACTGGGGGATCCTTTGATGTTCCTGTGTGGAGTCCCGGGAATACAGAGGACGGGGGCATCTCTCTGGGGGATTTCTGTTACTGGATCCATCTGAAAGAACTTTCTTCTCCTTAAACTGCACATCAGTCCTCAAATACTTCTCTTCTTCTGTCTCTGTGACTTCAACTTTAACATTAATCTGACGTTCAGCCTAGGACAGAGGAAAAAACGGGGTCCCTAAGAATTCTGGATTGCCATGATATGTTTTCAAAGACTCCAATGAGCTCATACCTGATTCTCATATGGGATTTTGAGATGTTCCTGTGTGGAATCCAAAGAATAAAGAGGACTGGGAAAACTCTCTGGGGTATTTCTGGTACTGGATCCATCTGTAGGAAACACACACAAAGCCTGAATACATTGTTTCTATGTCTTTATATCAGAGGATGTGTGTATCTAGGGGGACCCTCAATACTCTTCTCTACTTTACAAGAAATGAAAGTCTCCTCTTACCCGGTGATGTGAGGAGCGGCCGGTAATCCATCATGACGTCCTTGTAGAGATCCTTGTGTCCTTCTATATACTCCCACTCCTCCATGGAGAAATAGAGAGTGACATCCTGACACCTTATAGGAACCTGACATATTATGTCTATAGATCGGAATATGTGTGTATCTAGTTGTGACAGACTCACCCGGGACATCCCCGGACCCTCTTTTGTCTAAAATCATCCTATGTCCACTAGGGGCATAGGATGACTGAGAAATGATATCTTGGACTACCTGAGATGGGATTATTATGTAATTATTATCCACAATATATTCCAGGATATCTGTAAAGAACTATTTACTGTTTGTTGATTCTGAACTCAACGGGTTAATTGTAAGACTGACTCATTCATAATGTTGGGACACATACTGTTAGATGCTAATGCCCTCACCTCCAGCCATTTGTCTGTTCTCTGTGCTAATTGACCCTGCTATTGTGTGAAGATGTCCTGTGTTTACACTTATGATAATGTGTACTGTATAGCAGCTAAGGGGAAGAGACACTAGGTCACATCTATGAGTCGCCTAGTCTGGGTAAATGATTAGTTAATTAGCTCTTGTTAATTTATGTTCTGGTTACCTCCTTTAACTGTATATAAGGCTGTATTCTTGGTTCTATTAAACACTCCATGTTCAGCACACAAACAAGTCTCGTCTCGTTGTGTGCTTGAGAGCAGCTGGAATATCTGATATCTATATCCAGACTGATAGGAAGCAGTATATGACGGAACCACTGAAGCGGAGTGTGGGATGTTCCGTTACACTAGGTCAGGGGTAGGCAACCTTGGCTCTCCAGCTGTTTTGAAACTACAAATCCCATAATGCCTCTGCCTGTAGGATTCATGCCCGCGATTGTCAGGGTCTTGCAATGTCTCATGGGACTTGTAGTTTCAAAACAGCTGGAGAGCCAAGGTTGCCTACCCCTGCACTAGGTATATCCTCAATAGAAGAAATTAAAGTCTCCTTTTACCTGGTGATGTGATGGGCGGCTGATTCTCCATCATGACGTCCTTGTAGAGATCTTTATGTCCTTCTAAATACTCCCACTCCTCCATGGAAAAAGAAACAGTGACATCCTGACACCTTACAGGAACCTGACACACACAATCATACAGTCACTATCAAGACACATCCCTTGTCTGTTACTGGATAATGTCCCAGAATTCCTGGTACCACTCACCTCTCCAGTCAGCAGCTCAATGATTTTGTTGGTGACCTCTTGGATCTTTTTGTCGTTGCTTGTTTCCGGAATCAGAGCGGGAGGTGGAGGTTTTGTGAAGGGTCTCTGTGTATTCCTTAAGTTGGGTGCGACCAAGCCATTAGACAGCTTGAAAGCTATATAATTCTATATATAAATAAAATAAAAAATAGGTTAAAAGTGTCCAACCCAGGAAAAGGGCTACACTTGAGCACCTAAGGCATGTGCCCCAAAGTTTTGTGTCCTGTGCCCTGGGTCTAGAGACACTTCTTAGGCACCACCAGTCTGAGTGACAGTCTGACCAATGGTTGCCCTCATTATTGTGGTGAAATGTCATTAACCAAAGACCTGGGAGGCAAGAGGTAGCCCTGCAGGACCTGTGCTGTTCGACTCAGGTCAGTAACCATTAAACACCAATTTTCTTTACGTAGCTCCTACTGAACACTAATAACATGAAACTCAGCACTGACTACTAATTACAGCGGTACTGTAATTCCCCCAAAACATGTTGGCTGTACATCCCTATGAACAGAAAAATATATTTGAGATCAGAATGCTTCTATCCTCTCTGGTAAGGTTTGTGCTTTAATAATATAGATAAGAGTGATGTCATGTGACCTCCCAGAATCCTCCTCATCTCTCTGGTCAGGTCTGTGTTTTATTAATAGAGATAAGAGTAATGTCATGTGACCTCCCAGAATCCTCCTCCCCTCTCCGGTCAGGTCTGTGTTTTATTAATAGAGATAAGAGTAATGTCATGTGACCTCCCAGAACCCTCCTCACCTCTCTGGTCAGGTCTGTGTTTTATTAATAGAGATAAGTGTGATGTCATGTGACCTCCCAGAATCCTCCTCACCTCTCCGGTCAGGTCTGTGTTTTATTATTAGAGATAAGAGTAATGTCATGTGACCTCCCAGAACCCTCCTCACCTCTCTGGTCAGGTCTGTGTTTTATTAATAGAGATAAGTGTGATGTCATGTGACCTCCCAGAATCCTCCTCACCTCTCCGGTCAGATCTGTGTTTTATTAATAGAGATAAGAGTAATGTCATGTGACCTCCCAGAATCCTCCTCACCTCTCCGGTCAGGTCTGTGTTTTATTAATAGAGATAAGAGTGATGTCATGTGACCTTTTAGAATCCTCCTTACTTCTCTGGTCAGGTCTGTGTTTTATTATTAGAGATAAGAGTGATGTCATGTGACCTCCCAGAATCCTCCTTACCTCTCCAGTCAGCAGGTAGATAATCTCCAGGGTGAGGTCTAATATTCTCTCTGTTGTGTGGCTTGGCTCCTTCTCCATCTTCATTCAGGACCTTTCCTTGTACACGTAGTCACTTCCACTAAGGCTTTTTTGGTGGTACCAGCTGATACAAACTCTGGACAAAAAAGAATTACTAAACAGGTTAAATTTAGTTCATTCTAAAAGTAGGTAACAGGCTCCTCCATCAGTACCCAGCCCCTGAGGAGCTTACAACAGAATGCCCAAGTCACATAACTGAAAGGAACGTCCGCAAACCATCGGCTTATTTTTTGGGCTATCTGAGGAAAGTATTTCCACCATAAAAACTCAACCCTGACTTCCAGTACTGCGTTTGATCAACAAGACTTAGGTTGATACAATACAGTGTGGGCTCCTCAGGGGCGGGAACTGGCATCATCTGTTGCCCTATGTGTAGCATGCCAGTGCCACAGAGACTTAAATAATTACTGAGGGCTGCTAATGTGTCTCTTCAATGAGCTCAGGGGTGCACTGAATAGGGTACAGCCCCCACGGATGTACATGGCACTGATTACAGAGACCCATTCTCTTTTTTAGGCCCACCCCAGCTAAACTCATGGGTTTTGGCTCAGAGCAGCGTAGTGCGCCCCCACGTCCAACTGAGATAGCCAACCATGTCATAACCTTCTGTCCCATATGCAACCACCTCCCTTAAGTGACCAACTAATTAAAATATGATCCAGAATGACCAAAAACCCACCACCTCTTCGTCCTCAGTCTCCAACTGCAGCATAAAACCAGATTGTAAGTAAGTGAAAGAGGTTTCTACCTTCGTGGGCTACAACAAAATGGCCGCTGCCTTCACCTATTAAAAAAAAAAAAACTTTGACTGTTTCAGTCGCTCTTACTTATTCCAGACAAACGCAGAACAAGAGCGACTCTGTGGACGATTACATTCGCATTCTGTCAAGTAAACAGTCAGCAAGCAGTTACGCATCTCATTGCCAGACTGTAAGCAAGGCTACAAGAAAATGGCCGCCATCCTCAGAAGCATTATTACACACAATGGCGGCTTTATTTCTTCAGGAAAATAACAAGCGGGAGGGTGAATGTAAATTCCTCACTTCCAAAAATAAAGAAATATTGGCATTATTTTTTATTTTTTGCTCTAGGTGAGACGTTCTGCCCGTTGCCAGGAAGCAACTTGGCAACTGTGGAACGCATACCCCGGAAGTCTATTAACCACAGACCGGAAGTTGATTTTTTACCATTTCTCCTATGCTGGCAGAATAGTGAGAATGAATAGCTGTTATTTTTGGTTTGTCAGGTATAATATACAGTGAGCCTGCACTGATACACTAATAATAACCTGTGGGGGAGGGGATATTTAAAGGGACATAGCACTTTTGTATTAACATAATTATGAATTCAGTTTTATTTTATAGGGCGACCAGGGGGTGATTCCATCACCAGAGGATCGTCGCGGAGCCTGAAAACAACGAGGATTCTGGGAAAAAAGTGAAGCGGTGGACAGAAAGGCAGCAACGCATCTTTATTAGGTGTGAGGTCTCCTGCATGCCTTCCTCTTCTTTTACAGATGATTTCTCCCCTGACAAATGCCATACGACTCAGCCATGGGCACCATGATGAGCTTGTACCTTTCCTCTGCTACACTGACTATTACATATCATTCTGAATACTATCCTTGATCTGTACAGTTGGTCAAGCTTGGCACAATGTAAGTATGCCCATGTCATACCTGAGGGACCACTGGCAAATCTGACAATCACTAGCAGTCGGTGCTACTTCAACGATCACTGCTATCTTCCGGGTCCTGTGCCGAGTGGCTACCCCTCTGCATACTGACCACAGGGGGGTAACTTGCTTAGCACTACCACCATTCATAGAACTCCTTGTGTTTTATTTTAGTGAATACAAGCCACCCTCTGATTGGACAAGGTGGAGAGCAGAGGCAGTGATGTCTTGATCTCAGTCTCATCCAATCAGAGAACACCTTGTATTCACTGAGAAAATACAAGGTGTTTTGGGAATGGCAGAGGTGCCAAGCAAGCGACTCCCTGTGGTAAGTATGCAGTGGGTCGGCCTCAAGTCGTTGAAGATCGTGGTGATCACTGTAGTAGGGTAGATTACTGCAGTGATTGTCAGCTTCCTCAGTGGTCCATCATATATTAAATATGAATACTTACATTGTGCCATGCTGGGCCTATGTAACTATGCAATACACATCATACGTGGCGTTTGGCTTAAAAACATATACAAACACTCTATGCAACCCCTCATAGAAAAAAGGAGCTATCGGGATTTTTGAATAGTCTTGAAGTATGTTCTGGACTTATATCTGCTCCCCAAACCCGAGTTCTGAGCTAGTATGGACTTCCCTTTTAAATCATTACTGTTATTTCGGCCTAAAAAGTGATAATTTTTCAGTGTATTAGTCATTCTGTTATTTTTGTGTCAAACCCGCTATGAACTTAAATTGTCTCCTTTATTCTGCACTGTAGATCTCATTATGGTCAGCCCTTCCCATAAAGAGCAAAGTCCTTTCCCAGATCCAGTCCTGAAAATGGACAAAGAGAAAATATTAAACCTCACCCTGGAGATCATCTACCTGCTTACCGGAGAGGTGAGGAGGATTCTGGGAGGTCACATGACATCACCCATCTCTATTAATAAAACACAGTCCTGACCGGAGAGGTGAGGAGGATTCTGGGAAGTCACATGACATCAATCTTATCTCTATTAATAAAACACAGACCTGACCGGAGATGTGAGGAGGATTCTGGGAAGTCACATGACATCAATCTTATCTCTATTAATAAAACACAGACCTGACCGGAGAGGTGAGGAGGATTCTGGGAAGTCACATGACATCACCCATCTCTATTAATAAAACAGAGCCCTGACAGGAGAGGTGAGGAGGATTCTGGGAGGTCACATGACATCACTCATCTCTTAATTAAACACAGAGCTGACCGGAGAGATGAGGAGGATTCTGGGAGGTCACATAACATCACTTTTATCTATATTAATAAAACAGACCTGACCGGAGAGGTAAGGGGGATTCTGGGAGGTCACATGACATCACTCTTATCTCTATTAATAAAATACAAACCTGACTGGAGAGGTGAGGAGGATTCTAGGAGGTCACATGACATCACTCTTATCTCTATTTATATAACACAGACCTGACCGGAGAGGTGAGGAGGATTCTGGGAGGTCACATGACATCACTCTTATCTTATATTATTAAATACAGACCTGACCGGAGAGGTAAGGAGGATTCTGGGAGATCACATGACATCACTCGTATCTCTATTAATAAAACACAGACCTGACCGGAGAGGTGAGGAGGATTCTGGGAGGTCACATGACATCACTCTTATCTCTATTAATAAAACACAGACCTGACAGGAGAGGTGAGGAGGATTCTGGGAGGTCACATGACATCACTCATCTCTTAATTAAACACAGAGCTGACCGGAGAGGTGAGGAGGATTCTGGGAGGTCACATAACATCACTTTTATCGATATTAATAAAACAGACCTGACCGGAGAGGTAAGGGGGATTCTGGGAGGTCACATGACATCACTCTTATCTCTCTTAATAAAATACAAACCTGACTGGAGACGTGAGGAGGATTCTAGGAGGTCACATGACATCACTCTTATCTCTATTTATTTATATAACACAGACCTGGCCAGAGAGGTGAGGAGGATTCTGGGAGGTCACATGACATCACTCTTATCTTATATTATTAAATACAGACCTGACCAGAGAGGTGAGGCAGATTCTGGGAGGTCACATGACATCACTCTTTTCTTATATTATTAAATACAGAGGTGACTGTTGAGGTGAAAAGGACATGAAGATCATGAAGGAAGTTGTAGCATATCTCCTCTTTTTAATGTTTGTATGTCTTCTTTTTTTAGTACTATGGACCTTTGAGAAAGTCTGATGGTCATGTGACACTCAGTAGCCATTCCGTTATGTCCAGAGCATGGAGTAGGAGCCAGAGCCCCATCGTGGAGCCTCCACCTTCCTCACCCACACCTGAGAGAAGTGACAAGAAGATTCTAGAAGTCGCCCAGAAGATCATTGAGCTGCTGATAGGAGAGGTAAGCGGTGCCGGGAATTCTGGGATATTATCCAGTAACAGAAGTGATATATTTGGATGGTGACTGTATCATTGTGTGTGTCAGGTTCCTATAAGGTGTCAGGATGTCACTCTCTATTTCTCCATGGAGGAGTGGGAGTATATAGAAGGACACAAGGATCTCTACAAGGACCTCATGATGGAGAACCGGCCGCCCCTCACATCACCGGGTAAGAGGAGACTTTAATTTCTTGTAAAGGAGAGAAGAGTATTGAGGATCCCCCTAGATACACATCCTCTCATATAAAGACATAGAAACAATGGGCCAGATTCACATACAATTGGATTTGCGTAGAGTATCAGAAATACTCTACGCCGCCGTATTTTACCTGGCTCTACGTGGAATCCCGGTAGATTTTGTCCAGTAAACTACGGCGGCGTAGTGTATTTCTCCCGGCGCAAGCCATCTACGCGAGTAGGGGGCGTGAAGCATTTAAAATAGGCGCGTTCCCGCGGCGATCAAACTGCACATGCTCCGTTCAGAAATTTCCCGCCGTGCATTGCGCAAAATCACGTCGTTACGGCATTCGTTGTTTGAGTAGCGTCGTTTACGGACATTCCTATTCCCGAACAGTTACGTAAAAAAAAAAAATTAAATTCGACGCGGGAACGACGGCCATACTTAACATGGGCTACGCACCGTTAGACCAGCAAATAGCTGGTCTAACAGTACGTAGCAAAAAAATGACGTAAGCGATTGCGAAGACCACTCGTATCTTCGTGGATCGCCGTAAAAAGTAATTTGCATATCCCGACGCTGAAAACGACGCGGACTCCTCCCAGCGGCCGCAAAAATATCGCAGCGTAGATCCGAAGGCTTAGGAAGACGTAAGCCTCTCGGATCGAAGCCCGAAGCCGCCGTATCATGGTTTGAGGATTCAAACTAGTGATACGGCGCACGAAATTTGAAATTACTCCTGTCTAACACCAGTTAGACAGGCGTAATCGCTCTGTGAATCTGGGCCAATGTATTTAGTCAGTGTGTGTTTCCTACAGATGGATCCAGTAACAGAAGTCCCCCTGAGAGATGTCTCACTCCTCTGTATTCCCAGGATTCCACACAGGAACATCAGGAGATCCTCCAGGATGATCAGGTTTGGAAAATTGAGGACATTATTAAATTGCTGCATGTTTTTTAGAAAATGCTTATAAACGAATACGTATCTTCCTGCATCATAAATCCAAACACGTTTCCTTGTTAGGATGAAGATCTGCTTGTTATTAAAGTAGAAGATGAAGAAGAGATGTCTGTGATGGGCGATGAGCCATGTAGGGAAGACCTATCTCCAGAGATCAGCACAGGTGAGTAATAAACACTAAATCCAGAGACGAGTCCCAGATTCTCCTTGTTCAGTCACTACAACAATCTCTTATTTTCTTCATGGCACCCCAAACAAACAAAACTGCAAAAACACACTTGGCTTAGTGCCAAAAAGGTTCATAAGCTGCTTTGGTGCCAAACGCGTTGCGTCCCTCAGGTGTGAATGCTGTTTCAATCCAGAGAAGAGTCATAGAACCTCCTTGTTCAGTCACTACAACAATCTCTTCTTCTCCCCCATCCTCTGTCAGTAGACAGTAATGGGGAGACAATATGTGCCCAGTGGGGGAGTCAAGAGCCATCAGCCTCTATGAGACGCCGACTCTCCTCTTCAGACTCTTTTGCGTTCCTTTGGATAGTTGTTTACTCCCTGCACTTCAAACTGAAATTACAGATTGTACAAAGCTCCAAAAAATAAAGACTTTTTGGCAACTTGGGAGGTCCTTCAATATAAACATATATATACACATATACAGTACCTTCACATATAAACCTTTATAACCATACCCACACATACACTATATTGTCAAAAGTATTTGGATTCCTGCCTTTACACACACGTAAACGTTAAGTCTTAGTCTGCAGGGTTCAATATTGATTTGACCCACCCTTTGTGAGGTCAGGCAAGGTGTTCTATTGGGTTGACATGAGGCCACTCAAGTTCCTCCACCCCAAACTCGCTCATCCATGTCTTTTTGGACCTTTCTTTGTGCACTGGCCCAAATCATTTGGTGGAGGGGGGAATTATGGTGTGCGGTTGTTTTTTAGGGGTTGGGTTTGGCTACTTAGTTCCAATGATGGGAACTCTAAAAGCGGAGCTCCACCCTTAAGTGAAGTTGCGCTGATCAGCACCCTCCTCCCCTCCAGTGTCACATTTGACACCTTTCAGGGGGGAGGGGGGTGCAGATACCTGTCTAAAGACAGGTATTTGCACCCACTTCTGGCCACACCTCTCGGGCAAAAGACGGCATTTCCTGACATCCCGTCCGTCCCCCGTTGTGTGCTGGGAACACTCGGCTCCCATAGCGGGAGCCAATCGGCGGGCGCAGCGCAACTCGCGCATGTGCCGTAGGGAACTGGGCAGTGAAGCCGGAGCGCTTCACTTCCTGGTTCCCTCACCATGGATAGAGGGGGGAGCAGCAGAGTGACGAGCGATCGCTCGTCCTCTGCTGCGGACGGCGCTGGACTCCAGGACAGGTAAGTGCCCTAATATTAAAAGTCAGCAGCTGCAGTATTTGTAGCTGCTGGCTTTTAATATTTTTTTTTGAGCGGACATCCGCTTTAAGGCGTCAGCATACCAAGGCATTTTGTTCAATTTCATGCTCCCAACTTTGTGGGAACAGGTTCCTGTTCCAACATGACTGTGAACCAGTGTCCTGACCTCCTGCACAGAGTCCTCACCTCAACCCGATAAAACACCTTTGGAATGAATGAGAGCGTAGACTGTGCGCCAGGCATTCTCGTCTACATCAGTGCCTGACCTCACAAATGTGCTTCTGCAAAAATGGTCAAACATTCCCATAGACACTCCTAAACCCTGTGGACGGCCTTTCCAGAAGAGTTGAAACTGTTATAGCTGCACAGGGTCAGCCAACTCAATATTGAACCCTATGGACTAAGATTGGGATGCCATTAAAGTTCATGTGCGTTTAAAGGTAGGCGTTCTAATACTTTTTAAAATATAGTGTATTTGTGGAGCTACTTTGCATTCATTGGAGAGCAGAAGGTGTCTCTCTTACACGTTAGGCTTCCCTTGAGATGTAAATTCTGATGAAGTCACGTGGTCGGTGATGATATGCGTGGGGAGGAGCCAGGTGACGTCAGTGCCAAGGAGCAGAAGTGTGGTGAGTACTCTGTGTACACTACCCAGTGAATTTGTTTAGTGTGCAGAGATATTTTTTTTTTATATGTAAGTGAATGTTTACTAATAAATTTGATGGTTATATCTTGCATAGTGCACTATGGGAGATTCCTTTTGGTTCTGTGTTAATTTCACTGAATCCTAACAGTGTCGGTTCAGAAAATGCAGAGTTTAAAGAGACAGTCACCCCCTTTGTGAATAGTGAAGAAAAGTTGAAGATCCAGGACCCTGGTTGTTTTTTTGGTTGACATCGGGGAATGCTGGGGGACATATTATAATCTATAGGTCAATTCTTTAAAGTGGATGTAAACCCCCAACATTTATTTTTTTGATGTCACAATTTAGAGAATAAGATTTCCTATCATCTGTGCCCAGTCTTGCCACACAGAGTTAATCCAGCGCTGAGCAATCCTCTTTTTAGTGAAATAAAGACAGACTTAAAGAAACAGACTTCCAGATAAAGACCAAAGTCCTTGCTTGAGTGACAGGTTATTTACATATCTCATGCACTAGCTTGCAGACATGCACAGCTTCTTGTCTATGTATATTCTGATGGCTGATAAATGAAAATAAAGGGGCTTCTGCGCTAAAATAAAGGTTGCCCTAAACACACAGAGATAAACAATGCGGCAAAAACAAAAGTGCAAACACAACACCTACATGAAAAAGGAAAGTAATTGCGCAAAGTACATAAGACCAAACAAATGTTGGATGTCATACAGAGTAGTGCAAGTAACATAAACAATCAATAGTGCCAAAAGGTAGAAAGTGCAAACAGAGTCCACAATCTTGCAAAAAGTATTCCGGAATGCCTGCTAGTCCTGTGAAAGATGTGCACTTCACCACACACACATTCTGGTCTCCCAGAACTCTCACATCCAAGCGGCTAAACAGAGACCTCAATAGACAGATCCACTGCTGTATATCCCCCTGGTGCTCCTGGTGTTCACAATATGGATGAGGATGACCTAAGTCTCAGAGGTAGGGCATAAAACAGGAAAGGAGGACCTCCAATAGTAAAAACGAGCATATACAACAGCGGCACCGCGCTGGTATCACGGCAATCCCGGTGTACGTCTCCCTGCACCCTATGCTCGTTTTTACTTCGTTTTCTGTAAGTGCAATTTTATATATTAAACCCTTTTATCAATGGTAATGCACTATTGTAGGTCCTCCTTTCCTGTTTTATGCCCTACCTCTGAGACTTAGGTCATCCTCATCCATATTGTGAACACCAGGAGCACCAGGAGGATATACAGCAGTGGATCTGTCTATTGAGGTCTCTGTTTAGCCGCTTGGAGGTGAGAGTTCTGGGAGACCAGAATGTGTGTGTGGTGAAGTGCACATCTTTCACAGGACTAGCGGGCATTCTGGAACACTTTTTGCAAGATTGTGGACTCTGTTTGCACTTTCTAACTTTTGGCACTATTGATTGTTTATGCCACTTGCACTACTCTGTATAACATCCAACATTTGTTTGGTCCTATGTACTTTGCTCATATTCTGATGGCTGTTCACACTGAAAACATTTAATCAAAACACAGGAAAGACAGACAATCATGGGAGATCTGGACGAGAGAGGAGGGGGAGGGGGGGGGTGAATTGTGCACTTTACAGAAGCTGTGCATGTCTGCAAGCTAGTGCACAAGATATGTAAATAACCTGTCACTCAAGCAAGGACTTTGGTCTTTATCTGGAAGTCTGTTTTATTTCACTGAACAATAAAAAGAGGATTTTTGGGGTTTACATCCACTTTAAGGTACAGGTCTACCCTGAATCATTTGGGGGTGGTGCACCAGCAGAGTCTACAGCATCTGGATCTTTGGGTTCACTTACTAGTAGAAGGAACTACTGCTATGCAGTTATTTTTGCAGCACTGGGAGTCTGGGTTCACATTCCAACAGGAAACATTTTGAGTGAAGACATGGTCACTTTATAGACTGCAAAAATAGTATTGTTGGAGACTTTTCTGCATTATCATTTCAGAATCATTGTTTAAAATATTTGCATGCACTCTATGTTTCAAATTTGGAGAATCACAGGGCCAGATTCACATAGATTGGCCGACAGCGTAGCGTAAGCCATTTACACTACGCCGCCGCAACTTAACAGAGCAAGTGCCGTATTCCCAAAGCACTTGCTCCGTAAGTTGCGGCTGGGTAGTGTAAATGACCCGGCGTAAGGCCGGGTAATTCAAAGGGGGCGGCTTGTATTTAAGCTCGCCCCCGCGTCGATCGAACTGCGCATGCGCCGGCCACAAAAATAGTCCAGTGCGCATGCTCCAGCTCACGTCGGAAAACGTGAATGAAACCGACGTGAGCGTCGTTTACGTAAATCCCTATTCACGAACGACTTAGTAAAACGACAGAAACGACGGAAAAAGACGACGCTGTCCCGAAGCCATACTTAACATACGACGGAACTTCGTAAGGTTGCCCCTCATATAGCAGGGGTAAACTTACACTTACGGAAACGTCGTAAACGACGACGGGGCGGCGTAAAAACGTTCGGGAATCGGCGTATTAGGCTCATTTGCATAGACAAAGGAGAAATCAACGTAAAGGCCACCTAGCGGCCAGCGAAGTCATTACATCTACGATCCGACAGTGTAAGTGTTTTACACCTGTCGGATCTTCACTGTATCTATGCGTAAATGATTCTATGAATCAGACACAAAGATACCCAGTAAAAGAAACAGAGATACGACGGTGTTTCCTACGATACACCGTCGTATCTCTTTTGAGAATCTGGCCCACACTGTTATTTGTACATGATGATTATTCAGCAGTGCAATAATTGCATACAATTGATATTTCCAATGAGATTTGCCTGCTTGGGAACCTTACTGTAGATCTGCCAACCCATCTTTTGGTTTCTTGTTTCATCTAGATATACATTACAAAGGAAATAATTCAGAGGGACATCCTTTGACCTACCCAGATAATGGAACAAGTCCAGCAGAAAACCCTGTTATTCCGCCTCTTCATCAGGCTCTTCATGGTACAAAACTGTCCTACGACCCCTCTACATGTGGGAAGTCTTTTACTGAACGATCCCACCACATCGCCCAGAGCGTTGGCTCCACATTCTCGTACTCTGCTTATGATAAATGTTTTTCCTCGGGTGTAAAGCTTATTTCCCATCAGACAACTCAGACAGGAGAGCACCCATACACCTGTTCGGAATGTGGGAAGGTTTTCGTCCAGAAGTCCCACCTTGTCACCCACCAACGGATTCACACTGGGGAGAAGCCCTATTCCTGCCCCCTCTGCGGAAAATGTTTCACTGACAAGGCAAACCTTTTACAGCACGAGAGGATCCACTCCGGAGACCACCCGTTTTCCTGTTCCCAGTGTGGAAAGTCGTTTAAGCAGAAGGCCCATCTGGCGATCCACCAAAGGACTCATACAGGGGAGAAGCCGTATTCTTGCTCTCTGTGCGGGAGGTGCTTTACTCAGAAGTCGGATGTGGTAAAGCACCAAAGGGTTCACACAGGGGAAAAGCCATATTCGTGTTCTGAGTGCGGGAAGCGTTTCACCGAAAAGTCAGCCCTGGTGAGGCACGAGAGGGTCCACACAGGAGAGAAGCCATATTTATGCCCCCAGTGTGGCAAAGGCTTTGCCTATAAGTCCGTCCTGGTCAAGCATCAACGGAACCACACGGGGGAAATGCCATACTCGTGTGCGGAGTGTGGGAAATGCTTCAAGCAGAAGTCCAACCTTGTCACCCACCAGAGAACTCACACTGGAGAGAAACCCTTCTCCTGCTCCGAATGTGGCAAGTGTTTTTCCAGGAAACTATATCTGGTCTCTCATCAGCAACTTCACAGGTGAAATCTGGCTTTTCCTGCTCCATGTCCCTGTGAAATATCATCATTTCATTGGTAGTTAAATTGTGTACAGGTAAAAGGAAGCCTGCCACAATGCAACACCTTTGTGAAAAGGCTGAGTTGGAAGCAACCATGCTCCCAGTAGAGGGATTTAGCCATCTGAGGACAACCTAATGTGCATTGTGTCTGTGTGTTGTGACTTTGAAGGTAATTTTGGAGTATACAAAGATAAAGAAGAAAAAACGGACAAGATAGAGGATGCCAAGCCTTTAAAGTGGTTGTAAACCCTCACATATACCCAGTGAAGTGACTTGCCTCAGGTTTTAAAGAAGATATAAAACAAATCCTCCTACATAAGCTGTACCTTTTATCTTCTCTTCTCTACAGTCATTTAAAGGACAGAATTTACACAGGATCTCTAAGCTCTGAAAAGTAGGGGGGTGGAGAGCTGAAGTTACATCAGTGAGGAGAGCTCCGAGACACCACAGAGGAACAGAGCTGAGGCGCTCAATCAGCTGAAGGTCCCTCCCCTGTCACCATTCTTTTCTTGGTGACAGGAAAACATGTGATTCATGCTGATAGCAGAGGAACAAGTCAGCAGGCAGAAATGACACTAAGGGCCAGATTCTCTAAGAAATTTTCCGGCGTAGCGTAAGCCATTTACACTACGCCGCCGCATCGTACTAGAGCAAGTGCATTCCCTAAGCATTTGCTCCGTAGTTTGCGTTGGCGTAGCGAAAATGGCCCAGCGTAAGCCCGCGTAATTCAAATGGGGCGGCTTGCATTTAAATTAAGGGCGCCCCCCGCGTCGAACAACTGCGCATGCGCCGGCCGGGGAAAAAGCCCAGTGCGCATGCTCCAGCTCACGTCGGAAAGCGCCGTTGAAACCGACGTCAAAACGACGTGATCGTCACTACGCAATGCCCTATTCGCGAACGAGTTATTAAAACGACGTAAGCGACGGAAAAAGCCGACGCTGACCCGACGCCATACTTAACATGGCATCTGATGGCACCCGACGGCATCCGACGGTACTTCGTAAGGTTACTCCTCATAGAAGCAGGGGTAACCTTACGAGTTCTTAAACGACGTACGCGACGACGGGGCGGCGTAAAATCGATCGGGAATCGGCGTAGTAGCCTCATTTGCATAGGCAAATGAGAAAACAACGTAAAGGCCACCTAGTGGCCGGAGTTGTCATTACAACTATGATCCGCAAGTGTAATGGTATTACACTTGTCAGATGTTCAAGCGTATCTATGCCAAAGTGATGCTAAGCATCACTCGCAAAGATACGAGCCAAAAAAAACGGCGATACGACGGGGTATCTGAGATACTTTGTCGTAGCGCCGCTGAGAATCTGGCCCTTAGTGCTCAAAAAGTACATGCTATAGAGGGATATGATTGTTCATAGTTCATAACTGAGGTTTACAACCACTTTACTGTTGTCCCTTCCTGTGCTTTACATTAATGTTTTTATCTTGTAAAATCTAAACTAGGCCATGCTCTCATCTGCTACTTTCAGCCTTCTAATGCCCCGTAGGGTTTTGCCCAACCGAAAACACACCGGAATTCCATCGGAGGAAAAGAGAACATGTTCTCTATGTAAACTCGGATAGAATTCCTCTGAATATCTAATGGCAAAACTCATATGGGCATACATACCGTCGGAAGTCAGTTGGACTTTTTCCATCGGAAATTCCGATTGTGTGTACGAGGCATTACTGGTCCTTTAATGCAATATTACAATGAGAGGGGGGGTATTTCGGGACTTTGAATGAAACCAGAGCCTGGTAAGGTTCTGTGCTTCCATCCCTATTAATGTAATGACAGAAAAAAGGGGGGGGGGCGAGGTGGTGGGACTGTGAATAAACCACGTAGTAGCAATTGAATAAATAGGTGGATATGTGGAAAAAAATATATTTATTGGTACACAACATAGGTAGATATACATAGTATGCATAAAATTGGAAGTAAACTTCCACATGATAAACAAATACTTACATGTATAAAATTCAAGTTACATCACATTTCCAGAATCCACCAAATTGGTATCTATACACACAATAAGTTATATGGTAAAACCTGCATGGCCTATGGCCTTACTGATCCCTATCATAATTAATAAGGGTATGACATAAGTACATAAAACCCGATAAGCACATGGTTGATACCAAACACGACATCTTGACTTTCTACTCGTTTGGTAGCGTTATAGCCACTCGTCAGGAGCAGGCACGTGATGGGTCTAAAAATAAAGAATATAAAAATGGTCTAAATAGTCTGTAATGATAATCCAATATGGGAGAGGGTACCCCCTACCACATATTACTTACAAGTAATCATGAACTGGTGGTATATTGCTCTATTTATGTGAAAATAATATAAATGTCAATTGGGTACAGCATTGCATGACCGGACAATTACCAGTTAAAGTAGTGCAGTGCTGAAGAGCAAAACATGGTCTGGTAATGAAGGGGTAAAACCTTCTGGAGGTCAAGTGGTTAAAGGGTTTGTCTACTGAAACCGTAGTAATTTGATTTGGTAGATTCTGGTGAGTTAAAGGGAATCTAGTATATAGACTACATAACCATTGCTGACTTTTAGGAACCAGTTTTAAAACATCGAGGTTCCTAGGCTGGTGTGACTGAGTCATCAAGCTGGAACAAGGAAGAGGAGTTCCTGAGATCTTTCTTTGTTCGAAGTGTCCCTATTCCTAGTATGCCTTTGGGACTCCAACAGCACCATGTTCTAGAGCAGTGATGGCGAACCTTGGCACCCCAGATGTTTTGGAACTACATTTCCCATGATGCCCATGCAGTCTGCAGTGTAGTTGAGCATCGTGGGAAATGTAGTTCCAAAACATCTGGGGTGCCAAGGTTCGCCATCACTGTTCTAGAGACAGGCAAGCGATTTGTCATTAACCACTTGTCCACTGCCCACCGTCATATGACGGCGGGCGGAGGACTCCATTGTTCTGACATCACGTCATATGACGTGATGTCCCTTTAAAGCCGCGGGCGGGCGCGCGTCGCCGGCGGCGCGCGCGCGCACCCGCCGCTCCGCGGGGATCCCGTGCGAGTGCCCGGCGGCAACGATCGCCGCCGGGCACACGCGATTGCTCTGTAAGTGAGCTAGGACGTGGAGCTCTGTATGTAAACACAGAGCTGCACGTCCCTGTCAGGGAGATAGGTGACAGATTGTGTTCCTTGTACATAGGGACACAATCGGTCACCTCCCCCAGTCACCCCCCCTCCCCCTACAGTTAGAACACTCATAGGACACACATTTAACCCCTTCCCCGCCCCCTAGTGGTTAACCCCTTCACTGCCAGTCACATTTATACAGTAATCAATGCATATTTATAGCATTTTTCACTGTATAAATGTAAATGGTCCCAAAAATGTCAGAAAAGTGTCCGAAATGTCCGCCATAACGTCGTAGTCCCAATAAAAAAATCGCAGATCGCCGCCATTAATAGTAAAAAAAAAAAAAAAAAAAAAAGCCATAAACTATCCCCTATTTTGTAAACGCTATAAATTTTGCGCAAACCAATCGATAAACGCTTATTGCATTTTTTTTTACCAAAAATATGTAGAAGAATACGTATCGGCCTAAACTGAGGGGAAAAAAAAATTTTTTATATATTTTTTGGGGTTATTTATTATAGCAAAAAGGAAAAAATATTGCATTTTTTTAAAAATTGACGCTCTATTTTTGTTTATAGCGCAAAAAATAAAAACCGCAGAGGTGATCAAATACCACCAAAAGAAAGCTCTATTTGTGGGAAAAAAAGGACGCCAATTTTGTTTGGGAGCCACGTCACACGACCGCGCAATTGTCAGTTAAAGCGACGCAGTGCGGGAAGCTTATATTTTGTCTGGGCAGGAAGGGGGTCTAGGTGCACAGTAGGTAAGTGGTTAAAGATGGCAGGAGGTGAAAGAATTGGCAATTTATTCCAATACCACCAACTCTGAAGCACTGTACACTGAATTTTGTATGTTTTTCGAGTGATGCTCAAAGGGTCATAATACTTTTTCTTTTTTTTACAAATCTTTTATTTATTGAAAGGGCAACGAAATACAGCATCCGTCAGGAACATAATAAAAGGGAAACAACAGAAAAAACAAAATACAGGTACAGCGGTGCAGAATTAGTTGAGCAGTATCATATAACAGCGACATTGACAACGGGTGTGGGCTGACCAACTTATCTATCCAGAACAGTTAGCATCCCCAATTTGGAGAGCCAATTAAATTGGAGTCAGACCCTATCTCTGCTGAGACAGAGCATATCATCTGCTGAAATTCAGCCTGTATCAATGGACGGTTCCACGAGTCCCGCCCCCATTTTTAATTATACCAGGATGTCAGAACAGAACAAAATAGGCCATGGGGATTGAGAGTGGAGCCCCATGAACCTGAACATAGAGAGACAGTAAGAGAAGACAAAGACAGGGGAGAAAAGGGGAGGGAAGAGGAGAGAAAGGAAAAGGGGCAGGAAGGGGAGGGAGAGAAGAGGGGGCACAGGGAGGCAGCATACACTCAAGCCTCAGGCCACGAGCGCTGACCAACAGGTAACCTCGTCACACTCCACCAGGCCGGTCGCCCACGCTGGGGCCACACCAAGTCGACACGTCACTTTGCAAAAGGGCCCGACCTTCATCCGAGAGAACAAACATGTTCCATGCCGCCCAGGTCTTGGTATATTGCTCTTGTTGATGGCGGGCTGTAAGGATCAGGTCCTCCATTTTATTAATTTCCCCCACCTTTTTAAGCCACAAGCTGATGGACGGGGGATTTGTGGACTTCCAGTGCAGGGGGATGCATGCCTTGGCTGCGTCAAGTAAATGACGAATCAGTGACTTTTTGTAAGTTTTACGTGAGAGGTCGGAGGCATGGAGGAGAAAGAAGGCTGGGCCAGCTACTATAGGGCTTTTTCTGTAAATTCCTGCACTGTGTGCTCAATTGTCTTCCAGAACCGCTCCAATATAGGGCAGGACCAAAAGATGTGGAGAATCGTTCCACCGGTCGCCCTGGCATCTCCAGCAGCGATCCGAGGAGGAGGGGAAAATCTGGTGTAGTTTTGCGGGGGTGTTGTACCACCTAGTAAAAATTCATGATACTTTTTCTGTTAAAAAAAAACACATGATACAAATGTTATAAATTGAGTTGCAGTTCAGTGAGTAAAATAAGTATGGTATTTGATCCTCAATCAAAACATGACTTAGTGGAGAAACCCTTGTTGGCAAGCGCAGATGTAAGACATTTCTTGTAAACAGGTTTGCACACAGCTCAGGAGGGCTCAGGAGGGCTTTTGGTCCACTCTTCTTTACAGATCTTCTCTAAATCCTTAAGGTTTCTTGGCTGTTGCTCCCTCCGTAAATATTTTAGGCCACTCCATGTCTTTAACCACTTAAGACCCGGACCTTTAGGCAGGTAAAGGACCTGGCCAGTTTTTACAATTCGGCACTGCGTCGCTTTAACTGACAATTGCGCGGTCGTGTGACGTGGCTCCCAAATAAAATTGGCGTCCTTTTTTTCCCACAAATAGAGCTTTCTTTTGGTGATATTTGATCACCTCTGCGTTTTTTATTTATTGCGCTATAAACAAAAATAGAGCGACAATTTTGAAGAAAATTCAATATTTTTTTCCTCAGTTTAGGTCGATACGTATTCTTTTTGGTAAAAAAAAACGCAATATGCGTTTATCGATTGGTTTGCGCAAAATTTATAGCGTTTACAAAATAGGGTATTTTGTGACAGCGACATTATGGAGGACACATTTTTGGGACCATTGTCATTTTCACAGAAAAAAATGCATTAAAAATGCATTGTTTACTGTTATAATGACAATTGCAGTTTGGGAGTTAACCACAAGGGGGCGCTGAAGGGGTTAAGTGTGACCTCATCTGTGTTTCTAACTGTAGGGGGGTGTGGCTGTAGGTGTGACATCATTGATTGTTTCCCTATATTAGGGAACACACGATCGATGACGGCGCCACAGCTCCGGGGACCGATCGCGGGGGTCCAGCGGCGATCGGGTCCACCGGTCCCGTGGTCACGGAGCTTCGGACCGGGGCGCGCGCGACCCATGGCTGGGCACTTAAAGAGGACGTATGTACATGCTGACTTGATACCTAAGGCATTGTGTTCTCTTGCGCATTTTTACTTGTCTTGTACTTAAAGAGGACGTACCTGTACGTGCTTGTGCCCAGCCATACCATTCTGCCAACGTATATGTGCAGGAGGCGGTCCTTAAGTGGTTAATGTGCTTCTACTTGAGACACTCCTTTGCTGCCTTGTTTTGGGCCATTGTCAAACTGGAATACCCATCCATGAGCCTACTTCAGTGTTCAAGCTGAGGGAAGAAGGTTCTCGTCCAAGATTTTACAATATAGGGCCCCGTCCATTGGCCCCCTTAATGCACCAAAGTTGGCCTGTAACTTTAGCAGAGAAACAGCGCCAAAGCATAATGTTTCCACCTCCATGCTTGACTGTAGAAAAAAGATACAGATAGTGGCGCAAAAAAATCAATCGTATATTGCAGCTACAGAGTCCGCTTTTTAAAAGTCTTTCATAAAGCAAGTTTTTAAAAAGTTACGTATATAGGGATATAAACGACCTGGAGATGAGGGGAAGAGACGTGGGGAGGATGCTGATCTATATAGAGCTGTTGGTCCCAGTCGTTGTTCCGAGGCAAGCCTTCAAAGGTGGGGGAGACAAGAGCCAAGACTCCAACATATGACAAATAGCTTTAATTAATTATAGACAACAGCATCGACTTACATATGAAAAGGTGGAAGTCCAGTATGTAGATCCCGTCCTTCCGCGCTAGTTGTTGGCTGAAAGTGCTCACAAGCCTCACTGTGTCCGTCCGTCCGAATCATAGGTAAACCAGCTGGCATGGAGAGACTGGCTGGAAACGAGTCGTGGTGACGTCACTGTAGTGCGACGACGTTTCAGGGCTGGCGCTTGTGAATGGCTAAGCGCGCTCCTTTCTCAAGATAATGCTTGACAATGGAGCGCGCTTAGCCATTCACAAGCGCCAGCTCCGAAACGTCGTCGCACTACAGTGATGTCAAAGAGCTTAATTGTGATCTCACCAGACCACAGAACTTTCTCCCAATCCTTCTCTAATGCCGCGTACACACGATCATTTTTTGTGATGAAAAAAAACGACGTTTTCTGTGAAGTAAAAAACGACGTTTTTGAAATGTCACTTTTCAAAGACAATTTTGCATACACACCATTGTTTTTTTCACAAAAAGCGAGGTTACGTTCACCACTCTTTTCCATTGAAGCTCGCTTCATAACTAGCTTCTGGGCATGCGCGGGTTGAAAAACGTCGTTTTAAACGACGTTTTTGCTACACACGGTGACTTTTTGTGAAACAAAAAACGACGTTTTGAAAAACAACACAAAAAATTCAAGCATGTTGGAATTTTTTTAGGGTCGTTTTTTGGAAGACAAAAAACGACGTTTTGCCCACACACGATCAATTTAAATGACGTTTTAAAAAACAAAGTTTTTTTTCATCGCAAAATACGACCGTGTGTACGCGGCATAAGTCATTAAGATGTTCATTGGCAATTTTCACAAAGGCCTATGCCTTCTTGAGGAGGGGGAAATTGCAGGCACCAAAGGATTTCAATCTATGGCGGCATATTGTATTGCCTATGGTTTGTTTGGTGACTGTGGTCTCAACTGCCTTGAGATCATTCACAAGCTCCTCCCATGTAGTTCTGGGCTTATCCCTTACTATTTTCATGGTCTTTCTTACCCCATGAGGCGAACTCTTCAATGGAACTCCAAACCGATGGCAATTGATGGTTATTTTGTATGTTTTCCATTTGTGAATAATCGCTTCAACTGTTATCTCCTTCTCACCAAGCTTCTTGCTGATGGTCTTGTAGCCCATCCCAGCCTTGTGCCGGTCTACAGTCTTGTCCCTGACGCCCTTTGACAGCTCTTTGGTTTAGCCTATGATGGTGGGTTTGAATGGAAAACCGAGATTCTGTGGACATGTGTCTTTTATAAACATAATGAGTTGTCATTAGGAGCACCTTCTTAAAGCGGAGTTTCACCCAAAAATTAAACTTCCGCTTTAAGTGATGGTGACCCCCCTGACATGCCACATTTGGAACTCTTTTGCGGATACCCTCTTTTTAGAGGCACCCAGCTCCCACTTCTTCATGTCGCCGTGTCGTCATGTTAACCTCTCTCACAGATCCCAGAAGATTGCCCGGCCATTCACATCGCGTGGCTCGATCATGTGCAGTGTGTGCCCACCCACTGCAAGAATGCCAGTGCTGTGGAAAGGACAGGGAGAAGAGCGGGGCTTCGTACGCCCACATCGCTTGACCGTGGGACAGGTGAGTGTCTGATTATTAAAAGTCAGCAGCTACACTTTTTGTAGCTGCTAACTTGTAATTTTTTTTCTGCTTTAAATTGACAAGACTAATCTGTGTACCACATACTGTAGCCAGTCTGTGGGAGCCAGAATTATTGTTGGTTGGGTGGGGTTTAAATACTTATTTTTAGGGTTGTCCTGATACCGATACCAGTATCAGTATGCCCCCCCTGCCAGATCCGATACTAGCTGCCCCCCCCCCCACCGCATAACGCCACCGCCGCCTAGTTAATCAGCGCGGGGAACATTACAGCTTTCATTTGAATAGCTGTAGTGTTCTCCGCTGCGTATAGACACTCCCCCTTGCTCAGGATTGGACGGGTGATCTGTCCAATCCTGAGCAAAGGGGAGTGTCTATACACGGCGTGGCGGGGAACACTACAGCTATTCAAATGAAAGCTGTAATGTTCCCCGCGCTGATTAACTAGGCGGCGGCATCTGCATCTAGGTATGGGGAGACATGGCTGCATATGTGGGGGACATGGCTGCATATGTGAGGGACATGGCTGCATATGTGAGGGACATGGCTGCATATATGGGGGACATGGCTGCATATGTGGGGGACATGGCTGCATTCGTGGGGGACATGGCTGCATTTGGGGACACATTTAAAAAAAAGTATCGGTATTCGGTATCGTTGAGCACTTGAAAAAAGTATCGGTACTTGTACTCGGTTCTAAAAAAGTGGTATCGGGACAACCCTACTTATTTTTCTCACTGATCTGCAACTCAATTTATAACATTTGTATCATGTTTTTACTAACTTACTTAATATGACTGCAGTTGAGTGACACTCTGCAGACTGTGGACCTCCAGGCTGCTCCCTCTATAACCCATTGCTCACTATTTCCTTGTTCAGCCATGTTTCCTGTCCACTGAGTTCCCATTATGCCAAAGAGGGGCAAGATGAACAGTGTGGAACGGAAGGAAGGAGCCAAACAGCTCATACCAAAGAAGGGAAGACAAAACAGGTGCTCAGAAAAACTAAATATCACTTGTTTCTACTGTGTGATGCTTTCTTTTGTGTCTGTTGCCTGCAGTACGGTGTGAGCTTGTCTTCCACGTGGACTTCTAGTGTGTGAGAAAATTTCCACCATATATTTCCCTGACGAAGTCACTTGACTGTGATGATATGCATCGGGATTGACAGGCACACTGGAAGTGACGCAGAGGTACGAGCTTGCTGCTCGTGGAGGTTATACAGTGTTTCATCTTGCCTTATGTGAGTTTTCGTAATACATTTTACTTTACGTTACTACACTATCTGGGCATTCCTTTTCTTTCCTCCTACCCTTAATAGGCGAGTGTGAGAGGACCCCTACATCACTTAGAGGAGCCATCGTCTATCACAGAGTACTAACCACTGGGAAATGAGAGGAGGATTTCTTAAGTTAACCGGTATTATTAATACCTGAGAGCCATCAGCCATCCATTAGGGGGACCCACAGAGGAAATTGGAATTTTTTATCCACACATGCTGTTACCTTACAGCAGTAAGACGAGAGGCCATCTTGCACAGAGGTGTCATTGCACGGAAAGAAGAGACACTTGCAATATTTTATTTTGCACGGTGAAAGATTGCAGCACTTCTATTCACTTTTGGGGCTCTTTCACACCTGAACGGTCCGCCTGCCAGTTTTTAGGCGGACCTGAACGGGCGCTCCGTGCTCCTCTATCGATGCACGGATGTCAGCAGTGAAATGCCCGCTGACATCCGACCCGCCAAAGTGTGACGGAGGAAAACCCTATTTTCCATCGGTCTGGCGGATCGGATCTGATAACAACGGACTCTACGGTCCGTCCATAAGGGAGAGCGGCACTCTGACAGGTCGGTCCCTGCACAGTGTGCAGAGACAGACCTGTCATCTGCCGGCTCAGTGGAAAATGACACAGCGATTCTCACTGAGCAAAGCAGAGCCCAAAAACAGTCCACCCCGTGTGAAAGAGCCCTAAAGAGACTTTTTTAGAGATCTATCAGATGTTTTCACGTCTCACTTTTACCATATTCACGTTCACTTGTATGCATTAGCCACAGGGCTGTCATTATTCACCATGCACACTAATTTATTACCTATTTGGAGATGATGTATGGAATAGATTTTGTTATGGAAGATTTTCTTTGACATTACGCAGTAGAGCAGAGACACAGGAGATGAGCAGAAACAATGAGAGAGAGCAGAGACACAGAAGATGAGCCAGGAAAAAGAAATAGAGCAGAGATACAAGACATGAGCAAGGACAAGAAAATTAGCAGAGACAGAGGAGATGTGAAAATAGCAGAAACCATGAAAGAGTAGAGACACAGGCGATGAGCCAGGACAAAGAAAGAGAGCAGAGACACAGGAGATGAGTGGGTCTGGAGGATAGAAGTGAATCCATGTATCCAGCAAATGCCTTTTTTCTTGTACATCTGCTATAACACGATCTTACTGTATGCGTATTAATAAAACACAGACCTGACTGGAGAGGTGAGAAGGATTCTGGGAGGTCACACAACATCAATGTTATCTCTATTAATAAAAGCCAGACCTGGCCAGAGAGGTGAGGAGGATTCTGGGAGGTCACATGACATCACTTTTATTTCTATTAATAAAACACAGACCTGACCACAGACCTGACCAGAGAGGTGAGGCATCTGGTAGCATCACATTTCATTCCCCTTACTTTGCTACGCTAAATTACAAACTATATGAACATAAAGTTGGCAATGGAACAAAACTTCATCATTGGAGAACTCAGAACATTGGCTTCCCTCCCACCCTTCTTTTTAAAAAAAAAAGTTGTTCGCTGCTAAACATCTGTCCTTTTAATGTATCTTTCTGATGCTTTGTTATCAAGACACAAGATGACCATCAACACCACCATATCATACCGATGTACTACGTTAGGCTTCACTGGAGATGTTCATTAGAACAGTTTGATCAGCACTTTACTTTTGTCCAAAAATCTGATTTTTACATTGAAAGTCCACCAATAAAGCTGATTTCCATGATAGGGGACTCTAAGCCAGCCTTGAGTTGACAGAGCAATATTTATTTTTTAATCTTGTAGAGATATGGAAAGGTATAAAAGATAAAAAGACCTTTCAAAATGTAGACTTTCTTTGTGATCCTGTATCCAGTGTATTTTCTGTATGGCCGATTTATGGCGTCTTTTCGGACGAAACACAGAGGGTTGAGTTAACCTGGTGGCATGAGCACACAGCAGCTGAATTGTATTATGCTGTTTGCTCTGATTTTTATGTGATTGTGCCTTAGTATAATAAATGGTGTTTAAGCTTATTACATTATCGTGGCTCTCCTTGCTTTCTCCCATGTGTTTGTGGCTGATATGATGATGGGTGATTTTTTGCATATTTAAACCAGAGATGTGGTGACTCGAGGAGGACTGGGACCGAGCTGGATTATCCACCATTCATCCATCCTGCGCTTTTAGACTTCCCTGTGTTCAAGGTCTATTCTTGTGGTAAGCAGCAGTGTGGAACTTTGGTGGTCAGCGACTCAGCACACAAGAGTGGGTAATTCCAGGAGGATTCTTTTCACATTTCTTCACATGTTCTCAGTGGATTTTTTACTGATTTGGAGACTTTTACATTGATGTGTTCATTGGCACTAAACTACACATTTCTTGGTGGACTTTTTAATTTATTAAGATATACACATTTAGACTTTTTAATGTTGATATATTTTTTGATTCTTAAAGTGACAGCACCGCACATTTGTATATGCATGTGTTGGAAAAAAAGCTTCCTGGCCTTTTAGAAGGCTTCCAACGTCAAGATGACTTCTCCTCGGCATGGATCCTTTGGTGAGCCACAAAATAGAATTCTTTGGCAAACCATATTCCACATTTTGAACAGGCATAGCGCCTCTCACTGCCGTGAGTTTGTTCATGTTTGCCGAGAGCTGATCTCTGCGCGTAACTCTTCCCACACTGAGAGCAGCAGTATGGCTTCTCTCCGGAGTGGAGTCTTTCATGTTCGCACTTTGTGCTTTTGAGGCGAAGAGATTTATGGCATTTCAAGCATGGATACGGCTTCTCTGTGGAGTGGGATAGCTGGTGCCTGGCGAGGGAAGACCGGCGAGTGAAACATTTCTCACAGTCAGAACATGAAAAGGGTTTGTCATCCGTGTGGATCCTTTGATGGTCAAGGAGGTCAGACTTCTGGATGAAATTTTTCTCGCAGTCCGGACAGGAGTAAGGCTTGTGGCCTGTATGGACGGTCTGATGCTTTACAAGAGACGACCGGTGGGAAAACAATTTACCACATTCGGAGCAGGAATATGGCTTTTCTGATGTGTGAGTCCTTTCGTGTACCACAAGATCTGACTTCTGCCTGAAGCTTTTTCCACAGTCAGAACAGGAATACGGCTTCTCTTCGAGGTGAACTTTTTCGTGTCTGACAAGGACTGATTTTTGGTTGAAGCATTTCTCACACACGGAACATGAAAATGGCTTCTCCCCCGTGTGAACTCTTTCATGTGTAAGAAGGTGGGCTCTCTCCCTGAAACATTTTCCACATTCGGAACATGAATAGGGCCTCTCCTTGTCTTGTGCAATGATGGTTGGTTCCTCTTTGTTCAACTTTCTATGTCTTCCTTCTGGAGGATACATGAAAAGAGGCTCTAAAGAAGGTTCATACACACTGCCATGCAACAAAACAATAGATTGCTTTACCATCACAACAGAAGAAGAACAAGGGTTATTCAGTCTTGCACAGTTTTACAGGTTCCTCGAGTTCCTCTCTCATACCAAAATTACTTTCTCAGATTCAGGACCTGGGCCAGCGCCAGCATAAGGCAGCTGCCTTAGGGCCTGGGGCGCCGGCATGAATGAATAGGGTTGGGGGGGGGGGGTTAAAGTTTGCATCCCGTGCCAATTGTTGTGAATTCTGTTTTTTTTTTTTCAGCTGTAGTCCCCTCTGGAGGTAGAGGAGCAGTGGGTGCAGAATGGGAATTGGAATGTAGAGTACGGAGATCTCCAGTAGTCTACAGCGTCGCCCCCCTTCCCAATCCCACTGCTTCCCTCAGGGCTGATGGTCCTTGAAAGAAGTACTGAGTCAGGGTGCTGTGATGTTCTCAAGACGTTAGGTACAGTGCCCTGCTTGCCCCTCCCACCCGTCATGATCTGAATCGCATAGAGACGCACAGAGACCCAATGATGACATCATCATTAGGATATGTAATGAAAATGGAGAGGTTTTATTTCAAAACTTGTATTAGCATGTTGATGAGTGGGACCAAAATTGGCAGATTAAACCTTAGCTTTAAGCCATTCAGTAAGCTATAGTGATTATCTTCAGCAATGAGGGAGAGTAAATGCTTAAAGTAACAGTCACATGGCTGACAGTCTGTGATGTACAGATATATATCATTATCTGACCTTCTTATAGATTTAATACGTATTCATCACCTGTGCTGATCTCTGAAGGAATGTCCTCCTCCTTACATGGTCCATCACCCATCTCGTACAGATCTTCCTCATCTAAAGCCTCCACTTTAATGACAATTAGATTTTCATCCTGAATAATACAAACAATACAAAGAATCCATTTTACAGAACAATATCACCCTGTTAGATGTGCACATACACCATAAAATGCTTCTGCTTACCCATGCACTATGCAAGTTGCTGTATAATGGACCTGGATCAGCATTATGGCTTGCTGTGCTGTGAGCTGGTCAGCCGCAAGCACCATAACAAGGGGGTTCTGTGTGATTGGGGATGCTCTGTGATGGGGGGGTGAAAGACCAAACTGGGACAGGGGCTTTTGAGGGGGGACTAGGGGAAAACCTCCTACCCACCGATTATGGCCCATGGAGGAGAGCAGATCTATGTTGGAGAGGTTTCTTCAATTGGGAAAGAATTATTCATCTACAATATCCCTTAAGAAATCTATGAAGATAAATGAATTCTGGAACGTTGTATGAGTTTGTCTCATAGACTGTTGCCAGACAGACTGTGGTGGGGTGGGATCACTGTTAGGTGTGTCTCTCCTAGGTGTAGATTTCCCATTGTCAATTGAGTCACATATTGTTTATCTCTGTCTGATCATCTCTTGGAGAGGTGATTAATATTGTGACCACTGTACCTTGTTATTGAACCATTGTTCCTTAGTTATGTTAATTATATTCCTGTTTACATTTTGTATTGTAGATGTGATCAGGCCCTACCTGGTCCTGTGTGCTATATAAATTCTGTGTGCGTTTTCAATAAAGTGAGTTCCAGTTTGCATCTAAGCTAGTGTTGGCTAGTCTTGGATGCTTGGCAATAATACACGTTTTTTTGGGGTCCAGACTGGAGGAAGCTATATCTTGACAGACACTGATTTACACTATATGACTCTACTGTATGTGAGCATCCCTCCAAAGGAGTTCAGGTGCTCCCAGTGAAGATTACTGGTCATACTACAGCAAGCAAAGACAATTTAGACAATTGTATTCTTTCAATCTTGTGGTAACAGTTTGGGAAGACCCTTTTCTGCTCCAGTGCACAAGGTCAGCTCCATAATAAAGACATGGTTTCATGAGTATGATGTGGAGAAACTTTAAATGGCCTGAACACAGCCCTAAGCACTAACTGTGAGCCAGGTCTTCTCCTAGACCATTAGTACATGACCTCATAAATGCTCTTTTGGATGAATGGGCACAAGACGCATTTTAAAATCTTGAGGAAACCTTTCCCAGAAAAGTTGAAGCTATTATAGCCACAAAGAGGGACCATCTCCATAATAATGGCCATGGTTTTGGAATGGGGTGTCCGACAAGCTCATTTGGGAGTGATGATCCAGTGTTCACCAACATTTGACCATATAGGCCCAGATTCACAGACATCGGCGCATATTTATGCCGCGGTAGCGTATCTCTTTTACGCTACACCGGGGCAGCGCGGAGAGGCAAGCATGGAATTCACAAAGCAAATGCTCCCAACTCTGCCCTGGCGTAGCGTATATATTTCGTAGGCGCAAGTGGAAGTAGGTGGAAATGGGCGTGATCCATGTTAATGAATCGTGTGCCCATGCAAATGATGGGTATGTGTCGAGACGTGGACGTATCCCTGTGCGCATGCGCACAACCACTTTGGAACAACTGGCTAAGATACGCCGGATCACTGTGTACGCCGTGAACGTAACCTACGCCCAGTCAGACCCACGTCGGCCCATATTCACAGACTTCCAACGTACAATACATAGGCATGTCTTCCCTGGTCCATACCTTTGCATGGGTTGCGCCTCATCTATGGGGAATAACTTTACGCCGAACAAAAAACTGAATCGGTGTATCTCCCTCATTTGCATATTTGAATAGAAAATCAATGGGAGCGCCACATGCGTCCAGCGTAAATATGCGCCCACTCTACACCGGCATAGGCAAGTTACGTCGGTGGGATGAAGTCTGTTTTTAGGCGTATCCAAGTTTGTGGGTGCGGCGCACAGATACAACGGCGCATATTTGTACTTACGCGGCGTATCTGGAGATACGTAGGCGTAAGTGCTTTGTGAATCTGGGCCAATGTGTTTATCCTATCTCATGTATTTGAGTCTGATACATCCCGTTGTCAGTTCTTCTAAACCTCCCCTTTCCAAAAACTATTTTGTAATACTTTTAGTTGCATCCACCTGATCATCCTGGAGAATGCTGGGATCTTCCTCCATGAAGTCACGGGAATACAGGGGACGGGGACATCTCTCTGGGGTATTGTTTTTACTAGTTCCATCTGTAGGAAGTACAAACAAGTCATAAGTATAAAACATTAATGACAAACAACAGTATAATAAAAAGTAATAACAAAAGACGTTCTCATGCAGATTGTTGTTTTGGATAGAGATGGAAGTCCCCAATGCAAAGATTTACCTGTCCCACCTCCTGCCCTAGTGACCACTTTCCACTAGCACATAAAATAAGAACAAAGGAAGGACGGGAGAGAGACACACAAAAAAAATAGCAGTGTAAGGCAGTGTAGCCACCCTATACCTGGAAATAGTCTTGGGAAGATATTCAGGTTCTCGTTTTAAAGAAACAAGGGTACTAATGATGAAATTAAAACAGCAATTAAACAAGCATGTGAGTAATGTAAGGGCTTTTTCTTTGAAAGGTCATGGGTTTATTAAAATTGTAATGTAAAATTTTAATGTATCTTTCTGATGCTTTGTTATCAAGACACAAGATGACCATCAACACCACCATATCATACCGATGTACTACGTTAGGCTTCACTGGAGATGTTCATTAGAACAGTTTGATCAGCACTTTACTTTTGTCCAAAAATCTGATTTTTACATTGAAAGTCCACCAATAAAGCTGATTTCCATGATAGGGGACTCTAAGCCAGCCTTGAGTTGACAGAGCAATATTTATTTTTTAATCTTGTAGAGATATGGAAAGGTATAAAAGATAAAAAGACCTTTCAAAATGTAGACTTTCTTTGTGATCCTGTATCCAGTGTATTTTCTGTATGGCCGATTTATGGCGTCTTTTCGGACGAAACACAGAGGGTTGAGTTAACCTGGTGGCATGAGCACACAGCAGCTGAATTGTATTATGCTGTTTGCTCTGATTTTTATGTGATTGTGCCTTAGTATAATAAATGGTGTTTAAGCTTATTACATTATCGTGGCTCTCCTTGCTTTCTCCCATGTGTTTGTGGCTGATATGATGATGGGTGATTTTTTGCATATTTAAACCAGAGATGTGGTGACTCGAGGAGGACTGGGACCGAGCTGGATTATCCACCATTCATCCATCCTGCGCTTTTAGACTTCCCTGTGTTCAAGGTCTATTCTTGTGGTAAGCAGCAGTGTGGAACTTTGGTGGTCAGCGACTCAGCACACAAGAGTGGGTAATTCCAGGAGGATTCTTTTCACATTTCTTCACATGTTCTCAGTGGATTTTTTACTGATTTGGAGACTTTTACATTGATGTGTTCATTGGCACTAAACTACACATTTCTTGGTGGACTTTTTAATTTATTAAGATATACACATTTAGACTTTTTAATGTTGATATATTTTTTGATTCTTAAAGTGACAGCACCGCACATTTGTATATGCATGTGTTGGAAAAAAAGCTTCCTGGCCTTTTAGAAGGCTTCCAACGTCAAGATGACTTCTCCTCGGCATGGATCCTTTGGTGAGCCACAAAATAGAATTCTTTGGCAAACCATATTCCACATTTTGAACAGGCATAGCGCCTCTCACTGCCGTGAGTTTGTTCATGTTTGCCGAGAGCTGATCTCTGCGCGTAACTCTTCCCACACTGAGAGCAGCAGTATGGCTTCTCTCCGGAGTGGAGTCTTTCATGTTCGCACTTTGTGCTTTTGAGGCGAAGAGATTTATGGCATTTCAAGCATGGATACGGCTTCTCTGTGGAGTGGGATAGCTGGTGCCTGGCGAGGGAAGACCGGCGAGTGAAACATTTCTCACAGTCAGAACATGAAAAGGGTTTGTCATCCGTGTGGATCCTTTGATGGTCAAGGAGGTCAGACTTCTGGATGAAATTTTTCTCGCAGTCCGGACAGGAGTAAGGCTTGTGGCCTGTATGGACGGTCTGATGCTTTACAAGAGACGACCGGTGGGAAAACAATTTACCACATTCGGAGCAGGAATATGGCTTTTCTGATGTGTGAGTCCTTTCGTGTACCACAAGATCTGACTTCTGCCTGAAGCTTTTTCCACAGTCAGAACAGGAATACGGCTTCTCTTCGAGGTGAACTTTTTCGTGTCTGACAAGGACTGATTTTTGGTTGAAGCATTTCTCACACACGGAACATGAAAATGGCTTCTCCCCCGTGTGAACTCTTTCATGTGTAAGAAGGTGGGCTCTCTCCCTGAAACATTTTCCACATTCGGAACATGAATAGGGCCTCTCCTTGTCTTGTGCAATGATGGTTGGTTCCTCTTTGTTCAACTTTCTATGTCTTCCTTCTGGAGGATACATGAAAAGAGGCTCTAAAGAAGGTTCATACACACTGCCATGCAACAAAACAATAGATTGCTTTACCATCACAACAGAAGAAGAACAAGGGTTATTCAGTCTTGCACAGTTTTACAGGTTCCTCGAGTTCCTCTCTCATACCAAAATTACTTTCTCAGATTCAGGACCTGGGCCAGCGCCAGCATAAGGCAGCTGCCTTAGGGCCTGGGGCGCCGGCATGAATGAATAGGGTTGGGGGGGGGGGGTTAAAGTTTGCATCCCGTGCCAATTGTTGTGAATTCTGTTTTTTTTTTTTTCAGCTGTAGTCCCCTCTGGAGGTAGAGGAGCAGTGGGTGCAGAATGGGAATTGGAATGTAGAGTACGGAGATCTCCAGTAGTCTACAGCGTCGCCCCCCCTTCCCAATCCCACTGCTTCCCTCAGGGCTGATGGTCCTTGAAAGAAGTACTGAGTCAGGGTGCTGTGATGTTCTCAAGACGTTAGGTACAGTGCCCTGCTTGCCCCTCCCACCCGTCATGATCTGAATCGCATAGAGACGCACAGAGACCCAATGATGACATCATCATTAGGATATGTAATGAAAATGGAGAGGTTTTATTTCAAAACTTGTATTAGCATGTTGATGAGTGGGACCAAAATTGGCAGATTAAACCTTAGCTTTAAGCCATTCAGTAAGCTATAGTGATTATCTTCAGCAATGAGGGAGAGTAAATGCTTAAAGTAACAGTCACATGGCTGACAGTCTGTGATGTACAGATATATATCATTATCTGACCTTCTTATAGATTTAATACGTATTCATCACCTGTGCTGATCTCTGAAGGAATGTCCTCCTCCTTACATGGTCCATCACCCATCTCGTACAGATCTTCCTCATCTAAAGCCTCCACTTTAATGACAATTAGATTTTCATCCTGAATAATACAAACAATACAAAGAATCCATTTTACAGAACAATATCACCCTGTTAGATGTGCACATACACCATAAAATGCTTCTGCTTACCCATGCACTATGCAAGTTGCTGTATAATGGACCTGGATCAGCATTATGGCTTGCTGTGCTGTGAGCTGGTCAGCCGCAAGCACCATAACAAGGGGGTTCTGTGTGATTGGGGATGCTCTGTGATGGGGGGGTGAAAGACCAAACTGGGACAGGGGCTTTTGAGGGGGGACTAGGGGGAAAACCTCCTACCCACCGATTATGGCCCATGGAGGAGAGCAGATCTATGTTGGAGAGGTTTCTTCAATTGGGAAAGAATTATTCATCTACAATATCCCTTAAGAAATCTATGAAGATAAATGAATTCTGGAACGTTGTATGAGTTTGTCTCATAGACTGTTGCCAGACAGACTGTGGTGGGGTGGGATCACTGTTAGGTGTGTCTCTCCTAGGTGTAGATTTCCCATTGTCAATTGAGTCACATATTGTTTATCTCTGTCTGATCATCTCTTGGAGAGGTGATTAATATTGTGACCACTGTACCTTGTTATTGAACCATTGTTCCTTAGTTATGTTAATTATATTCCTGTTTACATTTTGTATTGTAGATGTGATCAGGCCCTACCTGGTCCTGTGTGCTATATAAATTCTGTGTGCGTTTTCAATAAAGTGAGTTCCAGTTTGCATCTAAGCTAGTGTTGGCTAGTCTTGGATGCTTGGCAATAATACACGTTTTTTTGGGGTCCAGACTGGAGGAAGCTATATCTTGACAGACACTGATTTACACTATATGACTCTACTGTATGTGAGCATCCCTCCAAAGGAGTTCAGGTGCTCCCAGTGAAGATTACTGGTCATACTACAGCAAGCAAAGACAATTTAGACAATTGTATTCTTTCAACCTTGTGGTAACAGTTTGGGAAGACCCTTTTCTGCTCCAGTGCACAAGGTCAGCTCCATAATAAAGACATGGTTTCATGAGTATGATGTGGAGAAACTTTAAATGGCCTGAACACAGCCCTAAGCACTAACTGTGAGCCAGGTCTTCTCCTAGACCATTAGTACATGACCTCATAAATGCTCTTTTGGATGAATGGGCACAAGACGCATTTCAAAATCTTGAGGAAACCTTTCCCAGAAAAGTTGAAGCTATTATAGCCACAAAGAGGGACCATCTCCATAATAATGGCCATGGTTTTGGAATGGGGTGTCCGACAAGCTCATTTGGGAGTGATGATCCAGTGTTCACCAACATTTGACCATATAGGCCCAGATTCACAGACATCGGCGCATATTTATGCCGCGGTAGCGTATCTCTTTTACGCTACACCGGGGCAGCGCGGAGAGGCAAGCATGGAATTCACAAAGCAAATGCTCCCAACTCTGCCCTGGCGTAGCGTATATATTTCGTAGGCGCAAGTGGAAGTAGGTGGAAATGGGCGTGATCCATGTTAATGAATCGTGTGCCCATGCAAATGATGGGTATGTGTCGAGACGTGGACGTATCCCTGTGCGCATGCGCACAACCACTTTGGAACAACTGGCTAAGATACGCCGGATCACTGTGTACGCCGTGAACGTAACCTACGCCCAGTCAGACCCACGTCGGCCCATATTCACAGACTTCCAACGTACAATACATAGGCATGTCTTCCCTGGTCCATACCTTTGCATGGGTTGCGCCTCATCTATGGGGAATAACTTTACGCCGAACAAAAAACTGAATCGGTGTATCTCCCTCATTTGCATATTTGAATAGAAAATCAATGGGAGCGCCACATGCGTCCAGCGTAAATATGCGCCCACTCTACACCGGCATAGGCAAGTTACGTCGGTGGGATGAAGTCTGTTTTTAGGCGTATCCAAGTTTGTGGGTGCGGCGCACAGATACAACGGCGCATATTTGTACTTACGCGGCGTATCTGGAGATACGTAGGCGTAAGTGCTTTGTGAATCTGGGCCAATGTGTTTATCCTATCTCATGTATTTGAGTCTGATACATCCCGTTGTCAGTTCTTCTAAACCTCCCCTTTCCAAAAACTATTTTGTAATACTTTTAGTTGCATCCACCTGATCATCCTGGAGAATGCTGGGATCTTCCTCCATGAAGTCACGGGAATACAGGGGACGGGGACATCTCTCTGGGGTATTGTTTTTACTAGTTCCATCTGTAGGAAGTACAAACAAGTCATAAGTATAAAACATTAATGACAAACAACAGTATAATAAAAAGTAATAACAAAAGACGTTCTCATGCAGATTGTTGTTTTGGATAGAGATGGAAGTCCCCAATGCAAAGATTTACCTGTCCCACCTCCTGCCCTAGTGACCACTTTCCACTAGCACATAAAATAAGAACAAAGGAAGGACGGGAGAGAGACACACAAAAAAAATAGCAGTGTAAGGCAGTGTAGCCACCCTATACCTGGAAATAGTCTTGGGAAGATATTCAGGTTCTCGTTTTAAAGAAACAAGGGTACTAATGATGAAATTAAAACAGCAATTAAACAAGCATGTGAGTAATGTAAGGGCTTTTTCTTTGAAAGGTCATGGGTTTATTAAAATTGTAATCCAATCATCAAGGAACGTGTAGGTGTTGATTGGCCAAGAACAGAAAGGGAGGTGTAGAACCAGCCTGTTATAGTTTCATAATCTCATCCTCAATGTCAAGAAGTCTGCATAGGTGTAAATCCTACTTACATGGCTGAAGGTGTCAATTAACTCAAATTGTTAGGGTAGAGTGGCTTGGAGCAACTAAGAAAAAATTTCAATCAGGTCCAGTTGAATGTGACTAACTACTACAAGCTACACTTCAAAGTCTTTAGAATAATTTTTAGTTTGGATAGGGATGGGAAGGGTTAGATGTTCTGTCTAGTTGGCTTTGCTATCTATAAACCCATTTGAGAGATTTCCATTCATTTCCTGTTCCAGTTTCTGGTGCCACCTTGGACAAGAAGGGAAGCAGGTCCATGTCGGGAATAATGAATGCAGACATCCAGTAACAGAGATGACCAGATAGGTGTAGCTGCACTCTGAAAATTTAAAACCAGACTGTTTATGCTTTGAGTGAGATTTATTCACAGTAAAACAAAATCCATCCAAACCCTAGCAAACAGAATACACAGCAAACAAGATCTAGTGAAGCACAAACCCTAACTAGCAAACAAAACTAAAAGACAGAAAACCTAGGGGGTGATCCTGATTGGATGGTCCATGAATCCACATGGACCAGTGGGTGTAAAAGGATTTGTGTATGTTTACACACACCTACCTCCAATCTAATCAGGTCCGCTAAGAATAATAAAAAAAAAACACCCAGGCCAAATCGGATCGGAGGGCAGTTGGGTGAAAACAGACAGCCAGCCCATTTACACCCAGCCGCCCATAGAGCAGAACGGGATCAATAGGTGTTCACTGAAACTGTCATCCGTCTGCTCTGTGCAGTACAGGATTAGTGGACAGTTCCCCTGCTGAGCAAATCGGATTCTGCCCCATATAAAAGGGGTCTTAGACTCGGGATAACTCAGCAAGCATGAATCTGGCTATCAGGCAAAACACTGAAGCAAGTGGGTTTAGTAGAGAAGGGACTAAATACCCTCCCAGCAGCCAACATCAGGTGAAGACTGATTACTGGGATCTGCTGGGAGATACTAGCTGGTGAACACCAGAACTATGATCTTCCTCTCTGGGAACCACAGCGCACCAGCAGGTGATCCAGGTCCTGACAGTCTCCCTAAAAAAAAAAACAGGACAACAACAAAAACCTGACAAACTTGTAACTTTTCCCCACTCCATTCAAAACTGTGAAAAAAAGGTTTGGGTAGACTTTATGTAGCGTGCCAATACAATCACCTAAGCAGACAGTATAGATGGTTTGTCCATCAGGACAAACAGAAAAGGCTAAGTTGCCCCAAAAATGCCTTAAGCTATGTGGTGGATGTCTGGTCAGAACTGGCTTTAATCGCAACACGTCAAGGAAGTTCCCGGGAGAAAACATATTATTTGCCGAGCTGATGTGCGCCGGCGAGCGTGCGGTTCTCGGCACCAAACAGCCTATTTAAACAGGATATGGAGACCTGTGACCCCTGAGCTGTCTGGTTCTCCTAACCTGTATGTGCCTGTGCTCATCTGTGCTCCAGATCTCTCAGGACTATCCGCTGTGCATAGCCTGCTGTGCCGACCCACCTCCTCTACTGTCTGCTGTGCTGACCCAGCTCCTCTACTGCCTGCTGTGCTGACTCCTCCCATACGGCTTGATGTCCTGATATCTCATCCCCAGTGCACAGGAGTCACCATTTCTGGCACGGACTCTGAAGGTCCGGCACTGTAAGCCGGACCTTACGAGCGCATGTGCCCATGATGTCACTGGCAGCATGCATTCTGAATATCTCTTAAACTTCGCAAGTTTACGAGATGTTCACAGTACCTAAAGGTAAGCCTTATTATAGACTTGCCTGTAGGTACAAGTGATAGTACAATTAATTTAATTGCATTTTTGCTGCTTATAACTGTACAGTGCCTTTTACCAATGGAATTTTTGGTTCCTAACTTTTGAATGCGTGTATATGGGATGTGGCATCATATGTGCACCCCTAAAATATGGTTGTTTTTCTCTTGATGTTTTGCATTAACTAAAAAAAAAAAAAAAAAGGATAGATAAAGCATTTGTTGTAACAACTGAACAAGGAGAGACTGGAACTATTTTCTGGGCCAGATTCTTAAAGACTTACCCCGGCGTATCTCCACGTACGCCTTCGTAAGTCCGAATCTGCGCCGTCGTATATGCGCGCCTAATTCTCAGAATCAGTTCCGCATAAATTCGGCCAAGATACGAGCGGCGCAAGTCTCCTACGCCGTCATATCTTGGGTGCATATTTCCGCTGGCCGCTAGGTGGCGCTTCCGTTGATTTCTGCATCAAATATGCAAATGAGCTAGATACGCTGATTCTCGAACGTACGTGCGCCCGTCCCAATTAGTAACCCCATTTACGTAAGACATACTCCGGCGTAAAGATAAATCTGCTCTCTAGGTGGTGCAGCCTATGCAAGGTATGAACGTCAGAACAAGCGGATCTTTTTACGTCGTTTGCGTAAGTCGTACGCGAATAGGGCTGTGCGTAAGTTACGTTCACGTCAAAGGCAGTGTTCGACGTATCTTAGGCATTCTATCCGACGCATGCGCACTGGGATGCATCCACGGACGGCGCATGCGCCGTTCGATAAATGCGTCAATTACGTGGGGTCACGATTATTTTGCATAAAACACGCCCACCTCTTCCCCATTTGAATTAGCCGCTTTACGTGAATCTAGGCCTCTGTATTTAGTGTTTATTATTCACCTGTGCTGATCTCTGGAGGGATTTCCTCTTCCTTACATGGATCATCATCACTCGTATACAGCTCCTCAGCTTCTTCTTTTACTTCCACCTTAATAGTAACTGGAGCCTCATCCTAGGTAAGAACAAAAGAAATATATATTCAAGTATCTCACTGATGGAAACCCCAAGAATGAGCTTCTCTTATTTGTTTCCATTTGTTCTGTAAAATATATTACTGAATGAGTTTGGTTATAGCCCGGCAGACACTGGGAACTGGCCCTTTAAGTGGGCCATGATGCCTGAGGATGGTAGGGAGGGGCTCACCATTCATGCGGCACTGTTATTGGCTGCACGGTGCTTACTTCATCCGGAGCCCATTATAAAAACTCGTAAGTTGTCAATGACAGCTTGGTCACAGCTCTTGGTTTCACGGTAAATAAATCTTACTTTAAATATATATATGGTCTGGTCCTAGTTGTAGCACATTTAGTCATCCCTGCTGCTGATTCCTGACACTACTAGGTTCCATTAAATACCTTTTGATCCTGCCATAAATCGTGTGAGCTGATCACTTCCTGGACTCTCTGCCTCTGCTGGCTGTTAAAAATGACACTGTTTTCAGCTCTCTGTGGACTACAGAATCCCACCCCTCTATGTTATGGAGAATAGGAGGGGGCGGGGTTCTAAATTACTCCCCTGTTTCTGTTATCTTGAGTGTTTACCCTGCGTGTTTACATCGTAGGACAGAAAGTGATACCCTTTCATAATCAAAGGGTAAAAATAAGACCCCATACACACTTGAGTTTTGGCTCTTACTTGTTTTTTTTTTGCAATTTTGAGTTCTTCTCTGGTTTGACTGATTTTTTTATTATTATTATTATTATTTTTGGTATATAAAATACTATTTGCTAAGCAAGAAAGTGCACAAAAAAACAAGTTAATGTGCATTTTTCAGGCGCTCCTATTGAAGTCCATTAAGGTCAAAAAGCATGCCCCATAAGGGTCCTTTCACACGTGCGGACCGTTTTTTAGATCCGTTTTTTATTATCAGTTGATCCGTTTTTTCATATGTTTTTTCATACGTTTTTTCATACGTTTTTTCATACGTTTTTTCATACGTTTTTTCATACGTTTTTTCATCTGTTTATTTTTTTGTTAGAACTTTATTTTTATTACATATTTTGATGAAAACGGATGTTAGGGGATCGGATGTTAAACGGTTCGTCCGCTAACATCCGTTTTTCGTCCGTTCCGTTTTTTTAACGGAAGAAAAATAGGGTTTTCTTCTGTTCAAAAAAAACGGAGCTTAACAGAGACGGATGTTAACGGACGTTAGCGGATGCTCATCCGCTAACGTAAGATAACCCATAGGAAAGCATTGCGGTCTGTAAACGGACCTCTAAAAACCGGACGAACGGTCCGCACGTGTGAAAGGACCCTAAGAAGCTCATGTAGTTTTCAAGTGACGAACGTCAAGCGACACTATTCTCAGGTGTAAATGGGAACCATTACCATTACTGGGAGCCTAGTGTAGAGTGGTGAATGTTTAAATTGAATCACTCAGGTGTGAATATGGCCCAAAGGAAAAGAAGCTCCAAAAAAGTAAATGCAGCTACCACCCTGGTTCACACCAGTGCAATTTGTCGTGCACAAGTTGCACCCCATTGCGGGTAATGGAATGGTGGAAATTGTTGCGACTCAAGTTCCTGCACTACTTCTTGGGGATTTCATTGCGACTTGCATAGACTTCTGTTAAATGAAGTCGTAAGCCGCAATGAAATAGGAGGTCCAAATCGTACTGATCTGCGGCTTTGAAATTGTGCTGAAGTATTGCGGTTTCAAAACCACACTGGTGTGAATCAGGGCTAAAGGACTGGCCAGCTTAAATATGTTACATTATTGTTTTTGGGTTTAGATAACATTTTAAGCTGTAGATGTACACTATATAGATATGTACACACTATACAAGATGGACACAGATCTTTTAAATGACAAGGTGGGTATTTAACAGGATCTTTACCTGGCTACCACAAAATGAAAAGACAGCAGTAACACGTATTGTAGCTGCTGACCAAAAAAACCCACAAACCAATCCATCAAGTCCAGCGATGTCTTCCTTGCACCTGATTCTGTTCCTCCACAACGCCATCTTGGATCCGAGATCTGGCTGTCATTTCCTGACCTGCTGCAAATAACCAAGTTTGGTGGACTGCAGCGTGACTCTCCTAAAGCCTCCTGGTATGTGTCATGTGTACCAGGAGGGGGGTCTCGAGGGCTATGTCATCCTCGCCTAGATAAGGATGGAGGAAGTAGGAGTGAGTACCACCATTAAAAAAAAGATCTACGTTTCTATAACAGACTAGGGGGAGTTAGGCTCGATTCACACCTATGCATGTTGCTTTTTAGAGCGTCTTTGCAGTGCTTTTTGCGGTGCTTGCTGCATTTTTCGACACACGATTTTACAGCGATTTGCGTTTTTATTTATTTATTTTTTTAGTTGGCAATTTTTATTTTTTGACATTTCCTTAACCACTGTAGCCCAGAGGCGTTTTTACAATTCGGCACTGCGTCGCTTTAACAGACAATTGCGCGGTCGTGCGACATGGTTCCCAAACAAAATTTGCGTCCTTTTCTTTCCACAAATAGAGCTTTCTTTTGATGGTATTTCATTGCCTCTGCGATTTTTATTTTTTGCGCTATAAACAAAATAGAGTGACATTTTTGAAAAAAAAAAAACAATATTTTTTACTTTTTATTATAAGAAAAACCGAAGAAAAAAAAATTTCAGTCAAACATTTAGGCCAAAATGTATTCAGCCACATGTCTTTAGTTAAAAAAAAAAAAAAAAAAATCGCAATAAAAAAAATCGGATCGGAAAAACGATTGCTTATTGACGCTGGCAATAGGGGGTGAAAGGGTTAACTAGGGTGGTGATCAAGGGGTTAAAACTTTATTGGGGGGGGGGGTACATGGCTACACTGGACCTAACACTAACTGTGTGTCACACTAACTGTCACACTGAAACTAAATGCAGTGATCAGTAAATATATGATCACTGCAATCAGTGACAGTGTGACAGGGGGCTGGGGGGGTTGATCGGAAGGGGTTAAGTGTGCCTATGTATGTGGTGTCAGTGTAGTGTTGGTGCGACTTACTGTGATGTCTTCTCTCCTCTCGGCGACCCGCAAGAAGGCAGGGACGTACATGTACGCCCATCTGCCTGTACGTGCTATTCTGTGGACCTACATAGTCGTGCGGTGGGCGTTAATCGGTTAAACAACCAGCTATAAACAGTTTTTTATTTAAATAAAAATAAATTGCAGTAAAAACGCGGTACTTGCATTTTGGTTGCGGGTATATTAAAATCTATTACATGCAAAACGCTGCTTTTTGTGGGGAAAAAAAGTCCCCGGCCCTTTCCAAAAACGCAGAGGCACAAAAAAGCATTGATGTGAACATGTTCCATAGAAAACCATGTTAAAAAATATCCCTGTATTTCTGCAAAATGCATCAAAAAATGAGTGTGAATGGAGTATTAGACAAGGCATCAGAGTTTAACGATCAGGTGATGTCCCACTTTAAGGCCTGTGTCTACGAGCTTTTATACAGGCTTCAAGTAGGTACTGGTTTTTCATAACAGTCCATGGGAAGGCAAAGACCTGCTTGAAGAAATAAAATGAAGGTCAGAAGGAGTTCAAATGCTGGTCAGAAGGAGGTGAAATATAGATCAGAAGAAGAAAAAGGAGGTCAAATGTAGGTCAGAAAGAGATCAAATGCAGGACGAAAAAAAAAGCCATAAAAATGTAGGTCGGGAGGTGGTCATATGCAGGTCAGTAGGAGGTGAAATGTAGGTCAGAAGAAGATCAAATGCATGTCAGGAGGTTAAATCTAATTCAGAAGGAAGAGCATAAAAATGTTGGTCGGGAGGTGGTCAAATGTAGGTCAGAAGGAAGTCAAATGCAGGTCAGAGGACGATCAAATTTAGGTCAGAAGGAGGCCAAATGCAGATTAGTAGGAGGTAAATTGTACGTCAGATAGAGGCGAAATGTATGCCTGAAGAAGATCAAATACAGGTCAGGAGGTCAAATATATGTTAGATGCAGGTCAAATGCAGGTCGAAGAGGATAAAAATGTAGGCTTGAAGGAGATCAAATGGAGGCCAGAAGGTAATCAAATGTAGGTTAGAAGGAGGTCAAAAGCAAGTCGAAGATAATAAAAATGTAGATCAGAAAAATGTAAAATGATAGTCCAAACAAGGTCAAATACTGGTTAGGGGGTGGTCAAAAGTAGGTCAGGTGGAGGTCAGATGTAGATTAGAAAAAGGTCAAGTGCAGATCAAAAGGACATCAAATGTAGGTAAGAAGTAGGTCAAATGCAGGTCAGAAGAAAGTCAGATGTAGGTAAGGAGGTCAACTTCAGGTCAGAAGGTCAAATGCAGGTCAAACACAGATCAGAAGGAGGTCAAATGCCCTTTGTTGATGAATTCCAAATGATCCCAGAAGTTGATATTATCCCCACAAACCAACCATGCCCATTGACACAGACCATTAGTTATCGTATTTCCAAAGATCTTCATCTACCTGATCCTCCTGAAGGATCTCCTGATGTTCCGGTGTGGAGTCCCGGGAATACAGAGGACGGGGACATCTCTCTGGGGGATTTCTGTTACTGGATCCATCTGTAGGAAACACACACTGACTGAATACATTGTTTCTATGTCTTTATAGACGAGGATGTATCTAGGGGGGTCCTCAATACAAGAAATGAAAGTCTGCTCTTACCCGGTGATGTGAGGGGCGGCCGCTTCTCCATCAGGACGTCCTTGTAGAGAACCTTGTGTCCTTCTATATACTCCCACTCAGAGTGACAGATTCGTAGAGATCACGGTGCAATCAATGAAAACACGGAGGAGAAACGAAGACTTAAAATTCCGAGTCAACCTAAAAAACGAAGCAAATAAATACCGATCACCAATAAAGGGAACAGATGGAAGGAATGACAGTCTATCACAAAGGAAGACACCTGTGCAGGAAAGCTCCGATAGAAGCCGCCCTTGCTGGCTCATAGGCTACATTTGGAGAGAAGTGGAGTAGGTTTGGTTGAAAGCTCTACTCCAGGATAAGCCAATATTGTCTAAATCTATTCGCCCTGTTTATTCCTCCTTGAATCTTGGTGTGCTTTGTGTATGTCTTCCAGATTTGTGCGGTAATCCAGTGTGAGACTTAACCTCTGTGCAGGAACTTCCTGTGTGAGACTTAACCTCTGTGCAGGAACTTCCTGTAATAAAGACCAATCTCTGCCGCGCTCTCTCCTTGTGCAGAGAGAGTGGTCTGGTCTCCTCCCCCTCCTGTCGTTTTTTTTAAAGCAGCCTGTAATGGGTGGAGCCTCTAGGGCCCTCCTACAGCTCTGCTCTCTACACAGACTGTACAGCACAGTGATGACATCACTTTTGTCTTTTGCAAAGTAATATCTCAGCTCTGAAAGGCATTTTCTGCACACAGTGTGGATTTCTATCCTCTGTTGCTATTGAATTCCCTAATATGCTTTATGCTCTGAGTTTAGCTTTTAGCATTAATTAAAGCAATTAGTGGGAGGCTCTTCTAAGGCTGAAAGAGCACTAATGAAGCACAGAATTTACTAAAGTCCCCATTGCCTCATCCACTGACCACACAACCTCCCCACCCCATTGTGGTCCATATGGAGTGCTGGGACATAATTTCCTCTTCCTTATCTCATAATAGCAAGACATTGTCACTTCCTCACCACTGGGCACTCTCCACACCCCCACCAGGAGGATTCTGTCATAACAGCTACTTCATGTCCTCTGTTTTGGGCTACAAGAAAATGGCCACCTACTAAGCTTGTACCAATCAACTTTTTAAAACTGTGTGCTGTTTCAGCAGTTAGTGTTCGAATACAAATAATTGCCTTCGGCTTTCCTAGTCCTGCACAGGAAACTAAAAATAGCGTTCATGAGATTGGTACTCCGGTAAGATGGCCGCCTCGACCTTCTGCTTATTGCAGATCGCCCTCTAGTGGCCAATCGAGGCAGAATGTGGTTTTGACTGCGGAGTAACGGAGCAACTATGGAACGCAAACGCGGAAATGTTTGAACCACAGACCGGAACCGGAAGTACTGTCTCTGCTTCATGTTGTGGCTGATAATAAAGAGGAATGGTGGCTGTTTAGTGCTGTAGTGATGTTTACCTGCTGCTTTGTGTGATGGGAGGTTATTAAGGATACAAGGATGGAAGAAGTAATGGGGACAATGATGGGGGAGGGCTTTTCCCAGAGGATGAAAGGGGCACAAATGAATGGAGTAGAGTATACTCCATATGCAAATGAGACATTATTATTAATATTGATATTATTAATAATAATAATATTTTAATAATATTTTAGTGCATCTCTCTCTCTCTCTCCCTCTCTCTCTCCCCCTCTCTCTCTCTCTCTCTCTCCCTCTCCCCCTCTCTCTCCCCCTCTCTCTCTCTCCCTCTCTCTCTCTCTCCCCCTCTCTCTCTCTCTCCCTCTCTCTCTCTCTCTCTCCCCTCTCTCTCTCTCCCCCTCTCTCTCTCTCCCCCTCTCTCCCTCTCTCTCTCTCTCTCTCTCTCTCTCTCTCTCTCTCTCTCCCACCTCTCTCTCTCCCTCTCTCTCTCTCTCCCCCTCCCTCTCTCTCTCCCCCTCTCTCTCTCTCTCCACACTCACTGGCCACTTTATCAGGTACAACTGTTCAATTGCTTGGTAACACAAATTGCTAAACAGCCAATCAAATGAGAACAACTTTGCATCTAGACGTGGTGAAGACAACTTGCTGAAAATCAAACTGAGCATCAGAATGGGGAAGAAATGGTAATTGAGTGACTTTAAACATGTCATGGTTGTTGGTAATAGACGGGCTGGTCTGAGTATTTAAGTATGCCGATCTACTGAGATTTTCACACACAACCATCTCTCGGGTTTACAGAGAATGGCCGAAAAAGAGAAAATATCCAGTGAGCGGCAGTTGTGTGGAGGAAAATGTCTTGATGATGTGAGCTTGACAAAGGAGCCTCCATCTCACCACTGCGCACGCCCTGAAACGTGTCGCATTACGTCAGTGACGTCATGCCGCCATGCGCTGCGTTCTATCCCTCTCCTGAGACCTGTTGACTGCGCTCTGGTTCCTGAGAGCCTGAATATACCCGGTGGAGAGGATGCCAGCTCTGTTCTATACGGCTTTACAGGAAAAGTCTGATGCTGCCAGCGAGAGTGGAGGTCGATGTTCCACTGGACGTCACTATGCCTCTTTAAAGGGGTGTTCTAGCCAAAAATTGTGTTTATTAAAAGTCAGCAGCTACAAAAAGTGTAGCTGCTGGCTTTTAATAAACAGACACTTACCTACTCCAGCGTTCCAGCGAAGCGCCGACCGGGGCTCCGCTCCTCTCCCCCCCTCCCCAGCCGGCGTCTTCATTCCGACTGTGGGCACCCAGCTGTGACAGCCTTCGGCTTCACGGCCGGGCACACACTGCGCATGCGCAAAACCGCACTGCGCATGCGCGCGCGGCTCGCCGCTGATTGGACAAGCGATCGCATGGGACCTGTCATGTGTCCCATGCGATCGCCTATAGAGAGGGGCTGGTTAGGCGATTAAGCTTAATCGCCTAACCAGCCCCTCGGTGGAAGCAGGAAGTGGGACAGGAAGTCCCACTCCGGAAGCCCCCACTCCCCCCCAAAAAAATGACATGCCAAATGTGGCATGTAAGGGGGTGTGGAGTGGATTAAGCGGAAGTTCCATTTTTGGGTGGAACTCCGCTTTAAAGAAACATCCATGTGAGATTTTTAGTGCATCTCGTTCATTAAAATGATACAGTTTTTTTTCTTGTGAAAAAAAAAAAAAATTATACAGTTTTACCTAAGTGGCGACTGTTTGTTTTTTCTTTTTACATGACCGATGCTCCTGTGTACGGGATAACGGTCATCACATCAGCCTCATTAATTCACACCAGTGCCCCCTGCCAGTGCCCACAGTGACCACCAGTGCCACCTGTCAGTGCCAATCAGTACCACCTATCAGTGCTCATCACTGCCACCTATCAATGCCCACCACTGACAATTGCGCGGTACTGCAACATTGTACCCAAACTTTTTATAATTTTCTTCCCACAAATAGAGCTTTCTTTTGGAATTTGATCACCTCTGCGGTTTTTATTTTTTGCTAAACAAACTAAAAAAGACCAACATTTTGAAAAAATAAAAGTTTTTCTTAGTTTCTGTCATAAAATGTTGTTTTCCCCTTCACTGATGGGCACTAATGAGTTGGCATTGATGAGGAGGCACTGATATGTAGAATTGATGGGCACTGATATGCAGCACTGATGGGCACCAATAGATGGCACTGATGTGTTACCGCTGGGCACTGTGGTGGGCACTTGCTGACTTTATTATTGGGGCACTGCTTGGTAGCTGATTGGCACATCTGAGGGGGGCTGTGCTGATAATCAAAGTGCTGATTATAAGCACAGACCCCCCCTCCCTCTGACAAGGAGGAGCGGCCGATCGGCTCTCCCTGTCAGCGCGAACCGAGGAATGCCATTTACCAGCACTTCCTGGTTCACGCGATGATTAGCTGTGATTGGCCACAGCTGATCACATGGTAAGACGTCCCTGACAGACGCTCCTTATCATGATCGGAGATGCGGTGTGTCAGACTGACGCGCTGTGCTCCCCCATGAGCGTGCTCCGGCATGTTATCCTGATGGATGTCACATGACGCTCAGTCAGAATAACAGAACCACTTCCCAACCTGCTATAAGCCGGGGCAGGAGCGAGTACCTGTCAAAACCATGTACCCGCCCCCTCCCCTAAAAAATGAAGTGCCAAAACTTAAAGAGGAGGAGGAGGAGCCAGACAAGCAGAAAATTTACCTCTTCGGGTGAAGTTCCACTTTACCACTTAGCGCAAATCGCTGTCATTGTACGTCGCTACTTTGACGCTAAATACCGCTGTTATGGCAGCAGATAGCTGCCATAACGCTGATATTTTCAACAACGGCGAGAGGCTGGCTTTCAGATAAAAGTGGTCTCCACAGCGGATTTGCCGCAAGATCACTTTTATCGGGGGGGCTCCAAAACATTGAATGCCACAGCGGATTTGCCGCAAGATCACTTTTATCGGGGGGGCTTCAAAACATTGAATGCCAGAAGCGACGTCAAAACGTCACTTCCACCCAACAGTCTTAAAGGGGATTTCTTTGACCCCAGATCCCATATTTAAGAGGACCTGTCATGCTGCCATGATGTTTGCATTCCTTGTAATAGGAATAAAAAGTGACTCCAATTTATAAGAATAAGAATTTGTTTGTTTTTTTAAAGCATCCCGTCCCGACGAGCTTGCACGCAGAAGCGAACACATATGTAAGTCGCGCCCACATATGAAAACGGTGTTGAATCCTCTGTAACTCAAATCATGCAACCCATAGAAATTTGTAAACATTTTTAAAGGTAAGTTTGTCGGCATTCCACGAGCGGACGCAATTTTGAAGCGTGACTTGGGTATTAATTTACTCGGCGTAACACTATCTTTCACAATATAAAAAAAGAAATTGGGCTAACTTTACTGTTGTCTTATTTTTTAAGTAAAAAAAGTGTATTTTTTCCCCATAAAATTTTGCTTGTATGACCGCTGCGCAAATACGGTGTGACATACAGTATTGCAATGACCGCCATTTTATTCTCTAGGGTGTCTGAAAAAATATATATAATGTTTGGGGTTTCTAAGTAATTTTCTAGCAAAAAATAATTAAACTTGTAAACAAGTGTCAAAAAGAGGCTCAGTCCTTAAAGCGGATGGTTCACCAGAAAAAAATATTAAAAGCCAGCAGCAACAAATACTGCAGCTGCTGACTTTTAATATTAGGACACTTACCTGTCCTGGAGTTCAGTGGCGTCCGCAGCAGAGGACGAGCGATCGCTCGTCACCCTGCTGCTCCCCCCTCCATCCACGGTGAGGGAACCAGGAAGTGAAGCGCTGCGGCTTCACTGCCCGGTTCCCTACGGCGCATGCGCGAGTCGCGCTGCGCCCGCCGATTGGCTCCCGCTGTGTGCTGGGAGCCGAGAGTTCCCAGCACACAACGGGGGGGCGACGGTATGTCGCCAAAAAACCCGACTTTTGCCCGAGACTGCGGGCCGGAAGTGGTTGCAGATACCTGTCTTTAGACAGGTATCTGCACCCCCCTCCCCCCTGAAAGGTGTCAATTGTGACACCGGAGGGGGGGAGGGTTCCGATCAGCGGATCTTCACTTTAGGGTGGAGATCCGCTTTAACCACTTCCATACCAGGCACTTACGCACCTTCCCGCCCAAGCCAATTTTCAGCTTTCAGCACTGTCGCAATTTGAATGACAATTGCGCGGTCACGCTACACTGCACCCAAACAAAATTGGCGTCCTTTTTTCCCCACAAATAGAGCTTTCTTTTGGTGGTATTTGATCACCTCTGCGTTTTTTTTTTTTTGTGCAACAACTAAAAATAGAGCGAAGATTTTGAAAAAAAAATAATGTTTTTATTTTTTTCTGTTAATTTTTTTGTAAATGAGTATGTTTTCTCTTTCAATTATGGGCACTGATATGGTGGCACTGATGGGCACCGATGAGGTGGCACTGATGGGCACCGATGAGGTAGTTCTGATGGGCACCGATTAGGTAGCACTGATGGGCACTGATAGGCGGCGCTGGTATTGGGCACTGATGGGCACTCATGGGCGGCACTGATGGGCACTCATGGGCGGCACTGATGGGCACTCATAGGCAGCACTGGGCACTCATAGGCAGCACAGGTGGGCACTCATAGGCGGCACAGGTGGGCACTGATAGGCGGCACAGGTGGGCACTGATAGGCAGCACAGGTGGGCACTGATAGGCGGCACAGGTGGGCACTGATAGGTGGCACAGGTGGGCACTGGTAGGTGGGCACTGGGCATGGATTGGCACTGTGGGGTGGCACTGACAGACACTGGGGTGGCACTGATGATCACTGAGGGGTGGCACTGATGGATCAATGTTGCCAATCAGTGCCCATGTGTGGGCACTGATTGGCATCATTTTTTTTTACTGCCCCCCTTTTTTTTTTTTGTCATTTTTTGTTTTTGTCATTTTTTTTTTTTTTTTGTCATTTTTTTTGTATTTTTTTGTATTTTTTTTATTTCCCTGGTGGTCTAGTGTGGCGATCCGAGGGGGGGCTGCGCTGATAAACAATCAGCGCGAACCCCCCTGTCAGGAGAGCCGCTGATCGGCTCTCCTCTACACGCATCTGTCAGACGCGAGTGAGGAAGAGCCGTCGGCGGCTCTTCCTGTTTACATCGTGATCAGCCGTGATTGGACACGGCTGATCACGTGGTAACGAGGCTCCGCCGGAGACTCGTTACCGAGATCGGAGGTGCAGGGTGTCAGACTGACACCCCGCATCACCGATCGCCGCGCTGCGCGCCCGCACGGGCGCGTGCGGCATGAAATCGTGCAGGCCGTTTGAGAACGGCCTGTCACGATTTCATAACCACTTCCCGGCCGTAAATCGGCTATTGGCCGGGCGGGAAGTGGTTAAAGAGGAGTTCCACCATAAAAATTAAGTTTCCCTTAATCCACTCCTCACCTCCATACATGCCACATTTGGCATGTCATTTTTTTTGGGGGGGGGAGTGGGGGCTTCAGGAGGAGTGGGACTTCCTGTCCCACTTCCTGCTTCCGCTGAGGGGCTGGTTAGGCGATTAAGCCTTAATCGCCTACACCAGCCCCTCCCTGTAGGCGATCGCATGACAGGTCCCATGCGATCGCCTGTCCAATCAGTGACGAGCCGCGGCTCGCGCATGCGAAGTGGGTGCCCGGCCGTGAAGCCGAAGGCTGTCACGGCTGGGTGCCTATAGTCGGGATGGGTGCCCGGCCGGGGAGGGGGGGGGAGAGGAGCGGAGCCCCGGTCGGCGCGTCGCTGGAACGCAGGAGCAGGTAAGTGAGTGTTTATTAAAAGCCAGCAGCTACACTTTTTGTAGCTGCTGACTTTTAATAAACACCATTTTTGGCTGGAACACCCATTTAACCACTTCAATACCAGGCATTTTCGCCCCCTCCTGCCCAGGACAATTTTCAGCTTTCAGCGCTGTCACACTTTGAATGACAATTGCACGCCACACTGTACCCAAACAAAATTGTTATGATTTTGTTCCCACAAATAGAGCTTTCTTTTGGTGGTATTTGATCACTTTTTGAACAAAAAAAAAAGTTTTTTCTTAGTTCTATCATAAAATTTTGTTTTCCCCTTTACTAACGGGCACTGATGAGAGACCAATGGAAGAAAAAAAATGGACTGCCGCACACCAGGAAAACTTCAAACGAAAAAGTAGTCTTTAGTGTAAAACAGGAACAAGTACAGTCACCGCAACCACAAAAACAGGACTGCCGACGCGTTTCGTTTCCATTTTTCTTCTTCCATTGCTATTGCTACTTGCATCGCCAGCACCTTGGTAATCCAATCATCCCTAATTGTCCACAGCGCTCACCTGGAGAGGTGACTCCTTTCTCCTGATGAGTTGGCTCTGATGAAGAGGCACTGATATGTAGAATTGATGGGCACGGATATGCAGCACTGATGGACACCAATAGGCGGCACTGATATGCAGCACTGGTAGGTGGCACTGACAAGAGGCTGTGATGGGCACTGATAGGCAGCTGTGATGGGCGCTGACAGGCGACAGTGATGGGCAGCACTGATGAGGTACTGACAGGTGTTACTGCTGGGCACCAATTGGCACTGTAATGGGCACTGTGGTGGGCACTGATTGGCACAGCTGTGGGCACTGATTGGCACTGTGGTAGACTGGCAGACTTTTTTATTGGGGCACTTATTGGCACATCTGATGGGGCTGTGGTGATTATCAACACAGACCTCCCCTTCTGACAGGCAGAGCCGTTGATCGGCTCTCCCTGTTAGAGTGAACCGTGGAGCGCCTTATCACGATCGGAGATGTCGCATGTCAGACTGACACGCGGCACTCACGATCGCCGCGCTGCACGCCCCTGAGGGGCCCCTGCTGGACGTCATATGATACCAAGTCAGGAAAACAGAACCACTTCCCGGCCGTCAATCTGCTATACTCTGGGCGGGAAGTGGTTAAGGTACAAAAGGCATAGTTTTAGTTTTGAATATCGAGTGGATTGGATTCAACCCTTTCAGGCTTTTATTGCTGTATCCCCATGTGAGAAAGAAAGTAAAAGAACAAAACAAAAAAACTCTGGGTTGCCAACAGAACAGGAATAGAGTGAACATTTTTCAATGGGGACACAAGTTCTGTTGACAACAAAGGATTTCCTAATTTTAGAGGGATTTCCTTTCACTTCCTGTTTTGGCTATGGAACAGGAAGTGAAGTGAAATCTCCCCAATAGTACACAGAGGGCAAAAAAACTCACAGTGGTTATAACCCTCCCTTACTTTATCAGAAATGAAAAAATGCTTCCAATGTGCCATTTATTTTATAGTTGGGTAGGTTTGCATAATTTTGTAGTTCAGTTTAGAGATTAGGAATGTAATCACAGGATTGGGCACATATGCTGCGACTTTATGGTGTTCTTGGGTGCTCGTCAGTCCTCCAATCTGATATGATGCAGTAGGGGATCAATATTAAAGGGGACAGGGCAGTCCTGTCAAGCTTGCGATGATTTGATTAGACCTGAAGGCGCAGAGAGTTACCAATTACCAACATTTCTTTAGTTTTTTTTTATTATTTCAATGTTATGCAACATTAGAAGGCAAATGCTTAGATATAAATACCATAAAGATCAAATAACATCATAAAGTGTGTTAAGTTGGTTTTAAGACTCAGACATGAAATATAAACAAAGCATATCACTCTATAGTGTGTACTTGTCTCAATCCAGAGCACTAAGTGTAATTTCTGTCTGCTGCCTTCTTCCTCTGCTATCAGAGTCACTTCTGACAAGTTTTCCTGACACTGATCGATAAAAAGTGACAGGGGAGGGATCTCCATTACACAGCCTGTGATTGACAGCCTCAGCTCTGTTTCTGTGTGCTGTGTTAAAGGGGTTGTACACCCTCGTTTTGTTTTTTTAAATAACAAACATGTCATACTTACTTACACTGTGCAGTTCATTTTGCACAGAGTGGCCCCGATTCTCGTCTTCTGGTGTCCCCCAACGGTGCTCACGTCTCCTCCCAGCATTGGTAAACCCCCTAGGAAAAGCGCCCTCCCGATGCACAGAGTGGCCCGATCCTCGTCTTCTGGGGTCCCCCAGCGGTGCTTGCAGCTCCTCTCCGCATTGGTAAACCCCCTTAGTAAAAGCGCTCTCCCGGGGGGTTACCGTGCTGGCATGCTCCCAAGCCCAGCATTTGCATACATAAGACACAGAATGCCGGACTTGTCCCCGCCCCCCCGGGTCATTGGATTTGATTGACAGCAGCGGTAGACAATGGCTGCGCTGCTATGAAGCTATCCAATCAAGAGCCGAGAACCCCGGCCAGAGAGGTAGAGCGTGTCTCCGGCGGGGGAACAAATGAGTAAAGTTGAGTAAAACGGTGGGGAACGGGGGACTGGGGAGCTGCTCAGTAACAGAATTTTTTTCACCTTAATGCATAGGATACATTAAGGTGAAAAAACACAAGGGTTAACAACCCCTTTAAGTGTGTGTGGGGGGGGGGGGGTGTCCCTTCTCTCCAATTAGCTCTCGTTGAGCTCTGCAGAGTGTAACTTTAGCACCCTGTCCTCTGCTTTCTGAAATCTTAGACAAGCTGTATCAATTCCGCACTTTGAATGGCTGTACAGAGGAGAAAACTGCAGATAAACAGGCACAACTTATGTCAGAGGATTTGTTTCACCTGAGGACAGTCACTTCATGGGGTATATGTGAGGGTTTACAACCACTTTAAAATATCTGGCAAGAGACATTTGCTGGCAATGTCAAACGAGAAACCTCCTTTGATGACAACGTGTTTTTACAAAAAGATAAGGAGAAGAAACCCACACTGTCCAATGAAGAGGGAGGTGTCAAAGAGCAGGGATGATAGGACATGAGTTGTATCTGTCATACCATAATACTGTCCCTCCCCTGCCCCAATAGTGTTGTATCATATAATAGAGTTATTTTTTTTAGGAAAGTCAGGCAGAGTTCAGGCACACTTTAGAAACCCTAGAAAACCGACTGAGTCTCAGAAAGTGGTAATTTCAGTCCTTAAGGAAAAACACTGTCCAATGAGTCCCAGTAGGGGTGGCTGCACAAAAAAAATTGCTTATTTAGGTGGAGTGTTTTTATATATACATGCAATACTACTCCTGGCCACTAGAGACTGGAGTCTGTGCGTTCCAAAATTGTGCACCACCCCTCTCTACCAATATCTGGTAATTGAAATTTTAAAGGAATGAGAGCAGCACAACAGCTTGTTTAGACCTTTTAAAAGATTTTTTATTTAATAACAACTAGCAAGTTTCGGGGGCTCAGCCCTGCCCCTTTACTAATCCAATAGCCTACATCAGGGGTCTCCAAACTTTCTGAGCAAAGGGGCAGTTTACTGTCCTTCAGAATTTACGAGGGCCAGACAGTGGTCAGTGGGAGTCGAAAAGGTCAGTGGGAAAAATTAAAGGGGTGTTCCAGCCAAAATTGTGTTTATTGAAAGTCAGCAGCTACAAAAAGTGTAGCTGCTGGCTTTTAATAAACACTCACTTACCTGCTCCTGCGTTCTAGCGACGCGCCGACCGGGGGGCTCCGCTCCTCTCCCCCCCTCCCCAGCCGGCGTCTCCATCTCGACTGTGGGCACCCAGCCGTGACAGCCTTCGGCTTCACGGCCGGGCACCCACTGCGCATGTGCGAGCCGCACTGCGCATGCGCGCGCGGCTCGCCGCTGATTGGAGAGGCGATCGCATGGGACCTGTCAGTGTGCCATGTGATCGCCTACAGGGAGGGGCTGGTGTAGGCGATTAAGGCTTAATCGCCTAACCAGCCCCTCGGCGGAAACAGGAAGTGGGACAGGAAGTCCCACTCCTACTGAAGCCCCCACTCCCCCCCCCAAAAAAATTACATGCCAAATGTGGCATGTATGGGGGTGAGGAGTGGAACAAGAGGAAGTTCCAAATTTGGGTGGAACTTCTCTTTACCGCACCATTGTTTGTTTCAGTGGGAGTAATTGTGCCACGTCCAGGGACGATCCCAGCCAGGGTGCATTGCACCCAGGTCCCTGTAGAGGTGGGGGGAACCAAACATCTAACAGACTCTCTAACAGAAACCCTCTCTGTGTCCATCACAGAGGCCCCCCTCCAGGTCCCAATAAAGTACTCTGCTCCTCTTCAAGTAATTTGTTTATTGTTAAGAGATCATGTAAGGATCCCAGGGTAATGAAGACTTTGTGGGAAGCATCTCTGTGGTTGAGTCATTGCCATAGAAACATTTGTAAAGGGGAGGAGTTAGTAAAATGACGACGCCCATGCGGGGGCGCCACAAAATATTTCTGCACCCAGGAGCCTGTAACCCTAGGATCGGCCCTGGGCCGGTCATTGGGTCCCATTGTTGGTGTCATTGAGAAAAACTGTGGTGTCAGTGGGTGGAATTGTGCCCCAATATTGGTGTCAGTGGGAGGAATTATTCCCCATTGTTGCTGTCAGTGGTAAGAATTGTGACCCATCGTTGGTGTCATTGGGCCACTTTGTTGGCGTTATTGAGAAAAACTGTGCCCCATTGTTGGTGTCATTGTGAGGAATTGTCCCCTATCATTGGTGTCATTGTAAGGAATTGTGCCCCATTCTTGGTGTCATTGGGAAGAATTGTGACCTATCGTTGGTGTCATTGGGTCTCTTTATTGGTGTCATTGGGCCCCATTGTTGGTGTCAGTAGGAGAAACTATGACCCATTGGTGGTATCAGTGGATGAAATAGTGCCCCAAGGGCTGGATAAAAGCAAGCAAAGGGCCGCATCTGGCCCCCGGGTCACAGTTTGGAGACCACTGGCCTACATTATCTGTTTTTTTAGTCCTGATGATCCCCCGAAATGTGTTGGCTCAAAATCTTAAATGGTCTATATTAGCTGGTGTGGCACTCACATCCTTTTAAAACTTCAATAAACTCCCCGGTGGGTTCAGCAGTTGCTCGTGAGCACCCTCTAGGCCTGTAAACCACCTACTGCATTATAACGCATCTCCATAAGATTCAGCCCTCCTATATCACAAATGTCACTGGTAATTGGCTTGGTGGACTCTTTCATGCAGAGCAAGAAGGAACTCTGACGGAAACAGCTTTCCACACTGAGGACACGGGCGTGGCTTCTGATTTTTGTGGATCCTTTGATGTTTGGCTAGGGCAGAGCCCTGAGTGAAGCATTTTCCGCAGTCAGCACAAGCGTAAGGTCTCTCTCCCGTGTGAACTCGTTGGTGTTCTGCAAAGGCTGACTTCTGGGCGAAGCACTTGGTGCAGTGAGAGCAGGCGTATGGCTTCTCCCCCGTGTGAATCCGTACGTGTTCGTCAAGAGCGGCCTTCTGGGTGAAAGCCTTTCCACAAACAGAGCATGCATAAGGCTTCACCCCCGAATGCATCCTCAAGTGCCTGGCAAGGTTGGTCTTCTTGGCAAAGCACTTGCCACATTCGGGACAAGGATATGGCTTTTCTCCTGTGTGGATCCGTTCATGCTCAGCAAGATCAGACTTCTGAGCGAAGCACTTGCCGCACTGGGAACACTCGTACGGCTTTTCCCCCGTGTGGACTTTTTCATGTCGGATAAGGACAGACTTAACCCTAAAGGACTTCCCACATACAGAACATGAATATGGCTTCACTTCGGCTTCCAAGCTTTGGTCTTGAAGTGACTTTTGGGAAAAGGATTCCTCACCTTCAAGCCAGGAATGTGAAAGTTCACCGGCAGGCGTCCTTTGACGTGAAAAGGGTTCTCCGGCCTGGCTGACACCAACATATGGCAAAGTTTTATACAAGGAACTCGAAAACGTAAGGGGACCTGAAGGCAGAACTCCACAATGAAGTCCAGGAGGACTTGTCCTGATCTCACCTTCTTCTGTTTTATGGTTTTGGAAGATCATTGGACTTTTGATTCCCGTGTACCTTCCATCTGGAGGGAATTAAAGATGACAGGGTAAGAAGAATGGTTCAAACATATTATATTCCATTCAAACTTGTACAACTTTGACACAATTTGGGTTGGGTGCGACTTTGGCCTTGACCAATGATAATAGACTGTTGCCAAACTGTCGCATGTATAACATTTAGGTGCGACTTTAATGTTTAAGGCATAGGTGGCAAACACAAGGCCCGTGGGCTGAATCCGGCCCGCCAGGCCATTTCATGTGGCCCTCGCACCTCTCCTGCAGATGCAGGAGAGCTCCAGCCCTCCTCTGGTTCTACTCCAGTCTCTTATTTTCTGCTTTCAAGCAATGCATCCAGCTTCTTCCCAGAAGCAGCATCAAGGAAAGGGGGTGCACTGTGATGTAAGGGAGAGTGGGGGACTCAACTTTTGATGGTGGGGTGGCCCTTGACATCTAATGTAAGGGGAGGGGATGCGCTGGACATCTAATCTTACAGATACAACCGGCCCTTTTGAGGGTAATTATAATGCTGATGCGGCCCACAATGAAATTGAGTTTGACACCCCTGGTCTAAGGGTTTACATTGCAGTCTATGGCACTCAAGTCGGACCAAAGAAGAAGTGGTTCTAAAGACTCAAGGTTACATTCTACTCATGCAGCAGCCCCCCAAATACATACCTTGAGCCCCATTTCAATCTAGTGAAATGAATGAGAGCCTTGGCTCCCTAGGGACGCTCCCTCATTGGCTGATACAGCAGTGGGAGCCGTTGGCTTCCGCTGCTGTCAATTACAGCCAGTGAGCCAATGAGGAGAGAGAGAGAGAGAGGGGGCAAGGGTGGGGTTGAGCTGTGGCTCTGTATGTGAATTGCATGCAGAGCCACGGTTAAGGATCAAACCTGCTCGGGTGTCCCCATGGGAAGCTGCTTGCTGGGTGGGAGCAGTCTGTACTCAATGACACGGCGGTGGGCGGGGTCTATACACACTGATGAGGGTGGGCTGGGTCTGTACATAATGACACGAGGGTGGGCGGGGTCTGTACATAATGACACAAGGGTGGGCGGGGTCTGTACATAATGACACAAGGGTGGGCGGGGTCTGTACACACTGACACAAGGGTTGGCGGGGTCTGTACACACTGATATTTCTCTATATTTGGTGCTTCCTACTCACCAGTGGTGATGTAAGCAGCAACTTCCTCTTCCTTCGGCTGATCATCACACCTCCCATAGGCCTCTTCATCATTTAGATCTTCTACCTTAACAACAATCATGTCATCTTCCTGGATAGAATAGAGAACACTTTTAGGGGTACAATTCTAAAACTCTCAGATCTATAGGCTGGACTAAAGAGAAGAATTTCAGTTTTAAAGACCAGAAATGTTCTCTACAAATCATCTGATTTAGCTTCAGTCTGTATATGTCTGGTGCATCAAACTGTAGTATCAAAATGCAGCATAAAACCTGGTTAACAGTAGGCCGACAGGCAAAGAAATGTGATCTTTCTGGGTGGGATCGCCGATCATGTGACCACTGCCATTCGCAGTCACATGATCACAAGCCAGTCTAGCCTGCCACTGATTGTTAGTGGGGACTGAGAGCTGTCTCTGACAGCGCAGTCTCTGTGCTAGGATTGTGCAGTGAGCACCCTCTCAGCAGAGAAACACTGGTCGCCCAGTGACACACATGTGCAATTTGTAGGTATCACCCCCCGTACATATGTGTTCAGCTGGCAAGAACAAGTTAAAGCGATTCCAATTGTGATTAAATTAGGAAATAAGAGTGTAAACTCCTCGGGGGTGGGGACTAATGTAAATTATTCTCTGTAAATGCTACAAAACATGTCAGTGCTACTAACAAAAAAACAGAGCTTATTTTAACCACATGCCGATTGCTTACAGTAAATATACTGTACATGTATACGACTGGACTTCTTCTGGGTTTTGGGTGCGCATGCACACATTCCCTGATCAAACACAGCACGAGTTTAGCAGCAGATTTCAGCCAATGATTTCAGCCGAGACCTACTGATCGGTTGTGTCCAATCACACACACAGAGTTATACAAACACACAGAACTCTGTGTACAATGAACAGCAATCTGGCTGTTTCTTCTCCCTGAAAAGCAGGGAGAAAATGCAGCCAGTTCACAAAGTAAAAGCAGCACATATTACACATTATTAGGCACACCGTTAACCCCTTGACTGCCCCTAGATTTCAGTGTATAGTATTATCTCTGATCACTGTATTAGTGTCACTAGCGACATCAATGTCAGTTAGTGACCCTTTCAACCAATGTCTGTTAGTGCCAAATTTCCCACCACCCTATCGCAGTCTCACTATAAGTCGCTGATCACCACCATTACAATATTGCATCTATAGCTGAAAAAAATCGAAGTATAAATACCATTTGTAGAAGCTATAATTTTTCCTCAAACCAATAAATATTCACTTATTGGGGTTTTTATTTTTACCAAGGACATGTAACAGAATACATTTTGGCCTAAATTTATGAAGAAATTTGATTTTTCTTTTTTGTTATTGGATATGTTTAATAGCAGAAATTAAAAAATTAAAATTAAAATCATAGTTTTTCCCCTTCTTTTTCAAAACTGTGGGTCTATCTCCAGCGTTCCCCCCCGATAAGAAGTTTGAATACACCTGTGTCATGCTACTGGTGGAGGTAAAGTCTACCCCGCCATGCAGGGGAGGGCTGGCAGGGTGGAAATCTCCCCCCGGGCTGGTGACACTATGCACAGCCACCAGCCGCCCCTACCAAATGCTGTTTTTGCAAAGCAGGAATATGCCTGCTGGAGCTCTGTTAACACATGTCACGGCCGCTGCTCACCTCCCACTGTGCAGCCGTGCCTGTGTCAGTTCCGAGGTAGATGGCTGCAGAGCTGAGCTATGTCTCGTCTCACACAAAGCTCAGCCTCAGCACACACCAGCGCTGACATCCCCTTCTCTTCTCTGCACAGACACGAGGAGAGATAGAGCTCATCTGCTCCTCCTCCTTCTGAGTCTACCCTGCCCACACTCCCCGGGCATATGTGGGCACTGGATAGGAAATTTGAACCCAAAAAAGCATCAGACAGCCTGCCTGCGCCTTAGCCTCCATCCTGGTAAGCTAACCCTCTCTAGTCTCTCCTGCCTCCCAGTGTATAAAATGGGGTGCTCTGTGGACGGGGAGGGGCGGCAGGCTTTGGTGAGCTGAGACCTTCTTTACACAATAATCCACAGCATGCACCCTTAAATCAAGTTTCCCAGAACACCGCTTACATCAGATTTGATGTAGGGGGGGCCTCTGTGCGGACTCCGATGTAAGGGGGGGCCTCTGTGCGGACTCCGATGTAAGGGGGGGCCTCTGTGCGGACTCCGATGTAAGGGGGGGCCTCTGTGCGGACTCCGATGTAAGGGGGGGCCTCTGTGCGGACTCCGATGTAAGGGGGGGCCTCTGTGCGGACTCCGATGTAAGGGGGGGCCTCTGTGCGGACTCCGATGTAAGGGGGGGCCTCTGTGCGGACTCCGATGTAAGGGGGGGCCTCTGTGCGGACTCCGATGTAAGGGGGGGCCTCTGTGCGGACTCCGATGTAAGGGGGGGCCTCTGTGCGGACTCCGATGTAAGGGGGGGCCTCTGTGCGGACTCCGATGTAAGGGGGGGCCTCTGTGCGGGCTCTTGTGATCATGAAAAATCTTAGACTGCTTTCCTATATCCATCACTTTTCCATGCTCTATGGGCCACTTGACTGGACTTGCCCCCCAGGCCTAAGGCTGCCAGCCCTCCCCTGCCGCCATGTTTCATTATGCAAAGAAGGGGGGGGATTGTCCTCTGAGTGGATATCTCTGTATGTCTTGGTTCAAATAAACAGTTCATGTTCCAGTTCAGCAGCCAAAATGAGTACTGCCTAGTTCTTGGTTACAAGCGGCTGTAATATCTAATATCTATATTTACACTGGAGGAAGCTGTATATGATGGAAGCACCTCGAGCGGGGTGTGGGAAGCGATTCCGTGACATACCATACACAGCATATCTACAATCATACAGTATAGATTTATCCAGCCCACAGGTAGACAGCTTGAAAAAAGTAACAAGATACACAGCTCCTCAAGAAGCTTACCATTCACCCCTTTAGCTATGAGTGTAAACCTCATTTTGGAATATTAATCTATAGACATGCACTGACAGATTCTTAATAAATGGCAATAGTTTACTACTTGGTCACACCATTTCCACATAACCACCTCATGTGGACTTACTTCATCATCCTGAGGGATCTCCTGATGTTCCTGTGTGGAGTCCCGGGAATACAGAGGAGTGGGACATCTCTCTGGGGGATTTCTAATACTGGATCCATCTGTAGGAAAATCCTCCTCCTTACACTGCACATCAGTCTGTGAACACTTCTCTTCCATTTCTGTGATCTCAACTTTAACATGAATCGGATGTTCATCCTATGTAACACAACAGCTTTACTGATCAGGGTTCACCGGGCCTCTAGATGGGTCATGTAGAATATCTCAATAGCTCTTACCTGATGATCCTCTGGAATCTCCTGATGTTCCTGTGTGGAGTCCCGGGAATACAGAGGACGGGGACATCTCTCTGGGGGATTCCTGTTACTGGATCCATCTGTAGGAAACACACACTGACTGAATGCATTGTTTCTATGTCGTTATATCAGAGGATGCGTGTGTTAGACTGCGTACACATGATCAGACCCGTCCGATGAAACTGGCCTGAAGACCAGTTTCATCGGACCAAATTGATCGTGTGTACGGCCCATCGGACCAAAGTTAAAACTTGCTTTAAAATCTGTACAATGGACACCTGTCCGTCGGACCAAAATGATGGTTAGTACACAAAAGCATCGGACCAAAAACCTGCGCATGCTCAGAATCAAGTCGACGCATGCTTGGAAGCATTGAACTTAGTTTTTTCAGGACGTCGTTGTGTTCTACGTCACTGTGTTCTGGCCCGATGGGATTTTGGACTGATGGTGTGTACGCACATCAGACCATCAGACGGTGGTCCGATGAAAACGGTCCATTGGACCAGTCTTATCGGTTTGGTCTGATCGTGTGTACGCGGCCTCAAGGATGTAAACTCACGGTGTGACAGAACCCACTGTCACTCTGTGTTTTGGAAGGGACTATGGGCGGGCCTCTTACCCACAGATTATGGCCCAGAAGAGACTGGAGACCTGGGGACAAGCTGGCATTGAGATAATGTAATGCTACATCCCTTCTCCCCCACCCCCCCCCCTATTGTTGCTGTGTCTAATTGTGTTGGTAAATGGCACATAGACAATGGTCTGGACTGGAGACATCTCTCTGCAGGGGATGTGTATTGGGAGGCTGCCTGCTTACCATAATCCCTTTATGTTTATCTGTAGTTTCTGTTTCAATGTACAAGTGTTCAGTTCCCATTGGTTGTTCCTTGTCCCCTACCCCCTCCCCTCTATGACAAGGCTAAGGGGAGTGTCCCTAACTGTGTGTAAAAGTGTATGTCTTGTATTTAATAAACAGTTTATGCTCTGCATGTTTAACCCTCAACACCTGTGTGTATTGCCTCGTGATTGAGGGGTTAAGGGCTGGTTATGGCGAATCTGCAGGCTACGGGTGCGTTTGGAGGACAGGAGACACAGGTCTGGCGAATGTGTCCACCTGGGGTTTTCCTAGATCTGTCACACACTGCAGCTAGCTAACCTAGACAAGGACCTTGTTTGGTGTGGGCGAGAATGGACGTTACACATGTAATATACTTTCACATCCCTCACCACCTGTGGCCACCACTAGATTGCAAACAGATTAGCAAGAAACCTAGACCGAGCACATATGCAATGCAAATATCTCTCTAGGGATACAAGTCCTAGCTTAGTATACAGAAGACACTTATTAAATTCATCATTTAATATCCCAAAAGTGGGGAGTGCATAAAATATGTAAAAGAAAAAGAATTACAAAAAATACAAGACACAAAAGCAAACAAAGTTTGGCCATTGGCTATGAAAGTCAATTTTCCCATTTGAACACATGAATATGCTTTGATCTAAACCATTCCATTGTAGCTCTGGCTGTATGTTTAGGGTTGTTGTCCTGATGGAAGGTGAACCTCCACCCCAGTCTCAAGTCTTTTGCAGACTCTAAGGTCGCGTACACACGATCAGACCGGTCCGATGAGACTGGTCCGACGGACCGTTTTCATCGGGTCACCGCTGAAGTGGCCTGATGGTCTGATGTGCGTACACACCATCAGTCCAAAATCCGATCAGGTCAGAACGCGGTGACGTAGAACACAACGACGTGCTGAAAAAACAAAGTTCAATGCTTCCAAGCATGCATCGACTTGATTCTGAGCACGCATGGGTTTTTGGTCTGATGCTTTTGCGTACTAACCATCGTTTTGGTCCGATGGTCAGGCGTCCATCGGACCGATTTTAAAGCAAGTTTTAAAACTTTGGTCCGATGGACAACGGTCCGATGGGCCGTACACATGTTCGATTTGGTCCGATGAAACTGGCCTTAAGGCCAGTTTCATCGGACCGGTCTGATCGTCTGTACGCGGCCTAACAGGTTTTTAAAAAAAGTGGAATTCAACGCCAATCACACATAGGTGCAAAGGTATAAAAACAAATGTTATGCTGCTCCTCTGCAAATCAAGTGATACTTAATTAAAATAGTGGTAAATAATTAAGGGCGCCATCTCGTGGTGCAATGAGCAATAATAACCTACATACCACACAAAAGAAAAACCGGAGTTAGTCTTACCGGTAACTCTCTTTCCAGGAGTCTTCCAGGACAGCCCTGAGATATATGGCTCCTCCCTCCGGGACAGGAAACACATTCCCCCAAATCATAAAAGGAGGTCCTCCAGGCCTTCTCCTCAGTTCATCCAAGAATTCCTGAAGGCTCTGAAAAACATAACATACTAACACATAGTCAGTACACATATCCAACTCCTGTTTACAAACTATAAACTCCGGGTGGGAAACCGGGCTGTCCTGGAAGACTCCTGGAAAGAGAGTTACCGGTAAGACTAACTCAGGTTTTTCCCCCTCGTCTTCCAGGACAGCCCTGAGATGATAAACAAGAAACTTACTTGTCAGGGTGGGGTAGCCGCCTGGAGGACCCTTCGGCCAAATGACTGATCCTTCTCAGACATCAAGTCCAGGCGATAGTGCTTGGCGAAGGTCGTATAGTTTGACCACGTTGCCGCCTTACAGATTTCTTCCGGAGAGGCTCCGGCCTTTTCCGCCCAAGAATGTGAAACCGCTCTAGTAGAGTGTGCTTTGACAAATGGGGCTTGCTTCCCCTCTAACTCATAAGATTTAGCTATCGCTAACCTGATCCACCTGGCAATAGAAGACTTAGATGCTTTTTGCCCTTTCCTAATCCCCGAAAAATTAACAAAAAGAGAATCAGACTTCCTGAGTTCCTTGGTTACCTTTAAATAAATTAAAATACATCTCTTGACATCTAGAGATGTCCCCTCTGAGCTCGAGGGAGACAGAAAAGTCGGAAGGACAATGTCCTGTGTCCTGTGAAATGAGGACGCCACCTTAGGGAGAAAACTGGGGTCTGTTTTCAACACAACTCTATCCTCATAAATTAACAAAAAAGGCTCTCTGATAGAAAGCGCCTGAAGGTCACTTACCCGCCTGGCGGAAGTGACTGCTACCAACAGAACTGTCTTAAGGGTTATCCATTTTAAGATAGATTCCTCCAGAGGCTCAAATGGACTAGCTGACAATGCTTTAAGTACCAAGGAGAGATCCCAAGGAGGACAGGGTGAGATCTTCACCGGCCTAGATCTAGACAAGGCTTTGAAAAAATTCTTAATAAAAGCATTCTGCTGAAGGGAACATTGAAGAAAGACACTAAGGGCCGCAACCTGCACTTTTAAGGTACTTGGGGATAGACCCATATCTACTCCTGCCTGCAGAAAATCTAGAATAGCTGGGACCCTTGGTTGATCAATTTTTCGCTCTTCTAACCAGGAACAAAAATTTTTCCAGAATTTGGCATAAATTTTTCTAGTAACCGGCTTTCTGCACTGTATCAGGGTTTTGATTACTTTCTCCGAGAAGCCCTGTGTTCTCAGCAACTGTTCCTCAGATACCACGCAGTTAGGTTTAGTCTGTCTACCTGCGGATGAAGAATGGGACCCTGTGATATTAGATCCCTCCTGCTGGGAAGATGAAATGGGGAGAGAATGGCCAGACTTTTCAGAATGGCAAACCAAGGTCTTTTCGGCCAAAAAGGAGCAACCAAAATTAGATCGGTTCTTTCCGACCGAAATTTCTGAAGGACTGCTGCTATCATCCTTATTGGAGGGAAAGCGTAGCAGCTGTTGAACTTCCATGTTTTGGAAAAAGCATCTATCCCTGTAGCCCTGTCTCCTGGATGGATCGAGAAGAACTGGATTACCTTCTTGTTCCTTTCGGAGGCGAAAAGGTCCACCTCCGGTTGACCCCATTTCTGCACTATTTGAGCGAAAACCTCCTCGTGTAGTGCCCACTCGTCCTGACTCACCTGTTGACGGCTCAGATAATCCGCTAGGGAGTTCTGGGTGCCTTTTAGGTGGACCGCTGTCAGTGAAGCCAGATTTGTTTCTGTCCAGGAAAAAATTTCGTTGGCTATAGCCTGAAGAGCAGGACTTCTCGTGCCCCCCTGCTTGTTCACATATGCCACAGTTGTTGCATTGTCTGTGCGAACCTGCAGATGTCGCCCTTTCAGGCTTGTCTGGAACACTTCGATTGTTTTCAGGACTGCCAGGAGCTCTCTCTGGTTTGAGGAACGTTCTGCCTCTCTTGGAGACCATGTTCCCTGGGCCACTGCCTCCCCCAGGTGGGCTCCCCACCCCCAGGCACTGGCATCTGTAGTTACTACTGTTTCTACCGGCAGGGTCCAGGTTAGACCTTTGTCTAGATTGTGGCGCGTTCGCCACCACCATAGAGTCCTTTTGACTCGGGATGAGATTGGAATCTGGACCTCCAAGTCTTGACTTTGGCCACTCCAAAACCGAAGCATTAGTTGCTGCAACGGACGTTGATGGAACCTCGCCCAGGGTACCGCTGGAAAACATGCCGTCATAAACCCCAGTACCCTCATAACTTGTCTGACCGAAGCCTCTCGGTTGGACTGTAACTGGGCTGCTGCTTGTTCTACCTTTACCATCTTTTCTTCTGGAAGATAAAAAAATTTCTCTACAGAAGATATCCTGTAACCTAGGTACAGAACCTCCTGGGATGGGGTCAATTGAGACTTGTCTCGGTTGATTATCCAGCCGAGAGAGGAGAGAAAGTTCTGAGCTTCCTGCAAATCCTTTTCCAGCTGTTGGGCTGATCCTGCCACGAACAGGAGATCGTCCAGATAAGGAATTACAATTATCGCCTTGTTTCTCAGCGGTGCTAGAGCCTCTGCCAGGACCTTCGTGAAAATTCTTGGCGATGAGGACAGACCAAAGGGAAGGGCTTGGAACTGGAAATGTTTGATCTCCGAGTTCACTTTCACCGCTACCCTGAGGAACTTTTGGAAGTCCCAATGAATTGGGACGTGCAAGTAGGCATCCCTGAGGTCCAGGGTGGCCATGTAACACCCTGGAAACAGAGACCTTGCCACTGTGAAAATTGACTCCATCTTGAACTTTTTGTACTTTACAAATTTGTTCAGGGGACGAAGATTCAAGATCATTCTGAATTTTCCCGATGGCTTTTTTACTACAAATACATGGGAATACGTCCCTAGACCCTGTTCCTTTTGTGGGACCTGAATTAGAACTCTTTGGTCTACTAATTCCCCTAGAGATAGGCCCAAGGCCTCTGCCTTCTCTCTGTCCCTCGGAAGCTGGGTAATCATAAAACTTGGAGGGGGTGTCATCGTGAACTCCAACTTGTATCCGTTCCTGATTATGTTTAAAATGAACGGACTTGAAGTTGCCCTGGTCCATTGTGGGAGAAACTGCCCCAATCTTCCTCCCACCGGGACGCAAGAGTCACTGTGGCTTGGGGGTGGTTTGAGGAGGATTAAACAATATTCCTCCTCTCCCCCTACCTTTATGGCCTGCCCAGTGTTTCTTTGGTTGGCCTTCCTTTTGCAGGTTTTGTTTGAAACCTTCGAAAAAAACGTCTTCCCTCCGCTTTTTTCTTTCTCTCAGGAAAAGCCTTTTTTCTGTCCTGGGTCCTTTCTAGCGCTTCCTGTAGTCCTGACCCAAAAAGGTGGTCACCTGAAAAGGATAACCCACATAGTTTTAACTTGGAGGCGGCATCACCTGTCCAAGTTTTCAGCCACACTGATCTTCGGGCTGCGTTTACCAAAGCTGCTGATCTGGCTGCCAACTTAACTGATTCTTCAGAGGCATCCGCCAGAAAGCCTACCGCTTTAAAAAGAAGAGGAAAAGATTTTAATATTTCCTGTCTAGATGTACCCGCCTGAATGTGGGTTTGCAACTGAGTAAGCCAACATTCTAGATTTCTAGCTACACAAGTTGCTGCTAGTGCGGGCTTCAGACTTATCGAAGAGGTATCCCAAGCTCTCTTCAACAACAAGTCCCCTCTCTTATCCATCGGGTCCTTCAAGGCCCCCAGATCATCGAAGGCCAGATCCGTTTTTCTTGATATCCTGGCCAAAGGGGCATCTAATTTTGGAACCTTGTTCCATGGCTGAGACCCATCGAATCAAAGGGGAACCTCCGTTTAAGGGAGCCTGAAAAGAATGGTCTTTTTTCAGGTTGTTCCCACTCCCGCAGAATTGTATCAATCAGGGATTTGTGCACAGGAAAAAACCCTGGATCTATTTGCACTAGACCCCTGGTACATGAGGTCGTGCTTGGAGAGCTGAACCTGTTCCTCACGGATCTCCAAGGTATCATAAATAGCCTTTAGTAGGTCTCCTACATCTTCCAAGGACAATTTGTACCTAGAAGCCCTGGAGGAATCATCTTCTGCCTCAGAATCTGATGCTGATCCTGCCTGAGAGGAAGCAATAGACCTAGGAGTCTGCTCCCTGTACTCCTCCTCCTCTAGAGTCTGGGACAGGGCAGGCATACTAGATGCTCTAGGTAGGGACGAGGCGGGACCCTGCATCCTGTCTATCAGTCCTTTAAAAGACTGAAATGTAGACGCCATTTCCTCCTTAACCGAGGATAATAACTGACGGCAAGCAGTAACTGAGTCATCTTTTATCAGACTGCTAACACATTCTGGGCATAACGGCTTGTCCCAACTGGAACCTAGCTTTGTCCCACAGACGGCACACTTTCTTCTAGGCGGCTGTAGAGTTTTAATCTGAAATAGACATAAACAGAAAGCAAAAACTCCATTACCAAACAGCCTATGCCTGAACACCACTGTGCCTAGCTCCTAGAAGTGCCGTACCCACCACCAATCAGGTTCGCCACCCATGGGGGGTATCTTTGGCCAAGTAGACCAATCTCCCCCCCCAGAGTAAACCATGTGCTCTCACCAAGCTTACCTGGGAGGGACCGGTGCCAACCGAACCAGGGTCTGAATGTGCCGCTGCAGCTTCCATGGTTCTGGTGTTTTTGTCCTCAGCGCTCCGAGATACACCACTAGGCTCCGGCTCCTACATAGCCACCGCCGCGCCTTTTTGAAACATGGGAACGATGTTTCCGGCGCCCCCTGATGACGCGCTTCCGCCCGGGACCTCACTTCCCTTCCTTGGAGCGCAGTGGCTCCGCCCCTCCAGCGTCGAACCCGGAAGTGCTGTATCCACAGCGCGGTCCATGGCGTCTCTCGCCTTTCACCGCTTCTTCCGGAGCCTGAGGCATGAACACACCGCCGTCAACCAGGGGTCCCACTCTCGCTGAGCCAAGGCAGCGGTGACCATCAGCGACGCTCTCTACCCCTGGGCCAGAGGCGTGCTGTAGGAGGTAGGTTCAGCTCTCACTTCCACCAAGGAAGAAACTGGGGAAAAAAATAGCCACGTTCCCAAATGTGCTCCTTCCCGTCCGGCAGGAAACACAAAAAAACTGAGGAGAAGGCCTGGAGGACCTCCTTTTATGATTTGGGGGAATGTGTTTCCTGTCCCGGAGGGAGGAGCCATATATCTCAGGGCTGTCCTGGAAGACGAGGGGGGAAATACATATACATAAATATCACTAATATATAATCTGATGAGTCCAAAATAGATCACCAATGTGCACTAGGTGTACACTTGTATAAAGTCCCAATAATTAGTGTAGATTCCAGTCAGTCCAGTGAACAAAATCTTGATAACTGAAATGATATTCAATCCTTCGCCATACATAAATCTCTACCATCACCCAAAGTGCACAGATGATAAATGCGCTTACCAGATGCACCTGACTTCTTTAATGAAAAAGAAAGTCAGATAGAGCATTTGCAGGATAGTGCCTGCATACACACCAATCAGACAGGAAAATTTGAATACCTCTCCCTCGGAGTTACAGACAAAATATGGAAAAAAAGAATAGGAAGATCCATCGCATAATACTGTTTATTTAAAAATTACCAATAATATAAAACAGCCAATTGGCCTCTTACATTAAAACATGCCTATCATGGCACCGGGGCTGCACGCTCGTCTGTGTAACCACTCAACTTTCACCTCCGTGGTGGCATGCGTTCCACCCAGTGGCACCAAACAACCAGAGTACCAGAACTAGCTTCGGACAAACACGTGACAAAGTTTTTGGTTGTAACACGACAAAATGTGAAAATTTTTAAGGGACTGTAATAGTGTTGTCCCGATACCACTTTTTTAGGACCGAGTACAAGTACCGACACTTTTTTCCAAGTAGTCGCCGATACCGAATACCGATACTTTTTTTAAATGTGTCCCCGAATGCAGCCATGTCCCCCACATATGCAGCCATGTCCCTCCAGCCATGTCCCCCACATATGTAGCCATGTCCCCCACATATGCAGCCATGTCCCTCCAGCCATGTCCCCCACATATGCAGCCATTTCCCCCCAGCCATGTCCCCCACATATGCAGCCATGTCCCTCTAGCCATGTCCCCCCAGCCATGTCCCCCACATATGCAGCCATGTCCCTCCAGCCATGTCCCCCCATACCTAGCCGCCGAAAGCCGCTGCCTCCGCACGGAGAACATCACAGCATTCATTTGAATAGCTGTTTTGCCCGCGCGTATAGACACTCCCCCTTGCTCGGGATTGGACAGATCACGATCACCCATCCAATCCCGAGCAAGGGGGAGTGTCTATACGCAGCGGGAACACTACAGCTATTCAAATGAAAGCTGTGATCTTCCCGCACGCCATTTAACCCATGCGGTGGCTTTCGATGCGGCGGGGGGGGGGGGGGGGAGGGGGTATTCTATTTAGGTATCGGGGTATTTGCAGGAGTACAAGTACTCCCGAAAATACTCGGTATCGGGACAACCCTAGACTGTACTATTGACTACAGCATTAAGAGTATATAGAGTCTTTAATACCACTGAATGAAACTATATCTACCACCTTGCTACTGTTGCATTTATGTTATATCTCAGTTACTGGTGTATCTAGGTGGATCCTCAACACTCTTCTCTCCTTTACAAAAAAATGAAAGTCTCCTCTTACCCGGTGATGTGAGGGGCGGCCGGTTCTCCATCATGATGTCCTTGTAGTGATCCTTGTGTCCTTCTATATACTCCCACTCCTCCATGGAGAAATAAACAGTCACATCCTGACACCTTATAGGAACCTGACAACACACAATGATACAGTCACCATCCATACACCTCCCTTGTCTCTTACTGGATAATATCTCTCAGAATTCCCAGCACTGCTCACCTCTCCTGTCAGCAGATCAATGATCTTCTGGGTGACCTCTAGGATCTTACTGTCTTTGTTTTTCTCAGGTATCAGAGAGGAAAGTTGAGACTTTGTTATTAGGCTCGGGTTTCTGCTCCACCCCCTTGAAATATGACATGTTGTGTTGTCATTGATCTTCTTCAGAGGTCCATAATTCTATAACATAACCGATAAATAATAACCTACAAATGTCCCTTAACATTCTGAAGGCACTTGTTTACTGCTAAAAGACTTTAATGATACTATTTATAATTTAGCCACAATCCTCCTCACCTCTCCTGCCAGGTCTCTGTTTTATTAATGGTGATGAGTGATGACATGTGACCCTCCCAGAATCCTCCTCACCTCTCCGGTCAGTAGGTAGATGATCTCCAGGGTGAGATTTAATATCTTCTCCGTCATATATCTTTGCTCCTTCTCCATCCTCATTGATGAGGCTGGAAATTGACTCTGCTCCTCGTGGGAGGGACCAAATAAGATGTGACCTCTGAGGGATGAATACACAGCAGATTAAAATGAATCCAAAACTTCAAGAGCATGTGATTGAAGTGTAAAAAATGCTTTATTAGATGGACAGTAAAAGTAACCTTTCATTTGTTACTCCAGTCTACATCTAGTTGAAAGATCAAATGTAACTGTTTTGCTTTACTTTTCAAGGAGACTGAAAAAGCAAGAAAAGGATGTGGCCAAGCAAAGAAAAGTACCGTATATACTCGAGTATAAGCCGAGTTTTTCAGCACATTTTTTTGTGCTAAAAATGCCCCCCTCGGCTTATACTCGAGTCACCTTTTTGTGCCTGATCTCCCGGATTTTGGGGACCCTGTACTGGCCCGCCGTAGGTCCCCTGAACACATATAGCCCCATTTCTCCTCTACAAGTGTGCAAAGTTTTTTGTCTGGGGGACCTACAGCTGGGGAGCACCGATTTTTCAAACCCGGGCAGCCCTTCCATAGTCTCCCATGTTAAACATTAGTCTAGTCATGGGCACAGAGAGGCATGGGCACCGTGCGGCATGCACATGAACACAGTGAGGCAAAGTGAGGCACAGTGCTTTGATTGGCATTCAGAAAAAAGCATGTCAAATGCCACATTTTGAAGCAAGTGTAAACGAGCCCTTAAGGCAGTGTTTCTCAACTCCAGTCCTCAAGCCCCCCCAACAGGTCATGTTTTCAGGATTTCCCTCAGATGAAAAGGCTGTGGGAATTACTAAGGCAGTGAAACTGATTAAATAACCTGTGCAAAATAATGGAAAGCCTGAAAACCTGACCTGTTGGGGGGCCTTGAGGACTGGAGTTGAGAAACACTGCCTTAAGGGAAGACAGGGGAGCTTGCCCACTCTAGCATCCTTGATAAGAATCCCCCAAAGGTCATGCAGATCAAAGGCATCAAGTACAAGGGTTCCACAGGGCAGCACTTGAACCAAAGTACCCCACTTCTATCTACAGACATGAAGGAAATCTAACAATTCAAAATGATTAACCATCAGTTTTGAAACCAGCTGATGTAATTACTTACGGAGAATGAACTTTCTTTATCTTTTAGGCCGGGTTCACATATGCCTGACTGCAGTTCCCAAGCACAAGGTTTGGTGCGTCCCTGGTTCATTGGTGAATCAGTTCTGAATTTTTTCCTGAATTGCACCCAAAGACGCATAGGACCCCTTTTGAATGTGGCCACCCCAGACATGTGTGAAGCGGCTTTATTAAGAGCGGGTCACCCTCGCCTGTCATGCAAATTGGATGCGGGTTGAACCCAGCCTCAATCTATGCCTTGGTTCCCCTGTAAGTTGGTGGCATGACCACTCCTCAGGTTTCCTGTTTTAGGGTGGCTCCATTCTCTTGCAACATCCTATGGAGCCACCCTTCCATGCAGGGACCAGAGTTGTGTCTCCCTACACTGTGTGTATCAATAGAAACATACAGCCCAGTAGCCTGAAAAGGCACTCAGCTGCTCCCCGCCACCCAAATTCTCCAGCCGAACTATCCTTCCTGACTGGAAGTTTAGGGAAGCACTAGAGAGGCTTCCGGTTCTTCATTCATCCGGAAGGAATCTACAAATAGCCGTTGATAGTAGAGAAATCTTCTGAGATGAAAAAAAAAACACATCCGGTCTCCTGGGGACACCAAAAAATGGAGGCGTGCTGGTTGTGGGCGGGGTTATCCTGTACTGGTCAATGGCTTTTTTGTTGCCAGCGTCCAGTTCTCCTATATATGGCCGTATAACCCGGCAGTCTATGAATTCCTGTGTCCCTCAAAGAACGACAAAGAAATATAGATATTATAATAATTAGAAGCACAATAAAGAATAATATAGTCACATATCTATTTGCAGCCCCCACTTCCACCATCATTATCCCCATTACTGCCCCTCATCCATGACCCCCCCCCCACAATGACCTCCCATCACACAATACAGGACCACATCAGCACTGACCAGCCTCCTCTCTATTATCAGCCGCAACAGGAAGTGAACGTCCTATTTCCGGCCTGTGGCTCCAGCATTTCCTTTGTTTGCGTTCCTTGGTTACCTAGCAACGCGAAGCAGTCAGGGCTGTGCGGCTGCGCAGAGCAGACAGGAGAAAGCCAGCTAACCAATCAGCGGGTGGCCGCTAGAGGGCGAACTATCCACTAATAGTTAGAGAAGCAGGCGGCCATCTTCCTGGAGCACTCATACTGCAGACACTGTCCAGATGATAGGATCTTCTGTTAGGTGTTGGAGGATCACAGACATTTTCTTGTAGACCAAATCTCCAGCTAAGCTCGTCTGTGTCTGCAAATTACTTCTGATTTACAGTTGGAGACTGTCACTAACTGCATGGGAGGTAATGCACATGTATTGCTGGGAATGATTGTGTTTATTAATATAATATTTTATTTGTAATAGAAGAGACAGTTCATGGAAAATGTAGCAGCTTTCTCTCTGCCCTTTTTATTAAATTTGATAATGCGGGGGGAATAAAACAACTTCTTTGGTTATAGATTGCTGGATAATTACTTCCTGGAAATTATGGATGGCCGCAGTGTGTGGTGGGGGCTGTCAAATTACTAGCTAGTCTATAGACCTGGGACTCAATGCAGGGATGGTGGGAACCCCTCATAATGGCCACAGTGGGTGTACAGACCCAGGAACTCAGCACAGGGATGGTAGGAACCCCTCATAATGGCCACAGTGGGTGTACAGACCAGGGAACTCAGCACAGGGATGGTGGGAACCCCTCATAATGGCCACAGTGGGTGTACAGACCCAGGAACTCAGCACAGGGATGGTAGGAACCCCTCATAATGGCCACAGTGGGTGTACAGACCAGGGAACTCAGCACAGGGATGGTGGGAACCCCTCATAATGGCCACAGTGGGTGTACAGACCCAGGAACTCAGCACAGGGATGGTAGGAACCCCTCATAATGGCCACAGTGGGTGTACAGACCCAGGAACTCAGCACAGGGATGGTGGGAACCCCTCATAATGTCCACAGTGGGTGTACAGACCAGGGAACTCAGCACAGGGATGGTGGGAACCCCTCATAATGGCCACAGTGGGTGTACAGACCCAGGAACTCAGCACAGGGATGGTAGGAACCCCTCATAATGGCCACAGTGGGTGTACAGACCAGGGAACTCAGCACAGGGATGGTGGGAACCCCTCATAATGGCCACAGTGGGTGTACAGACCAGGGAACTCAGCACAGGGATGGTAGGAACCCCTCATAATGAGCACAGCAGGTGTACAGACCAGGGAACTCAGCACAGGGATAGTGGGAGCCCCTCATGATGGTCACAGCAGGTGTACAGACCTGGAAACTCACCACAGGGTTGGTGGGAGCCCCTCATGATGGTCACAGCAGGTTTACAGACCCGGGAACTCAGCACAAAGTTGGTGGGAACCCCTCATAATGGGCACAGCAGGTGTACAGAACTGGGAACTCACCACACGGATGGTGGGAACCACTCATAATGGGCACAGACCCAGGAACTCGGCACAGGGATGGTGGGAACCTTTCATAATGGGCACAGCAGGTGTACAGACCCGGAAACTCAGCACAGGGATGGTGGGAAGTTCTGATAATGGGCACAGCGGGTGTACAAACCCAGGAACTCAGCATGGGGATGGTAGGAACCCCTCATAGGTTATAGATTGCTGAATAGTTATATTACTTACCGGCTGTCATCCTGGAAATTATGGATGTCTGCAGTGTGGGATGGTGGGGGGCTGTCAAATAACTAGCTAGTCTATAGACCTGGAACTCAATGCAGGGATGGTGGGAACCTTTCATAATGGGCACAGCAGGTGTACAGACCCGGAAACTCAGCACAGGGATGGTGGGAAGTTCTGATAATGGGCACAGCGGGTGTACAAACCCAGGAACTCAGCATGGGGATGGTAGGAACCCCTCATAGGTTATAGATTGCTGAATAGTTATATTACTTACCGGCTGTCATCCTGGAAATTATGGATGTCTGCAGTGTGGGATGGTGGGGGGCTGTCAAATAACTAGCTAGTCTATAGACCTGGAACTCAATGCAGGGATGGTGGGAACCTTTCATAATGGGCACTGCAGGTGTACAGACTCAGGAACTCAGCATGGGGATGGTAGGAACCCCTCATAATGGGCATAGTGGGTGTACAGACTTGGGAACTTGGCACAAAGTTGGTGGGAACCCCTTATAATGGTCACAGCAGGTGTACACACCCGGGTGCAGGGGTCGTGGGAACTGCCCCCTAATTGAAGCGACCCTCTAAGATTAAGGGATGATAACCTTTGTGCCCTCCACTGTTTTAAATGGCTGCTGATGTGACCTTCTTCTAACCTGGCCCCTTTCACACTTGTCTCACGATTTTGGATTGCAAAATCATATGACAAGTCATTCTTCATTATTTTCAATGGCTACCATTTTATACTGGCACGACTTTACGTTGTGCCTACTTCAAAGTAGTCCTTGGTCCGATTTTGATGCCACTTACACAGGCATTCATTGAAATCGCAGCTGCAAATCGCGGCCGCGAAATTGCGGTAAAATCGCGCGTCTTTGAAGTCGTACAAGTGTGAAAGGGGGCTTGGCGCACACATTTGGCAAACTTCTTCTTCTCTTGTCTCTATAGGTAGGCAAGGAATGGGCCCTGGCTGTGTAGATCTTTTCCAAAAACCTGTAGAGCCCATCCGTGTAGAAGAACCAGACTCTGGTGTTTGGCTTCACGGTAATGGAAACCTAACAAACTGTTTGTATCTTTTTTTGGGGGGGGGTCTGGGACCCTTACAAAGTTTCATATATTACTTGTCTTGCCCTATGCATATTTTTTACTATAGAATCTCAATGCTGAGGATGGCGAAGGAGTGGAGTCACATGACCGAGAGGCTCCTAAACCTCACCCTGGAAATCATCTACCTGCTGACCGGAGAGGTGAGGAGGATTCTGGGAGGGTCATTAAACAGACAGGTAACCATGTCAATATATGACACTTATCCCATTACATTAGGATTATGGACCAATAAAAGATTCCAGCGATCCAACTCCCTCCCTGAGACCCGAGTCCAACAACGACAAGAAGATTCTAGAAGTCACCCAGAAGATCATTGATCTGCTGACAGGAGAGGTGAGCGGTGCCGGGAATTCTGGGATATTATCCAGTAACAGACAAGGGATGTGTCTGGATGGTGACTGTATCATTGTGTGTTGTCAGGTTCCTATAAGATGTCAGGATGTCACTGTCTATTTCTCCATGGAGGAGTGGGAGTATATAGAAGGACACAAGGATCTCTACAAGGACCTCATGATGGAGAACCGGCCGCCCCTCACATCACCGGGTAAGAGGAGACTTTCATCTCTTGTGTAGTGCTAAAGGGCTGTTGGATTTCAGGCCTTTTGCTTCCACACAGCACCCTAAGCCAGGCAAAAGGGATTTTCACACTCTCTCCAATTAATCATTAATCAGTCTAGACCACTGATGGTGAACCTTGGCACCCCAGATGTTTTGGAACTACATTTGTCATGATGCTCATGCACTCTGCAGTGTAGTGGAGCATCATGGGAAATGTAGTTCAAAAACATCTGGGGTGCCAAGGTTCACCATCAGTGGTCTAGGGGATTTGAGTTTTAAGGTTTATTATAGAACGTTTCACTTGGATGGGGATCAGGGATACATGAGTTGCCCAGAACTTTAAACAAACATTGAGGACCTTCTAAAGTCTCTGGCTGCAATCAATTAACTCCAAACTGAGCTGCACACGAGTGGGAGTGATGGTGCAGCTCAGTGGCGGCTATGGCTCCAAATCCTTTTTTTTGGGGCGGGGGGCACAAATAGGGCTGGGGAAAAAATAGTTTTGAATCAGGATCGCGGCAGACTAGGCCGAAGCTTCGGCCTCGCCTAAAAACTCCTGCCCGCAGCTCCTTAGGACCAGCGCGGTGTTTATCAGAAAAAACAACAACTTGATTCTAATCAAGTTTTTTGGGGGGCCAAATTCGCCCAGCTTTAGGCGCAAACAAACTGAATTAAAAAAAAAAAAACATCAAATGCTGCCACTGTGCCAAATGCTGTCTGTGTGCCCATTAAATGCTGCCAGTGTGACCCGCCCTGCCCCCTCGACGTCTGTTCGGCACTTACACTGTCTTGGTGGGGCAGCGGGTGTGGCGACGAGTGGGGTCCTTCATGTCTCCTGTGGGCACTTTCCTCACTGTCCTCATCTCCGACTGCCGTCCTCTCGTCCCATCAGGCGTCCAATAGTGGCGCCTGTTGTTTCAGCCAGTCAGGTGACAGGGTAACCAGACCCGGTGCACCCGATTGGTTGAGAGGCGGGTCAGTGTTAGGGAAGCAATGTATTCGGTTCCCTAACACAACACTGAGTAATCACCGAATGCAAAGCAGTGCGCCCTCTGTTTACCCTTTTGGAAGCCTATTAGAGCCCACGGCTCGAATCAGGAAGCCTATTAGAGCCTATGGCTCTAATCAGGCACTTCCAAAACACACCCGCCACTGTAATTTCTATGCCTGCCGCTCGACAAGGGGTTAGGCACATGAATAGGGGGTGGCAGTGGCGACCATAGATAGATTCATGCAAATGCATGAATCTATCTATGTGAGAGAGCAGGAGAACGGGCCGGCGCTCCTACGCCCTTTATGGATGCACTGCCACTGGTGCAGCTAGAAACACATAAAAGTTGCAGATACAGTACCTAGCTGCTCTTGACCCAAGCTAGAGATATTTGGGTGCTCCTGGCTGTCTTGTACTTGCACTAAAGCTGTGTTCCAGACATGTGAGGTGTTGCACTTCCCTGTCCTCCTTTGTAGCTTTGGGTGTGGTGGCTGGTAGCTCCTAGAATCCAGAAAGCTGCTGTACAGACCTCTCTGCTGCACAGATTCTGATTTTGCTTAATGTCTGCAGCTATACCTGGCTGAGACTGGGCTGAATGAAAGATTAAGGCTTCCCACTTCTCGCTCGCTTTCTTGGTCTCTTCTTCTGAGCCCCCCAGCACAGGGGTCTCCTTCAGACAACTGGACTCCAGGCTCTGCTCCCAGACTGCAAGGCTTCTGAGTATTTATGGCTTGTCTCTCCACCTTCTGGATCTTACCTCCCAGGGATTGATGGAAACTCCATAAATATTCAGGCTGCCTGCAGCCTCTTTCCCTCCACCCACATAGATTCTGGAACTATCAAAAAAGTTCAAGAAGATAGCGGGAGGTTACAGAGCCACAGCCCTTTGAAGCACTGCGCAACCTCCTAAACAAATTAACCCATTCTCCTCTGCCTACAGGGGAGCCAAACAAAATGGGACAGATTCAGATAGAATCGCGTAACTTTCCGGCGGCGTAGCGTATCTCATTTACACTACGCTACCGTAACTTTGAGAGGCAGGTGCCGTATTTACAGAGAACTTGTGCCCAAAGTTACGGCGGCGTAGTGTAAATGTGCAGGTGTAAGCCCGCGTAATTCAAAGTAGGCTGGTAGTGGGCGTGTTGTATGTAAACTAATCGTGATCCCACGTAAATGACGCGCCAAACGAACTGCGCATGCGCCGGCCGTGGACGTATCCCAGTGCGCATGGTCCATAATCACGTCGGAAATATTCATTGATATCGACGTGAACGTAACTTACGCCCAGCCCCATTCCCGAACGACTTACGCAAACTACGTAAACGACGTACAATTTGACGCTGTTCCGACATCCATACTTAACATGGGCTGCACCTCATATAGCACTCATATAGCAGGGGTAACTTTACGCCGGTCGAACGCCTACGTAAACGACGTATATCAATACGACGAGCGCAACTAAGTCTCATGCTTGTGGCGGTCAAGAGTCTTGCTATACGTCATGGGACTTGTAGTTCTGTAACAGCTGGAGGTCCGCTAATTGCATATCCCTGCCCTAGATACACATCCTTTGATATAAAGACATAAAAACCTTATATTCAGTCAGTGTGTGTTTCCTACAGATGGATCCAGTAACAGAAATCCCCCAGAGAGATGTCCCCGTCCTCTGTATTCCCGGGACTCCACACAGGAACATCAGGAGATTCCAGAGGACCATCAGGTAAGAGCTATTCAGATATTCTACATGACCCATCTAAAGGCCCGGTGAACCCTGATTAGTAAAGTTGTTGTATTGCATAGGATGAACATCCGATTCATGTTAAAATCACAGAAATGGAAAAAAAGTGTTCACAGACTGATGTGCAATGTAAGGAGGAGGATTTTCCTACAGAAGGATCCAGTAACAGAAATCCCCCAGAGAGATGTCCCCGTCCTCTGTATTCCCGGGACTCCACACAGGAACATCAGGAGATTCCTCAGAAGGGTCAGGTGACCGCTGCTCTGACAGGTTCCCTTTAATCATCTCTATTTAATTTGCCACCATCCTTTTGCAATTAAAAAAAAAAATAAGCCTACCAGGTGTTGGGGGCAGGGGGAGTGGCACAAAATATTTTCTGCCCTCTGTCCCGTCTATGACTTCAATAGTGACCTATTATGTAGACTGATGTTTGGTGGGGCAATTGGATAACCCATGAAGGTCTAAGAAACTTAAAGCGGTTGTAAACCTTAGCTATGAAATGTGAACACATTTAAAAATGCCTTTTCCCGGCACTCAGGACACTTAAGTGTAGTACTTTGGCAGGGATTGTAGGCTGCCCTGGACTCGTGGGCTATTGTGCGTACTACCGCCGCAGTACGATAAACCGGAAGTTCGGGACCCAGAAGCAAAGTGACCAGAAAGGCGCCTCGACGTACGTTTCGTCTTACAACGTCATCAGGAAGCAATGCTCACGGAAACGCAAGTCTTTTATCGGCATTCCTTTTCTCACACTGACAGCGTAAGGAAAAAGAGAGCCAATAACCAGCTTGTGTAAAAAGGACATCGACACTTATTGTCAGTGTCCTGATTATCAGTGCCCACCATTGCTGCCAATCAATGTTGCCTATCGGTGCCTTTTCGATGCTGCCTATCTGTGCAGCTTCATCAGTGCTGCGTCATCAGGCTGCACTGATGGGCACTGATGAGGAGGCAATGATAGGCTGCACTGATGGGCACTGATGAGGCGGCAATGATAGGCTGCACTGATGAGGCAGCACTATCAGTGCACATCAGTGAAGGAGAAAAATTACCTGTTTGTAACAAACTATGGAAAATATTTGTTTATTTATAAAAATAAAAAAAATTGGCCTAGGCAGAGGGTAAAAGTGTCCGGTAGGCAACTAGTTAATATTTTCTTTTTTTTTCTTTGCATGCAGGATGAAGACCTAATTATTTGTAAAGTGGAAGCTTTGGGTGGTGAAGAGAACAATGTGAGGGGTGATGAGCTGTGGGAGGAGGAGGAAATCCCTCCAGAGATCTACACAAGTAAGTGAGTCACACAATGCCAATAATTATTGCATTTAAAGTGTACCTGTCAATCCAGGCACAAAAAACATTCATAAACAATACCACTGTCACTGTGCTGTACCTCACCTGTGCAGAGAGCAGAGCTGTGGGAGGGGCCCAGTAGGTCCACCCGCTACAGGCGTGGGGTAGAGACAAGACCAGTCACCCTGCACAAGAAAAAGGAGCAGCAGTGAGCGGTCTTTATTACAAGAAGCTCCGACACAGGGACAAAGTTTCTTGTATTTAGACAATATTTGCTAAGCTAGAGTGAGGAAGGGTTGTCACATTTATTTTGGCCAGATATGTCCCCATTAGGGAGATTCTACCTCATTTCCTGTACTGGTGACCATATGGGAAATGAGGATGTCTCCTGAGGGAACCTAGACGGCAATAAAACAGAGGTTCTAATCCCCCCCCCAAAAAAAAATGAAAGAAAAGGTAAAGGGGAATGCCCTTTAACACATGTGTCAAAGACAAGGCCCATGGGCCAAATCTAGCCAGTCTGGTCATTTAATGTGGTCCTCTCACCTCTCTTGCAGCTGCGGCACTCCCTCATCTCCGCCCCCACATTGTCTCAGCAGCCGGTCATAACTCCTCCACCAGATCTTGTGATTGTCTGTGCAGCTGCCCCCCCCCCCCCGAACTCAGCAGTCAGCAACAGTGAGGAGGTCGGAACTCCTCCTACAGATCCAGTGCTTCTCCACGCAGCTACAGAGATGCTCATCTCTGCCCTCCCCCATCTTGGCAGTCAGCAGCAGAGAGTAGGACTCCTCCTACAGATCCTGCACCTTCTCTGCGCAGCAGCAGCACCCCCTTGTCTCCCCCCTCCCCTGGTCTTGGCATTCAGCAGACTTCTGCCCACCTTTGGTCCTCCTCCAGACCCTGCACGTTCTTCCCAGCTCCGTCCCCAGCTTCTTCACAGCAGCGGCACAAGGTAGGGAAGGTGCACTATGATGCAAGGGATGGTGACTCTTGACATCTGATGGGGGGGGGGGGGGGGGGGGGATAGGGCAGATACAACTGGTAACTATAATGCTGATGCAGTCCACATCCACAATGAAATTGAGTTTGACACCCCTGACCTACAGTATAGCTTCTTGTTTTCTTTGCCTTCTATGGTTTGGGAACAGCAACACATTTTACATTTATTTTTTTATAATAATAACATATATATATATATATATATATATATTTATATATATATATTAATATATATATTGATGATGATAATAATGATAATATTATTCTTAATATAAATATATATATATATATATATATATATATCTTATGCCGCGCACACACGATCGGTTAAACCAATGAGAATAGTCTGATGGACCGTTTTCATCGGTCAAAACCGATCGTGTGTGGGCGCCATCGGTTATTTAACCATCGATTAAAAAAAAAAAAACAAGTTGTCAAAACCGATCGTTAGTAGGCACGACCATCGGTTAAAAATCCACGCATGCTCAGAATCAAGTCGCGGCATGCTTGGAAGCATTGCACTTAGTTTTTTTCAGCACGTCGTTGTGTTTTACATCACCGCGTTCTGACACGATTGGTTATTTAACCGATGAAAGCGGTCCATCAGACCGTTTTCATCGGATGGACTGATCGTGTGTGTACGTGGCATTAGTCACCAGACAGGAGGTGAGGAAAAGCTTTTGCACTGGGACATAATAGGGTGCTTCTCTTCTGTACACTGTTGGTTGAAGTTGTGTGTTAATTTTTGATTTTATATATATATATATATATATATATATATATATATATACATATATATATGTATATCTGTGTGTATGTATATATATATAATATAATTTTTGTATTATAAATAATATTATTATTAAATATATATATGTGTATATATGTTATTATTATAATTAATAATAATAATAAAAAAAAAATATATATATATATATATATATATATATATATATATATATATATATATATATATATATATATACACACATATACACATTTTATATATTGTTATATATTTGAATATTTCAGAGCAGCACCTGGTTACCTTTTGGGATGGTGAAATAGAAGATGATGACGTGGCAGCAGATTCTACAGAAGAAAGCATCCTGACCCCTACTCTCCATCCTGTGATTAGCAGTGCAGATCTGTCATCTGATCCCTCTGTATGTGGGGGAAGTTTTCCGAACGCTTGCCCCAACTTCCAAGATACGACAGGTGGAGCCCCAGAGAGCTTCCTGTGCTCTGAGTGTGGTAAACTCTTTACCAAGAGAGCAGAATTCATCTCGCACCAGAGATCTCACGAAGTGGACAAGCAGTACGCGTGTTCCGAATGTGGCGCGTGTTTTACGAGAAGAAAATGTCTTCTTGACCACCAGAGGACTCACTTGGGCCAAAAGCTCTTTCAGTGCGCTGAATGCGGCAAACGTTTCACCCAAAAGTCTTACCTTCTGAGGCACCAAACGAGCCACACTGGGGAGAAGCCCTTTTCCTGCTCTGAGTGCGGCAAAGGTTTTATATGGAAGTCCCACCTCGATAGACATCAGAAAATTCACACCGGAGAAAAGCCCTTTTCCTGTATGGTGTGCGGGAAAGGGTTCATCCAGACTTCAACCCTGGCCAACCATCTTCGAACTCATACCGGGGAGAAGCCATACTCATGCGAAATCTGTGGGAAGTTTTTCACTGACAAGTCCAATTTTTTGAGGCACGAGATTATCCACACCGGAGCCTACCCATATTCTTGCAATGAATGTGGCAGAAGGTTCATAAAGAAGTCTCAGCTTAAGAAACACGGGAAAACTCACGCAGGGTTGGAAGCCAAGAAGATGCAGTAGACGTTGGCCCATGAAGGAGTTATGTTGTGTTCTATGCATATGTTTGGTTTCCCCCAGGAGTTCAATCACAGCTGGCTGGCTTCACAGTATTGTGAACAGATCATGTAGTGCACAAAACTTTACTCAGGTTGTACCGGGCCCAGGGAGACTAGAGAGCTATGGGTCCACCAGAATCAGTGATGGCCAGGCTTACAGACAAAATTAAGTCTAAATACTTAAGGCGGAGGTTCACCCAACAAAAAAATTTTTTTTGGATGTCACAATGTAGAGTATAGGATTTCCTATCATCTGTGCCCAGTCTTGCCACACAGAGTTAATCCAGATCTGAGAAATCCTCTTTATTGTTTAGTGAAAATTAACAGAATTCCAGATAAAAACTTGCCAAATTATAAAGTCCGTTTCTCTCTTCTTGCTTTGAGTGACAGGTTATTTACATATCTAGCTTGGACATGTTTATTCATATGTTAAATTATGCTTATCATAATATGAGGTATAAAAAGTGAGAAATCCACCCCTCCCCCCACATAACACATCCTGGTAATATACAATGAACTTTGGATCACCTCATATTATGATAAGCATAACATAACATATGATAAACATGTCCAAGCTAGATATGTAAATAACCTGTCACTCAAAGCAAGAAGAAGAGAGAAACAGACTTTATAACTTGGCAAGTTTTTATCTGGAATTCTGTTAATTTGCACTGATCATTAAAAGAGGATTTCTCAGCGCTGGATTAACTCTGTGTGGCAAGACTGGGCACAGATGATAGGAAATCTTATACTCTACATTGTGACATCAAAAAAAATAAAAAATTGGGGGGTTTACATCCACTTTAAAGCGGAGGTTCACCCAAATAACATCTATTTAAGACCAATTTTTTTTATACTTCTAACATGTACAGTAGGCACTTTTTTTTTAGGCTGTACATACCTTATTATCGCTATTTTCAATCCGGCTTCCGGGTACTCACCCTCGCGGGAGTAGGCGTTTCTATGCTGTGCCGCAATGTAATCTGGGAGTTCGCCCAGATGATTGATGTCCTTCAAAAAAAGTTCCCCCCGGTGAATAAGGCCCGCCCCCCCCCCCGTATTGCATAGGCGCGTCACCAGAGTCACAGAGTTTCCGAAAGTAGCCGAATATACGACACCTGCGCAGTCAGCTCTACATGGCTCCTAGTCAGTGCGCAGGCACCGTGTAGAGCTGACTTGTGGCTCCTTTCGGAAACTCTGACTCTCGTGACCTGCCTACGCAATACGGGGGGGAGCTTATCCACCGGGGGGAATTTTTTCTGAAGGACATCAATCATCTGGGCGAACTCCCAGATTACATTGCGGCACAGCATAGAAACACCTACTCCCGCGGGAGTGAGTACCCGGAAGCCAGATTGAAAATAGCGATAATAAGGTATGTACAGCCTAAAAAAAAAAGTGCCTACTGTACATGTTAGAAGTATAAATAATTTGGTCTCATATAGATGTTATTTGGGTGAACCTCCACTTTAAGGTTATTTTTTCTTTTGTTCACTTTGACCATCTCCGAAGGTATACGGTGTAGCATTGAATAGCGTGAGCCAACCTCCCTGGCAAAATTGGTCAATAGAACATATCAACTTGCTACAAGCATGGCTTTGGAAAAGAGAAAACCTTGGTTATGCCTTGTACACACAAGCGGAATTTCCGACGGAAGCTTTTCATCGGATATTAGGTCCTTGTGTATGCCCTATGGGACTTTTTCTGTCGGAATTGGATAGAGATTAGAAAGCAAGGAGATTGGGACTTTAAATGAGGATCCGGACATCCTCATTTAAAGTCCCAATCTCCTTGCTTTCTAATTGTATTAGGGATGGAAGCGCAGACATGTGCTTCATTTAAAGTCCCACCTATGCAGATGCATAGTTCCCCCCTTCCATTGTTGAATTAGATAGAGAACACATGTTCTCAATTTTTCCGATTACAAAAATTTTCCGTTCGTCTTGATTCAATTGATAGAATCAAGTCGACGCATGCTCGGAAGCATTGAACTTCATTTTTCTCGGCGGTAGTGTTGTACGTCACTGCGTTCTTGACGGTCGGAATTTGGTGTGACCAAAGAAACGTCAGAGTTTATTCTGACGGGAAAACCGGTCGCGTGTACAGGGCATAAGGCTATGCAAAGTGAAGTAAATTTAGACCCTCAATGTGAGGAGTTGCCTAATTTTAAAGTTAGTCCATAGGAGTCACGCCCAACACCACTGCTATTGGCATATGGTGTCCATCTGAGAACATTATTTCCTAGAAGCATCATGATACAGACAAGTCCCCTCCACCACTATCTTAGACAAAGTTGCCTTAGTACAGTGGTCTCTAAACTGCGCCTCGGGGGCCGGATGTGGCCCTTTCCTTGCCTTTATCTGCCCGTCAGGCAATATTGCACCAACTGACACCAATGATGGGACACCATTCCCTCTACTGCTACTAAAACCATCAATGGAGTACTATTCTCCTCATTGTTATCAAGAATAGGTCACTCTTTCTCTAATTAAAACCAATGATGGGGCACTGATGCTGGGGCATTTTTTCTTCTCACTGGGCACAGTCCGGCCCCCCCCCCCCGAAGGCCTGAAGGACAGTAAACTGGCCCTTTGCTTTAAAAGTTTGGAGACCCCTGTCATAGTATGTGTTAATAAAACTGGGAGATTACAAGTTAGGCTGTTTCTATAGTTGGGGGTTGAAATATCTCAATTATCTCTAAGATGGGACCATTTATGATAGTACAGCTATCCTTTAACCACCTCAACACCGGACACTTTCACCCCCTTCCTGCCCAGGCCAATTTTCAGCTTTCAGCGCTGTCGCACTTTGAATGACCATTACATGGTCATACAACACTGTACCTAAATAAAGTTTTTATGATCTGTTCCAAGTGCGCTAAAATGTGGCCTCATCATATAGACTGGCTCCCCAAGCCGTATGAAGACAAAAAGCTTGCAGGGAAAATACATTTTAAAGGTCTTCTTTTTTTTTTTTTTCTTTAGAAATTTCAGTTTTGCTGCAGCAGGTTCTATACATGGTATAGATGGGTCACTTTACAGGCAGACTAAGGGGACCCCCCAGACACTATATTTAACCACTTCCCTACCCGCCCAGTCATGACGTCCACAGATGGGATCATCCTGGGTGGCCATCATATGACGTCCTGGGCTTCCCGGCCTTCTAGCGGTTGTCCGCCGGACACCTGCGATTGCCCGCACTCACTAGGGAACATATTTAACCCCTTCCTCGCCCCCTAGTGTTAACCCCCTACCTGCCAGTCACATTTACACAGTAATCAGTGCAGTTTTATAGCACCAATCACTGTACAAATGTGAATGGTCCCAAAAATGTGTCAAACGTGTCCGATATGTCCGTCGCAATGTCACGGTGACAATAAAAATCCCATTACTAGAAAAAAAAAAATGCAATAAAACTATCCCCTATTTTGTAGACGCTATAACTTTTGCGCAAACCAATCAATATATGCTAATTGCGATTTATTATTATTTTTTTTACCAAAAATATGTGGAAGAATACATATCGGCCTAAACTGGTAAAATGTTTTTTTTAAATTGTGATATTTATTAAATCAAAAAGTAAAACATGTTGTTTTTTTTCCAAAATTGTCGCTCTTCTTTTGTTTATAGCGGAAAAAATAAAAACCGCAGAGGTGACCAAATACCACCAAACGAAAGCTCTATGTGTGGGGAAAAAAAATATACCAATTTTGTTTGGGTGCCACGTAGCAGAACCGCGCAGTTGCCAGTTAAAGCGACGCAGAGCCGAATCGCAAAAAGTGCTCTGGTCAGGAAGGGGGTACATTTTTCCGGGGCTGAAGTGGAATTTTTCATTTTTATTTTTTCACTTTAAGAATCAATAAAATCACTGGTCATCTAAAAACAATATTTTTGGGGATTTTTCTTTTGCATGCTTCCCAGTTCTGGGAAGGCTCATAATGTTGTTTGAGATTTCAGTTCACTGCAGAGTTATAAGGACACTGGATTTACGGCAAGACCACAAGCCTATAGGTGACGTCATGGCATAGGCTGTGCAACCGTTGTTAGCAATCTCTCTCCTCTTCAATGAAGCTGGCCACTGGGGAGATCATGTAACCAGACTGGAGCGCCCTCGTATTAGCTCCGCAAACACGTTTCCCATTGGTTCACCATATCTCGGAAGTGACGCCATCCCCCGCCTCCCTGTGCGTTGCACTGGGCTGCTTTCCAGGTGCTATCGCATGGACTACATGGACTTTTATTAGTAATTTTTTTAATTCCTCTTGACCATCCCCCATGATGTCAAACAGGCTGGCGTGCTAACACTTAGCTTGTCGCAAGCGCCAACTTATATCAATGTTTTAAGATAGTAGCACTGAATGCTTTGAGCCAGTCCTAGGCCCATTTGATGGACATCAGGGTGGTGAAATGAAAACGGTGTATTGGTAAAAAATAAAAGTGTAGTCACAGAGTCCTTTTTCTATTGAAAAGCCTATGGCGTGCAAAACACACCAAAAAACTCTGGTGCATAAAAAATGTGCACACACATAAAGAGGTGCGACAAAAAAGTGCAGACGGGTGCAACGTCAATTGGTCCTCCTGTGAAAAAGGACCCAAACCCTCATCCCCCCGGGTGTTAGGCTCCAGACAGGGACTGAGGTACTGTGGTCCGAGCAGCCGAAGCCGACACAGACCCAACTTCCTTGGAGGGTCTGCCGAAACAGAACCCTCCCAGTACTAGGTGGGGCTCCCCTGAAGGGAGACCCCATGAGAGCAGGAGACTAAGCCAGAAGGCGATGTCCACTGTAGCGGTCACCAGCCTTTACAACCTTCCGTCAACTCACGACAGCTTATCCGACACACTGACAAACCAGCAGACAAGATCCATATCAATTCCCCAGAACAAGGACGAGACACGCAGCTCTGTTCTTGTTCCAAAATGTATGAACACTTTAATGGTTTCTTATCTTGCTTATATATCCAGTACAACATATTACAGTTAATCACAGGAACAATGAAATCTCCACCCCCCTCATCACACACTAGGGGCTTCCATACAGATTTTAGAGAGACACTTTGGCACCGGTCTATAATTAACATGATCTAATTACTACCCCTGAGAAGTCACATTCCTTTATCAATAGAATTAAAAAAAATACTATCGCACAATGAGTTCCTTTCAATCCACATCTTTAGACAGATGGTCTGTCTCTGACAGAAAGGTATTTACACCTGATCAGATCATCAATAGGCTTTAAACCGTGTTGTCACACAATGAAATGTCTAGGAGTAGATGCAATTAACACATCTCAAAAGCACATTGAATAAGCCAACAACTTGTAATATCTTAAGACATCCTGCAATATGAACTATCAGTAATGTCCCATCCCATGTAATACATGAATTATGATTTATTAGCCACCCTATGCCCAAAAGGGCACAGGGTGAACTTAGACCCAAGAGTTATTAGTGACGTTGACACAGGAGTACCTCTCATCCTTCCAAAGTCTCTGGTTGTCACGGGTCATTCCGTTACATCCACCCACTCACAAGACGTTCAGGGCTGGCCTGAGAACCCGCACCCTACTAATCTCACAGTGAACAAATAACGTGCACAAACAAAAAAAAGACAAAAACAAAACACGGGGAGAATAAAAAAGAGAGATGAGGAGAGTGAAAAAGTGACCATTGTGCAGTACAATGGCCGGCCCAGTGTCATACCATAACAGACAGCGCCCAATCTTCTCCTCTGGTAAATGTGAGTACATGGTGCACTGCAGGGCCGTCTTTAATATGGTTTGGGCCCTGGGCAAACATTTTTTTTGGGCCCCCCCTCCAGCTTATTTTGGGCCTGGCTGGTTCACATGTATGTGTTTTGGCGGCCCTCATTTGTGCAGGCACAGCAGCCCATTGATTTGAATGGGCTGCCATGCCTTTGTTTCCTGCAGAAAAACGGTTCATTCAGCATTTTAAAAATCAGCTACCTTGAAATCCATTCTACTTTTGCACCATGCTACTTACCTGCAGTTCTTGCACACACAAACGCACTGTGTTTTTAAAAGCGTGACCTAAACGTTTAAAAATGCAGCAAGTTTGACAGTGCGGGAACTGCAGATAAGTCACAGCAGACAGCAGAATGGACAGACAGTGCTGTATTTCAGTGCTTGATGGGCATAGGTGTGCCGTGTGCCCAGCCTATTACATGAGACATGCGCTTTTCTTTGCAGGAAATGCAGGCATGGCGGCCCATTCAAATGTGGGCCGCCAAAACACATACATGTGAACCAGTCAGGCCCAAAATAAGCCCATCAAGCAGTTAAATACAGACAGTAATGCCATGTGCTCTGAGGCCTCACGCAGCCTGGACTGCAGGGCTGCTCTGTGACTTAAAGAGTTCCTCTATTTTACACACGGCATGGCATGGGGTCCCAGGGTGCTAAAGCAGAATGGACAGACGGTGCTGTGACCCCATGCCATGCCATGTGTAAAATACAGGAACTTTTTAAAACACTGACCAGACCTGCAGTGAATCATCAAATATTATAAAGACTTTGGGCACACTCTACAGAAAACTTGTATTTACAATATAGCAAACAGTGACATACCTTGAGGAGCAGGACATGAAGAAGTCAGCCTCGGGAAGAGCAAACTGGGGATGTTATAAAATCACATTCTAATTCACTTTTATATACAAGCAGCACCCAGTGGCAGGAAGGGAGAAGTGCACGTCTAAAGGGAAGCCAGGGGTGCTGTACATTTTAAAACACTGGGAAAGGAAGCAGTACTGTCACCTGGCTGCGTGCCGCTGATGATTTTCAGCCTGATTTGTGGGCAGCACAGGGGCTTAACGGGCGGCAGGGCCACCATCAGGAATCATGGGGCCCCTTACACAGCTTCAGGCATGGGCCCCCTGGAGCAGAGAACGGGGGGGTGCTGCCCCCTTAAATTGAGAAGCGGGGGGGGGGGGCAGGGCTGCCGCGAATTTAGAAGCGGGAGGCCCTTTACAAAAAAAAGATTTAATAAAGAAAAATATATATAAAAAAAAAAGGGGTGTAGCCATCCGGGGACCTCTGGGCCCTTTAATAAGAAGAAAAAAATAAATAAAAAATATATATTTTTTTTAAAAAGGGGGTTGCCATCTGGGGACCTCTGAGCCCTTTAATATTTTTTTTTTATAAAAATAAATTACAAAAAAAGGGGGGTTGCCATCGGGGACCTCTGGACCCTTTAATAAAAAAAAATATATTAAAAATAAACATTTATAAAAAAAAAAGTGGGGTTGCCATCCAGGGGACCTCTGAGCCCTTTAATTATATATTTATATATATATATATATATATATATATATATATATATATATATATATATATATATATTAAATAAAAAGAAAAAAAAGAAATAAAATATAAAAAAAAAATTATTAAAAAAAGGGGGGTTGCCATCCAGGGCCCTGGGGAACTCTGGGTCCTTTAATAATAATAACATTATTAGTTTTTTTTTTATAAAACAAGTTTTTTTTATAAAAAAAGGGGGGTTGTCATCTGGGGCCCTGGGGAACTACGGGCCCCTGGGGACCTCCAGACCTCTAAAAAAAATTGTCCCTTTAATAAAAAATAAAATAAAAATATATAAAATAAATATATTTTTTGTATTTAAAAATAAATAAAAAAAGGGGGTTGTCATCTGGGGCCCTGGGGGCCTCCGGGTCCCTGGGGACCCCTAAAAAAATTGGCCCTTTAATAAAAAATAAACATGTATTAAAAAAAATTGGCCCTTTAATAAAAATATATAAAATAAATATATTTTTGTATTTAAAAATAAATAAAAAAAAGGGGGGTTGCCATCTTGGGCCCTGGGGACCTCCAGACCCCTAAAAAAAATAAAAAAAAAAATTATTATTTTTTTTCAAAGGGGGTTGCTTTGGGCCCCCAACAGTGACAGGGCCCTGGGCAGCTGCCCCTGTTTGCCCTATGGTAGAGACGGCCCTGGTGCACTGGCTGACGGTGTCTTCCTTGCACCTTACCACTGTATGAGATAAAGATGTATAGCTGTCAACTCATCATCCAAACATAGTAGTCTTTATTGATGCAGGTGGAGTACAGAAAAATACAGAGCCTTACATGATTTGGCCCACAGCCTTCGCCATAGCCATACTGTAGTCGTAAAGACGCCTGTGAGAAGTCAACGTTTTGTTGAGGTGGATTGTAAAGGAAGAAAGGTCTTGACCAATTGTGTCATGATGGAGAGTTCAAAACTCACTAAATGATGCTTTCCATGATGACAACCTGTCACCCCAGTAAAGCAACGTATGATTTAGATTAAAAAACAGGTAAAATACTAATAAAATGCACAGATGTCGGAGGATAAAGGGTGACCAAATTTCAAAAGTCCATAAACTGTATTCAAATTAGTGGCTTAACATAAATGAAAATATCAAACCCTGTAGCACAGCCAATGAACTGACACCCTCAGGGATACCCTTATTGAACACATACTTGGCTCTAACAAACACGATCAATGAAAAAAATGAAGGTCTATAGATTCAATCTGAATTTGCGCACTCCTCCCAGACAGGCTGAACATCACAAAAGAGACAGCGTACCAACCACCTCTTTTCTTCTGCTCCAGGACCTAGTGATAGGGCTTGTTGATTATGAAGGCTTTACTTCTAGGGGTAGCATTTCCCACATTTGAGACTCAAAAAGGGCTTCTCCTTTGCATGCATGCAGGGTTGAGTTTGTGGCAAAACAATTCCTGCACTCGGAGCTGGAGTATGGCATGTACCTGTGCTAATGTTTAAGACCCCTTTCACACTGGGGCGTTTTTCAGGCGCTTTAGCGTTTAAAAAAAGCGCCTGTAAAGCACCTGAAAGGAGCTGCATCTGCAATCCCAATGTGAAAGCCCCAGTGCTTTCACACTAAATCGCCTGAAAAACGCCCCAGTGTAAAAGGGATCTTGGCTAGGTTGACCACGTGTCCCTGATTCCCCGGCACAGTCCCGCATTTTGCAGGTCTGTCCCGGGCATATTAATGCCAGGACAATACTGTGTCCCGGAATGAAACTGACACATTCACCCCCCAGGGCCAATCTAATACCCCCAAAAAAGGCCACCACATCACCACTTTACTCACTGACAGTATTGTCCTGGCTGGGAATGCCTGAAGGAGCACAATCCCGCCCCCGGCTTGTGATTGGAGAAATCATAAATCCCGCCTCTTGTGTCCAATCACTGTGCTGTGATTCATTACAGCATAATTGGATTTTTGGGAAGGAAGGGTGTCCCTGAATGGTAGTTTGGAAATGTGGTCACCCTAGTCTTAGCGTTAAAAAAAGCGCCTGAAAGAAGCTTTATCTGCAACCCCAATGTGAAAGCCTGAGTGCTTTCACACTGAGGCGCTGCGCTGGCAGGGTGTGAAAAAAAATCCTGCAAGCAGCTTCTTTGCAGTGCTTTAGGAGCATTGAATACACCGCTCCTGAAGAGCCCCTTCCCATTGAGGTGCTTTTTTTTTATGCCAAAGCGCCTAAAAAACACCTCAGTGTGAAAGGGCACTGCCAGTGTGAAAGGGCTCTGAAAGCACTCAGGCTTTAACGTTGGGTTTGCAGATGAGACTTCTTTCAAGCGCTTTTTTTTAACGCCAAAGCGCCTGAAAAACGCCCCAGTGTGAAAGGGGTCTAAAGTGGATGTAAACCCTCACATATACCTAGTGAAGTGAACAGCCTCAGATGATACAGAGCTGAAACAAATCCTCATACATGGGTTTTATTTGTATATCTGCTGTCTTCCTCTTTCTACACCCCTTCCAAAGTGCAGATTGTGTTAAAACCCTTTTTTCAGCACACAGGAAAGGGCGGAGAGACTGCAGTTACAGTGTGTAAAAGCTGATTGGAGGAAAGGAACTGTAGTTGTGAATCAACAATTTCTGTTCTGAGCTCTCCATTCCCCTCCCAACACAAATTGGTCTCATGTATCAGGAAAACTTCTCAGAAGTGAGTCATGCTGATAACAGAGGAATGAAGCACCAGAGAGAAATTACACTTAGAGCTTTGGAGAGGGATAAATAAACACTTCAGAGATATGTGCTTTGCTCAAATGCCATGAATGGGGTTTACAAACACTTTTTAGGAAGTGATAACTTCTACCAGAAACACCTGAATAGAAATATGACTTTTCTACTTGGTGTGAACTGGACTGTCTGAGTGGAGAGGACTTGTGGGTGCCATACCCACTTTATGTGAGCTTAGATGTCTGAAAAGAGAGGACTTGTGGGTATGGCTTCTCCCTTGGTACAAGCTTGGATGTCAGAGATAAGTGGACTTTTGTGTATGGCTTCTCCCCTTTGTGTGAGCTTGGATTTCAGACAAGAGAGGACTTGTGGGTATGGCTTCTCCCCTTGGTGCAAGCTTGAAAGTCTGAGAAAATAGGACTGTAGGTATGGATTGTCCCCTTGGTGTGAACTTAGATGTCTGAGAGAAGAAGACTTGTTGGTATGGCTTCTCCCTTTGGTGTGAGCTTGGATGTCTGAGAGGAGAGAACTTGTAGGTATGTATGGCTTCTTAAAAGCTTGGATGGCAGATAACAATGGACTTGTGGGTATGCCCTCTCCCCTTGGTGCCAGCTTGGATGTCTGAGATAGGTCGACTTGTGGATATGCCTTCTCCCCTCTGTTTGAGCTTTGGTGTCTGAGATAGGTCGACTTGTGGATATGCCTTCTCCCCTCTGTTTGAGCTTTGGTGTCTGAGATAGGTCAACTTGTGGATATGGCTTCTGCCTTTTGTGTGAGCTTCGGTGTCAGAAAAGAGAAGACTTGTGGGTATGGCTTCTCCCCTTGGTGTGAGCTTGAATGTCTGATAAAAGAGGACTTGTGGGCATGGCCTCTCCCTTCAGTGTGGGTTTGGATGTCTGAGAAGGGAGACCTTGTGGGAATGCCTTCTCACCTCACTATGAGCTTGGATGTCTGAGAAGAGAGGACTTGTGTAAATGACTTCTTCCCTTGGTGCCAGGTTGGATGTCTGAGAAAGGTGAACTTGTAGGTATGCCTTCTCCCCTCGGTAGGAGCTTGGATGTCTTGTGTGGACTTGTGGATATGGATTCTCCCCTTTTGTGCGAGCTTGGATGTCAGAAAAGAGAGAGGACTTGTGGGTATGGCTTCTCCCCTTGGTGTAAGCTTGGATCTTCGAAAAGAGGATTTGTAGGTATGGCTTGTCCACTTGGTGCGAGCTTAGATATCTGAGAGAAGAGGGCTTGATGATATGGCCTCCCTTTGATGTGAACTTGGATGTCTGAGGGGAGAGGATTTGTAAGTATGGCTTCTTCCCCTGATGAAAGCTTGGATTCAGGGCTCAAGTCCTGCGGGAACGCGTGGGAACGGAGTTCCTGCACTTTTTCGGTTCCCTTTGCAGGACTAGAGCAGCCGAGCTGCCCGAGCCAATTCTTCACTAAGCGGCGATGCCCAGCTCGAGTCACTGTCAGGGGCAGGTGAACCTTAGTAATTCTTTATGTTACTGGCTGCTGCCTGTATATGGATTCATCAGGTAGTGTGCGGGTATTCCGTTACTTCCTCGATGCCGCAGTGTCTCCTGGGAGCTTTTGTCATTGTTCCCAGGAGACATTGCGGAGGTCTCCTGTGAGTTATCGCAGGATTTAGAAAGAACTTGCTTCTTTCTAAATCCCACGATAACTCGCAGCAGACCTCCGCAATGTCTCCTGGGAACAATGACAAAAGCTCCCAGGAGACATTGCGGCATTGAAGAAGTGACGGAATACCCGCACACTCCCCGATGAATCCATATACAGGAAGCGGCCAGTAACATAAAGGATTACTAAGGTACAGTGGATAAAAAAAAAACATGCGGTTTAGTAATTATGCATATGAGCGTATCATTTTTTTTTCTTTTGGTGGGGGAGTGGATCTTGGGTGGGAGTTCCCACACTTTTTTCCCCAGGACTTGACCCCTGCTTGGATGTCTGAGAACAGTGGACTTGTGGGTATGCCTTCTCCCCTCAGTATGAGCTTGCATGTCTGAGTAGAGAGGACTTGTGAGTATGCCTTCTTCCCTCAGTTCAAGCTTGGATGTCTGAGATAGGTGGACTTGCGGATATTGCTTCTCCTTTTGGTGCAGGCTTCAATATCTGAGGAGAGGACTTGTGGGTATGGCTTCTCCACTCCGTGTAAGCTTGAATATCTGAGATCAGAGGACTGGTGGGTACAGGAACTTTCATGTATAGGGGGACTCGGATGCAAGAGAGGACTCTTGTGTAAAAGGGAACCTTGATAGAAAATCTTATGAAAGATGGGAGCCTCTATTAGCGTTCCCCCTTACATGAGAGTCCCCATCAGAGATTATCCTTATATCAGAATCCCTATCCGAGTCCCCGCTTACATCAGGGTCTCCAGATTTGGCCCTCAGGTCATAGCTTTAAATCCACCCGCCCTACGAGAAGCATTTTCCACACTACAAGCCCAAATATGGTTCTTCCTTTGTGTGGGCTGTCCGGGGTTCCTCAACACAGACCTTCTTGGTGAAGCAGCGGCCATAACCAGGGAACAAATATGGTTCTTCCTTTTGTGTGGGCTGTCCGGGGTTCCTCAACACAGACCTTCTTGGTGAAGCAGCGGCCATAACCAGGGAACAAATATGGTTCTTCCTTTTGTGTGGGCTCTCCGTGGTTCCTCAACATGGACTTTCTGTGTGAAGCAGCGGCCATAACCAGGGAACAAATATGGTTCTTGCTTTGTGTGGGCTGTCTCAACATGGACTTTCTGGGAAGCAGCGGCCATAACCAGGGAACAAATCCTCTCTCCGTGGTTCCTCAACATGGACTTTCTGTGTGATTTCTGTGTGAAGCAGCGGCCATAACCAGGGAACAAATATGGTTCTTGCTTTGTGTGGGCTCTCCGGGGTTCCTCAACATGGACTTTCTGTGTGAAGCAGCGGCCATAACCAGGGAACAAATATGGTTCTTGCTTTGTGTGGGCTCTCCGGGGTTCCTCAACATGGACTTTCTGTGTGAAGCAGCGGCCATAACCAGGGAACAAATATGGTTCTTCCTTTGTGTGGGCTCTCCGGGGTTCCTCAATACGGACTTTCTTTGTGAAGCAGCGGCCATAACCAGGGAACAAATATGGTTCTTCCTTTGTGTGGGCTGTCTGGGGGTTCCTCAACATGGACTTTCTGTGTGAAGCAGCGGCCATAACCAGGGAACAAATATGGTTCTTCCTTTGTGTGGGCTTTCCGGGGTTCCTCAACATGGACTTTCTGTGTGAAGCAGCGGCCATAACCAGGGAACAAATATGGTTCTTGCTGTGTGTGGGCTCTCCGGGGTTCCTCAATACGGACTTTCTGTGTGAAGCAGCGGCCATAACCAGGGAACAAATATTGTTCTTCCTTTGTGTGGGCTGTCTGGGGGTTCCTCAACATGGAATTTCTGTGTGAAGCAGCGGCCATAACCAGGGAACAAATATGGTTTCCCCTCGACGTGTACATGTGGTTAAAGTAAACATCTTGCGTGATAAAAGTTGGATTTTAACCAGTACTAGTACAACACATCTGACTTCCTTGTAGGAATTCTGACCAGCCTATTTTACCACTATTAATTACACTCTGAAAATATTATGCATTCTAAACTATTTGTTGTCATTTTGCTATAGTTCCTGAAACAGACTGCCCTTGTTCTGCCGAATAAATTCCGCCCGGCAGATAAGGACCCCCCTGTGCGGCGCAGGCGCGAAGCCTGCGCAGTACAAGCCTCTGAAAATAGCCGAACATGTAGAGCTGAGAGACAGCTCTAGACGGCGCATGCGCAATGACTATTACACATGCCGCACGCTTCCGATGCTAGCGCTACTCTGCAAGTGGCGTGGGTGTTTTTAGCAATAAAGTACACGTCTTAGTGGGGCGTGTAAAAAACAATGTAACAATGTAAAAAACAATGTCGATGGGCGGATTTTGTTAGGATGTGTACTTTATTGGTAAAATTACCCCCGCCTCTTGCAGAGTAGCACTAGCATCGGGAGCGTGCGGCATGTGTGATAGTCATTGCACATGCGCTGTGTAGAGCTGACTCTCGGCTCTACATGTTCGGCTATTTTCGGAGGCTCGGTTAAGGTTCGTACTGAGAAAAGGCCGAGCATGCGCAGTACAGGGGGGGTCCTAATCAGCCGGGGGAACATTTTTCGACAGGACACCCTCCTACCTGAGCAGCCATCGCACACAATGAGAGAACCTGCTCATGACTGCTACTCATATACCTGCAGCGTTGGGAACTGATCTGTTGTTACCTTACAAGAACTTACCCACTATAAATAAAAAATATTAAAGGCACACGACAAAATGTGTACACAGCTGCCCCCCCCCCCTTTCCTCTGATGACATGATCCCCCTTGCTCCAACCCACTGAAGTGCTGGAATCCCTTCCCTCTACCACACTTAGGAAACGTTAATCTCTACTGCTCTCTAAACACAAACTCCAAAATCAGCTATCTTCCCCTAGACAACTGCTGCTATTTTCTTTTCAGAACGTTTTATTTGGAAGACTAACTGCTGCTATTTTCTGTCCTCTCCACAGGGCTACAACAAAATGGCGGCCGTACTTACGAGCACATTTGAATAGCTTTCTCCAATTCTTTGCTTTGACCTAGCGATAATCATTTAGACTCGCTCTACATCTCATTAACACACCGCAGTGAAGTTTTAAGCAGGAAAAATAGGGATCAAAGAACACATTTTATGGACTATAATAAAATGGCGGCTTCTGCTCTAAAGTGAGGACACATTCGTCAGAAAACGTGTAATCTAGGTCACATAAACCCAGAAAGACAATCTGACGAAACACCAGATGTATAAGGTGTATTAGTTTCTGTAGAAGACGTGAAGGGTCTCTATGGCAAACCAGGAAGTAGTTGGTCGGCCGTGGAACGCACATTGCGGAAATGCTGGAGCCACAGGGCGGAAGTGAGCGGGAAGCTTCCGGTTTTGGAGGAGAATAATGAAGATAGAGGGGAGGCAGGCAGCTGGTTACAGCTAACAATGTATGACAGTGACCATATTCTATTCATTATTATTACTGGGGCCTGGGCTGTATATTATCACTGGCATGGAGATTATTATACCACAATGTCGAAAGTGGACACTCCTGAGAACTGCATTTATTATTCATAGTACATAAAGTTGATTTGTTATGAGCCCAATAGCATTCATGTGGGGCAGAATTATGCGGTTTGGAGGCATCCTATTTATTCATTTTGAAGGGTCATATGACACAGAAGTGACATATCATTGGCATTTTCCTGTGTTTTTCTGAAATGTGCTCTTACAATTGCAGAGGTTTCACCATGGTTGGCCCCACCCATGAGGAACAGAGTCCATTAAAAGTTTCATCACTGAGGATGGAGAAGGAGCGGATTCACATGACAGAGAAGATATTAAACCTGACCCTGGAGATCATCTACCTGCTGACCGGAGAGGTGAGGAGGATTCTGGGAGGTCACATGACATCACTCTCATCTCTATTAAAGGGGTGTTCCAGCCTTGTTTTATGTTTATTAAAAGTCAGCAGCTACAAAAAGTGTAGCTGCTGGCTTTTAATAAACAATCACTTACCTGCTCCAGCGTTCCAGCGACGCGCCGACCGGGGCTCCGCTCTTCTCCCCCTTCCCTGGCCGGCATCCTCGTCGTAACTGTGGGCATCCGACCGTGACAGCCTTCGGGTTCATGGCCGGGCACCCACTGCGCATTCGCGAGCGGCACTGCGCATGCGCGCGCGGCCCGCCGCTGATTGGACAGGCGATCGCATGGGACCTGTCATGTGTCCCAGGCGATCGCCTACAGGGAGGGGCTGCTGTAGGTGATTAAGCTTAAAGCGGAGCTCCACCCTTAGTTTAACTTACTTTCAATATTATTAAGGGTCCAAAACAATGCCACATCTGATATTTTTAAATAAATAAATGTTACAGTACCATCTGAGCTGCTATGTCTTCCGGTCTGTATCCCCTCGGGTTAAAGTCGGGTTTTCCCTGGTTTCCAGTCGCGGTGCTGTGTCTTCTGGGAGCTTGTCTCTTGGCTCCCTAATTATCATATTTCGCCGTGTGAAACGAAATCTCGCGCGACTTCGTGTAGCAGGAAGTGACGCGGATGTAAACAGAGGAAGGAGGGCGTTTGTTTTGAAGAATCTCCATTACGGGGTGGTAACTTTTCATTCATACGCCTGCCGTTGCGATGACAACAGAGACGCTGGACACCTTTGCCAGTGCGCGTGCGCGAGATCGAGCGGTGGATGCTGGGACAGCATCCACCGAAAACAGGAAGTGACATTCCTATGTTCTTCTTCCTGCCCAAAGCCAAGATGGCAATGTGAGGACATGCAGAATATAAGTTGTTATTTGGGACAGAAAACCAGCGGAGCGGCTGTTGAAAACAAAAACCGTGAGTTTAGCACAGCAGTGCGATTAGTAATTTAAAGAGCCCATAATCAAAAATTCGATTTTCCTGCGGAGATCCGCTTTAATAGCCTAACCAGCCCCTCGGCGGAAGGAGGAAGTGGGACAGGAAGTCCCACTCCTCCTGAAGCCCCCACTCCCCCCCCAAAAAAAATTACATGCCAAATGTGGCATGTAAGGGGGTGAGGAGTGGGATAAGCGGAAGTTCCATTTTTGGGTGGAACTCCGCTTTAATAAAACACAGACCTGACCAGAGAGGTGAGGAGGATTCTGAGAGGTCACATGACATCACACTTATCTCTATTAATAAAACACAGACCTGACCGGAGAGGTGAGGAGGATTCTGGGAGGTCACATGGGAGCATGATCATAAACACAGAGGGACACAGAGGGACTTGTGTCCCTCAAGGGATTCCAAGAAATGGATTTTATTAATTGACTTTACTTTTTTATTTATTTACTAAAAACCTATTTTCTATAATTTCCAGTGAGAGACACAAGTCATGTACTCTTGCAACATCTAATAGTAGTCCAAATAAGAGGTGGAGAGAAGAACAAAATGCTAACTGGCCCACGTAGAAACAGCAGAATTGGGGACTGCCTGCAGATCAAAGAGCAGCCTGAAGGACCTTATGCCAAAAGCTTGCATCAGTTCAGGCCGCAGCATTCACCTGGTAGAGCTTTGAGAATGTGTGAACAAAAGATCAAGTGGCAGTCTTTCCAATCTGAGAAACAGTAGCCCGATGTTGAAAAGCCCAAGAAGCACTTATAGGTTTAGTGATGTATGCCTTAAAGGGATTGTAAAGGTACATTTTTTTTCCTAAATAGCTTCCTTTACCTTTGTGCAGTCCTCCTTCACTTACCTCATCCTTCCATTTTGCTTTTAAATGTCCTTATTTCTTCTGAGAAATCCTCACTTCCTGTAACTCCACACAGTAATGCAAGGCTTTTTTCTTGGTGTGGAGTGTCGTGCTCACCCCCTCCCTTGGACTACAGGAGAGTCGGGACACCCACTAACACACAGCTCCTTTCTCTATCTGCAACATATAGAGCGTCCTGACTCTCCTGTAGTCCAAAGGAGGGGGCGAGCACGACAATGCACACCAGGGAGCAAGCCTCCCATTACTGTGTGGAGTTACAGACAGAAGAACAGGAAGTGAGGATTTCTCAGAAGAAATAAGGACATTTAAAAGCAAAATGGAAGGATGAGGTAAGTGAAGGAGGACTGCACTAAGGTAAAGGAAGCTATTTTGGAAAAAAAATAGTACCTTTACAACCCCTTTAACAGAGAAGGGGAGAACCCGACCATAGGCTTGCATGATCCAAAAAAAAGTAGAACACTGCTCCAATCAGTCCACATAATACCCCGTCACATGTCCTCACATTGATGTGCCTGCCCGGCTCGCAACCGAAGGAACTTGAAGAGAAGACACTCTGGTAAGAATCTTCCAAAAATCTTGTAACAAATTGTCAGTAAATGACATCACAGCACTGGGTACACAGGAGATCTGTTGACACGTGTGTTATGAGTAAGTGCTTTTTAGTGCGAAACATGTCAACAGATCTCCTTTGTATTCCAGTGCTGTGATGTAATTTGTTGGTAATTTGTTACAATAAAGATTTTTGTAAGCATCCTACAAGAGCAGTGGTCTCCAAACTGCGGCCCGAGGGCCAGATGCGGCCCTTTACTTGCCTTTATCCGGCCCTTGGAGCTCTATCCCTCTCAATGATACGAGACACTATTCTGCCATCTAACACTGACAATGGAGCACCATTTCTCTCACTGACACCACTAATGTGGCACTTTTCCTCCCTATGATACCAGCAATGGGGCACTATTCCTCCCCTTAATACCAGATGTTTACTCCTACTGATGCCAGGAACATTTTCACTCCCGCTGGCCAAAGTCCGACCCTCCAAGAGTCGGAAGGACAATAAACCTTGCCCTTTGTTTAGAATGTTTGGAGACCCCTGTACAAGAGCATTCGGCCATCCACTTCTTCTCTTCAAACATTCTTGGGTTGTGGTTTGTCTGAGCCACCTAGAAATAGTGGAAAGAAAAGTTGGAAAAACAACGAGTCAGTTCTTCTGAAAACCTCTTCATCCCAAGCTACGTTCAGGCAATGAAGGAAGTCTCCATCTAGTGAGCTGGACAAATGGACGAAAGAACGATGTCCTGGTTGAGGTCAAAGCCCGAAACTACTTTAGTAGGAAGGAAGTTCTGGGCCTCAAGACAAACTCAACACTACCTTGTCCTTCTGCTAGACCAGAATATGTTCCTTACAGGATAAAGCTGCCAGTTCTGGACGTTTTGGGTGAGTAGCGCCTAGTAAATGGCAACAAAAAACTCAACCTTGTGATTCAGAATGGAAAGGGGAATGTGTGCCCATTAAGTACTCAGGACTCGGCTCAGAAGTCTGGCATTTGTCATGAGAAATATTCCAAAAGACTAGAAGAAAGGACTTCCTTGAATGCAGAGCAGGAATTCCGAGTCACCAAGCCAGAGACAACCTAGTCTTTGGTGGCAGAAGTTTGTTTGCCAGTGTCCAATCTTCCTGTTGGTGGCAGCATAACCACACATTACAAAAATCTAAAAGAAATATAGATCTGACCAGAGAGATGAGGAGAATTCTAGGACTTATCTCTGGTAATAAAACATAGACCTGGTTGGAGAGGTGAGGAGGGAATGGGGATGTTGCAATATATTTATTACCTTTTTTTTTTAGAATTTTGGACCTTTGAAGAAATCTGGTGAACAGGTATCGCTTCTCAATAGCAGTAATCCCCAACATTTAGAGGGATGGCACAAAAACCCACATCTCATCATGGAGCCTCCACCTCCCTCATTGACCCCAGAGAAAGACAACAAAAAGATTCTAGAAATCACCCAGAAGATGATTGAGCTGCTGACGGGAGAGGTGAGCGGTGCTTAGAATTCTGGGACATTATCCAGTAACATAGAAGGTATATGTCTAGATCAGGGGTCCTCAAACTACAGGCCGTGGGCCTGCCAGTGTGATTTAACCGACCCGCGGACTGCCCCTGTAATATCGCAGCAATCCTCCTCCCCTCTGCTACCTTTTTATAACACAAGATGAGAAACACGACAGGTCCGGACAAAAAACGGGTCTTTTGAGTTAAGCAGTGGGCGGTTTCAGCAATCAAACACCTGCCTTTCACTAGCAAAGTCCCGCCCTTTGTCCGGACCTACCATGCTTTGCGTCTTGTGTGATTGAGGTAGCAGAGAGGTGGAGTGCTGGGTAGTTGTAGAAGGGGTGGCAGTGTAATATCGATGGGGGGGGGGGATCTGTGATAGGGTGAGAGATCTGTGATTGGGGGAGATCTGTAATGGGGGAGTTTGTGATGGGGGGGGTCTGTTATGGGGGGCTATGTGAGGAGAGGAGTTTGTGATGGGGAGACTTGATATGGGGGCTTTTTGATGGGGGGAATCTGTGATGGAGCTGAGTCTGTGATGGGAGATCTGTTATGGGGGGCTATGTGAGGAGAGGAGTTTGTGATGGGGAGACTTGATATGGGGGCTTTTTGATGGGGGGAATCTGTGATGGAGATGAGTCTGTGATGGGAGATCTGTTATGGGGGGCTATGTGAGGAGAGGAGTTTGTGATGGGGAGACTTGATATGGGGGCTTTTTGATGGGGGGAATCTGTGATGGAGAGGAGTCTGTGATGGGAGATCTGTTATGGGTGGCTATGTGAGGAGAGAAGTTTGTTTTGGGTGGGCTTTGTGATGGGAGAGTCTGTGATGGGGGGATCTGCTATGGGGGACCTGATATGGGGGCTTTTTGATGGGGGGAAACTGTAATGGAGAGGAGTCTGTGATAGGAGATCTGTTATGGGAGTCTGTTATTCTGGGCTTTGTGATGGAGAGGAGTTTGTGTTGGGGGGCTTTATGATGGGGAAGATCTGTTATGGGGGCTTTTTGATGGAGAGGAGTTTGTGTTGGGGGGCTTTATGATGGGGAAGATCTGTTATGGGGGCTTTTTGATGGAGAGGAGTTTGTGGTGGGGGGCTTTATGATGGGCAAGATCTGTTATGGGGGCTTTTTGATGGAGAGGAGTTTGTGTTGGGGGGCTTTATGATGGGGAAAATCTGTTATGGGGGCTTTTTGATGGAGATGAGTTTGTGGTGGGGGGTCTGTTATTGGGGGCTTTGTTGAATAGAGGAGTTTATGTTGGGGGGGCTTTGTGATCGGGGTCAGTTATTGGGGGCTTTGTGATAGAGAGAAGTTTGTGTTGGGGGGTTTTGTGATGGGGGGGGGCTAATATGGGGGGTCTGTGATGAGGGAGGTCTGTGAAATACTAATACATTTTATGTTGATTAAAATTGTTCTTTATTTTAAATATTGTATTGGTTTTTCCTGTTTTTTTTGCACTTCAACTAAGATGTATAGGTTCATATTTTTTTAAACTCCGGCCCTCCAACAGTCTGAGAGACCGTCAACTGGCCCCCTGTTTTAAAAAGTTTGAGGACCCCTGGTCTAGATGGTGACTGTATCATTGTGTGTTGTCAGGTTCCTATAAGGTGTCAGGATGTCACTGTCTATTTCTCCATGGAGGAGTGGGAGTATATAGAAGGACACAAGGATCTCTACAAGGACCTCATGATGGAGAACCAGCCGCCCCTCACATCACCGGGTAAGAGGAGACTTTCATTTGTTGAGGATCCCCCTAGATATCCCCCTAGATATACATCCTCTGATATAAAGACATAGAAACAATGCATTCAGTCAGTGTGTGTTTCCTACAGATGGATCCAGTAAGAGAAATCCCCCAGAGAGATCTCCCAGCCCCCAGAATACCATACAGGAGGATTACAACAATCCCCCCCGATTATTATTATGTAAGTCCTTCTTGGATGCTAAAGTGAATGTATACTGTGTCACTTGCACAGCCACTGTGGTAATATTTCAAACTATTATTCCATCTAGGATGATGACGATGATAATGGTGACGACTATGATGATGATGTTATTGTCATCAAAGTTGAAGATATATACGATGAGCGAATGTACGGGAGGGATTATGAGTCGTCTAAAGAAAAAGAACTTCCTGCAGAGCTAACCAAAGGTAAGAAAGTGAATGAAGCTAATGGGAAGAAGGCCTCTGCTCTTCTGGATTTACTTGCAAGACAGCACTAGTGGTTGGCATTTAGCATTTGCTCAGGTAACCAGTGATGTGTCAATTTGCAAGGGGCCCAGTAGTTCAGTCCCATCGGCTTTCCAATTCCGCTTTAACCAATTCCCAACCCACTAATGTGGCGGGGCAGCACGTGCAGTCAGAACATGTTTGCCACGTGCCTGCTTCAAGTTTAGGAGTGTGCAGTGCGCCAACTCTGTGGCCTGTCTGTCCACTGGAACCCTGCGGATTGCAGATTTGGGTACTCAGGGCCTGGTGATCATGTGATTGCTATGCAAACATGTGACCACAATGTCAACAAAGCTGCTACGAATAGATTCGGTTATAACAGCTATGTTTCATATGATATGATTGGTCCACAGCTATCACATGGTACCTGGGCCAAATATTTTTTTTTTATGTAAAAAAAATTGAATACGTTTTTTTTTTTTTTTTTTTACATTCTGTCATTAGTGAGCGAAGCTGTACTGCACTGGTAATATATATATATATATATATATATATATATATAGCATTTCCAAAAACATGTGACAAAAAATTACAACTTTAAAAAACTTGCCATGCCTCTTACTAAATGACTCAGACAGAGTGGATGGCGGAATGAAATAAAGATGAATATGTGCTATTGGTAAGGCCCCATTAAAGTATAAAAGTATTTAAGTACGGGCCTTGGAGGAAAGAAATGTAAAGAAGAAAGCGTGAAAAACTAAACAATTCTTTTTTAGGTTAAATAAAATGACAAACTGATAATATGTACTCACTGAAAATAATCTATCCTTTCTCTTCAAGATGGACAGTGTAATGGAAATAAAACAGAGAAGCACTCTGTCATATGTCTGGATAGTGAAATAGACGATGATGACTTCTCAGAGGACTTTGCAGTGGATAATCCCTTTAACCCAATTCTTCATCCAGCATATCACAGCAACAGTCTATCATCCGATCCTTCTACACATGGGATGTACTTTTTCGATCAGCCACACCCCATCACCCACCATACAGCACAAAGTGGGAGCGAAATGTTCCCAATTTCTGAATACAACAGATACTTACCTCAGAGGGAAAAGGTTAATTTACATCGAAGAACCCAGGCTGGTTCAAAGAAGTTTGAGTGTACCGAATGCGGCAAATGTTTCACACAGACGTCCCACCTTGTGACTCACCGGAGGATACACACGGGTGAAAAGCCACATTCGTGTCCCATATGTGGGAAGTGTTTCAATGACAAGTCCTATCTGGTCACCCATCAGAAAATACACACAGGAGAAAAGCCTTATTCTTGTTTAGACTGCGGGAAATCCTTTGCAAAGAGGTCCAACCTGGTGAGACATCAAAGGATTCACACGGGGGAAAAGCCTTATTCCTGCTCTGAGTGTGGGAAGTGCTTCACGTGGAAACCCTCCCTTCTCTACCACCAGTTAAAGCACGCTAGCGAAAAGCCCATTTCTTGTCCAAATGGTGGGGGTGTTTTTCATCAAAATCACTTTTAGCAGGGCATTAAAGACCACACCCCAAATGGGAGCCATGTTGGCATTTGGTAAGCACAGTCAACCATTGCTCTACGTCAGATCAGTGTCCTTGACAACACGACACGTTATGCTTCTAAACTCAACGTCTCCTGGTCAAAATCACTGAAGACAGAAGAGCGTAAGATCACGACCTTTCATGTTCAGAATGGTCAGCAACCATTGAAGAAAAAACAGGTTTGTCACGACTTTACGAGCATCAAGGGAAACCTTAGCGCAAGGTCACAACGTGCGGCTTATATCGCAAATGGACTTATGGTACTATTATTTTTTTAGTAAGTTTACAGAAAGCTTGGTCTTAAAGGATGCCACTGGTGGCCAGCTGCTGGATATGTGGGGGCCACACCCAAGAGAAGAGTTATGTTGGCATTTGACAAGAGCATAAAAACTGATGGTCCACAAGATTCGAACACCCACACTTGGAGTACCTCCACTGCGCCAGGAAAAATTCAATAAACTAAAAGCTGCCAGTTTAAATAAATAAAATATGAAAAAGATATACCCCGTGTAACAAAGTAAATAGTGATGCTAGTGCCTAAAAACTCCACAATAAAAAAATATGTAAAAAGTGTAATAAAATAATGTCCATAGTCCATGATTTAACAGTCCATAGATGAGCCAAATTGGAAGTTATGACATTTTGCAAAAAAAATCATCTCTTTCACCACACTGCATATGGTGATTCCACTACCTTTTAGAAATAAACTCACCAGATGAAGATGCCTTGCACTCTAATGCTCGGCAAATAGACATCAACCCTCTCAGGGTTAAATGATCATCTGATATCCAAACGTGCATCAGATGTCATAGCCTCTCCACATAGAATAAAATAAAGTGCTTGGATAGTGCAGTAACGTTATAAAAAAATGTATTAAAAATATTAATAAAATCCTTCAAACATTGCACATGAAACAAATGGAAAACAAGCATGTATTTATCGAGTTGCCGTAGCAAGAACTGGCATATTGCGGTCACAGCAGACTGTATCTCACCCACATCCTGGTTTAGTGTCTAACGTCACAACTGGTTTCTGTAGAGCCATGATCCGATGTGTGTCGTCACCACGACTTACTCATGGGATCCCATGAGTAAGTTGTGATGACGAAACACGTGGTACATTTATCATAACGTTATGGCATCTGAAGCATGTTTGGATATCAGTGGATCATTTAACCCTGAGAGGGTTGATGTCTTTTTGCCGAGCATGAAAATGCAGGGCATCTTCATCTGGTGAGTTTATTTCTAAAAGGGAGTGGAATCACCATATGCACGCGGTGTGGTGGAAGATTTAGAAGAGATCATTTTTTGCAAAATGTCATCAGTGCCAATGTGGCTCATCTATTGACTGTTTCATCACGGACTATGATTATATCATAATTTATTTATTTGTTATTTACACTTGTCACTGGGTGGTATTGTGTAGTTTTTAGGCACTAGAGCCACTATGTACTTTGTTACACAGGGTATAGCTTTTTTCACATTTGACAAAAGCCTTATTTCTGCTCTGAGTGTGGGAAGTGCTTCACGTGAAAACCCTCCTTTCTCTACCACCAGTTAAAGCACGCTGGCGAAAAGCCCATTTCTTGACCAAATGGGGGTGTTTTTCACTAAAATCACTTCTAGCAGGGCATTAAAGACCACATCCAAGATGGGAGCCACATTGGCATTTGGTAAGCACGGTCAACCCTTGCTCTACGTCAGATGAATGACCCTGACAACATGCCATGTTATGTTTCTAAACTCAACTTCTCCCGATCAAGATCACTGAAGACAGAAGAGCCTAAGATCGTGAAAGTTTCATATGGAAAGAATGGTCAACGACATACCACCCAACATTTAAAAATTTTCCTGCGGGACATTTTTGTTGAGCCGCGGATCGTAATTGTTGAGCGGGGGGGGGGGGTGCCGCGGATTGAAGTTGTTGAGCGGATGGGGGCGGGGGGGTTGCGGCAGATCGGAGTTGTTGAGCGGGGGGGCCCGCGGATTGCGGGACTCCAGCCCTGATCGCGGGACTTACCGCATATCTGGGAAAGTCCCGCGGAATCCAGGACGGTTAGGAGGTATGGTAAACGGTAACATTGAAGAAACACAACAGGTTTGTCATGACGTCACAAACATTAAGGGAAACTAGCAAAAGTGCTGCCTATATTGCAAATGGTCATATGGTATTTTTTTGTAAAGCTACAGAAGGCTTAGTTTTGATGACTCTGGTGGCCAGCTGCTGGATATGTAGGGACCAGATTGCACTTAGCTTCAGGACACTTCATTAGATATAAACTAGCTGCAGTCCGAACTCAATACAGACTTCCTATATGATTTCATCCTGATTGTATCACAAACCATGTTTCAAGCCCTGGAGCGAGGGGATTCCTTTCCCCCAAAACCTGTTGCCTCAAAATAATCCTTTTCACTCATATTTGGAGCCGGTTCACACATCTCCGGGATGGCTCTGGAGCGATTTGCACAGGAGTCCTGTGTGTCTTCTGGTCCCTTTCAGGTCCGAATTCAGGCAAAAATTCGGACTAGAATAGGACCTGAAGTGGTGAATAGGGTTGTACTGGACCCCTGCTGTGAGCCACTCATTCAGCCACTGAATTTTCAAAATAACCAGAGGACCCTAACAGTTTAAAAGCCAACCCCACCCTGAATGGTTATATTACATTTGTCTTTGCTGGCCAGAAGAATCACACACTGGCTTCTTAGAATCCTCACAGCAGCACACACCTTTGCCATTGTTGCCCAAATGCCAGAGCCGTCACAAAGCTATGTCATGGTGCTATTCTCCCAGTGATGGGTTCTTTATATAATATAGTAAATAAATAATAACAACCGTTAGACATGAAAACCATCATCATGGCAATGACTAAGCGCTAACATTTGCGTGAAACCCGTCTACCTCTTTGTCCCCTGCTCCATCTGTCAACCACTCCATCTCATATAAAGCTTCAATAAAAGGATTTTTTGAAGTGCAGCCACCCGGAATTATTTCTTCACCATCATCATGGCCTTGTGGAGGACTGGAGATCCTACTGTGGGGGTTGGCCTTGTAGTTGAAAACGCAATTTGAGTTAGTCTGGTGCTCGAAGACTGGAATTACATTTTCTTTCTCCTTCCTTACCTTTAACTTAACGTTTAATGGAACTAAAACAGAGTCTTCATCTGGAAATGTATTGTAAAAAGAATTTTGTTCTTAATTTTACTGTTAATAAATAAAAACTTGCATGTTTTTCCATTCACTGTGTTTCAGCATAGTTTTTCCATCCTGTGATCCTCCACCTATGTTGTCTAGGGTTAGGGTCACATGACAAGCGAGAATGTCCCATAGCTTATTAGCATCTTGGAAACCACTCTCCTAATGCTAAGCCCCACCCCTAACCATTCTCAACCTTTTTTAGTCCAAATAAAATAAGCTTTATTTATTACAATTACTTAAATAACGCTCTCAATTTACGCAGTGCTTTACATATATGTAATATACATTTACATCAGTCCCTGTCCTTAAGGAGCTTACAATCTAAGGTCCCTAACTCACATTCATACATACAGATACAAAGGGCCAATTTAGACAGAAGCCAATTTACAGAAGCCAGCATGTCTTTGGCGTGTGGGAGGAAACTGGAGTAGCCGGAAGAAACCCACACAAGCACATGGAGAACATGCAAACTCCAGGCAGGTAGTGCTGTGGTTGGGATTTAGACCAACGACACTAGGCAGAAGTGCGAAGCCACAAAACTAAACAAAATTCATTCCTACTGTCATTTGGAGATTCGGATACATCCGAATGACAGTAGTAATGAATTTTGTTGAAATTTGTTTAGTTTCGTTTATTCGTTTTCTAAATTTAGAAAATGTTCAAACGATCCGAATTCTGTGTGAAGGGAACCCAATGCCAAAATGTAAAAAATGTCATGGACCCTGCCGCCCCCAAATCCATACTAGACCTTTATCTGAGCATACAGGCTGTGAAAGGGGTGGGACGAGAAAGCGCCCCTCCCCCTGAATTATACCAGGCCACATGCCCTCAACATGTGGTGGTGTTTTGAGCAGAGAGGCTCCCGCCCTAAAGCACTTTGTCCCCATGTTGATGGGGAGAAGGGCCTCTTCCCCACAACCCTGGCCGCTGACAGCTGAAGAGTCATCGGTTGCTAAGGACGCGGCAGCCTGCTCCTTAATCGCCAGCTATTCTTCACACAAAATTTGGATCGGTCCATCATTTTTCGACTGGTTTAAATCAATTTGAAAATGTTGAATTAGTTACAAAATGAATAAACAAAATTAAACTAAATTCCAAAATTAATCGATGAAACAAAATTAGTAACATGGCAAATCTATTCCAAACGAAACACATTTTTCCATTCTGTCTACCTGGTAGTGACATCATCATTGTTCCAGGTACACTGTGGCTGAAAACATGGAGGAAGAGAGAGTCAGTAGGGTTTGACTCCTCCAGTTTTTTTCCCTCTGGCCACAGAGAAGACCTGTAAGGCCAGAGGGGGTGTAGCCTACTGGCTTTCAGAGGGCCAGAATTAAAAGTTGAGGTGGACCGAGCTTCTGAATTTAAAGCTTAAAAAATTTGGTAAAAGCATGAAAAATCGATTATTTTATGTGCCTACTTGCAGTGTTTCCCATAATTTACATTTTTATTCACTTGCAATATTCTGGACCTTTCTGAAAATGTGACTACTCCAGGAAGAGTAAATTCCCTAGCACAGTCCTCCCTCCCTCCTTGCATATAATAGCCTTCTTAATACAGGTGGCCCACGCTCACCCAAGGCCCAGAGTCTAAGTGACAACTTGGTCTTTACCAGAACACAAAGCAAGGAGTGATGGGCCAGTGTCCTTGGTGGCCACCGTGCTACTTTGATGAAAACTGATGCCAGATCATGACCCTCAGATTAACCCAACAAAGGGGTCCTGGTTACAGGATGGCCATGATGTGGAGACAGGGTGGAAGTACCAGAATGGCAGGAATACAGGCGAAGGTCGAGACAAGCGGCAGGCAAGAGAATAGTAGGCATCCAAGCAGGGATTAAGGCAGGTGGAAGCCAAGATAGCAGTTGATATTCAACCAGAGGTTGAAGCAGACAGCTGGCAGAAAAGTAGTTGGTATCTAAGCATAGCTCAAGGGGAACAAGAGATTTTTCTGTCTCTAAACAGAGGTCAAGGTGGCAGCAGGCAAGAAAATAGTCGGCATCCAATCAGAGGTTGAGGCAGGCAGCAGGTGAGAGCAGTCGATATCCAATCAGAAGTCAGGGCGGGCAAGAGAGTTGTTCATATCCAAACATAAGTCGCAGCAGGCAAGAATTCGTCGGTATCCAGAGGTCGAGGCAGGCAGTAGGCAAGAAAGAAGAGGTCGTGGCAAGCCTGTATCCAAATAGAGATCAAGGCAAGCAAGAGAGGTCAAAGGCAGGTGGAAGCTAAGATAGTAGTCATTATCCAATTAGAGGTTGAGGCAGAAAGCTGGCAAGAAAGTAATTGGTATCTAAGAAGAGCTCAAAGTAGGCAAGAGATTAGTCGGTATCTAAACAGACATCGAAGTAGGTAGCAGGCAAGATAATAGTCTTTTTTTTAGTATACATTTTATATACTATTTTATAGTATATAACATTTGGAGGTTGAGGCAGGCAGCAGATGAAAGCAGTCGATATCCAATCAGTGGTCAGGGTGGGCAAGAGAGTTGTCAGTATCCAAATATAAGTTGAGGCAGGTGGCAGGCAAGAATGTAGTCGGTATCAAAACAAAGACTGAGGCAGGCGGCAGACAAGAAAGAAGGGGTTAAGGCAAGAAAAAGAGCAGCCTGTATCCAAATAGAGGCTGAGGCAAGCAAGAGAGTAGTCGTTATCAAAGCAGAGGTCAAGGCAGGTGGGAGCTAAGTTAGTAGTCATTATCTGATCAGAGGTTGAGGCAGGCAAGAAAGTAGTTGGTATTCAAGTAGAGGTCGCGGCAGGCAAGAGATTAGTCAGTAGCCAAACAGGGGAGCAGGCAAGAAAATTGTATCCAATCAGTGGTTGAGGCAGGCAGTAGGCGAGAACAGTATGTAATTGAACATAACTTAAAGCAGACAAGGAAGTCAGTATGCAAGCAGAGGTTGAGTCAAGCAAAATAGTTGGTATCCAGACAGAGGTTCAGGCAGGCTGTAGGCAAGAAAATAGAGACAGCAACAGGGCAGGAGACATTAGCAGTGTCAGGCAATCCAGGTCGACAACAGACGAAGCAGCGACAAAAGTAATTGCACGACACTAGGTACAAGGCCGTGATCTGAGCATGCAGCAAAACCCTCTGCAGGTGGGCAGGATGGGGCTTTCCCCAGGATGTACAATCACGGCTCTTGGAGGTACCGCAACAACACTCCTCTTCTGGGAGTGCCCAACTATTCTGTGCTGTCCCAGCTCCTCCACCCCTCCCTCGTCTTCCTACTCTCAGTTAGGGTTGCCACCTGTCTAGGATTCACCCAGACAGTTTGGGTTTGGAATCATGCGTTTGGGTTTCAGGCTGCCGGAAACCCGGACACTTTATTTAGACCAGACTATGTATGAACAAGGCCTTATTCTTTTTTTTTTACATGCCTTTACTAATAATTTTCTCCACATTTACATGCAGACCAAGCTGTCCATAGCAGCATTTTCCTATGGTTCAAACACAAAAGGAAAATAAACCTGTTACTGTAGCTGCTTAGAGCAGAGCTCCACCCAAAAAGGGAAGCTCCTAGGGTTGCCATTCACCCGTACAGTCCAGGTTTTGAATCATGTGTCCACTTTTCAGGCAGACTGAAACCCGGACACATTACTCAGACCAGGCTGTGGCTCCCCATGTAAACAAGATAGTCACACACAAATGTGTTGCCATCCGGAAGCTGTAGGCGGCTATCTGGGGGCAGGTTCGGCATCACTGTGGGGTAGGCCGATAATGTCAGCAAGAACAGTTTGGCCACACCCACTGCTCGATGCGGCTAGAGTTGCCACCTCATCCCTTTAAAACAGAACACATATGAATTACACAGGTTCTGTGGCTAATTAAGGTGGTAATTAAACTCACTTGGTGCTTTACCTGCATTAAATTAGCCTCAGAACCTGTGTAATTCATATGTGTTCTGTTTTAAAGGGATGAGGTGGCAACTCTAGATCCGGCACGCTTTGCGCACCGCATTACTGCTCTCCCTGAGGGTACCCAAAGGTGTCCCAGGCCACTAAAATGTTCGGGTTTGGCTTAAAGAAAAGGTGGCAAGTCCTCTGGGCTGCTACCATCACATCCAAAATAGGGGCTCCGGGGGCCCTAGGGCCTAAGGTTGCCACCTCATCCCTTTAAACCCAAACACATATGAATTACACAGGTTTTGAAGCTAATTTAGTGCAAATAAAGCACCAAGTGAGTTTAATTACCACCGTAATCAGCCACAGAACCTGTGTAACTAATATGTGTTTGGTTATAAAGGTATGAGTGCTGTGGCAATCTTGGGGCTCCCTGCAGCAGTTGTGATGCTTTTGGATGTCATCCCAGGTAAATAAAATGAATAAATAACATTAAATTCACATACTGTATAATCTTATGTGGGAACATTTTTTGTTCTCTCTAAAACTAGATAGGAGATACTGTACTTTGGCTACAACAAAATGGCCGCCCCCATACCAACACAGCCACAGCAGTACAGTACTTTCCTGTCTGACAATTCAGAATAAACAGTTAAAAATGAAGATAATACATACACCTCATTCTGTTTGCTATAAATAAAGTAAGCTGTCATAAAAAGCTCAATAAGCAAACGACAAGAAGATGGCCGCCGCCCTAATCACAGGGGACATGGGTCGGACTTCTCTCACTCGCCCTAGCATCTCCTGCGTTATCCCAGCTGAGCGTCCCTATAGCTATCAGGAAGCGTCTCAGGGCCGTGAAACGCACAAACCCGGAAGTAAAGCAGCCACGGCCGGAAGTGAGTTTACTATTTCCGCTCTGCGGACAATAATAATGGAAGAGAGGAGACAATAAGCTGTTTAGTGCTGGTGTGTTTGTAGAGAGTTGAGGAATATTTTTTTAGCCTGACCAAGATTCCCAACGTGAATAATAAGCAGATTAGGCGTTATAATGCTGCTATGAACACTGCATTCCTTTGACTTATATTTATTACTACACGTTATTGTTATTACATGGTATATCTTCCCATTCTAGTATTGGATGTGCAGTGTTACCTTGTAGCCTACTGGATTGCAGTTATCAGAGAGGATTGATGATTGGTTATTAGGGCCGTTAGGTCAGATTTGAACAGTTAGGCGGCGCAATGGGAGTTCCTCGCCCCTCCCCCCTTCTCCGACCTTCATGTCTGGAGGATACTAAGGATCGTTGCTGGGAGAACCCCCCCACCCCACACATTTCATAATATATTGTATGTACGCTCATGGCTTTCGTGCATTCATCATGCCGCTGTTTTGTTGTTTCAGGCGAAGCGTCGTAGAGTCGGTCCCATCAATAAGGAGCAGAGTCCCATCAGCAAGAATGGAGAAGGAGCGCGGTCACATGACTGAGAGGATATTAAACCTCACCATGGAGATCATCTACCTGCTGACCGGAGAGGTGAGGAGGATTCTGGGAGATCACATGACATCACTCTTATCTCTATTAATAAAACACAGACCTGACCAGAAAGGTGAGGGAGAATTCTGGGAGGTCACATGACATCACTTATCTCTCTTAAAGCGGAGTTCCACCCAAAAGTGGAACTTCCGCTTTAAGCACTCCTCGCCCCCTTACATGCCACATTTTGGTCTGTAATTTTTTGGGGGGTGGGGTAGGGTGACCACGTGTCCCGGATTGCCTGGGACAGTCCCGCATTTTGCAGGTCTGTCCCGGGTACCTTCATTCCAGAACAATACAGTGTCCCGGAATGAAACTGACACAGCCACCGCATCACTGCTTTACTCACTGACAGTACTTGTCCTGGCCGGGAATGCCTGGAGGATCACAATCCCCCGCCCCCTGATTGGGATTTGTCAAAATGATAAATCCCGCCTCTTGTGTCCAATCACTGTGCTGTGTTTCGTTACAGCACAAGCTGATTTTTGGGAAGGGGGTTTCCCTGAATGGTAGTTTGGAAATGTGGTCACCCTAGAGTGGGGGCTTTGGTAGGAGTGGGACTTCCTGTCCCACTTTCACCCTGGGACCGCCTAGGCGACTCCTCCTCTACTCCTACGCGGCCTCTCCCGCTAGGCGATCTCCGGGGACACGTGACAGGTCCCAAGAGTTCACCTGTCCGCTCCTAGAGTGCGGCGCGACATGCGCAGTGAGTGCCCAGCCATGAAGCTGAAAGCTGTCACGGCCAGATGCCCGCACTGTGAATGGAGGTGCCGCTGGACCGTGGAGCAGGTAAGTATCTGTTTAAGAAAAGTTAGCAGCTACACTTTTTGTAGCTGCTGACTTTTAATAAATGGTAAAAGGCTGGAACACAGACCTGACCGGAGAGGTGAGGAGGATTCTGGGAGGTCACATGACATCACTCTTATCTCTATTAATAAAATATTGATCGGAGAGGTGAGGAGGATTCTGGGAGGTCGTGTTTTTTTTAAAAAAAAATTCTGCAGGGAAAATGCTCCCAAAAGAACGTTTTTTCTACTCCTAAATGCTGAAGTGTGAAAATTGCTTCTAGCATAAAATGCGAATATGGACACATAGGATAACACTATTGGCTTCTAGGAACAGAAAAGAAAATGCTCATAACAGCTTCTAGGAGCTTAAAAAATCACTAGTGTGCATGGAGCCTTAATAAAACACAGCCCTGACTGGATAGGTAAAGAAGATTCTGGGAGGTCACATGACGCCATTCTTATCTCTATTAATAAAACACAGACCTGACCGGAAAGTTGATGGTAATGAAAGCATTAGGTTTGTGTTTGGAGTAACTCATTTTTTATTTATTTTTGCTTAATTCTAGAACTATATTGCGTTCAAGCTGACCGATGGCTTAGTTGCCCCTAAGCTAAGAGAGGCAATACAGCCTGTTGTAGAGCCTCCACCCCAAACTTTGCAACCTGAGAGTGGCAACGACAAGAAAATTCAAGAGGTCACCAACAAGATGATTGAGCTGCTGACAGGAGAGGTGAGTGGTGCCGGGAATTCTGGGGCATTTTCCAGTAACGGACAAGGGATGTGTCTGAATGGTGACGGTATCATTGTGTGTTGTCAGGTTCCTATAAGGTGTCAGGATGTCACTGTCTGTTTATCAGAAGAGAAAAGGGGGTGTTTAGAAGGACAGAAGGATCTCTATAAGGACGTCATGATGGAGAAACGGCCGCCCCTCACATCACCGGGTAAGAGGAGACTTACATTTTTGTAAAGGAGAGACGAGTGTTGAGGATAACTTTCTGATACCAGGGAACCCTTTCTAAAAAGTATTACATCTACAGCTCATGGTAGTGTCATGGCACATTGGGTGTCACTGCTTACCTACCTGAGACATGAGAGCAAAGGTTTTTCTGATCCCGTGCCACTGGTGGGACTGCAACCATGCAGACATCATCAGGCAGGAGATCCATTTACCCAGCCACAACTGGTCACAGATCTATATAACATCTGGGGGAACTCTGGTTGAGAAAGGCTAACCTACCTATACACATCCTCTGAATACATTGTTTCTGTGTGTTTATATCAGTCCGTATGTGTGTTTTTCTATAGATGGATCCAATAATGGAAATACCCCAGAGAAATGCCCCAGTCCTATGCATGCGCAGGATTCCACACAGGAACATCAGGAGACCCCTCAGAACTATCAGGTATATACAATTTAAGCTTTAAAGTGATTGGAAAGCTTGGCTTTTTTATTAAAACCACAGGCATGTTATACTTGCCTGTAGGGATGAGCTCCGGTGTATTCGCACAGTCCACGTGCAAAGCCCACCAGGACATCTGCATGGCGCTGCGCTAACCACAGGCAGGGAGACATTTCCCGATCTCTGCAGCCGCGCAACGGGACAATGTCTCCCTGCCTGTGATTAGCACAGGGCCGTGCAGACTTTCTGGTGGGCTCTGCACGTGTTATGTGCAAACACGCCGGAGCTCATCCCTACTTGCCTGCTCTGTGTTTTGCACAGAGCAACCATCGATCCTCCTCTTCTGGGGTCACCGGTTAGTGCTCTGGGCTCCACCTCCCCACTGGCCAAGTGCCCCCAAATCAAGCCGCTTGCTATGGGGGAACTTGTGTGTGTGCCTGTTCCTGAGCTCCGATCTGTGTGTCCATAGAATGGACACACAATGTGGCTCAGTCCCGCCCGCTCCCCCCCACTCTTGTCACTGCCTGTGATTGACAGCAGCTGGAGCCAGTGGCTCCTGTTCCTGTATCTGAGCCAATGAGGCATAAGAGTGCCTTGGATCTTGTGCACATTGCTGGATTTCGATTGGTCTTGGGAGTTTGTATGTATGTATATATCGGCTATCCCATGAAGCTGACTTTCATCAGTCTTGCCTACACACCATCAGTCAAAAATCTGATCTGCCAAAATGCGGTGACGTAAAACACTACGACGTGCTGAGAAAAATGAAGTTTAATGCTTCCGAACATGTGTCAACCATAGACTGGCTATGGGACATCAGTTGTCAGCCGCCTCTCTTGCACAGCTCAACATGGGACTGAGATGCCTTCTTAATAGGGCTAAATAGATTAATTTTAGAACGTGGCTGCGAGTAGATTCAAGTTAGTTAGGTTCAGTCTGGTCTCCAGATGCTTTGTGCGGGAGACAGCCGACAATGGCTGGGAAGTGGCGTCACCCATATGAATGAATGAATGAAAACTTATATAGCGCAGCACATGCAAAGTAAATTGCCTCTATACTATAACTACATGGGTGACGCCACTTCCCAGCCATTGCCGGTTGTCTCCTGCACAAAGCATCTGGAGACCAGACTGAACCTTACTAACTTGAATCTACTCACAGCAACGTTCTAAAATTAATCTATTTAGCCCTATTAAGAAGAAATCTCAGTCCCATGTTGAGCTGTGCAGGAGAGGCGGCTGACAACTAATGTCCCATGGCCAGTCTATGGTTGATGCCACTTCCCAACCATTGTCTGCTGTCTCCTGCAGACAGCATGGGTCCCTGGAGACCGTTTGTGCTTCAGAAAAGGTATGTTTTTCAATTTCTTATTTGCTGGTCTAGATAGATTTGTTTTAGAATGTGGCTGTGAGTAGCTTTGTGCAGGAGAGAACCAACAATAGCTGGGAAGTGATGTCGCCTATAGAGTTGCTATTACTAGTTTTAGAATGTGTCTGCAAGTAGGTTTGGAGTTGGTTAGGTTTTGGGTGAACTTCTACTTTAACCCCTATCCGCGTGCGCTGTGGCTGAAAGACGGCTACAGCACGGGCCTAAATTGCTGGGAGGGCGTCTATGTACGTCCTCTAGCGCTCAAGGAGACTCAGCTGATCATAGATCGGAGTAAAGCCCTGTACACATGGGCAGGAATTCCGTCGGGGGGGAAGGCGGCTTTCCCGGCAAGCTTGCCTTACCAAGCCCTGTGTACACACGGCCATTCAAAAGAACTGCTGTTCTTTTGAATGGCAAGAACGTGGTGACGTCATCGACTACGACGAGCCTCCGCCATCTTGCTACACCCTACACTACCCTTGTATGCTACCGCGCATGCATCAAAGTCACTTCGAGCATGCGCGGGTTTACCTGGGGACAGGCAAGTATACACACAAACGGCTTTCTCGGCAGGAAACACTCTGCCGAGAATCCCCGGCAGGTTCTCTATTTCTCGTTGGGATTCCCCGCAGTTTTCTCACTGAGAAACCATACACGCATGCGGTTTTTTCGGCAAAAAGCTCTCCCAGCAGCTTTCTTGTTGAGAAAACCGTGCATGTGTACGAGGCTTAAGGGGCTGATCCTGACCTCTTACCACATGATCAACTGTCAGCCAATTACGTGAACACAGAGCCGGTAATCAGCTGACAGCGTGGGGAGAAAAAAAAAACCTTTGTCAGAGGGACATCGGTCCCTCACAATGAGAGCCACCACTGACTCATCTGTGTCCACCAGTGCCACCTACCAGTGCACAACACTGCTGCTGACCAGTGCCACCCATCAGTGCCTCATCAGTGTCACCTATCAGTGCCCATTAATAATGCAGCCTCATCAGTGCACATCAATGAAGGAAAAAAATGACCTGTTTGCAAAATTTTCTAACAAACTGAAAAAAATTTTTTTTATTTTTTCAAAAATTTTTTGTGTTTATTTTATTTTTTGTGTTTAGAAAAAATAAAAACCCCAGTAGTGATTAAAATACCACCAAAATAAAGCTCTTTGTGTGAAAAAGATAAAACTTTTCATATGGGTACAGTGTTGCATGACCATGCAATTGTCAAAGGGTGAGAGTGCTGAAAATTGGCAGACAGGGGGTTTAAGTGCCCAGTAGGCAAGTGGTTAAAGTGGTTGCAAAGGAAGAAGGTTTACTTAGTAAAAAAAACTTCTGCATGCAGCTCTCCCTGCAACCCCCCCCCCAAATACATACTTGAGCCCGATCTCGATCCAGTGATGTGCTTGAGAGCTGAGGCTCTCTCACCCTCATTGGCTCAGATACAGCAACAGGGGCTATTGGCTCCTGCTGCTACCAATTGGAGCCAGTGACTGGGAGCAGGGCTTATGGACACACTGAGCAGGGCTCGGGAGCGAGCACACATGAGTGGCCCCCTAGCAAGCGTCTTACTAATTGGGGCACTAGGCTGGCAGGGGACCCCAGAGGAGGAAGATCGGGGCTGCTCTGTGCAAAACCCTGCAAAGAGCAGGTATGTATGACATGTAGGTTTGTAAAATATATAATCACTTTAATTCATGTATCAAGGAGGGTTAACATGTACTGGTACTTGGTATCTTATCTAGGCTGAAGACTTGCTTGGTATTAAAGTTAAAAACGTGAGTGAAAATGAACCATATGTGATGGATGAGGAGTCGTGTAAGGAGGAGGATGAAATCCCTCCAGAGATCTGCGCAGGTGAGCAATAAACCCCAAATCCAGAGAAGAGTGTCAGATTCTCCTTGTTCAGCCAAATCTAGTCAATGTGTGTTTCTTTCAGATGGGCCCAGTAACAGAAATCCAATAGAGAGATGTCCCAGTCCTATTTATTCACAGGAGCCCGCGCACAAACATCGCAAGATTGGATGCCGTTATCCAGTATGTTAAAGCAAAGAATTTTAGTAGTATAAAATAAGCATTGTTTTTAACCACTTCCATACAGGGCATTTTTTACCCCTCTCCTGCCCAGACCAATTTTTAGGTTTCAGCGCTGTCGCACATTGAATGACAATTGCACGGTTTTGACAAAACAAGTCGCAATAAGTGTATATTGATTGGTTTGTGCAAAAGTTTATAGCGTGTACAAAAGAGGGGATGGTTTTATTGCATTTTTTTTTTTTTTAACTAGTAATGGTGGCGATTTGCGATTTTTATTTTATTGTGACCGTGGCATTGCGACGGACATATTGGACACTTTTGACATATATTTTGGACCATTCACATTTTTACAGCAATTGGTGCTATAAAACTGCACTGATTACTGTGTAAATGTGACTGGCAGGGAAGGGGTTAACACCAGGGGGCGCCAAAAGGGGTTAAATATGTTAAAAGAGAAAAAAAGTGTAGCGCCAAAACTATATAGATGTAGGAAAAACCATAAATGGCCAGGGTGATGTAGCTACCAGACAAAATACAGTAAGACCTAAGGTGCAACCTTCGTGAAGAAGATCATAGACTATAGGCTATGAAACACCAGCTATTGAGCTGGGTGAAACAAATAACAATATTAAAAAAAAAACACAAACTGAAGGTTATGTGAAAAGTGTTGCAACAAAGTAAGTGCAGCTGAAAACAAATGCAAGAGGTCCTGAAAACAGAAAAAAAAAAAAAAAGGGGGGAGGGGGGATAGGTGTAGGTTTGAGGATGTTGATATTCCAGTTTCCCCAAAACAGACTGATTGTTCATTCAGTTTGAAACACCTCATCCATATACATGGGCAATCCTTTCCCTCAGAAACAGGTCATCTTCCCAGGACATTCCTTGGCATATATATATTAAGGTACTCTTACCGACTTTTGTTGACCCACGGCTCACCGTATGGTGGGTAGGTCTTCAAAGCTTGTATAGGCTAGCCGCCCTCCGATCATCCCAATGGGTAAATCGATGTCCCAGGTTGTGATGCTGTAGGCAGATCCCAAAAGGAGAGCAGGTATCGCTGGCCTCAGGAACGTCAGACAGAACAGTGAAGATGTGAGACTCCGTATTCCATGGAAGATATGAAAAAAAGAGGGCGAGAACACCTCCTCATCGTGTAGAAATTTATTAAAAGTTGATCAAAAGTATTGACACAGCAAAGAGATCTGCAAATCTCATTAAAAATTCCAAGCAAGGATACAGTCCATGTACCAAAATAAAAACAAAAAAAACCCAAAAGATAAAAAGTTCCACACTGCACATCAAGGAAACCACAGCAAGCAAAAATCTTGGTAGTAACGCAATAGTGGTGATAAGAGTCCAGTTAACCGACCGGTTTCGTCTTCACAGACATCTACTGGGTTATGGAACTAAACCCCATCATCACCTGCGCCATTAAATAGCCCCCTGATTGCCATACCTGTGATCAACACCTGTTCACATAACGTCCATCTGGCTGCTGATGCATCCTCCCCCTGTGTTCCACCCAACAGGAAGTGGAAAAGCAGGAAACACAAATATGGAAGCCAATCACAGCCCTGTGAGCATTGCAAGTTCCTCCTCCCGTCCCTTGTGACTCCCTCTGTCCAATGTGAGGGTGCGGGACAAAGACACCCCGCCTCGCTCATCCCGGCCAACCAGAGCCTCCAGTACAACACTGACAGCCCCTCAAACCAGGAAGGCGGCGATGATGGAAGCGCAGATCACACAACGCTGCGGCATGCGTGTCATCCGACGCCTCAGCGTGATGGCGTATGCGCTCCATCTTGGTGTCTAATAGGGATTCATGGGCAAGGTGTTTTAGCTATGGCCAAAAAACCCTATGGTGAGACGGCTATCCAACGGAGCTCAGAACTTGACTCTGGGGCCCTGGGCGTGTGTGAACAGGGGAAACCACAGATGTAATTCTTCGATAACAATAAATGATAAATTAATGTTTCTATATAATACATCCAACGACTAGGCATGATGAAATAACATCAATATGGCAAAAAACATATTAGGTGTGGGTGGATAATATAACCATTCAGCAGAGCTTCCACACTACCCAAAGATTCAAAAAAAGGGGGGATATTGAAGATAATTCTATATGATACATCCAGCAATTATGCATGATGAATTGGCATCAATAGGACAGAGAACAAGTTAGGTGTGGGTAGATATAAAATCATGCCGCAGAGCTTCCCCACTACCCAAAAATTCAAAAAAGGGGAATATTAAAGATAATTTCCTAGGGAGTGATTCTAATTGTAGGGGGAGGGGACTCCCAAGGGGTGGAGACCGATCTGTATTCCTCTGTACTGGAAACGCACATCGGTCTCAACTCGACAGGACGTGGATCTGTGTGTTTACGGGCAGTCGTGGGTGCCCGGCGGCCGCCGCGCACACGCACCGGTTTCCTGAGCGATGCCGCGGGTGCGAGCTCCGCCCCCTAGAGGTCGGGAAGCCCAGGACGTCATATGACGTCCACCGGAAGGGAGACAATGTCGCTGCCAACGTCATTTGTCAATGGCTTGTGGGGAACTGGTTAAAGAGATTTCCTATTGTCCCATTGAGGGCCACAAGAAGGCATTTACCTTTTGGGTTACATTGCCGCTTACAGGTGGATTGAACATTGACAGACAAACTTTATGGCAGCTCAGGATAACTATTCCACCTCAGAGTGCCTACATTTTTTTTTTTTTTTTTTGCTAGTGATCTAACCCGACCACGGATTAAACCCTTTTTTTTTTTCTTTCCTGCAACCATGGGTCGCAGGAAAGAAAACCGCTCAGTTCCCCCATGAACACAGTTGGGCTCCGTTCACACTGATGCAAAGCGGGAACCACCACAATTCCCGTGCATGTTCCCGCATCGCATCTGACTTGCAGGCAGTTCACACTGCTCTCTGCAAACTGCTGCAGGTGTCAATATAAAGTTAATGACACCCCCAGATCGGGTGGTGGATTTGGGATCACGTGGGTCTGAACACCTATGTTATCAGATTCCAGTGCAGACCAAAAAAGGGGTCCTGCACCAATTTGGTAACATCACATGGCTAAATTTGCATCGCATGTGATGTGCACAGCAATGCAGTGTGAATCGCATGCAATTTCTGGCATCGCATTAGTGTAGCCTAATGCCCCCGTACACACGATCCGAAAATCAGACGACAGATCGTCCAACTTTTTTCGATTAAATAGTTGCAAGTAGAAATTGATTAGGTTACCAAAGTCATGAAAATTCTTTTATGACAAAACAATGTCATGTGTTGTAATGTATTTGTATCGTATTTTCCGACGACAACTGTACTGACGAAACGAAAATCATACGATCTGGTATCGTACGAGGAAAGTTTTCACGCGTGTCCGATCGAATAATATCAGATGAATTCTCGGGATCAGCTCTCGAAAGCTCTGTACTAGTGATCTGATTATCGTACGATTCTTCCTCAGACGACAGTTTTCGTACGATATTCGGATCGTGTGTACGGGCCATAAGTGGTGATGGGGGAATCGCTACCGCAAAGTTGTCTTCTACCAGTAGAGGGCATCAGCGCACTGTCCCAGGCCGGGAGAACAGTGATTTTTGCTAGAGACTATATTGGCTGCTAGTAATAATCACTTGTAAAATCTGACATGATGGTTGTACCTACATTGATCGATACAATCAGCCTGCCCATACATGGTTCGAATCTATTCATACCATCTATGGTATGGTATCAGTTTTTCTACTTTTTTAAATCTAATGCCCCATACAACGATCGGAAAGTCTGACAAGAAAAGTCCGATGTGAGCTTTTGGTCAGAATTTCTGACCGTGTGTATGCTCCATCGGACTTTTGTTGTCGGAATTTCCACCAACAAAAGATTGAAAGCAGGTTCTCCCAAGGATTTCATCGGAAAAAAAAATCAGATTGGAAATTCCAATCATCTATACGCAATTCCGACGCTCCAAAAAAAAAACATGCATGCTCAGAATCAATCAGAAGTGCCAAATTGCCTATTGAACTTCATTGATCTTGGCTCGTCGTATGTCATATGGGTTTTTACCGCCCACCGATCATAAGGGGGGGGGGGGGGTCTGCCGACTAACCATTGTTGAGTGGGGGGGGACCCAACCGCTGGACGGACTTTTTACCTCTACCCCTGGAGCATCAAATTTGTTGGGGGGCGCAGGGCTGCCGAGAATTGCATCCATTCGCCAATGAGCGGGAGGGGGTTATTGTGGGAGGGGATTTCAACGATAGCGTTTTAGTCTAAATAGGAGATGTGAGGTCTCTTTGATCCCAGATATCATATTTAAGAGGACCTGTCATGCTTTTTTATATTACAAGAGATGTTTACATTCCTTGTAATATGAATAATTTTTTATTTTTTTTTGGTCTAAAAAGTAATAAAAAAAAAATATATATATTTTGTTTTTATTTAAGTGCCCCGTTTCGACGAGCTTGTGCGCAGAAGTGAATGCATACATGAGTAGCGCCCGCATATAAAAAAAGTGTTCAAACTAGGGTTGTCCCGATACAGATACTAGTATCGGTATCGGGACCAAATGCTCCCAATGCCACACCCCATGCTTTTTTTTTTTTTTTTTTTTTAGAGAGAGAACGGGCGATGAGGGAGCGGAGAAGAGCAGTCCTCGGAGAGAAAGCCAAGCCCCCCGCCGCCATCTAGTTGATCAGCGCAGGGAACAATACAGCTTTCATTTAAATAGCTGTGTGTTCCCCCGCTGCGCCGTGTATACTGCCCCTCCCCCTTGTCCAGCACTTTAATAGACAGATTACCCGTCCCAGGATTGGATGGGTGATCTGTCTATCAAAATGCTGGAAAAGGGGGAGGGGCTGTATATGACGCGGCGGGGGAACACAGCTATTCAAATGAAAGCTGTATTGTTCCCCCGCGCTGATCAACTAGACAGCAGCAGCAGGGGGGGGGGGGGCGGAAGAGAGGGCTTGGCTTGGCTTTCATTTGGGGACACATTTAAAAAAAAAGTATCGGTACTTGTACTCGGTCCTAAAAAAGTGGTATCGGGACAACCCTAGTTCAAACCGCACATGTGAGGTATTGGTGCGATCGTTCGAGCGAGAGCAATAATTCTAGCCCTAGACCTCCTCTGTAACTCTAAAGATGCAACCTGTATAATTTTTTAAACGTCGCCTATGGAGATTTTTAAGGGTAAAAGTTTGATGCCATTCCATGAGTGGGCGCAATTTTGAATGTTGGGTATCATTTTACTCGGCGTAACATTCTTTCATAAAAAAAATAATTGGCCTAACTTTACTGTTTACTTCAAAAAAGTAATTTTTTTTTTCCCAAAAAAAAGTGCGCTTGTAAGACCAATGCGCATATACGGTGTGACAAAAAGTATTGCAATGACCGCCATTTTATTCTCTAGGGCAGGGGTCTCCAAACTGCGGGCCGAGGGCCGGATGTGGCCCTTTGTGAGCCTTCATCTGGCCCTTGGGGCAGTATTGCTCCCAACGATATGAGCCATTGTTCCTCATAATGATGCCAACAATGGGGCACTATTTCTTCCACTAATAGCAATAATGGAGCACTATTCCGCCTCCAACTTCCCACCAGCACTGGGGCCGTGTTTATTCTCACTGATGCTCGGTCTTTGGTGCATTTTCTACCCCCACTGGTCAGAATCCGGCCCCCCTGAAGTCTGAAAGACAATAAACTGGCCCTTTGCTTGAAAAGTATGGAGACCCCTGCTCTAGGGTGTTAGAAAATAAATATATATGTTTGGGGGTTCTAGGTAATTTTCTAGCAAAAAAAAAATGTTTTAATCTTGTAAACACCAAGTCTGAAAAACAGGCAAGGTCCTTAAAGAGGAGTTCCACCCAAAATTGGAACTTCCGCTCAACCCACTCCCCTCCCCCTTACATGCCACATTTGGCATGTCATTTTTTTGGGGGGGAGTGGGGGCTTCAGGAGGAGTGGGACTTCCTGTCCCAATTCCTGCTTCCGCAGAGGGGCTGGTTAGGCGATTAAGCCTTAATCGCCTACACCAGCCCCTCCCTGTAGGCGATCGCATGGGACACATGACAGGCGCCTTGCGATCGCCTGTACAATCAGCGGCGGGCTGTGCTGCTCGCGCATGCGCAGTACCGCTCGCACATGCGCAGTGGGTGCCCTGCTGTGAAGCCGAAGGCTGTCACGGCCGGGTGCCCACAGTTGCAATGAGGACGCCGGCCGGGGAGGGGGGGAGAGGAGCGGAGTCCTGGTCGGCGCGTCGCTGGAACAGGTAAGTGATTGTTTATTAAAAGCCAGCAGCTACACTTTTTGTAGCTGCTGACTTTTAATAAACAAAAATATAGGCTGGAACACCCCTTTAAGTGGTTAAAGGTTCGGAGTCACTTGGCTCCTGCCCTGTTTTAATTAGTTTTGGATAGGGATGAAATGGATTCGCACACCTGTTCGTTTGTATTGCTGTCTGTTCTCCTGTTTGGGAGCTTTATTTGTGCTGTTTACCGTTATCATTGAAAGTAAAAAAAAAATGCACATTTTGGGTTGTCCCCAAAAGTAATAAAAGGGAAGTCTTCCAATGGGGACACTAGTTCCGTGACCTGGGGATTCCCCGTAAAGGGATTCCCTTAATTTGCAAGGATTTCCTCTCACTTCCTGTTTGGCTATGGAATAGGAAGTGAAGGGAAATCTCAATGGGACAAAGATGGCAAAAAAATAAACTTTACAGGGGTTATAACCCTCTTACTTTATACAAAATGCAAAAATAAAACGTTGCCTATAGTTGTACTTTTAAGTTAAAAAATCAACACTGAAAGGGGCACTTTTGATTAATTTAAATTGTGTCCTATCTAGAATGAAGATGTGGTTGTTATTAAAGTTGAAGATTCAGATGATGAAGAAGAGCCATATGTGATGATCGATAAGCCATGTAATGAGAAGGAAGTTCCTCCAGAGATCAGCACAGGTCAGTAATTAAAGTGATGGTAACCACTTACGGACTGCCTGCCGTCGTTACTTTGAAGAGGTTGTTATGGTAGCAGCTAGCTACCATAACCCTGGTATCCTCTTCATGAGTGGGCAGGCCCTCTTTCAGATAGAAGTGGTCTCTGCTGCGGATTCGCTGTGAGATTACTTTTATTGGTGGCATGAGAGCTCCCACTGTTCTTCGGTGCCTTCAGTAAGCCCTCAGTAAGCTGTTCTGGCTGACTAACCCCCATCTGATGACGGGGGGGCAAGCTTACTGAGGAGAAACAGGAAGTGAGAAATTCAGACAAGGAAAAAAAACATTTAGAAGGGAAATCGAAGGAAAAGGTAAGTGAACCAACAATGCACTAGCTTAAAACGGAGGTTCACCCTCAAAATGAACTTTTTAGCTAACCTATCTGTAGCCTTAATAAAAGGCTTGTAGCGTTGTAATTTTTTTTTTTTGTGTACACTTACCTGTCTTCAGCCGCACTTCTGGGTCTTCTCCCTTGCGGGGAGTGGGCGTGTCGCTTTTTTTCCCCGACGGGGAGCTCTGCATAGATGATTGACGTGCACGTCATCGCCTTCCGAAAATATCCGACGGGGACTCTGCTCTTTAAGGCGCTATACGGCGCCTGCCGTGTAGAGCCAACTGCGCAGGCGCCGTAAAGTGCCGAGTCCCACTGGGATATTTTCAGAAGGCGATGACGCTCACGTCAATCATCTATGCAGAGCTTAGGAACGCCTACTACCCGTGGGGAGCGAGAACCCGGAAGCCGGGTAAAAACGACAGAAAACCGCAAGTACAGACCGACAAAAAAAAAAAAAATCCAGCATACTGTTGATGTCAGCAGTATGCTGGATATAACAGTCTAATTTTTTTTAGGGTGAACCCCTGCTTTAAAGGGGTTGTAAAGGTACGACCCCCCCCAAATAGCTTCCTTTACCTTAGTGCAGTCCTTCTTCACTTACCTCATCCTTCGATTTTGCTTTTAAATGTCCTTATTTCTTCTGAGAAATCCTCACTTCCTGTTTTTCTGTTTGTAACTCCACACAGTAATGCAAGGCTTTCTCCCTGGTGTGGAGTGTCGTGCTTGCCCCTTGCCTTGGACTACAGGAGAGTCAGGATGCTCTCTACCTTGCAGATGGAGAAAGGAGCTGTGTGTTAGTGGGTGTCCTGACTCTCATGTAGTCCAAGGGAGGGGGTGAGCACAAAACTCCACACCAGGGAGAAAGCCTCCGATCACTGTGTGGAGGTACAGACAGAAGAACAGGAAGTGAGGATTTCTCAGAAGAAATAAGGACATTTAAAAGCAAAATGGAAGGATGAGGTAAGTGAAGGAGGACTGCACTAAGGTAAAGGAAGCTATTTGGGGAAAACATTACCTTTACAATCCCTTTTTAAAGGGGTTGTAAAGGTTTGTTTTTTATTTTCTAAACAGGTTCCTTTAAGTGGTTAAAGCCTTGTTGTTTGTTATTTAAAGGGGGAAAAAAAATGTTATACTTGCCTGCTATATCCAGTTGGTTTTGCTCAGAGCAGCTCGGGTTCCTCCCTCTTCCCGGGTTCCTCACTGGCGCTTCTGGCTCCTCCCTCCTGCCGGGTGCCCCCACAGCAAGGTGCGCTACTGAGCTATGGCTCTGTGTGTCCATTCACACACAGCCGTGTTTTGGCCCTGCCCCCCCCCCCCCCGTCTCCAGATTGGCAACCACAGCTAGTGAGCCAAAAGCCAATTAGGAGTGTGGGTCTCTGGAGAGCCAAGGCTCTGGTGGAGGTATTGCAGGCATGAGATCTCCCAGGATGCACTGGAGAAACCAACAAGTAAACTGAAAAGACCTCATCAGCAGTCACTTCTGGTTCATACTTATACAGCGGGTAAAATAAGTATTCAACACGTCACCATTTTTCTAGGTAAATATATTTCTAAAGGTGCCATGAAATGTTCACCACATGTCGGTAAGAACCCATGCCATCCACACGTACAAAAACGCCAAAACAAATACGTTCAGAATTGAAGTTATGTGTAAATAAATAGAATTGCATGCCTAAAGAAAGGAAGGTACAAAGGGGCATGGAAAGCCAAGACACAAGCTGAAATCTATCAGTAATTAGAAAGCAATCCTTACCCTTGTCAGTGCAAATTATTATCTTCTGGTTCAGCCCCAAATGATGTCCTATAAAAATCTGTTCAACTACAAAGGATGGGTGCTGAAACAATCACCAGCTGGACACTGAAACTTCAAACAAACGAACATAGTCGCCAGCACACCGTGGATCGTCCAATTACGTCCCAAATTTTCTTATGTAAAACAAAGATAACAATAGTGCAACATTTCGAGGTCACGCAGGACCCCTTTGTCAGACAAGTGATAACTACAAAGGTGTCAAACAAACGTCTCTTGGGTAAAACCAAAGAGCTCTCTCAAGACCTTTGCAACCTTATTGTTGCAAAATATACTCATGTCATTGGTTACAGAAGGATTTCTAAGCTTCTGAATGTTCCAGTGAGCACTGTTGGGGCCATAATCTGGAAGTGGCAAGAACATAATTTTACCATAAACCAGCCACAACCAGGTGCTTGCAGGATTTTTGAGAGAGGAGTAAATAGAATTATCGGAAGAGTTGTCCAAGAGCCAAGGGCCACTTGTGGAAAGCTTCAGAAAGACCTGGAATTGGCAGAAACAATTGTTTCGAAGAAAACAATAAATAATGCACTCATCTACTATGGCCTGTATGTACGCTCCCCACACAAGACTCCAGGGCTTAAAGGGGTTGTAAAGGTACAATTTTTTTATTTTTTTTTTACTAAATAGCTTGGTAGGTTAATAATGTGTGTTAAAGTGGAGGCAAGTTATAATGAGCCTTTAGACTCGGACTCTCCTCCACACACACACACACTCACTCTGGGGTCTCTCATACAGCTCCTCTTTATTTACAGAACTTCAGAAGGAGTTCAAACAGGAAGAAACACAAATGGAGGGAAATGAAGATGAATTCCATTCAGAGATCTGCACAGGTGACTAGTTGTTTGTCTTCTAAACCTTTTTTTTTTTTGGGGTCACATTTTCCACAGTGAATGTTTTTAACCACTTGCCTACTGGGCACTTATACCCCCTTCTTGCCCAGGATCATATATATATTCATACAAATAGAGCTTTCTTATGGTTGTATTTAACTGCTTGCAGTCATACGGAGGCAGGCCGGCTCTCCTGGGCGAGAGCCCGTAGCTCTACGTCGGCATTTCGACAGCCACTAGGGGGCCCGTGCGCGCCCCCGAGTCCTGTGCGCGTGGCTGGCGGGCACGATTGCGGCCGGGCACACGCGATCTCTCGTTACAGAGCGGGGACAGGGAGCTATGTGTGTAAACACAAAGCTCCCGGTCCTGTCAGCGGGGGAAACGCTGATCTCCTGTTCATACAAGATCAGTGATTTCCCCTAGTGAGGCCACCCCCCCCCCCCCCATACAGTTAGAACACACCCAGGAACACACTTAACCCCTTCCCTGCCCCCTAGAGTTAACCCCTTCACTGCCAATGGCATTTTTATAGTAATCCAATGCATTTTTATAGCATTGATCGCTAAAAAAATGCCAATGGTCCCAAAAATGTGTCAGAAGTGTCCGAAGTGCCCGCCATAAGGTCGCAGTACTGAAAATAACGCTAATCGCCGCCATTACTAGTAAAAAAATAAAAATGCCATAAAACTACCCCCTATTTTGTAAACGCTATAACTTTTGCGCAAACCAATCAAACGCTAATTGCGAAAAATATGTAGAAGAATACGTATCGCCTAAACTGAGGAAAAAAGTGTTTTTTATATATTTTTTGGGGGATATTTATTACAGAAAAAAGTAAAAAATATTGCATTTTTTTTTTTAAATAGTCGCTCTATTTTTGTTTATAGCGCAAAAAATAAAAACCGCAGAGATGATCAAATACCACCAAAAGAAAGCTCTATTTGTGGGAAAAAAAGGACGCCAATTTTGTTTGGGAGCCACGTTGCACGATCGCGCAATTGTCAGTTAAAGCGACGCAGTGCCGAATCGCAAAAAGTGCTCTGGTCGTTGGGCAGCAATATGGTCCGGGGGTTAAGTGGTTAATCACAGCTGGGATTCGGATTTATTTTTATTTTTTTACTAAACAAACGAAAATAGACTGAATATTTTGGAAAAAAAAAAGTTTCTTAGTTTCGGTTATAAAATTTTGTAAATAAGTAATTTTTCTCGTTCACTGATACGGAGGCACTAATATCCTGCACTGATAGGAGGCACTGATGAAGAGGCACTAATATGCAGCATTGATGGTCACTGATAGCCGGCACTGAAAGGCAGCACTAATGGGAGCTGATTGACATCGCTGGTGGGCACCGACCCCTGTAAGGAAAGCTGCTTATCAGCTCTCCTCTCGCGCTGTCGGTGTGAGGAGAGGAATGCCGATGACCATAGCTCTGATTGGACACAGCTGATCACATGGTAAAGAGCCTATGTCATATGCTCTTTTTGGACACACTGCACTAAATATCAAGCTGTGCGCCCCCGAAGGGCGCACACAAACAGCCCGTTCTGAAGGACATTCATATGATGTCCACTCACCATGGGAAATCCCCCCCCCCCGTCCATCATTCTGCTATAGGCCTAACGGGAAGGCATTAGGTATGTATATGGGCAAAATTAAAAATTAACTAGTGCAAAATTGAAGCACATGCAGCTCTAAATAACACAGTGCTATCTGTTTATGCTATTGCTTTACTAAATGCATGTTGATCCTGCCAGTAAAATAAGGGTTATAGTGTTTCATGCCAAAGGGTACCAGCACTACATTGCTGCTGCCGCAATACTGTAAGGCTACATGAGGATGCAGCCTGACCCCAGTACGATGGCTCAATGGGAAACGGTATGAGTGCTACCAGCATTGCTGCAGAGGTTGAAGGGGTGGGGGGTCAGTCTGTCAGTGCTCAGACCATACGCTGCATCAAATTGGTCTGCATGGCTGTTGTCCCATAAGGAAGCCTCTTCTAAAACTGATGCACAAGAAAGCCTGCAAACAGTTTGCTAAAGACAAGCAGACTGAGGACATGGATTACTGGAACCATATCCTGTGGTGTAATGAGACCAAGATAAACTTATTTGGTTCAGATGGTGTCAAGCGTGTGTGGCGGCGACCAGGTGAGGAGGAGTAGACAAGTGTGTCTTGTCTGCAGTCAAGCATGGTGGTTAGAGTGTCATTGTCTGGGGCTGCATGAGTGCTGCCGGCACTGGGGAGCTACAGTTCAATGAGGGAACCATGAATGCCAACATGTACTGTGACATACTGAGGCAGAGCATGATCCCCTCCCTTCAGAGACTGGGCCCCAGGGCAGTATTCTAATATAATAACAACCCCAAACACGCCTCCAAGATGACCACTGCCTTGCTAAAGAAACTGAGGGTAAAGGTGATGGGCTGGCCAAGCATGTCTCCAGACCTAAACCCTATTGAGCATCTGTGGGGCATCCTCAAACAGAAGGAGAAAGCGCGCAAGGTCTCTAATATCCACCAGCTCCATGATGTCGTCATGGAGGAGTGGAAGAGAATTCCAGTGGCATTCAGTGTTGTCACATGAAAAGATAGAATAAAATATTTTCAAAAATGTGAGGGGTGTACTCACTTTTGTGAGATTGTGTGTATGTGTGTGTATGTGTGTGTATGTGTGTGTATGTGTGTGTATGTGTGTGTATGTATATATATAATTACACAAATACACACAGTGGGGCAAAAAATAATTTTTTGTGAACGGCAAAATGGTACAGCACAACATTCGTCACCAAAAGCATATAAAGCAAACATTAAGCCATTCAGGTTTTAACAGAACATAATAATAAAAAAAAAAAACGGACAGAGTAGACCTTAAACGCAGAGATACATACAGACAAATCAAGCCCCAGTATCTTAATGGGCATAGTCAAGGTCTATGCTTAAGGACCGGGCAGTGAGACAGAGGGAAATCAGGCCCCACCGTGGAAAAACATAACAGTCAATAGACAGAGCGTGGGGAAAATACAATGCAAAACTCTCATCGGCCGATGGAGGGAGGGAAAAGAACCGGGAGCCGAGCCGGCCGGTCATCTGGACAGCAATTGATGCAGTAGACAATGCGTAATTTAGATGGTAAGCCAGCCGAGCGTGCACAAGGGGAGGGGGGCTCCCATAGGCCTCCGACTCACCTCACCACGACCCCAGCCGACCTCCACCGCATACAAGATACCCGTCCCAAGGTGGCAAAAACAGGTGCCTGATCCAAAAGGACCAGGCTGCCCCTCGGCAACAGGATCTCGAGTCTGTCCGACCGGCCAACACCTCCGATGCTCATTCCCCCTTCCTCCAGCACATCAGCAACCAGGTCACTTAATGCTAGGTCACTGAGGAAAAAACCAGAAAAAGAAAAAAGAGAAAAAAAAGCAAAAAAGTATTTAGTCAGCCACCAATTGTGCAAGTTCTCCCACTTAAAAAGATGAGAGAGGCCTGTAATTGTCATCATAGGTATACCTCAACTATGAGAGACAACATGTGGAAACAAATCCAGACAATCACGTTGTCTGATTTGGAAAGAATTTATTTGCAAATTATGATGAAAAATAAGTATTTGGTCTCCTCTACAAACAAGCAAGATTTCTCACAGACCTGTATCTTCTTCTTTAAGAGGCTCCTCTGTCCTCCATGCATTACCTGTATTAATGGCACCTGTTTGAACTTGTTATCGGTATAAAAGACACCCGTCCACAACCTCAAACAGTCACACTCCAAACTCCACTATGGTGAAGGCCAAAGAGCTGTTGAAGGACACCTGAAACAAAATTGTAGACCTGCACCAGGCTGGGAAGACTGAATCTGTAATAGGCAAGCAGCTTGGTGTGAAGAAATCAACTGTGGGAGTAATAATTAGAAAATGGAAGACATACAAGACCACTGATAATCTCCCTCAATCTTGGGCTCCACGCAAGATCTCACCCTGTGGGGTCAAATGATCACAAGAACGGTGAGCAAAAATCCCAGAACCACACAGGGGGGGGGCTAGTGAATGACCTGCAGAGAGCTGGGACCAACCTAACAAAGGCTACCATCAGTAACACACTACACCGCCAGGGACTCAGATCCTGCAGTGCCAGACGTGTCCCCCTGCTTAAGCCAGTACATGTCCGGGCCCGTCTGAGGTTTGCTAGAGAGCATTTGGATGATTCAGAATAGGATTGGGAGAATGTCATATGGTCAGATGAAACCAAAGTAGAACTGTTTGGAAGAAACACAACTCGTCATGTTTGGAGGAGAGAGAATGCCAAGTTGCAACCAAAGAACATCACACCTACTGTGAAGCATGGGGGTGGCAACATCATGTTTTTGGGCTGTTTCTCTGCAAAGGGAACAGGACAACTGATCTGTGTACATGAAAGAATGATCGGGGCCATGTATCGTGAGATTTTGTGTGCAAACCTCCTCCCATCAGCAAGGGCATTGAAGATGAAACGTGGTTGGGTCTTTCAGCATGACAATGATCCCAAACACACCGCCCGGGGAATGAAGGAGTGGCTTCATAAGAAGCATTTCAAGGTCCTGGAGTGGCCTAGCCAGTCTCCAGATCTCAACCCCATAGAAAACCTTTGGAGGGAGTTGACAGTCCGTGTTGCCCAGCAACAGCCCCAAAAACATCACTGCTCTAGAGGAGATCTGCATGGAGGAGATCTAGGCCAACATACCAGCAACAGTGTGTGGCAACCTTCTGAAGACTTACAGAAAACGTTTGACCTCTGTCACTGCCAACAAAGGATATATAACAAAGTATTGAGATGAACTTTTGATATTGACCAAATATTTATTTTCCACCATCATTTGCAAATTCTTTCCAAAATCAGACAATGTGATTGTCTGTCTGGATTTGTTTCCACATTTTGTCTCTCATAGTTGAGGGATACTTACGATGACAATTACAGGCCTCTCATCTTTTTAAGTGGGAGAACTTGCACAATTGGCGGCTGACTAAATACTTTTTTGCCCCAGTGTGTGTGTGTGTGTGTATATAATATATATATATATATACACATACACATACGCACACACACACTTTTGGCCTTTTAATATATATAATGCTATATAAAACACCCAGTGGTGATCAAATACCACCAAAAGAAAGCTCTATTTGTGTGAAGAAAAAGTTGCATTACTGCGCAATTGGCAATTCAAATTGTGCAGTGCTGAAAATGCCCTGGTCTTAAAGGGGATAAAACCTTCTAGAGATTAAAGTGTTACCAAACCCGCAACTGTAAAATCAGTTTATGCAGTAAAGCAGGCTTGTTATGCTCACTGTGGAACCTTAAGGGGTTAATCCTCTGCATTGTGTTAAAAGGCTGTTTGACCCTGTCTTCTTTGATTCTCCTCTTTTTACTATCCCCAATCTATCTGCTGATAGTATAGAGCCTTGGGGGCACTCTGCACATGCTCAGCTTGGTGTGTATTGCTACAGAGTTTGCTTCGTCCCTTTTTTTTTTTTTTTGGTGGGGAGGGTGCATGTGATGAGCACTGTCCAGACAGAGGGTCAGGGGTTTGTAAAGCCTCATAAGACAGTCAGAGGAGAATGAAAACTCCCACAAGCTTTAACCAGACACTGATCGAAGTCACAAGACTGCTATATACTGCTGAAGAGAGAGGGTATTTAGCAGTTTATTTAACAAATTGCATTTCGATGTTCTGTGTACTGTGGGAGACCAGATGAATGAAAAACTTGTGAATGAATGAATGAATGAAAACTTGTATAGCGCGGCACATGCGAACTGAATCGCCACAGATATAGTGAATGCAGGGTCCTAAGTTTAGTAACGCTGCCATTCATGCGGGAATATTTTTGATCAGGCCTGATGTCTACATTACCATTCCTCTCTTATTTCAGATGGGCGATACATCAGGAATAATTTTGAAAAATGTGCTATAAGTTATCCAGATGTTGAAATAGAAGACGATGAACTTGCATCTGATTCCACCGAAGACAGCGCCATCACCCCAAACTTCCATCCTATACATAACAGTGCAGAGCTGTCTTCTGACCCCTCTACACACGGGGGAGGTTTTCCCGACTTCGCCCGTCAAGCCAATGACCCTTCTGTTTCCTGGAGCGAGGTCATGGCTCCGTGTTTCGATCTGAACGAGTGTCTTTCCCAGAGGACCAAGCTTCACGTGCATCAAAAAGCCCTGAAAAGCCCGGAGTCGGTGTCCTGTTCGGAATGTGGAAAATCCTTTGCACACAAGTCGAACCTGATCACACACGAAAGGATCCACAACAGCGACAGGCCGTACCCGTGTTCTATATGCGGGAAACGGTTCACGCAGAAATCCCACCTGGTCACCCATAAACGGATACACACGGGGGAAAAGCCTTATTCTTGTTCGACGTGTGGAAAAAGCTTCACAGACAAGTCCAATCTTGTGGCCCACCAGAGGACTCACACGGGTCTTAAGCCTTATTCTTGTCCTGAATGTGGGAAGAGCTTCGGCCGGAGGGCGTATCTTCTCGATCACCAGAGGGAGAACAAATGCGAGAGAATCTGGTATTTTAAATAGTGATACCTATTTAGCTACAGAGGAGCAAATTGGTTGGCACTTGGCCGAAGGTCTTGTACATTTCCCATCTTGTGGCAGTGTTCAGATTCCAGAAAGGAAGGTCCTGGCACTGGGTTACATGCTCAATGCAGCTCTGATTACCAAGAATGAAGAGATTTGTGAATTAACCGGGGACTGAAGATTTAAAATTGAGCCAAGATTGCATGGATTTATGGAATACTCTTGCGTAAATTTTACAACCATCTGGATGTAAGAAGTTAAATGGATGCACTTGGATCACCGATACAATTACTGGCCTGTAACCAGTGGTGAATTGCTGCCTAAAGATGCTAAACTTCGGCAACCTAACCCTAAGACCCCACCCAGCCCAATTGATATGCAACATTTCATTGACCCAGTTGCTAATACTAAATTGTCCATTACACTAAAGCTCTAATTCAGTGGTGCCCACTTAGGGCAGGAGGGGCCAACTCCATTTCATCGCAGTCCTCATCAGCATTATGGGTGCCCTCAAAAGGCCAGTTTTGAATTTTTATCTGTAGCACTAGATGTCCTGAGCACTCCACCCCCCCCTTACATCAGATATCAAGAGCCCCTCCTCCCCACCATCAAGAGCCCCCACCCTTCTTTACATGGCAGTGCAACCCCCTTAGCTGTGTGATTCTGCTAAATGCTAAGACAATGAAATGTGGTGGCACAGAGAGGTGCAGGATCTGTAGGAGGAGTTCTGTCTTCCTCTCTGCTACCCACTGCTGAGACGGGGGTGGAGGTGGCAGAGACGAGCCTCTCAGCGCCATCCCGGAGAAGCGCAGGAACTGGAGGAGTTCTGTCCTCCTCTCTGCTACCGACTGCTGAGATAAGAGTGTAGAAGTGTGAGGGCCACATGAAATGGGCTAGATGGCTGGATTTGGCCTAAAAGCCTTCTGTTTGACTTTGGTGCTTTCAGGGCCACAGTTGAGGCCCTCATACCTCCTAAGTCCCTGCTAATGATAGACTCAGAAACTGGACATACTAAAGCAAGACTGTTAGAGACTGTCGACATCCTAAAAACGGGCTGCAGGTATAATAGGGGTATGGTTAGAAACTGGAGATGGGCTGTAGAAGATCACTCCCAATAAAGCCCATTTACAAATTAAAGCACAACTCCAGGTGATCTTTTTATTTTTTTCATTCAGTGAAGCTGTGCCCACGGTGTGTAAGTTAGCTGCTCGTTGTGGTCTATGGGTTCAGAGAGCTATTCTCACCTAATCTTCAAATCCTTCCAGTGCAAGAACTTCAGCTCCAACCCCCCTGCAGTCCAGCTCTCTTGTCAGTTGACTGTCCCTGATGTCCTCACGCCCAAAGACCAGCTCTGGATGTGAAGACAACAGGAACATACCACCATTGGACGTGGGGGAGCGCTGCTTTCCCAAAGATCAAAGAATCAGGTGAGTATAGACGCTGTGCTCACCCCTAGACAGAACAAGCAGTTAACCCACATCCCCAGTGCATGGAGGGAAAAAAAAGTTTGCCGGGAGTCGGACTTTAAAGGATAAGTTCACATGTACCACCTGTGACAGTGGGCCGGAGATCCTCTCCCCACACCAGCTGTCACAATTTTCAAAATGGCTGAAGCTGTAACTCACATTTGGTTGTATACATGCTGGGTCCTGCTGTGTGGCATTTCCACCTTTTTGTTTCCTGATAGATCTTGATTTTAGAGTATTCGAGATGTAAAAATGTAGGGGCCCGGCCCTAGCTAAAATACAAATTTAGTTGGACTGACTTCACTAAACCCCAATGATTACCCTAAAATATTAATACTTAACTACTAAGAATGAACACTACAAAAACTAGATTAGCATTAATGTACACTTACAATAGATTACCAAGCTATAGTATACTCCCAGTGACTGACACTAAACTTTATACTAGACAACCAATGATTGGCAGTATGTTCTGGACTACAGAAAATTAACAAGGCTGCCTTAAAACCAATATCGAATCTATTCTAAACAGTAAATATAATCCGTATCCAACACTTCCTTATATGAAGATATCCCCAACAGACACCTATCCATGCAAGGAAAAAGGAGGGGGCGCTAAATTACTAAAGTCGTCCTCTTCGATGTCAATGAGCGGTCTGTCATCGGCGAAGGCCACTTCTTCGGGTGCCCGGTCTTCGGCCATCTTGATTGGCGGACAGGCGTTTTTAAGCTGTAAAAAAGTGGCTGTAAAAATGTCCATGGAAATGAAGCCTAAGATGCAGTCACAGTTTTACAATCATGGCACAATATGTGCTCAATAGTGACAAACAATTTCACTGTTTAACAATAAAATAGGAAGAGAAACAAGCGGAAACTGAATAAAACATGAAATTACAAAGGTTATACATGCACGTAAAGTCCAGGGGCCTAGAGCTTCTGTCACCTAGTCGTGGCTGACATAAGGTCTTGGCTGCTATTGGTGCAGTAACCAACTGGGCCTGCTGCCTCCCTGGTCTGCCTGTCACCTAAGCTGATCCCATCCACTGGAGGAGAAAGTGGCCCAGGGTCCGCCCAGGGCTCCACACCGGAAAAGGGGGCAACTCAGGCCTCCTGCTAACCTCCAGCGCCCCACCCAACCTCAGGCTGTGCCCAAGCCCCCCTGGGGCCCCTAGTGTGGGAGCACAGCTCTAATCTCACTCTGTGATGGGCGTGCTGGTTAACGACCCTTGCTGCCTCAAGAGTTTAGTCCTGCTTTAAAGTATATTTAGACCCCCACAGAAAAGTTCAAACATCCCAGCGCTGTTATGCATCCAGTGGTTCACCCTATGCAGCCCTCCTCCGACTGGGAAATTTTCAGGAAACTGCAAAAACATACACCAGGGTGTAAATGCCTAAAGCTTTTTCCCCATTTATATTTTTGGGATCCAAAAGACAATTGCATACTCAAACATTAAAAGGAGTAGGCTTATCAGGTCACAACTCCAGCCGTAAGACAATGTCATCTATCCATGTATACCACTTTTGGATGGCTTACAAGTTTCAGGGAATATGCCCCTTTGTTCAGAGTGTTACCACCCTGGTGCAACGCCACATCCTAAAATCTTAAATATGTGGTGTTTCACCAAATTGGTTTAGCTCTGAAGAAGAGGACTTGTCCCCTGAAATGCTTCAGCTGACATATTTTAGGGGGAGTGCCACCTTCAGAGCTAAACCAACGTGGTACACCACCACATTTTTAGGATGTGGTGTTGCAGCAGGTTTGAAGAAGGGGGTACTTACCCTAAAACACTTTAGATGACAAATTTCAGGAGACGTCCCCCACAGCTATACCAACCTGGTGCAACACCACATCTTTAAGATCTTTAAAATGTGGTGTTGCACCAGGTTGGTTTAGCTTTGAAGAAGGGGGTATGTCCCCTGAAACATGTCGGCCTTCTAATTGTAGTGTACATGGTTAGATGTCATCGCCTTACAGCTGAAGTTGTGGTCTGATATGCCTGTTCCTTCTTAATATTGTCTTTTTTTTAAATTTAAAAGCAAAATATAACTTGATACTTGGTGGAGAAACCCCTTTTGGCAAGCACAGATGTTTCTTATAGTTGGTTACCAGGTTTGCACACAGCTCAGGAGGGATTTTGGTCTACTTTTCTTTACAGATCTTCTCTAAATCCTAGTCGGCATTTTTCTTCCTGCAAACAGGGCAAGTCCCCCTCCTTAAGAAGGTACTTGTACAGTCATACCAATGAACATCTAAATGTTTCAGAGAAGGATTGGGAGAAAGTGCTGTGGTCAGCTGAGACCAAAATTGAGCTCTTTGGCATTAAAGCGGAGGTCCACCCAATTTTTTTAAAAAGCCAGCAGCTATAAATACTGTAGCTGCTGACTTAAAAAAAAATAGACACCTGTCCAGCGCGCCTGTGATGTTGGCATCCTGAGGCCGAGCAATCGCTCATCTCTAGGCTGCCCTGCCACCATTCTCGGTGAGGAAATCAGGAAGTGAAGGGTTGCAGCTTCACTGCCCGGTTCCCTACTGCGTATGCGCGAGTAGCGCTGAGCGCCCTCACTGGTCCCCGCTCTCTCCTGGGACCAGTGTGTTTCCCAGGAGACAGTAGGGGGAGTGGCGTGACTCCCAGGGGAGTCTATGCCTGGAAGTGGGTGCAAATATTTGTCCTAGACGGGTATCTGCATCTCCCTCCCCGCTGAAAGGTGCCAAATGTGACACCGAATCGGGGTTCCTGAAATCGGAAGTTCCATTTTTGGGTGGAACTCCACTTTAACTTGAAATGCACGGAGGTGGAAACATGATGCTATGGGGCTATTTCTCAGATAAAGGTACAGGCCGACTTTACTGCATTGAGAGGCCAATGGATGCCATGTATTGTAAAATCTTGGATGGGAAACTTCTTCCCTCAACCAGAACACTGAAGGTGGGTCATGGATGGGTCTTCCAGCATGACAATGACCCAAAACATACTGCCAAGGCGAAAAAGGAGTGGCTCAAAAAGAAGCACATTGACGTTAACGGCCTAGCCGTCTCCAGACCTTAATCCTATAGAAAATTTTTCGAGAGAGCTGAAACTTTGAGTTGCCAAACGACAGCCAAGAAACCTTAAGGCTTTAGAGAAGATCTGTAAAAAAGAGTGGACCAAAATCCCTCCTGAGCTGTGTGCAAACCTGGTCACCAACTACAAGAACTGTCTTACCTCTATGCATGCCAACAAGGGTTTCTCCATCAAGTACCAAGTCATGTTTTGCTTGGGGATAAAATATTTATTTTTCTCCCTGAATTGCAACGCAACTTTTAGCATTTGTTTTATGTGGTTTTTTTTCTGTTGATATTCTGTTGCTATCATTTTAAATACACCTATGAAAAAAATTATAGACCCTTAATTTTTTTTTGTAAGTGGGCAAACTTACAAAATCTTCAGGGGATCAAATAACTTATTTTTCCCACTGTATGTGGATTCTATCCTTTTCTAGTGAAATGCTTCAACGATGCAGTCCTCCTCGGATACAGGAATCAAGTGCATTACCCCAGATTTATTGATGCAAAAAGCCAAATGAATGCTCAAAAAGGACATAAGTTACAAGCCTTTTTATCTTATCCAATCGTCAACCAGTGTGGCATCAATTGTCTTGAATGGTATGCTGCAGTGTCGGCGAGCTGACGTGTTTCGGGGGATGCACCCCTTTCCTCAGAGCGCTTAGTATTAATACATTTTGGGTAATGCACTAGGCTTTTGTGCCTTCCTGTGTGTTTTTGCAGATGTAGACCGTAGATGAAAAACATTTATTTTTGCTCTGAGCACAGTGTTTAATCAAAGTTGTAATTTTCTTGTTTTCACCTTCCATTTTTGTTACATCTCTCCACCTGCCTTCTACATTCACACTCGGGGTGGGTTTCCTAATAGTGAATTGGCCACTTATCATATCCATTGGAAGTCCATGTGACAGAATGGCAATGCAGTAACATACTTGGGAAACGGGAATAGTGGGTTGTCACCCTTCAGCAGGAAGTCCCTGAACACCGACCTTGACAGCGGGACCAACGGGAATTATTTTAACGAAAGTTTTAGGTTTAAAATGATTAGAAATAAACTTTAAAATTATGTTTTATCTTTTATGGTATTTTAGCGATTGGATTTACGTCTACTTTAATGCCCAAAGAAGAAAAAAAAAAACAATTGCGCTCTTGGCTTGTGAAACTGGAATTTGAATTTACATTCTTAGCATTCAATCTGCCTGATCCACTGCAAATTGCTTTTCTCATCTACGTTTTAAACTGGCTTTTTTCTTAAAGGGTCAATCCATCCAAGCTGGATATTTTAGTTATGGGTGCCGGCCACTTGTGTCACTGACTCCCAATTCTGTGTTTTTCATCTCTTCTAGCAACAATTTTCCTTAATATGTTCAACAGGGTCAATGAAACTTATATTGTCGGAAGGGACAGAGATGGGAACTTGGAGACATTTTGTCACCCGAGTCTCAGTGAGACATAAGAAGCTGGGGGGAGGGGTGAATAAACCAGCAGCATCCATACATGACTGAAAAATGTATGGAGGAACTTTTATTTATTAAATCTGGAAGTACAAGAAGCATCTTATTTCGATACACAAGAGTAAGCTAAATAAAATGTCAAAAGGGAAAATCTGTTGTGGACGTGCATTTTGTATGTTGTGCTTAAAATGATTCTGTATAATGAAGACGATAGAAAAAGTTTAACCTGCCTCTTCAGAGACAAATGTTTTGGTGTGTGTTGGAGGTGCGATTTCTAACCTAATTTCTAATTAATTTTAATGCATAAAAACACAATATAATACCCAATTGTTTGCTAAAAATATAAAAGATAACGTTGCGCCAAGTAAATGGATACCTAACATGTCACTTTTTAAAATTGTGCACGCCCGTGGAACAGTGACAGTCTTCATAAATTATATTATCCGTAGGCAATATTTTACATCTTCACAGGTTACCAATTTAGATTTAAAGCGGAGCTCCACCCAGGAAAACAACATTTTCCCATGTTGTTTAAAAAAATTAAATAAAAAAAACCTGAAAAAAAAAAAAAAAATACTCACCCGAAATACCTGTTGCTATGCGGAAGTCCGTAATCTGCCTCTTCTTGTCCTTCTCCTTGTGAATGGGACGCGCTGCTTTCTGGGAACTGTGTGTGTTCTCAGAGAGCAGGGCGCCCATTCACAAGCCAGCGTGAGACTCACGCAGGCGCAGTAGGAAATGGGCAGTGAGGCCGTACGGCTTCACTGCCTGTTTCCCATAGTGTGAATGGCGGCGCAGGACCCGGAGCGATCGTGGGACCGGCATCGGGGGGCCCATCAGCGCGGGCAAGTAGGACAAGGTAAGTGTCCTTATTTAAAGTCAGCAGCTACACTGTTAGTAGCTGCTGACTTTAAAAAAAAAAAATTTGCGGCTGGAGCTCCGCTTTAAGAGGATGGCCCATTAAAAGAAAATGTTAAAAGCCAGCAGCTACAAATACTGCAGCTGCTGACTTTTAATATTAGGACACTTACCTCTCCTGGAGTCCAGCGGCGTCCACAGCAGAGAGACGAGCGTTTGCTCGTCTCTGCTGCTCCCCCCTCCATCCACGGTGAGGGAACCAGGAAGTGAAGCGCTCCGGCTTCACTGCCTGGTTCCCTACGGCGCATGCGCGAGTCGCCCTTGCGCCCTCAGATTGGCTCCTGCTGTGTGCTGGGAGCCGAGTGTTCCCAGCACACAACAGGGGGGCGACGGGAAGCTAGGAAAACCCGTCTTTTGCCCGACTCTGCTGTGGCCGGAAGTGGGTGCACCCCCCTCCCCCCTGAAAGGTGTCAAATGTGACACCGGAGGGGGGGAGGGTTTCGATCAGCGCGACTCCACTTTAGGGTGGAGATCCGCTTTAACACAAGAGGTCTGATGTTCGACTTATTGCACTTGATCTAACGTTCATAGAGATACTTCACCTGTGTGGTGCGATCGCTGTATACGTACGACGCGAGACCAACGTGTGTGCTCACCTTTGTGAGAGTGCATGGGGGGGACAAGGGCGCGTTAATTATTTGTTATTATTATCATTTATAATTATGTCCTGGTAGAGCTACACGATTCTGGGAAAAATGAGAATCGCGATTCTTTTGCATAAAATGAAGCTCACAATTCTCAAAAATGTGTTTTCAACACAAAACGGAGCTTATGTGCTTAAATACAGTATATGTAAATCTGACGGACTGATTACATGTTAAATTTTAAAAGCCACAGCAAACCTGCTGACCTAACATGCTTGCTAATGTGAAAGAACAGCTCTGATTTTCACATTTAACTAAATATGAAAATCAGAGGTGTTTTGTCACATTAGCAAGCATGTAAAGTTTGCTGCTGCTTTTAAAATTTAACATGTAAACAGTCTGTCAGATTTACATATACTGTATTTAAAGGAAAGTTCCAGGCATTTGTCATGTTTATTAAAAGTCAAAAAGTGTAGCTGCTGGTTTTTAATAAACATGCACTCGCCTGCTCCACGTTCCAGTGACGCGCCGGCCGGAGCTCTGCTCCTCTCCTCCCCTCTCTGGCTGGCGTCCTAAATGCTACTGTGGGCACCCGGCCGTGGCCAGGCACTTACTGTGCATGTGCGAGCAGCGCTGCGCTGTCTGATTGTAAAGGCGATCGCCTGGGACCTGTCACATGTCCCAGGCGATCATCTACAGGGAGGGGCCGCCAAAAGGCGATATGACGTATCGCCTTGGCGGAAGGAGGAAGTGGGACAGGATTTCCCACTCCTCCTGAAGCCCCAACTCCCCCCCCCCCCCCAAAAAAAATTACATGCTAAATGTGGCATGTAAGGGGGCGAGGAGTGGATTAAACGGAAGTTCCACTTTTGGGTGGAACTCCGTTTTAAGCACATAAGCTCGGTTTTGTGTTGAAAATGACTATGAGATCTAAAACTCCGTTAGGTGTAACAAGATGTCCACTTGCCCCCTTCTCACTAATATTACTGTGCATGAGTGTGGGGTGGAGCAAGATGGCGGCGACAAAACGTCACTTCCCGACGAGACAGCAACCGCCGGGTGTACCAAGATGGTCATCACTCCGGTGCTAGACTGAACCCGGGGACTTTCTTATGGCCACACCCGAAAATCGCGGGTCATTCAGCCTGGAGGTGTGCTGTGGGAATTTTGAAAAATACTTAAAATTGCTAGCATTTTGAAACCTTAAACATATCGAAAAACGAAATGGTAAATCAATGTCACAAAAGTTCTATTATATTATAATAATAGAGACAGTTCCATTTCAACTTTGATCAAATGGAACGAAAATACAAAGAAGATTACAATCACTTTAACCTGATTTGCTCTCGAAAGCAGTCAGATCCTCCACATTAAATTTAAAATAAAATATATATGTAAAAATAAACGAGTTCTTTACCACAAAAATTGTAAAAAAAAATCTGGTGTTTCCTGTGAATTTTTTTAGATCTTTTTGGTGTGCCGCAAGACAAAAAAGTTTTAGAAACACTGCTTTACCCACCTGAGGCCCGCGCTATAGCTGAATGACGGCTACAGCGCGGACCCGAATTTCCAACAGGACGTCTTTTGATGTCGGCCCCTTTTGGCGTTCCCCGCGCGCACTCCCGAGCATGCAGCGGGGAAATTCTGTGTTGGCCGTGTCCCCTGGACACACCAATCACAGATCGTGGCGAACGGACAATCAGAGTGGCCGTTTGCTATGCAATCTGTGCGGCCAATGAGAGATGATCTCAAATGTAAACATATGAGATCATCTCTCATTGCCGGCTCACACAGAGACAGCGTCCTGTCTCTGGAGAGGAGACCAATCTGTGTCCCTTGTACATAGGGACACAGATCGGTCACCTCTCCCAGTCACCCCCCTCTACCTACAGTTAGAACACTATGCAGGGTACACATTTAACCCCTTCCTCACCCCCTAGTGTTAACCCCTTTAATGACAGTCACATTTATACAGTAATTAGTGCATATTTAGAGCACTGATCGCAGTATAAATGTGAATGGCGCCAAAAATGTGTTCGCCATAATGTCGCAGTCCCAATAAAAATCGCAGATCGCCGCCATTACTAGTAAAAAAATAATAATAAAAAAATAATAATTCTGTTCCTTATTTTGTACATGCTATAAATTTTGCGCAAACCAGTCGCTTTTTTTTTTTTTTTACCAAAAAATATGTAGAATACGTAACGATCTAAACTGAGAATTTTTTTATTTTTTTTATTTGGCTATTTATTATAGCAACAAGTAAAAAATATTGCATTTTTTTTTCAAAATTGTTGCTCTTTTTTGTTTATAGCGCAAAAAATGAAAACCGCAGAGGTGATCGAATACCACCAAAAGAAAGCTCTACTTGTGGGGAAAAAGGACGTCAATTTTGTTTGGGAGCCACGTCGCACGACTGCGCAATTGTCAGTTAAAGTGACGCAGTGCCGGAAGCTGAAATTTCACCTGGGCAGGAGGGGGTATATGTGCCCAGTAAGCAAGTGGTTAATGGATTCAAACATTAGTTTTTAAGAACAGAGAGAACCAACTTCAGATCCCACTGAGTTATTGGGGAACCAATATGAGGCACTACATGGGAGAGGTCAGCGGTTTCTGAAAAAAAAATAGAAAGGGTAGAAATCTGGCATTTGATGGTTCTGAAAGCCAAACACTAGTCCAGAGCCAGTTGTAGGCAGGAGTAGACTTCTTGCTAACACCATATGAACCACTGATGCCCCTGTTTACCAGAACCTGAGCTTAAAGTCAGCAGGCCTGAAGCTGGAAGGGATGTATCAGTCCTTGAAAAAGAAGATTTCGACAATCTGGTAGAGCCCATGGAGTATCCGCTAAGTCTTACCAGGTTAGTATACTACATCCCCTTTGGCCAATTCTTGAGACTCACTGGAATGCCCTCCATCTCGATCCTGCAAAGAAGATGAGGAAGAATTTTTCGGGGAGGGATGGCATATAGTCAGGATGTACTGGTCCCAGAGTCCCAGCTTTCTGCTGGAGCACTGGGTCTCAACTCCGGTAATCAAGCCAGGTTTACAAGATAACTGAAATACATCACAGGTGATATCATTTGCTGCAGGGATTGCAGTATTTTAGTCCAGTGGTTCTCAACCTCAGTCCTGAAGTACCCCCAATGGGCGATGTTTTGGGAACTTCCCTTAGATTTAATAGCTCCTATCAATACCATGATATTATTTGAAAGCAGCTGTGCAAAGTAAATGAAAACATGGGCCATTGGGTGTACTTGAGGACTAAGGTTAAGAACCACTGTTCTAGTCTGCATCTTCCCAAAGTAATATTTAAGATCTGGCCTGTTGGATCACGAGGACAGGAGAGAGAACCTGAAACACCTCTGGTTGTAGGGACCACTCCCCAAGGTTCAGACATTACCAGCTGAAGAAGTCTGCTCATCAGTTGCCTAATGTCCATGCCTGGGGTGTGCACAATAGACAAGGCTGGAAAGTGAAGTTGCGATCTACATCTCTTACTGTGGCGAGACATCTGGTTCCTCACTGTTGGTGTCAGGGCCGTCTTTAATATGGTTTGGGCCCTGTGCAAACATTTTTTTTGGGCCCCCCTCCAGCTTATTTTGGGCCTGGCTGGTTCACATGTATGTGTTTTGGCGGCCCTCATTCGTGCAGGCACAGCAGCCCATTGATTTGAATGGGCTGCCATGCCTTTGTTTCCTGCAGAAAAAAGGTGCATTCAGCATTTTAAAAATACAGTTGCCTTGAAATCTATTCTGCTTTTGCACCATGCTACTTACCTGCAATTCTTGCACACACAAACGCACTGTGTTTTTAAAAGCGTGACCTAAACGTCTAAAAATGCAGCAAGTTTGACAGTGCGGGAACTGCAGATAAGTCACAGCAAACAGCAGAATGGACAGACAGTGCTGTATTTCATTGCTTGATGGGCATAGGTGTGCCGTGTGCGCAGCCTATTACATGAGGCATGCGCTTTTCTTTTTTGCCCAAAAAAAAACATGTGAACCAGCCAGGCCCAAAATAAGCCCATCAAGCAGTTAAATACAGACAGTAATGCCATGTGCTCTGAGGCCTCACTCAGCCTGGACTGCAGGTCTGGTTTGTAATTTAAAGAGTTCCTCTATTTTACACATGGCATGGCATGGGGTCCCATGGTGCTAAAGCAGAATGGACAGACGGTGCTGTGACCCATGCCATACCATGTGTAAAATACATGAACTTTTTAAAACACTGACCAGGCCTGCAGTGAATCATCAAATATTATAAAGACTTTGGGCACACTCTAGAGAAAACTTCTATTTACAATATAGATTGGCAAACAGTGATATACCTTGGAGTGCAGGACATGAAGAAGAAGTCAGCCTCAGGAAGAGCAAACTGGGGATGCTATAAAATCACATTCTAATTCACTTTTATATACAAGCAGCACCCAGTGGCAGGAAGGGAGAAGTGCAAGTCTAAAGGGAAGCCAGGGGTGCTGTACATTTTAAAACACTGGGAAGGGAAGCAGTACTGCGTGACACTGATGATTTTTAGCGCTGATTTGTGGGCAGCACAGGGGCTTAACTGGTGGCTCTACTTTGGGCCCCCAACAGTGATAGGGCCCTGTGCAGCTGCCCCTGTTGGCCCTATGGTAAAGATAGCCCTGGTTGGTGTATGTCACCACTTTCTGGCTGGAAGGTCATTTGATCTGGATTCAGTCAAACGCAAAAACAACCAAATCGTTCAATGGTCCAGGATGTTGACCAGCAGACAAGACCTACAAGGGTCTTCCAAAGGATGGAAAGTAAAGACTTTCCCCAAATCTTGAACCACCAATCCAGTGACAAACTGTTCCTCCTATGACGAAACAAATCAATCTTTCCAGGGACTCGACTGATTTGCCCCATAAGTGATACTGGGCAAACACAAGAGTGCCTTGAAGGAGGCTACAATCAGACCCAAGACTCTCATACCCAAGAGTCAAGAGTCGGACTGGAGAGTTTGATCCTAAGGTCAGAGAGTCTAATGTTTCTTGCATTGAATAAACCATCCGGCCTGTGCTTTGTCCCAGACTGGACTCCAAACAATAAGTCTGTTACAGTGGCACGTTCTGAAGGTTCAGGATCAATCCAAACCACTGTAGGGTTTGAAAGTCAAATCCATGTTGGCAAACTTTTTTTTTTTTTATTAACAAGTAACTTCTTTATTACAAAAAAATAAAAATGTCAAGGAGGTACAAGCAGTGTTCATTGGCCAACGTTTAGTCTCTTACACGGCAGAGCTGAAAAAAGACACCTATGCCACTAGGACACTAGCAAAAAACGAGGTCTGCTGGTAGGAGGAGTTATCAAGGGCTAGCCTACAGTTTTTTGTTTGCCACTGTTCAATCTTCATGTAGACATAAATATAACCCAAAAAGTGGAAAAGAGAGTGTGTGTTAGTGTGGGGGGGACTGGTCACGTCTCTTGGCTGGTAACACACAATGACATGATGTGAGGAGGAGAGCCGGAGTCTAATAGAGGCTGATGGCTCCTGACCCCCCCACTGGGCACATACTGTCTCCCCATTACTGTCTACTGACAGAGGAGGGGGGAGAAGAAGAGATTGTTGTAGTGACTGAACAAGGAGAATCTGGGGCTCTTCTCTGGATTGAGACTGCATTCACACCTGAGGGACGCAACGCATTTGGCACCAAAGTAGCTTATGAACCTTCTTTTGGCACTGAGCCAAGTGCGTTTTTGGAGGTTTATTTGTTTAAGGTTAAAAACAAAAAGGATTGTTGTAGTGACTGAACAAGGAGAATCTGGGACTCTTCTCTGGATTTAGTGTTTATTATTCACCTGTGCTGATCTCTGGAGGGGTTTCTTCCTCCTTACACAGATCATCTCCCTTCACAAGCATCTCCGCTTCATATTCAGCTTTGGCAGTCTGGTCATCACCTTGTATAAGAGGAATAATGTTGGCAAACATCATGGCACTTTCTTTAAGACTCAGTTCCTCCTACCTGATCCTCCTGAGGGATCTCCTGATGTTCCTGTGTGGAGTCCCGGGAATACAGAGGACGGGGACATCTCTCTGGGAGATTTCTGTTACTGAATCCATCTGTAGGAAACACACACACTGAATACATTGTTTATATCAGAGGATGTGTATCTAGGGGATCCTCAATACAAAAAATGACCCTTACCCTGTGATGTGAGGGACGGATGGACCTCCATTATGATTTCCTTGTACAGATCCATGGGTCCCATGAATATAACCCTGCAATGTATGAAGAATACCACAATCAACATTATAATGTACATACAAAATAGATCTTGTAAGATGACACTTAAAATGGAAGTTCAGCCAAAATCTAAATAACACTTAAACTGAGTACACACGGGCCGAATGTTGGGCGGCATCAAATAGAAACTGGGAGACATTTGGCCCATCTGTTCTGAAGCCAGTCTAATAGGGCATAACTGAAAATGGTCTGCCAATGATGGGGCACTTTCCTCCCACTGACACCAATGAGGGGGCACTATTCCTCCCACTGACACCAATGATGGGGCACTATTCCTCCCACTGAAACCAATGATGGGGCACCATTCCTCCCACTGACACCAATGATGGGGCACTATTCCTCCCACTGACACCAATGATGGAGCACCATTCCTCCCACTGACACCAATGATGGGGCACAATTCCTCCCACTGACACCAATGATGGGGCACCATTCCTCCCACTGACACCAATGATGGGACACTATTCCTCCAACTGACACCAATGATTGGACAAAATTCCTTCCACTGAACCAATGATGGGACACTATTCCTCCCACTGACACCAATGATGGGACACTATTCCTCCCACTGACACCAATGATGGGGCACCAGTCCTCTCACTGACACCAATGATGGAGCACTATTCCTTCCACTGACACCAATGATGGAGCACTATTCCTTCTACTGACACCAATGATGGAGCACTATTCCTCCCAGTGATATCAATGATGGAGCACTATTGATCTTTTATTAAAAAGAATCAAGCAACCAATATGATGGAGCACTATTCCTCCCACTGACACCAATGATGGAGCACTATTCCTCCCACTGACACCAATGATGGAGCACTATTCCTCCCACTGATATCAATGATGGGGCACTATTCCTCCCACTGTTAATCCAGGCTAACCTGGGTCCCATGCTGGTGGCAAACAATCAGAGGAACGCTGGTTCAGGGAATAGGCAGATATCTGTATTTGGTGTAACACACCATAGGCATAGGACATGACGACGCCTTTATGGCATACCTCCCAACTTTTTGAAATGGGAATGAGGGATGCCCGTTAGAAAAATGATATAGGGGCATGGGACACCTCTCTTAACCACTAGAGGCCCACGCTGTAGCCAAATGACGGCCACAGCATGGACCCAAAAATCCGGGAAGACGTCTATAGACATCCTCCCCTTTGCATGCGCAACGCACGCTATGATCACCTAATCACTGAGAGTTGGTGATCACAGATGCGTGTAAGGGACCAGTCCCGGCCCCTTACCATGTGATCAGCTGTCAGCCAATTATAGCTGATCGCATGATGTAAACAAAGGATCGGTAATCATTTTTTTCTCCTCATGCTGACAGCATGAGGAGAAAAAAAAGCCAATCACCGGCTTGTGTACAAGGGATATCAGTCCCGAAGAGGAAGAAGCAATTCTGCCTCTTCTGTGCCCACCTGCCATTGCCCACAGTGCCACCTGGCAATTCCCGCAGTGCCACCTATCAATGCCCACAAGTGCCACCTATCAATGCCCAGCAGTGGTGCCAATCAGTGCCAGTAATGCTTCCTATCAGTGTAACCTACCATTACCGATCAGTGCCCATTATTGCCATCCATCAGTGCCCATCACTGCCACCCACTAGTGCCACCTATCAATGCCACCTATTAGTGCCATATCTCAGTGCCCACCAGTGCTACCTATCAATGCCCTTCAGTGCCACCTCTCAGTGTCACATCTCAGTGCCCACCAGTGCCACCTGCCAGTTCCCGCAGTGCCACCTATCAATGCCCACAAGTGCCACCTATCAATGCCCAGCAGTGGTGCCAATCAGTGCCAGTAATGCTTCCTATCAGTGTAACCTACCATTACCGATCAGTGCCCATTATTGCCATCCACCAGTGCCCATCACTGCCACCCACTAGTGCCACCTATCAATGCCACCTATTAAAATAGAAAGATTACCCATAAAACAATGGGATAGGGGTTAAGGATTCTCAATGGTGTATCGGAAAAAGATAAATCTATGAGTCTGATCAAGTCTCAGTAAATATTGGTTCTTAGACACGTTCAGTGTTTTTGAAAAAATAACAAAGATTTATTAATACAAAAGATACAAAGGCATTGTACAAAATTATTAAAAAACATTAATATTAGGAAAGAAAGTATATTAAAACTGCAGAATAACTGCAGACCATCTTCTGAGGTCCAAGCGTGTTTCAGGTTCAACTAGTTTCGCCCATAAGAGAGCTTCGTCAGGAACCCACGATTGAATGTACTTTCTATGTGAATACAAAAAAGTACAATAAGCTAACATATCAGAATAATAGAGAGAATGTTACATAATATAGAATATACATAATTAATGGTCTCTTGGCAAAACATATAACAGGTGGTATACTTGATCTTTAAAGAATTTATTATACTAAAATGAGGTCTAGGCGCAATTATGTGGAGCGGGAGAGGGCACATACCTGAGACGGCTGAGAGGGTGATCTCAAGGAAGGAATGTCCACGAGGGCATAATCTCTGCGATTAGAGAAGAGGCCACCACGCGAGATGGAACGTCGTAGCAACATCGACAATAAAAAAAAGAGGAAAAATGACTTGGACAGCAGCCTACATGAGACCTCCCGATCTCAATTCCCGCTGAAAGACAAACGTTCCCGTTCCCACAAATCACGAGGTAGCAGTTCTACCACCCTTAATACAAGTACCCTCAGCAATGTCTCAACTACACTGCCCCTACCCGCTCCAAATGTAGAGGCCACTTCCACATTGGCACTCCCTATGACCCAAGGACCACAGGGAGCTACCCCTTTGTCATCGAGCATCTCAGCAGAGATACGACCCGCACCTATTTTCACAATAGAAAAGAAATCTAGTGTTGTTGCATCCAACCCACAGCAGACATTAAAAGAGCAAGTCCCGGCCCTCACATTGCTGAAGGCCGGGACAGCAATAATATCATAAATCTATCCCCATACCCCTTGACTGTAGAACAGGAGACAGTACTCCATCTTGGACTATCTTTTTGTCCGGATGGAGAAGCTGATAAATTCGAACTAGTCAAGGACCTTCATTTATTTGCTCGACGCCTTATGTACAAGGTGCTATACGATAAGACCTGCAACGATCTAAGCCTTACTGGCAACGATAATACTATCCTTGATAAAGTATCTATTCGGGAATTACAGGCTCTACAGGACTTAATGGTATTGTGGGACGAGAGCAACCCCGAGGAAGAGGGGTGGACTTACCAACTACCAGGTGTAATACCAGGTAAATCAGTCCAATCGAGACTCAACAGACCAGTATTTGTGACCCCTAAAACTTACAAACCTAAATCCAGATCCTTCCCAGTACTGCAGGGGAACCCCAATATATGGGCGTTCGTCCTGCAAGTTACTAAGGAAATTGAGGCCACCAATTGGAGGGGAGGCTCGCGCCAAAACCTCAGTCCCAATCTTAGGACAGCCCTCAACTCTATTCGCAACAACGACGATCTTGTCGTGAAACCCTCCGATAAGGGGGGCAACATAGTTATCATGAGCAGGGCAACATATGAAGAGATGTGCCTTAAGATTCTCGGAAATAGAGAGTGGTATAGACATGTACCACCCTCTATGATGATACAAAGCATCAAAGAATATCGTCAGATTCTAAACCGTGCCCGCCAACTTGGCACTATAGATGACACCACTTTACAATTTTTGAACATAGAGAACCCTACCACTCCTACGTTCTATGCCCTACCCAAAATCCACAAGGGAGTTATACCTCCTCCAGGCAGACCAATTGTCTCAGGCTGCGGTTCATTAACAGAGAACTCCAGTCGAATCATCGATGAATACTTATACCCACATGTACAGAGCCTATTTTCCTATGTCAAAGACACGTTGGAACTACTTAGGATTGTTGATGGACTCAGCATCCCCAAGGGGGCATGGCTAGTAGCCATAGATATTGAGGCCCTCTATAATTCAATTCCACACTGTCTAGGAGTACAAGTAATTAGAAGTTTCTTAAACGAACGTGATAAGAACACCTCGAAATATAATAACTTTATTCTAGAGATGCTGGAGTTCATCTTGACACACAATATCTTTCTTTTCAAACGCTCCCACTACCTCTAGGTGCAGGGTGTGGCAATGGGGGCGGGCTGTGCCCCCTCCTACGCCAACCTGTACCTGGGGGGGTGGGAGCGTGACCTTTTTGGGGAAGATACCAACGTTGACCTGTCCACAAATGTGCTTACCTGGCACCGTTACATCGATGATGTATTCATGGTCTGGGCGGGGTCTAAGGAGGATTTGCTAGCGTTTCTTGAAGGACTGCAGGTGAATCAGTACAATCTCAAATTCACCTACAATTTCAGTCAAGAACGCATCACCTTTCTCGATGTGGAACTCTATTTGGATGAGCAGGGGTCTCTGTGTTCGACACTTTTCAGGAAACCCACGGCTGGAAACAGCCTACTCCATGCCACCAGCTCCCACCCCAAACCCCTTATAAACAGTATCCCGTACAGCCAGTACTTGAGACTGCGACGCAATTGCTCACAGGATGTTGACTTCAAACGAGAAGCGGCACAATTGTATATGCGACTCAAGGACAGAGGCTATACTAAAACATGCCTCCGCAGAGCTTTCAATAAGGTGAACCAACAGGAACGAAATTCGCTTATTTACAAATCAAAAAATGAATCCGAGGTCAGCACTACCAGAATTATTACCCGGTTCAATAGACAACATGAATCAATACGGAGAATATATACAAAATTCTGGTATTTGCTCACTTCGGATGAGAAAATTAGTAAATTCATCAATGCTTCTCCTGAGATCACATTTAAAAGATCCCCGTCCATCAGGGATAAGACTGTATCCAGTCACTACTCAACTTCACTAACTCCCAAACCTACACACATGGGGACATTCCCTTGCGGTAAATGTAACTTTTGTCGATACATCCTGAAAGGCAGTAGTATCAATCTCCCAAACGGTGAAACACTAACTCCCAAATTTCGGGTCACCTGTCAAACTATGGGAGTGATATACATAATGAAATGCAATTGCGGTGCATTCTACGTTGGCAAGACAAAGCGTAATTTCTTATGTCGAATAAGAGACCATGTACGCTCAGTTAAGAAGAAGCTGATGGAGACACCCATCAGCCGACATATAGGATTGTATCACAACCATAACAATTTATCGATGGGTTTTTATGCCTTGGCACATGTACCCCTCAATGAAAGAGGTGGAGACGCCGACAAACGTCTCTTGCAAATTGAAGCGAAGTGGATCTTCCTATTATGTGCCACTCAACATCCAGGGCTGAATGAAAATATTAGCTATAAGCCCTTTCTATGAGCTCCTGGGTGTGCTTTAATCTAGCCCTCTATAGGTTAATCTAATCCCTCTGTGTTTACAATTAGACTATTAGACTATCTATCATACATAGTCAATGGTTCCTTTTGATTGCATATTCTATTCTATCTAAGTTGATTTCATCCCGCGTCAGATCTCTTTGAATGTCATCCATCTGTACAATATGTACCTATCCTTTGCTGTCAATACCATCAATTTATCAGTCATTAAATTCAGATGTCCCTGACCTCTACAGATCCTCTATATACATACTTTTGAGGACTCTCTCAGTTATCGATGTTTTCGTCAATTGGATTGTATGATTACACAAGCATTTTAGACCAATTTTAGGGCAATACGTTGGACTTATTGGCTCTTCAGTGCCCCCCAGAGACATGCATTAGTGCTAGATCACTGTTATGCCATCCTGCGGGGCTTTTTGCTAATAGAGGCATTGTCCACCTATTTATAGATATAAACATGTAATAACTTCTGTTTAGTAGCACTTGGTGCTATTACTATCACCTGTTGTTTTGTTTGTTCCTTCAGGCATTCCACATAAGTACCTATACCTCAACAAAAGTATAAGTTAATTATCTATATGTATTACTAATATGTTCACAAGGTGAGGTTAACCCCATGCGCTCTTTGTGGAGCATGACAGTGCACTGCATAACCTGCGGCTTGAATGTACTAACATCATCCCATCCAAGGACACGCTGGACAACAACAGTGCTCGATCAGCTGTAGTTGCTATAGAGCTTATGTGGGCGGGTAGGGGCCTGTCCCGATGCACATAGTTGTAGCATCGAATCCAAGCGGAGGCTCGGGTGCTGGCCAGGTCCGTAATCTGACAAATCCCATTGGCCGAGCGGCAGTCCGCTCCGCCCATGGGATGCCCACGGCTTCCTCCGTCTTTGTGAGCTGAGCAACCCGCTCTGCGTGTCATCACGCATGAGCGGCTTCATGCCTCTCACAGGGGGAATCCTAGTGACGCGTCATCTCTCCGCCCACAATGAATCAGATCTCCGCCTCATGCTATCAGCTGAGGCGTATTTGACCTAATGGAGAGAGGTATATTAACAGCCCTGTTAGCTGCTATCATTTAGTGCAACGCTCAGGTAGAGACAAGCTGCTCACTCCTTTTGCTGACAACATCATTCCCTACAGGTATACTCTAAGATACACTTTTTGTTTTTTGGTTTTTTGTTTATTTTTTCACTCTGCCATGTAGTTATTCTAATCTATGGCACATAGAAATTTAATAAGAACCTTATTATTTATTTTTTATATTTATTTTTATTTTTCCTTTTTTCAATATTGATTGTCATTTTTCTTTTCCTTTTCCATTTATTTCTTTACATCAGGCCAACCTGATTTAATCAGTTGTAGCAATAGCTGCACATGGACTTGCCCTTATAGGCGTCTCCTGCTACTTATTAACAATGTTGGTAATCAGCAACTATGAGGCTCTTTGCCCTTGCTCTTGCATTAGAAGGCTCAGTATAGCCATGCATGGACAGTGTTGCTTTATTTATTTATTTACTTATATATATATCTATTTACTAACAAACAGTTCCCAGCTCTAATTATTTACACATATTTATATATTGTTATAATTATATTTATATTTATATTTATATTTATATTTATATTTATATGTATATTTATTTTTTATTTTTTATTTTCATTTCCATCTACATATCTACATATCTACCTTTTCATCTCATTATATTATTATTACTTTTCATATTTCATTTTTATATTTATTTTTATCTTTTTTTTTTTTTCATCTTTTTTGCCACTAACTGGTTCTCATCTATCCTGTTTTTTACACATAGGACTCGATGATAGTAATTTAGCAGCCACTACAATTGGCCAGCTTTAGCCTACCTCCTCTCCTTTCTTGGACTTAGCATAGATCTAGTCCAAGTCAGTCCCTTTACCATCAGGCACCAGTAAGTGAGATTTCTTATGTTAGTGTTTGGGAACCATATACCCAGATAATTAGTTTTTTGACATATCATACTCTCTCTCCATTAGATCATCAGCACTTAGCAACACAGCTGTCTTTGTCACCCCCACCCGGGCGACTATAATCCATCTCGCCCGCGTGGTGGCCTCTTCTCTAATCGCAGAGATTATGCCCTCGTGGACATTCCTTCCTTGAGATCACCCTCTCAGCCGTCTCAGGTATGTGCCCTCTCCCGCTCCACATAATTGCGCCTAGACCTCATTTTAGTATAATAAATTCTTTAAAGATCAAATATACCACCTGTTATATGTTTTGCCAAGAGACCATTAATTATGTATATTCTATATTATGTAACATTCTCTCTATTATTCTGATATGTTAGCTTATTGTACTTTTTTGTATTCACATAGAAAGTACATTCAATCGTGGGTTCCTGACGAAGCTCTCTTATGGGCGAAACTAGTTGAACCTGAAACACGCTTGGACCTCAGAAGATGGTCTGCAGTTATTCTGCAGTTTTAATATACTTTCTTTCCTAATATTAATGTTTTTTAATAATTTTGTACAATGCCTTTGTATCTTTTGTATTAATAAATCTTTGTTATTTTTTCAAAAACACTGAACGTGTCTAAGAACCAATATTTACTGAGACTTGATCAGACTCATAGATTTATCTTTTTCCGATACACCATTGAGAATCCTTAACCCCTATCCCATTGTTTTATGGGTAATCTTTCTATTTCAATACCTTTGAAGGATTCAGGTGTACTCGGATTTATTCAATTTGTTCTACATTTCGATGTCAGCCCTACAACAAACCTTATATAATGCCACCTATTAGTGCCATATCTCAGTGCCCACCAGTGCTACCTATCAATGCCCTTCAGTGCCACCCATTAGTGCCACCTCTCAGTGTCACATCTCAGTGCCACCTGCCAGTTCCCGCAGTGCCACCTATCAATGCCCACAAGTGCCACCTATCAATGCCCAGCAGTGGTGTCAATCAGTGCCAGTAATGCTTCCTATCAGTGTAACCTACCATTACCGATCAGTGCCCATTATTGCCATTCATCAGTGCCCATCACTGCCACCCACAAGTGCCACCTATCAATGCCACCTATTAGTGCCATATCTCAGTGCCCACCAGTGCCACCTATCAATGCCCTTCAGTGCCACCCATCAGTGCCACCTCTCAGTGTCACATCTCAGTGCCCACCAGTGCCGCCTATCAGTGCATAAAAGGGCCGCCTTATCGGTGCCCATCAATGCAGCATATCGGTGCCCATCAATGCAGCATATCGGTGCCCATCAATGCAGCACATCAGTGCCCATCAATGCAGCCCATCAGTGCTGCCTCATCAGCGTACATAAATGAAGGAGAAAAATTACATGTTTGCAAAATTTTTTTTTTTTTTTAATCAGTATTTTACAATTTTTTTAACAAAAAAGTAAAAACCGCAGAGGTAATCAAATACCACCAAGAGAAATCTCTATTTGTGGGGGAAAAAAATTATAAAAATGTCATTTGGGTACAGTGTAGCATGACCCCGCAATTGTCATTCAAAGTGTGACAGCGCTGAAAGCTGAAAATTGGTCTGGGCAGGAGGGGGGTTGAAGTGCCCAAAAAGCAAGTGGTTACAGAGGAATTATACAAAAAAAGGTATTAGTTAAACACACAAGTCCCGTAATTTCCATGCTGGAGACGCTTCACCCTCTCTGCCTGTTGTCTTGGCTCTTGATTGGATAGATTAATAGCGGCACAGCCATTGGCTCCCACTGTTGTCAATCAAATCCAATTACGTGGGCATCGGGGGAGGGGGCGAGTCCGGCATTCTTTGTCTATGGGGAGTAGCCACAAGCGCCGTTGGGGAAGCCCAGAAGAGGAGGATCCGAGCCACTGTGTTCAAAACAAACTGTACAGTGGGGGTAAGTATATGTTTGTTATTTAACCACTTCCTTACTGCGGCACTGCGTCGCTTTAACTGACAATTGCGCGGTCGTGCGATATGGCTCCCAAACAAAATTGGCGTCCTTTTTTCCCCACAAATAGAGCTTTCTTTTGGTGGTATTTGGTCACCTCTGCGGTTTTTATTTTTTGCGCTATTAACAAAAATAGAGCGACAATTTTGAAAAAAATGCAATATTTTTTACTTGTTGATATAAAAAAATAGCCCAATTTTAAAAAAAAATTCAGTCTAGGCCGATACGTATTCTTCTACATATTTTTGGTAAAAAAAAAAAAAAAAATTGCAATAAGCGACTGGTTTGCGCAAAAGTAATAGCGCCTACAAAATAAGGGACAGAATTGTTATTTTTTATTATTTATTTTTTTACTAGTAATGGCGGCGATCTGCGATTTTTATTGCAACTGCGACATCATGGTGGACACATCGGACACTTTTGACACATTTTTGGCACCATTCACATTTATACTGCAATCAGTGCTATAAATATGCACTAATTACTGTATAAATGTGACTGTCAGGGAAGGGGTTAACACTAGGGGGTGAGGAAGGGGTTAATGTGTATCCTGTATAGTGTTCTAACTGTGGGGGGGGGGGTGACTGGGGGGGTGACCGATCTGTGTCCCTATGTACAAGGGACACAGATCGGTCTCCTCTCTCCCTGACAGGACGCTGTCTGTGTGTGAGAGCCGGCAATGACAAATGATCTCATATGTTTACATATGAGATCATCTCTCATTCGCTGCACAGATCGCATCGCAAACGGCCACTCTGATCGGACACGGCCAGCACAGAAGTTCCCTGCTGCACGCTCTGGAGCGCGCGCTGGGAAAGGCGAAAGGGGCTGCCGTGAAAACACGGCGCCCCAGAGAATTAGAACCACCCTGCGGCCTCATATAGTCGTACGGCCGTAGGGAAGTGGTTAAAAACAAAACAAAAAAACAAGGGTTTATTAACCCTTAGGGCTCTTTCACACGGGCTGACCGTTCAGATCCGCCTGCCAGTTTTTTAGGCGGACCTGAACGGGCGCTCTGTGACATGCCCGCTGACACCCGACCCGCTCCGCTCCGCCAAAGTGTGACGAAGGAAAAACCCACTTTTCCATCCGTCTGGCGGATCGGGTTAACACGGACAGACGGTCTGTGTTCATCCGATCCCCCCATAGGGGAGAGCGGAGAAAAGACAGGGCGGTCCCTGCACAGTGTGCGTGGACCGCCCTGTCATCTGCCCGCTCAGTGGGGATGAACGAACAGGTCCCCGCTGAGCAAGCAGAGCAGTGTTTTTCAACTCCAGTCCTCAAGCCACACCAACAGGTCAAGTTTTCAGGATTTCCCTCAGATGAAATGGCTGTGGTGATTACTAAGGCCCCTTTCACATGTCCGCTCCGCTCGTCCGTTCATTACAAGCCCATTTACGGACTTGTAATGAACCCCTATGGGAGCGGATCCGTTAACGGATGATGCATCCGCTAACATCCGCAAGATCCGCATCCGTTTTTTCGGACGGAAGAATGTCCTATTTTTCTTCCGTCCGGCCAAACAGATCGGATGCAAACGGACAGATGGTCCGTTTCCATCCGATTCCCCATAGCGGAGAGCGGAGGAGAGACAGGGCGGTCCCTGCACAGTGTGCGGGGACCGCCCTGTCCGCCTGACAGCTCAGCGGGGATCCCCCGCTGAGCTGACGGACACACGGAGCGAACCCAAAAAATGGACCGCACCTGTGCAAAATAATTGAATGCCTGAAAACATGACCTGTTGGTGTGCCTTGAGAACTGAAGTTGAAAAACACTGAAGCAGTTTCACGAGGCGGATCATTACTGGTCCGCCCCGTGTGAAAGGGGCCTAAAAGGGGGTCCATCCCGGTACTAGCAAGGTGAACCTTATAAAGTGAGTGTATAGATTAGACCAAAATGAGGGACAAATGAGGACAGAGGGACAAGGCTCCAATTCAGGGACAGTTGGAAGCTATGCTTTATGGCACATGTGCATGAAATATGTCATATTCTTCTGACAGCTCCCTGTTCTGCCCCTGCAAAGCCCCCCCTTTTAATGTTCTCCACATCAGAGGACTTGCAGGAAAATGATGATTTATGAAGGTTATTTGATTCCCCCATAGGGTTGCCACCTGTCCGGTTTTGACCCAGACAGTCCGGGTTTGGACACATGTGCCCGGTTTTGAAGCCTCCTGAAACCCGGGCACATTTAAAAAAAAAAAAAAAAAAAATTTTTTTTTTTTTTTTTTTTTAGCTGTCCATCCTGGCCCGGCCGCAACAGAGCTGCACATCCCCGGCTCCACCAGCTTGCCTGAGTGTTAGTAGAAGGTGTGTCGCCCGCAGCAATGCTCTCTGTTAGCCCCCCGGCCGGGCTGTAAACATGTGTGCAACTTCTCACTGTGCTAGCCCCTCCCCCTCCCTCCCTCCGGCGCGCCTCCGTCTGCATTGTGTGCTGCAGAGTGGAAGAGGACACATGGGACACAGAGTGCTCAGCTCTTCTCTGACTGGCTACAGAATACACATGGAGGTGGGTGGATGGGCGGACCATACACTACCCCCACCATACACTAAACATACAGTTCTGCCCCCCCCCTGCATATACCATTACCATCCACAGCCGTATATACAGTTCTGCCCCCCCTCCATACCATCCACAGCCATACATACAGTCCTGCCCCCCGTGCATATACCATCCACAGCCATAAATACAGTCCTGCCCCCCCTCTATATACCATCCACAGCCATACATACAGTCCTGCCCCCCCCTCCATACAGGGCTGGATTAACAGAGGGGCTGATGGAGCGGGGGTTGTAGCTCGATGACCAGAGGTCACAGAAACCCCACATTTGGGGGGTAGTCAGTTGAAGACCTACCCCACAACTGGTCAAAATATGGGATGGCTATCATTTATGGTTCTGGAGATACGGGCCTGCTTGCACAGCCTGTCAGAAGCTACATACAGAGCGGCCATTATAAATACAAGCTGACACACTGCAGCAGACTGAGAAAAAAAAATCATCATTAATTTTTTGCTAGAAAATTACTCTATGGTGGTCTTTGCAACTTTTTATGTTGCACGGTATTGAGCTGCACGATTCTGGCTAAAATGACAACTGCAATTTTTTTGCTTAGAAGATAGATGACGATTCTCTCACGATTCGTACGGCATAACATCATCTTTCACATTAAAATGAAAAAAAAAAATGGACTAACTTTACTGTTTTGTTTTTATGGTTTTTATTATTCAATGAAGTGGGCAAATGCAGCGTGACATAAAATATTGCAGCAATTGCCATTTTTGTCTCTGCTAATATATATATAATGTTTGGTGGTTCCAAGTAATTTTCTAGCAAAAAATATTGCTTTTTAACTTAAACAAGTGTTGGACTTTAAGTGGTTACATTTCTTGCATTTACACACAGAAGTTGAATCTAAAAAGGAAGTTGGTTACAATGTTTCATGTTGTTTACAAACTTGGCAGACTGCCCGGATATTTTCTTTACACACAGAAGTTTATCCCTTTGATCTATGAAGAAAGTGTTAGTTACAATGTTTCCTGCTAACTTAGCAGACTGTCCAGATATTTTCTTTTGACAGCTGAAAGTCTCTCCACTTGTTATATGAAAGAATCAGCAAACTCTGCATTGGAGATGTCAGGGGGGTTGAATCGGCGCAGCAATTTTTCAAACGTGTTTTTTTTTGGAAATAAACTGTTTCATTCATTAAAAAAAACACTTAAGTTAGCACGATTTTTTTTGGTATCCTAAGCGATGCTTTAAATTTTTTTAGGTTACATGTTTAGAGCTACAGAGGAGATCTAGTGCTAGAATTATTGCTCTCGCTCTAACGATCGTGACGTATGTAACCTGTGTGTATCTGGCTCTGATACTAGCCAGTGCCTACACAGCCACTGACTGGTATCTCTCCCCAGCTTGTCCTTACACACCCTCTCACCTGCTGACCTGTGGATGGGGGAATCACTCCTGTAGTGTTGTTGTGTTCTGCCAGTGAGTACAATGATTAGTGTTGCTATCTATAGCTGGCAGCACTGATTGTTTTAGGAAAAACAGGCTGGTTGTACTCAAGTCAATTAATAGATTGACTTGTGTAAAACCAGCTAGCCCATACATAGATCGACTATGGCTGGTCTCTGCATAATTGGTGTAATTTCAATTCATGTATGACCCGCTTAACCACTATGCAGTCCCTAAACATCCTTCCACTCCTATACATTGTGCCCACTGTCATACCCTCCACACTCCTCTCCTGTACATAGTGCCCACTGTCATACCCTCCACACTCCTCTCCTGTACATAGTGCCCACTGTCATATCCTCCACACTCCTCTCCTGTTCATACTGCCCCCATCATACCCTCCACACTCCTCTCCTGTACATACTGCCCCCATCATACCCTCCACACTCCTCTCCTGTACATACTGCCCACTGTCATACCCTCCACACTCCTCTCCTGTACATACTGCCCACTGTCATACCCTCCACACTCCTCTCCTGTACATACTGCCAACTGTCATACCCTCCACACTCCTCTCCTGTACATACTGCCCACTATCATACCCTCCACACTCCTCTCCTGTACATAGTGCCCACTATCATACCCTCCACACTCCTCTCCTGTACATACTGCCCACTATCATACCCTCCACACTCCTCTCCTGTACATAGTGCCCACTATCATACCCTCCACACTCCTCTCCTGTACATACTGCCCACTATCATACCCTCCACACTCCTCTCCTGTACATAGTGCCCACTGTCATACCCTCCACACTCCTCTCCTGTTCATACTGCCCAAATCATACCCTCCACACTCCTCTCCTGTACATACTGCCCACTGTCATACCCTCCACACTCCTCTCCTGTACATACTGCCCACTATCATACCCTCCACACTCCTCTCCTGTACATAGTGCCCACTGTCATACCCTCCACACTCCTCTCCTGTACATAGTGCCCACTGTCATACCCTCCACACTCCTCTCCTGTTCATACTGCCCCCATCATACCCTCCACACTCCTCTCCTGTACATACTGCCCACTGTCATACCCTCCACACTCCTCTCCTGTACATACTGCCCACTGTCATACCCTCCACACTCCTCTCCTGTACATACTGCCCACTGTCATACCCTCCACACTCCTCTCCTGTACATACTGCCCACTGTCATACCCTCCACACTCCTCTCCTGTACATAGTGCCCACTATCATACCCTCCACACTCCTCTCCTGTACATAGTGCTCCCATCATACCCTCCACACTCCTCTACTGCATATACTGGTCACTGTTACACCCTCTTCACTCCTTTCCTGCAAGTAATACCTACCCTCTGCACTCATTTCCTGTATATAATGTCTTACACTTTGCACTCCTTTCCTACACATACCAACATACGCGCCACACTCTTGTATATACTGTTGTAAATTCTGCACTCCCTCCCTGCACATACTGTAATACCCTCTGTACTTAATGAAAATTAAAAGGTGAACTAATGCCCCTGATCTCCACTGCACTTACCTCTGTAGTAATGGAAGAGTTTTATTTTTTTTAAATGATTGTGCTGAGGTTTATTCATGTCAGTGAGACTCTTACTTGTGGCACAGCAAAGTAAGCATATTTTATAGGTAAAATAATTATTTTGTTTAATTTAATCATGCCTCGTGAGGCCCCTCCCTCAATATGGCCACACCCACCATATGAAGTGGCGTGTTCGGGTTTGGCTTGAGGAAAAGGTGGCAACCCTATTCCCCCATCCAGTCCACACAGAGTGCTGGGACCCCCTTCTCTCATAATAAGACATTATTACATTCTCCTCACAAGACATCCATTCTCCAGCCCCCACACACCCCCCTAGTTCTTGAACTGCAAGAGCAACTCCTAACTCCTCAGGCAGGCTACAACAAAATGTCCGCCTGATCCATACTATTGTCTCTCTCTAATTACTTCATCAATAAAACAAGTGAATAGTTCAACGGCTACAGAAAATGTAATCATAACATTATTTCTTGGCAATATTTTGGTAATACTCGTTGGCGTTTTCTCACTCGAGAAAATGGCTGACGGGCGAAAGTGACTAGTGGGGAATGGTTCTCTAGCGGTTGCTAGAGTGAAGGGAAGAGTCAGGGAGGTTGGCGACCATTTTGTTGAGCAACCTGACAGGATTTTCTACAGTTTCCTAGTAGGTGTTGGTGGGGGGTGTGAGGCTGAAGGCTGGCTGTCCAGTGAGGAGGAGGAGGAGGAGGAGGAGGAGGAGGTAATAATGTGTTCTTATTATCAGATTAGGGACAGATAAAAGGTTCTCAGCACTGAAGATATAAATGGTGAGCAATGGATCTTGTCCTCTCTGGAACCCTGTGAACTCATGTTTGTATGCCTTGGAGAGGGCCAGGCCAATAGGTCAACAAATTAAAGTAGAACTAAACCTATAATTTTATTGGTTTCCCAAAACCGTTACATTCAAGACGTGCCGTGGACGGTAACTGTCACAGTTGCTTGTGCTCTAAATAAAACTGTCAAGCCATCAATTGGCCTTTGTTAACCACTTAAGACCCGGACCTTTGGGCAGCTACAGGGCCCGGCCAGGTTTTGTGATTCAGCACTGCGTCGCTTTAACTGACAATTGCGCGGTCGTGCTAAGTGGCTCCCAAACAAAATTGGCGTCCTCTTTTCCCCACAAATAGAGCTTTCTTTTAGTGGTATTTGATCACCTCTGCGGTTTTATATTTTTTGCACTATAAACAAAAATAGAGCGACAATTTTGAAAAAAAAAGTTTTTTTTTAAACTTTTTGTTATAATAAATATCCCCCAAAAATATATAAAAAAATGTTTTTTTTCCCTCAGTTTAGGCCGATACGTATTCTTCTACCTATTTTTTGGTAAAAAAAATCGGTTGTTTGCGCAAAATTTATAGCGTTTACAAAATAGGGGATAGTTTTATTGCATTTTTATTATTATTATTTTTTTATTACTAATAGCGATGATCAGCGATTTTTTTTTCGTGACTGCAACATTATGGCGGACACTTCGGACAATTTTGACTCATTTTTGGGACCATTGTCATTTTCACAGCAAAAAATTCATTTAAAATGCATTGTTTACTGTGAAAATTACATTTGCATTTTGGGAGTTCACCACAAGGGGGCGCTGAAGGGGTTATGTGTGACCTAATATGTGTTTACAACTGTAGGGGGGTGTGGCTCTAGGTGTGACATCATCGATTGTGTATCCCTATAAAAGGTATCACATGATCGAAGATGCCGCCACAGTGAAGAACGGGGAAGCTGTGTTTACACACATGCACATGCCTCTGATCCTCCGCTCAGTAGGGACTCCCCAGCTCCTCTGATCCTCCGCTCAGTAGGGACTCCCCAGCTCCTCTGATCCTCCGCTCAGTAGGAACTCCCAGCTCCTCTGGTCCTCCGCTCAGTAGGAACTCCCAGCTCCTCTGGTCCTCCGCTCGGTAGGAACTCCCCAGCTCCTCTGATCCTCCGCTCGGTAGGAACTCCCCAGCTCCCTCTGATCCTATGCTCAGTAGGGACTCCCCAGCTCCCTCTGATCCTCTGCTCAGTAGGGACTCCCCAGCTCCTCTGATCCTCCGGTCAGTAGGGACTCCCCAGCTCCTCTGATCCTCCGCTCAGTAGGGACTCCCCAGTTCCTCTGGTCCTCCGCTCAGTAGGAACTCCCCAGCTCTGCTGATCTTCCACTCAGTAGGGACTCCCAGCTCCACTGATCCTCCGCTCAGTAGGGACTCCCCAGCTCCTCTGAGCTCCTCTGATCCTCTGCTCAGTAGGGACTCCCCAGCTCCTCTGATCCTCCGCTCAGTAGGGACTCCCCAGCTCCACTGATCCTCCGCTCAGTAGGGACTCCCCAGCTCCTCTGATCCTCCGCTCATTGACACCAATGATTGGATACTATTCTTCCTACCTACACCAATGATAGGATACTATTCTTCCTACTGCACCAATGATAGGATACTATTCTTCCTATTGATACCAATAATAAGATACTATTCTTCCTATTGACACCAATGATTGGATACTATTCTTCCTACTGACACCAATGATTGGATACTATTCTTCCTACTGACACCAATGATTCGATACTATTCTTCCTACTGACACCAATGATTCGATACTATTCTTCCTACTGACACCAATGATTCGATACTATTCTTCCTACTGACACCAATTATAGGATACTATTCTTCCCACTGACACCAATTATAGGATACTATTCTTCCTACTGACACCCAATGATTGGATACTAATCTTCCTACCGACACCAATGATAGGATACTATTCTTCCTACTGACACCAATGATAGGATTCTATTCTTCCTACCGACGTCAACGATTGGATACTTTTCTTCCTATGATGGGGCACTATTATGATGGGGACCGCATGTCCGTTTTTCACCAATCCGTTTTCAGATGAAAAACACAATCGTGCATGTATCCCTATGGGATTGCGGATGAGCATCTGCTGACATCCGACCTTATCAGTCTCCACTATGGTCCGATTCTGCAGATGGAGGAAAGTCCTATTTTTCCATCTATCATCGGATCGGATGAACACACAGTGTTCATCCATTTCCCCCCCCCCATAAAGGAGAGCGGAGATCTGACAGTGCCGTCCCTGCACAGTGTCCAGGGACCGCCCTGTCATCTGCCGGCTCTGCGGGGATAAAGGAACGGATCCCCACGGGACCGGTACATGTGAAAGGGCCCCTTATAATATATGTGTGAAGAAAATCAAATAGATTTCATACCACGCTACAATAATCATAAATATGTGAATTCATGAAACCATGATAAACATTGTGAAATTCCTGAGAGTTAAAGGGGTTGTAAAGGTAAAATGTTTTTTTTCTTCTCCTAAATAGCTTCCTTTACCTTAGTGCAGTCCTCCTTCACTTACCTCATCCTTCCATTTCGCTTTTCAATGTCCTTATTTCTTCTGAAAAATCCTCACTTCCTGTTCTTCTGTCTGTAACTCTACACCGTAATGGGAGGCTTTCTCCCTGGTGTGGAGAAAGCCTCTTGAGGGGGCGAGCGGGAGTGTAAAGGAAGCTATTTAGGGAATAAAATGTTTTACCGTTGCAACCCCTTTAAGGTAAATGTCCTTATGTGAATACATAAACAATCAAACAATATATAACTGAATTTAAATGCCCATATAAACAATGATTGATTATTAATATGTCCATAAACCACCACTAGGGATGAGCTTCGCGTTCGATACGAACGTATGTTAGACTTGAACATTGTCTGTTCGTACGTTCGATGAAATTCGAACAAAAGCGGTCGTTCGCACCAAATTCGAGTGACGCAAAATGGCCCATAATTCACTGCGGCATTGCGCGCTGATGATTGGCCAAGCATGCTGTATGTCCCGCATGCTTGGCCAATCACAGCGCGCAAAAAACGAAGAGCCATAATTGGCCAAAGCCTGTGTGGCTTTGGCCAATTATGGCTCAGGGCTTTAGCACACACCCCACACTATATAAGGCCGCCTGATGGGCGGCCTCGTGTAGTGTGTTGCGGTTGTTAGCATAAACGTAGGGGCTATCAAACAGGAGGTCTCCAAGAGTTGGAGAGATCACTGTTGATAAAAGAAGCTACTGAGGCAATAATTGGACCATACTCAGATTAATAATATATACATATAATTTTATTAGAAAAACCTCTAAAAAGCGCCCCCTATCCTATATACAGGAAGGCTACAATTAATCAAAGCCTAATTAGTCTCTTAAATAAACAAATGGTAGCACATCAATGGACATTAGTCCACTGTATATGTGCTGTATATCAACACACAGAGACACATACAAACATAGAACAAGAATGAAACGGATGTCCGGACAGTGGTGACCGCACTGATTGGGGTTCCCAGCGGTAATATACCGCATATAAAAAAAATTAAAATAATAATACCAAATAGGATATATGGGAACAAAAATCCCAATGAGTGCGTCCCCGCGGGGGATTGAAATAGCGGTGGCTAATGTAGAGGGACTAGAGCAGAAATAGATGGCTATAGATCCTGACAGAATCCAATTGCTGGAGCTGACATGATGATATCACACAAGAGGATGGGGTTAGTAGCTGGAGAGTCTAGTCATGTATGACCAAATCCCATACGCTGCAGGTGCTGAGAAGAACCATCTGTGATGATGTTGTAATCAATTGTATTGTGTAGTACCATAGAAGTCTATGTGGTTCAATGTATTAAACAGTTTCCATACAATTGGGCAGCAGATACAGTGCAGCTAATGTCCCACTTCAACGAGCATATGCCCAATGTTTGCTGAATGGGAGTTCAAATTAGGCGCCCCTGCATGCAGCAGGAGAGTGTCACCTTACCGTGTCCTCGGTAACATTAATCAGTTCAGATTCCCGTCATTCAGCAAGTTGAATAGACAGCCAAAATAGGGAAGATTCCAAAGTGGTGATCAGCAGCAGTGTTGGCCAAGATTACAAGCCGCGCCGCACATCCCCGAAGAGGTTGGATTTGGCTTGAATTAGTGTGCAGCTGTCGGCATCTATATGTTTAATCTCCTGATAGGTGGTAGTCCGGGGGATCAAAGACACCGTCGTCCGGGATCCGTGATGACGTCAACGCGTTTCGCTGGGCGTGGTCGCGTAGCTTCTTCTGGACGATGGGGGGGTTTTGCGTGCACTGCTCCTATGTAGTCCGTCAGCGCGCGCCCCCTCCTGGATAAAGTTTTTATTGTTGGTTTGCGGAGTTGAAATAACGGGTTCCGTCCCCGTGTGTTGGTAATGTTTACCAAGTTAAGTGTACGTTATCCTATGTGGCTATGGGTCCCAAGCTAATGTTGGTGGCATTATTTGCAGAGGCGCTTGTTACGATTCTTAAAAGGCACCACCGCTATTTCAGGTAGCTCAGTTCACAGATTCTTAATAAAGCAAAATATAGCTTGAGTATAAATAAAAGAACAATGAACTGCTGAGACCAAAAAAGACAAAAGACAATTAGGGACATAAACAGACATAACAATAGGGGAAAGTAGTAGTTGAGATTGATTAGGTTTTTTTCTTTTTTTCCCCCCATCTTACCTATATCACTATCAAGGAATTCTACATACGATTATAGTTGAGGGTATTTTTACTTCTTACTCACTAGACCGATATTACCGGTATTCAGACCGAGATGATATTAGATCATCAATTGATGGAATATTCTTTTTGATAAGGGGAAAAGGACACTGGTATATGATGTTAATTAATGAGGAGAGGGAGGAACAATAATGTAGGGGGATATAAAGAGATGAAATATGGGATAATAATGAGTAGTGTAAAGGGGAGGGGGCCAGGTGGAATTAGATGGAGAGACCTACTTATATCTAGGTAGAGTCCTATGTATCAGAATGTGGATAGAATTCATATATATATATTTTGTGTGTACACTGTGTGACAGTGTACATGTAGTATTCTGATAATAACATGTGAGTTGGTAATTCATATATCATAGGAAAGATTGTAAGTTCATTTCAACGTTCATTCCTATGGGGACTAATGATTTGAGGGTAAAAATCCACCACTTTTCCTTTTGCAATAAAATTTTATCAAAGTCGCCTCTTCTGGCTGACAACTTAAAGAGGAGTTCCACCCAAAAATGGAACTTCCTCTTAATCCACTCCTCACCCCCATACATGCCACATTTGGCATGTAATTTTTTTGGGGGGGGAGTGGGGGCTTCAGTAGGAGTGGGACTTCCTGTCCCACTTCCTGCTTCCGCCGAGGGGCTGATAAGGCGAGAGGCGTAATCGCCTTATTTCAGCCCCTCCCTGTAGGCGATGGCCTAGGACACTGACAGGTCCTAGGCAATCGCCTGTCCAATCAGCGACGAGCCGCGCGCGCATGCGCAGTGCGGCTCGCGCATGCGCAGTGGGTGCCCGGCCGTGAAGCCGAAGGCTGTCACGGCTGGGTGCCCACAGTCGGGATGGAGACGCCGACTGGGGAGGGGGGGAGAGGAGCGGAGCCCCGGTCGGCGCATCGCTGGAACGCAGGAGCAGGTAAGTGAGTGTTTATTAAAAGCCAGCAGCTACACTTTTTGTAGCTGCTGACTTTTAATAAACACATTTTTTGGCTGGAATACCCCTTTAAGTGCATAGATTCCCTTCACTTTTAGTCCATCTGGTTTTCCTCCATGGCATTCGGCAAAATGCTTTGCTACCGGACTCTCATGTGTTTTTTCAGGGTTTTTTCCTTTTTCTTTTTTGATGTCTCGGAGGTGTTCCCCAATCCTTATCCTTAGTTGTCTCTTCGTCTTCCCTATGTAAATTTTTTGACAGGGGCAGGTTAACATGTAGATTACCTTCTCCGTGGAGCAGGTCCCTGATTTCATATTCTTTTTGTTCCAAGGCATCCTTGAAAGTTCCTGTACGTTCCACAAATGGACATATTTGGCACCTAGAGCATGCAAACATTCCTGTACTTCGTGGAAAGTTTGATAGCCAGGAGGCATTTTGTTGCTTGATGAATTCAGACTGAATAAGAATGTTGCGGTTGTTAACCACTTAAGCCCCGGACCAATATCCAATATGCTGCTAAATGCCCAAAGGCGTTTTTTTCAATTCGGCACTGCGTCGTTTTAACTGACAATTGCGCGGTCGTGCGACGTGGCTCCCAAACAAAATTGGCTTCCTTTTTTCCCCACAAATAGAGCTTTCTTTTGGTGGTATTTGATCACCTCTGCGGTATTATTTGTTGCGCTATAAACAAAAATAGAGCGACAATTTTGAAAAAAATGCAATATTTTTTACTTTTTGCTATAATAAATATCCCCCAAAAACATATATAAAATTTATTTTTTTCCTCAGTTTAGGCTGATACGTGTTCTTATACATATTTTTGGTAAAACAAATCGCAATAAGCGTTTATCGATTGGTTTGCGCAAAATTTATAGCGTTTACAAAATAGGCGATAGTTTTATTGCATTTTTATCATTATTTTTTTTTACTACTAATGGCGCCGATCAGCGATTTTTTTTTTTTTTTTCGTGACTGCGACATTATGGCGGACACTTCGGACAATTTTGACACATTTTTGGGACCATTGTCATTTTCACAGCAAAAAATGCATTTACGTTGCATTGTTTATTGTGAAAATGACAGTTGCAGTTTGGGAGTTAACCACAGGGGGCGCTGTAGAATTTAGGGTTCATCTAGTTTGTTTACAGCTGTAGGGGGGTGTGGCTGGAGGTCTGACGTCATCGATCGAGTCTCCCTATAAAAGGGATCACTCGATCGATGCAGCCGCCACAGTGAAGCACGGGGAAGCCGTGTTTACATACGGCTCTCCCCGTTCTTCAGCTCCGGGGAGCGATCGCGAGCGGGCGGCTAGAAACTAATAGCCGCGCCCTCGTCCCGGATCGCTCCTCGTGGGTTTCTGACCGCCGCATGTAGCGGGGGGGGGGGTTCCGATCGGACCCCCGACCCGCGCAAAGGCAGGGACGTGAATTTACGTCCATCTGCCTTAACGTGCCCTTCTGTGGACGTATATCTACGTGCGGCGGTCGGGAAGTGGTTAATGAGAGCAGTCAGAGAGACAGAGAGAGTCTTTTTATATAGCTAGATAGAGCAGGCAGGCAGGCTAGTCAGTTTAGCTTAATTTACAGTGTGTAGAGAATATATATACATCCCTAGGAGTTGTACATATATTTATACACTGTATAGCTTAGCTAGATCAGTTCTTCCTAATTTACTGGCAGGCAGGTAATTGTGCTATTTAAAGAAGTTATCACAGGTATAGACACCCGGCAGGTACAATATTTAAAGGAATTTTATTTTAATTTTTTTAATTTAAGCATCATTAAATCACTGCTACTGGTGCAAGTCCAAGGTCCAAGTGAGTGATAATATTCCTTAGGGACTGGGTAAAATGTGTGTCATTTTTCACCACCACCAGGAAAAATAATCTACTCACCAGACCTATTTGACACCTATTATGGGTAGTCAAATTGAGCGTGGATACCGATGGAAATGTATCTTCTGGTGAAGGACAGGTGCTAACGCGTTTCGTCAACAGCATCTGACGCCATCAGGAGTCCTTTTTAGCAGGGTCTGACTCTATCAGGAGTCCGGTGTGCCCGGCTTTTAGGTATTTCCTATAATTTTTCAATAATAATAATAATAATGTAATGTATATTGTTTTCTAAGGATTCAATTGCAAGCAAGATGAGCAGTAACAATTGAAAGACATGGAGCTGCACATGGGCATCATGATGGAAAACCAGACACCCCATACCTCACCTGGTAAGACTTTAATTTCTTTAAGGAAAAAAAAAAGAGAAGAATATAGATTAGTGGATCTCCAACCTTTGAGATCTGAGCCCAATAAAAAAAAATATACTCCATTAATTCTAGGATCATGATAGATATGATAGGATTATGTAGAGTGGTGGAAGTCAAGTCAACCCCTTCATTGACTGACTGGTTGGGAGGAGGGAGGGCGGTGTTGTGGTTGCAGCCTGTCACCTGGGGGTATTGGGGGTGCAGTTTCCCACTTAAATGGGAAGAGTGGTGCAGCCTGGGTGTCATTGGTGCTCTGAGATCCTGTTCCCGACCCGGCACTCCACCTTCCCCTTCTCCTCCGTGACCACAGAGAGAAGGGAATAGTGATGCTAGGAGAAAGGGAGTCAGTGCCCTCTGGTGCTTGTAGAGTGACAGTGCAGGTTATACTGGCTTGGTCTGCCCACCACCAAGCCCCACTTGGCATCCCAGCTGGCCATGGACTGGCACTGGTCCACGGCCCAAGGAGTTGGGGACCCCTAAATAATATACGTTGCAACAGTTAAGTCTATGGCCTTGTACACACTATCAAATCTGTCTGTTCAAATCGGTCGGACCGACCGATTTGAACAGATCTGTCTGCTGGCATTTTGGTTTGCTCGCGTGTACACACGAGCAAACCAAAATCCCCACCAGCAGACAGCGCGCTGACGTGTCGGTGACGTTGACGCCGCCACGTCACCGCAGTAAAACACTTCTGCGCATGCGTCAAAACCATTCAGCGCGTGTGCGAGAAGACATGTCTGCTGGTTAGCGTACTAACCAGCAGACATGTCGGGCGGACGGGTTCCCAGCCGACAGACTTCAAAGCATGCTTTGAAATCTGTCGGGTGGCCAAATCCGTCTGTTTGCCCGTACACACGATCAAATCTGTCTGCTGAAACGGTCTAGCAGACCGTTTCCAGCAGACAGATTTGATCGTGTGTACAAGGCCTTAGACTGTTGCAAAGTATGTGGCATGGTGTACATTACAATGTGCAATGGTCAGGAGTTGTAAACCCTTTCATATACCCAGTGACGTGACTAGCCCTAGGTGATACAACTTACGCAGGATGATTTGTTTCATTTCTGTGTATCAGTTTGTCTGCTGTCTTCTGCTAATTTTATAAAGCTTGTCTGAGCTGTCAGAAAAAAAGGGGCAGAGCCCTTAAACTACTTCAGTACTCAGTGGGGAGAACTCTAAGAGCCAATTGGAGAGAAGGTACACCCCCCCCCCCCCTTTACACAACACACACTTTTGGTGTCTGGAAAACTTGTTAGAAGTGACTCATGCAGATATACAGCCATAGAGGAAGAGTGGACAGAAATAAAACGTAGTGCTCTGGACTGAGACAAGTACACACTATAGAGGGATATGCTTTGTTCATATTTAATGTCTGATGTTTACAACCAATTTAAGTTGGTGGTCAGTGTGGCTCCTTTACCCAGCATACCCACTACACTGGTAGCCAGTATGCTGCTTTACATTGGTGGTCAGCAATCAATGCTTCCCCTTAGTTGATAGCCAGTGCTTAGTGTACACCTTTAAATTGGTAGTCAGTGATGAGTGTGCCCTCTTAGGGTGACCAGACAGCCCCGCTTTCAGGGGACAGTCCCCGGATTGAGGACACTGTCCCCGGACCAAGTCTGTCCCCGGTTTTGTCCCCAGATTGGATTTGAACAGGGGCTGGGGCAATTTCAAAGACATTCAGTGCAGAATAAAAAAAAAAAATCTGAATTACACCCCGCTCCACCACTCCTACTAGTATAGGGGGGGGGGGGTTTCCATTAGCTGTGCCCCTTTCTGATGATCGTGTGCTGGTCGAAGCGGAGAGAATATTTCTTCAGTTTCGGGTGCATGCTCATTCAGCTCCACTTCTGTTCTTCTGCCTTGGCTCAAGTCCCCACCTGCCTGCCTATCTCCTTGCCTTCCCTGGAGGGATCTTCCTCCGCACCCCATCCAGTAGTAGCCGGGGCTCGGAGAGTGAGACTTGAGAGGCTGTGAGGCGGGGGCGACGGGTAGAGAGTCGCTGATTGCTGCCATTACTAGTAAAAAAGAATATGTCTCCGGATTTCATTTAAAAAATCTGGTCACCTTACTCTTAGTTCAGTGGTCAGTTCTCAGCGTTTGCCTATGTTTTGGTGGTTTTTGCTCGGTGCATCCCCTTATATTGATGGTCACAATGTGCCCCTTAACCACTTAAGACTTAGACCTTTAGGCAGCTAAAGGACCTGGCCAGTTTTTGTGATTCGGCACTGCGTCGCTTTAATTGACAATTGCGCAGTCGTGCGACGTGGTTTCCAAACAAAATTGGCGTCCTTTTTTCCCACAAATAGAGCTTTCTTTTGGTGGTATTTGATCACTGCTGCGGTTTTTATTTTTTGTGCTATAAACAAAAATAGAGCGTCAATTTTGAAAAAAATTCAATATTTTTTACTTTTTGCTATAATAAATATCCCCCAAAAATATATAAAAACTATTTTTTTTCCTCAGTTTAGGCCGATACGCATTCTTCCACATATTTTTCGTAAAATAAAATCGCAATAAGCGTTTGGTTTGAGCAAAACTTATAGCGTCTACAAAGTAGGGGATAGTTTTATGGCATTTTTTTTTTATATGTCACACTGTCGGCAGCCCCCCCCCCCCCCAGCTTTTCAACTTCAATTTGATATGTCATTTTCGGCAGCCCAAAACCCCCCCGCTGACATGTAATTTTGCTTAGGGCCCCAGGGAGGTCAGGATCGGCACTGGAGATGAATGATGACCAGATGGTCACCAGTCATCTCTATGACCGGAGACCCGGGCGCGATGTGATGACTTCACGCCCGGGTTCCCAGAAGTAAATAAAGCCGCGATTGCGGCTAGTAAGCATGAGATCGGTGAATTTTTTTCACGATCTCATGCTTTCCAGCCTGGAGGAGAGATGTGAGGTCTTATTGACCCTACATCTCTCCATAAAGAGGACCTGTCACACACCATTCCTATTACAAGGGATGTACATTCCTTGTAATAGGAATAAAATTGTAAAAAAAAAAAAAAAAAAAAAAAAAAAAACGCCCCTGTCTTCGGTCGCTCGCGCTCAGAAGCGAACGCACACGTAAGTCCCGCCCACATATGTAAAGCCGTTCAAACCACATATGTGAGGTATCGCCGCGTGTGTTAGAGCGAGAGCAACAACTCTAGGCCTAGATCTCCTCTGTAACTCTAAACTGGTAACCTGTAAACATTTTCAAAGCGTCGCCATGGAGATTTTTAAGTACCAAAGTTTGGCGCCATTCTAAGGCGTAACATCGTCTTTCTCATTATACAAAAACATTGGGCTAATTTTTACTGTTTTATTTTTTTAATTCATGAAACCTTTTTTTCCACAAAAAACATGTGTTTAGACCCGCCCTGAAATATTTGCGTGGGGAGACTATTTCCGATGTCTAAAGTCTTACTTTAGGCACAAATTTCTAATAACTTTATGGAGAGAACTAAGAAGATATAACCATGCCAATGGTGCAGCACAAAACATATAGCACAGTGAGGAAGGTTTGTGGTCCATGTTGATAGGACAGTCAAAATTAGAACCATTAGTACTACATTTTTTGTAGTACATAATGTACTTCCATCCCAGCCCAGTGCATCATTTCCTCCTGCCCCCGCTGCTTCTGGGACCTGTATGTATAAGACTAAGGGGCCTACAGTTAAAATGATTGCAGCCAGACGCATATTTGGCATGTTTTTATTACAAATTATTTGAGCAGACTGCAGTACCCTGTTCCCTTTACCATTTTCTTTTATGCTCAAGCGTGCACCATCAAACTGAGTTCTGGGCCGGCACATATGGTACTTGGGCTCCAAATTTACCTGGGCTGGAACTGTTTTTACCTATATTGCCATGCCAAGCTGGCCAGGAAATAAACCATCTTCCTTGCCATCTTAATTGTTTAAGATGGCAGGGAAGATGGGTAGATGGAGAGGGGACCATTTTCCGAATCAGTTTCCACAGTGTACAGTGTTTTTGCAGATCTTTTGCATTTTTTTTCCCTAAAGCAGCCGCCGCGAAATTGAGTGTCCCATGGGGGTGTTGTGGATGATGGGAGCTGGTGGGGGCTTACCTTATACAGGAGTGGTCCTCCGATCACGGCTGGCAGTACCTGTTAGGGAGGAAAGGTGGAGGGGGCTGGATAGGTGCGCGCCTGCCGGCCCCAGCCACGGACTGTCCAGGCTGCCTGGTGTGAGAAAGCCGTACCTGGGAGTACATCATTGTGGCTGCGGTCGGCTCCTGTGAGGATGAAGGAAAGCCTGAGGGGCTAGGGGGGAAGTGAAGCCAGGGACCGTAGGCTGGATACCTGGGAGCTGGATGCTTTAAGCACTGGCTGGAAACGCTGGACCTGCCTGCCGCTATAAGCCACACGTCTTACTGTTGGGTGGGTACGTGCGCTGATTGTGAGCTCCTGTTGCTATATGTAATTTATACAGGTAATTTTTCTATTGCTTTAATTATTTTTCCCTTTATGGGTGTGAGTGGGGCCTCATGTCTAGGTGTTGCCTAAGCCTCACAAAGCCTAGAGCTGTCTCTGAATGTAGCCCCAAAGAGGACTATAGCCGTCTCTGAATGTAGCCCCAAAGAGGACTTTAGACATCGGAAGTAGGACTTTTTTTTTTTTTTTCTTTATTTCATTTTCTTTCATTTAAAAAAACAAACAAAAACAAGTTACATACACAGTTTTCTTTATACAAAACATTTTTCATTCCCCGCATATCGTAATCTTGAGTTTAACCCTTATTAAGTACTTATTTTCCTCAACTTTCTCTATCCCTCCTCTTATCTTTTCAGATATTCTTGGCTTTATCCAGTTTGGTCCTGCTCCATTAAACTGGGTATTCAATGCGTGCCCAACTTGGAGATACCTATAGAACGTGCAATTGGGAATTTCATATTCCTCTCTCAGGGTGGCAAATGTTTTTAAAGTCCTTCCCTCATATAACTGAGCCAGTCTTGTTATCCCTTTTACTGCCCATTCTTTAATCACCCCCACTGTTTCAAGCTCTTGAAGGTTCCTGTTATTCCATAGTGGGGCACACTCTATCACTCCCACCTGTTCTCCCTATATTGTTATGGCTTTCCACACTTTTGTTACCATCTTGACCGTGGGGGTCAGGTTGATAAATGAGTTAGCCTCCATCACCTCCAGGATTGTTTCATGGGGGGCCCCGTGGATCATTAGTCTTCCATTCATATCCTCTCCTGGTTCAGTTTTAACTCCTATATGCTGCAGCTGTGCGGCCAAAAAATAGCAACGGGGATGGGGTACTGCCATTACCCCCTCTCTCGTTGGCAGCTGCAGAGTCTTCAGTCCTATCCTGGCGAGTCCTCCTTTCCATATTAATTCCCTAAATAGGACATCTATCTTTTTAAACCATTTTTTGTGTATCCATATAGGTGAGTTATGTAATACATAGAGTAATTGTGGCATCCATACCATTTTAATCAGGTTGCATCTCCCAGCTACCGATAATGGGAGACGCCGCCAGATCACAATTTTCTTTTTAAATTTGAGTATTAATGGCTCCAAATTGTTCTGTATGTATTTATTGAGGTCCGGTGTAATTAATATGCCCAAATACTGCATTTTCCAGTTGTGGAATCTCCTCCTGGATCTGGTTCCTCATTAGGTCTATCGGCATCAAGGCGGATTTCCCCCAATTTATTACCAGTCCAGATATATTGCCGAACTCTCTGAAGATAGTCATTGCCCTTCTAATGGATTGTTCTGTGTCCCCTAGGAATAACAGAACATCGTCCGCATATAGAGCTATTTTCTCCTCTCTAATCGGTCTTATAAATCCCTTTATTATCCTGTCCGTTCTTATGGTCATGGCCAGAGGTTCCATTGCTAATGCGAAGAGCAGGGGTGACAGTGGGCACCCTTGCCTCGTGCCCCTCTCCATCTTAACCTTCCCTGAATATTCATTATTAACTCTAATTTTTGCATTAGGGTTATTGTATAATATTTTAATCCATCTAATAAAGGTGGGGCCAAACCCATAGGCCTCTAGTGTATACCAAATATATTCCCATTCTAAACTGTCAAAGGCTTTGACCACGTCCAAGGACATGACCGCCCTATTTTTTCTGTGGGGATTTGTAGATTAAGAAATACCCTCCTAATGTTTATACTGGTTGATCTACCGGGAATAAATCCTGTTTGGTCCTGGTGTATCAGTCTTGAGATTATTTTATTTAACCTGCTGGCCATGATTTTAGCCAGAATTTTAGTGTCTGCACATAGGAGGGAAATAGGGCGGTTATGATGATGCTTCCAATGGGTCCTTCCCTTCCTTGTGCAGCACTATTATCGTTGCCTCTGTCATTGAAGTGGGCAATTTACCCTCTACCATGGCCTCGTTAAATACTTTCAAAAGTTCTGGGAGCAGCACCTTCCCGTAGTATCTATATGTCTCTGCTGGTAGTCCATCGGGTCCCGGGGACGTCTGATTGGCCATTTCTCTAACTGCTATCTGAACCTCTTCTAATGTTATTGGTTTCTCCATTTGTTCCATCTCCGTTCCTGTGAGAGAGGGCAGTACTAGATTTCTAAAAAAGCATTGCAATTCCTCACCTCCCGCTGTTCTTTGGGACTTATATCGTTTTTCGTAGTATTCTCTGAATGTATCCGTTATCTCTGTGGACACTTTTGTTTGTGGACACAATACCGTTACTACTTTTAATAGCCGGAACAGCAGAAGGAGTGGAATTTGTTCTTATTAAATGGGCCAACATTCTTCCTACCCCCTCCCCCTCCCCATATGCCTCTTGTCTTTGGAACATTCTCTTGTTTTCAGATTTTTTTGTCATCTCTATTTTGTATTCTTGTTGCATGTCTAGCCATATTCTTTTCCTCTCCTCTGTTGGATTTACTATATATTCCTTTTCGGTATTCGCAACTTCATTTCTAATTCTATTTTCTCGTTCTTTTGAGATCATTTTTGCTTTCGCCACCTGTTGGATACATATACCTCTGAGGAAGGCTTTCGGCGTGTCCCATATTACCCCCCGTGTTGCCGTTCCCTCATTAAATTCTATAAACTCTTTTATTTTAGCCATTATCTCCTCCGTATTTCCCATTAATTCGAACCATAAGGGACTTATTTTCCATACTTTGGCGGATCTTCTTCCCTTTAGGTTTACCGTTGTTATCACCGGGGAGTGATCTGATATTCCCCGTGGAAGATATTCTATTTCCCCAATTATTTTAGAGGCTTCCACATTGCCCACGACGGAAGTAGGACTTTAGACAGACTTTAGTCTTTAGTAAGACTTTAGTAAGACTTTAGACATCGGAAGTCTCCCCACGCAAATATTTCAGGGCGGGTCTTAGCGCTTTTTTTATCCTATGTAAAGTCTACAATCCTATGTAAAGTTATCAAAAACACTGTACACGGAAAATGGTTTGGAAAAAATTAAAAATTTCGAAAATTAAAAATTTGAAAATTCTAAATTGAAAAATTCGAAATTAGAAAAATTGTGCCAATCAGATTTTTTATTTTTCAAAAATTCTAAATTCTAAATTTCAAAAATTCGAAAATTACAAATTTCGAAAATTTAAAATTTGAAATTTTGAAAATTAAAAATTCGAAATGGAAAAATTCGAAATGGAAAAATTCGAAAAATGGAAATTTCAAATATTCGAAAAATCGAAAATTAAAAAAATTCGAAATTAGAAAAATTGAAAAACAATACATTTGAAAAGTAAAAAATTCGAATATTCGAAATTTGACAATTTGAAAATTCAAAAATAAAAAATAAAAATTTCGCAATATCCAAAATTAGAAAATTAGAAAATTTAAAAAAAAACAAATTCGGAAATTTACAAATTCGGAAACACGGAAATTTGTAAATTCTTAATTTTCGGAAGTACAAAAATTCATAAATAAAAAAAAATGTGTTTAATACGAAAATTCGGAATTAACGAATTTCCGATTTTCGTTAAAAAAGAATTAGAAACTAAACAAATTGCACATGTCTAGTACAAACCACACATGTAAGGTATTGCCGCGATCATTAGAGCAAGTGCAATAATTCTAGCACTAGACCTCCTCTGTAACTCAAAACATGCAACCTATAGAATTTTTTAAACGTCACCTATGGAGATTTTTTGGGATAATTTATTTTTGTAACTTTTTTAAATGACAATCTTTTATTTTTTGCATTTTAAATATGAGATCTGAGGTATTTTTGACCCCAGATCTCATATTTAAGAGAAATAATGGGGGGAACTAATGCGCAAACCACACTAACTAGAGCAATATTAACCAATTAATCACCGCCCTATAGACGAAATACGTCTATAAGGCGGTTCCTGTACTCTAACAGGACGTCCATGGACGTCCTCCGTTAGAGTCAGGTGTGCGCGCCCGGTCATGCGATCACCGGTGCTCACCGGGTCCACGGGACCCGCAGCGTCAGTGATCTCGGTAAGGAGCCAATGGCAGCAGCTCCTTACCACGTGATCGCGCCGTCCAATGACGGCGCGATCACGGATGTAAACACTGCAGGTCATCTCTCTCCTCTCTTCACCATTGCAGCGTGAGAGAGACGCTGCAATGGAGGAGAGAGATTAGTGCCACCAGTGCCCCCCCAGTGCCACCTGTGCCCCACCAGTGCACAACACTGCCACATCAGTGCCACCTGTGCCCACGAGTGCCGCCTGTGCCCATGAGTGCCGCCAGTGCCCATCAGTGCCACCTGTGCCAATCAGTGCTCATCTGCACCCCACCAGTGCTGCCTGTGCCCCACCAGTGCCATCTGTGCCCACCAGTGCCACACCAGTTCCACCTGCACCACTGCAGTGCCGATATATAGCAGTATACATTTTAGGCCAAAATGATGAAGAAAAATTACTTCTTCGCAAAATTTTATAAGACCTACAGTATGTCTCTGAAATATTACAATTGAAGGCACAGTCGCAGTTTAAATATTGCCCTTCAAATTTGACTGTGTGGCCGGAAGTGGGTGTGAATACCTGTCTTTAGACAGGTATCTGCAACCCCCTCCCCCCCCTGAAATGTGTCAAATGTGACACCGGAGGGGGGAGGGTTCCGATCAGCGGGAGTTCCACTTTAGGGTGGAGCTCCACTTTAATATAAGATCTGAAGTCTTTTTGACCCTAGATCTCATATTTAAGAGGACCTGTCATTCTTTTTTCTATTACAAGGGATTTTTACATCCCTTCAGGAACTTATGCTAGACCTCCTCTGTAACTCAAAACATGCAACCTCTAGAAATTTTTAAACATCGCCTATGAAGATTTTTTGGGACAAATTTTTTTTGTAGTTTTTTCAAATTACATTTTTTATTATTATTATTATTTCATTTTTGTCTAAATATGAGATCTGAGGTATTTTTGACCCCAGAATCTCATATTAAGTGCGGGCCAAGCTTGCCAGGATTCCCCATAGACTTCAATGTTAAACCCAGGGCTAGAGTTGCTGGACAGCTTGGGGTGGTAGATGGGTAAAAACCCTGACCATGATTAAGTGGAATGTTACAAGCCCACCCATGCTTAAGGGTTGCTGGTCAGCTTTGCAAGTCCATCAAGGGTCATCAAACTGTTTATGGAGCCTTAGAAATTGGGGACGTGTCATAAATACCCCCAAATTCTACCAGGGGTCGGCCATCTGGGTCCCAAGTGCTGGTAAAAATTTGGGGTGGCTGTGACCTTTGGTTTGGGAGTTGTAGTCTAGAAATACAAGGTCGGGCCAAGTTGGCCAAATTTTCCCCATAGATTTCAATGTTACACCCTGGGGCTAGAGTCGCTGGACAGATTGGAGTGGTAGATGGGTAAAACCCTGACCATGATTAAGTGGACTGTTACAACCCCACCCATGCTTAAGGGTTGCTGGTCAGCTTTGGGAGTGATGGCGAGGGGTATCAAACAGTTTATGGAGCCTTAAAAATAGTGAAATTGTAATAGATGCCCCCAATTTCTACCATGGGTCAGCCCTCCGGGTCCCAAGTGCTGATAAAAAATTTGGGTGGCTGCGAACATTGATTTGGGAGTTCTAGTCCAAAAATCCATGGCCGGGCCAAGCTGGCCAAATTTTCCTCATTGATTTCAATGTTAAACAGCTCTCCTAGGAGGGTCAACTATGGAACCCCAGTAACGGCAAACAATATGGGTTAGAGGTCCAAAACCTTTACAGCAGGTGGTCCTGGGTCCACTCAACATGACCTCATAGTTTTAAGTCCCTGGAAAGTTTGGCAAGAGAACAGTAGGTCGCCAATCTGGGTGGGTTTTTGCCCATGTACAGCCAAACCACAAGTGAAAGCCAGTTTAATCTCTTCCTGGAGGTGGGCCTTGGGGCCCTCTAGAGGCTGACCAAATTGGGGTCCCTGATATTTATGGTTCGTGAACAGTGCTGGGCAAAGCTGGCCGTATTTCTCCATAGAAGCTAATGTTAAAAACTCGCTGGTGACAGTGAACTTGGAGCCCCGGTATTAGTGAACCATTGGGGTCAGAGGGCCCAATCTTCTACCATAGATGGTCCCGGGTCCCCTCTACATGACCCCCAAGATTAGTGTCCTTGAACCCATACAGTTCAGGAATAGTGCAGGCCAAGCTTGCCATGATTCCCCGTAGACTTCAATGTTAAACCCAGGGCTAGAGTCGCTGGACAGCTTGGGGTGGTAGATGGGTAAAAACCCTGACCATGATTAAGTGGACTGTTACAAGCCCACCCATGCTTATGGGTTGCTGGTCAGCTTTGTAAGTCCATCAAGGGGCATCAAACAGATTATGGAGCCTTAGAAATTGGGGACGTGTCAAAAATACCCCCAAATTCTACCAGGGGTAGGCCATCTGGGTCCCAAGTGCTGTCAAAAATTTGGGGTGGCTGTGACCTTTGGTTTGGAAGTTGTAGTCTAGAAATACAAGGTCGGGCCAAGCTGGCCAAATTTTCCCCATAGATTTCAATGTTACACCCTGGGGCTAGAGTCGCTGGACAGTTTGGGGTGGTAGATGGGTAAAACCCTGACCATGATTAAGTGGATTGTTACAACCCCACCCATGCTTAAGGGTTGCTGGTCAGCTTTGGGAGTCATGGCAAGGGGTACCAAACAGTTTATGGAGCATTAAAAATAGTAAAAGTGTCATAGATGCCCCCAATTTCTAGCATGGGTCGGCCCTCCGAGTCCCAAGTGCTGGTAAAAAATTTGGGTGGGTGCGACCTTTGATTTGGGAGTTTTAGTCCAAAAAATCCATGGGCGGGCCAAGCTGCCCAAATTTTCCCCATTGATTTCAATGTTAAACAGCTCTCCCAGGGGGGCCAAATTTGGAACCCCAGTAACGGTAAACAATATGGGTTAGAGGTCCAAAACCTTTACAGTAGGTGGTCCTGGGTCCCCTCAAAATGACCTCATAGTTTTAAGTCCCTGGAAAGCTTGGCAAGAGAACAACGTGTCGCCAAGTTGGCCAGGTTTTTACCCCTGAACAGCCAAACAACAAGTGAAAGCCAGTTTAATCTTCTCCTGGTAGTGGGCCTTGGGGCTCTCTAGTGGCTGGTCAAATTTGGGGTCCCTGATATTCATGGTTCGTGAACAGTGCTGGGCAAAGCTGGCCGTATTTTTCCATAGAAGCAGGAAGGTGGGATGTCGGAAGAAATGTGTTTCTTTTTTTCCTTTTCAAATTAATGTTTTATAAATATGAAATTACTATGAACAATTGAAGCTGCTGATTGTGTTTCTGTTATGAAATGGTATTTTCGCAGAAATTTTTTGAACGTGTGTTTTTTAAAAAAAAAACAGTTTTGTGCTTAAAAAAAAAAAAAAACAGTAAAGTTAGCCCAATTTTTTTTCATAATGTGAAAGATGAAGTTACGCCGAGTTTAATAGATACCCAACATGTCACACTTCAAAATTGCGCACACTCGTGGAATGGTGCCAAACTTCGCTACTTAAAAATCCCCTTGGCGACGCTTTAATTACTTTTATTGGTTACATATTTTTAGTTACGGAGGAGGTCTAGGGCCAAAATGATTGCTCTCGCTCTACCGTTCCCAGAGATACCTCACATGTGTAGCTTTAACACCGTTTTCATATGTGGGCGGGACTTACGTATGCATTCACTTCTGCATGCGAGCACACTGGGACAGGGGTGCTTTAAAAAAAAAAAAAAATTATTGTTCATTTTAATTTATTTACTTGATTTTGACACTTTTTTCCCCAAAAAATAAATTTTTTATATCACTTTTATTCCTATTATAAGGAATGTAAACATCCCTTGTAATAGGAATATAGCATGACCGGTCCTCTTTACAGTGATATATGGGGTCAATAAGACCCCATATCTCACCTCTAGGCTAGGAAGACTGAAAAAAAAAATCCTGGCTTCGATCGTAGCGGTGAGACTGTAAAAGCACCGGAGGGTGGCTGGCAGGAGGGGGGGAGGTATTGCAGAGTATTGGGGTATTGCAGAGTATCGCGCAGGGTATTGGGGTATTGCAGAGTATCGCGCAGGGTATTGCAGAGTATCGCGCAGGGTATTGCAGAGTATTGGGGTATTGCAGAGTATCGCGCAAGGTATTGGGGTATTGCAGAGTATTGGGGTATTGCAGAGTATCGCGCAGGGTATTGGGGTATTGCAGAGTATTGGGGTATTGCAGAGTATTGGGGTATTGCAGAGTATCGCGCAGGGTATTGCAGAGTATCGCGCAGGGTATTGCAGAGTATCGCGCAGGGTATTGCAGAGTATTGGGGTATTGCAGAGTATTGGGGTATTGCAGAGTATCGCGCAGGGTATTGCAGAGTATCGCGCAGGGTATTGCAGAGTATTGCGCAGGGATAGCTAAGCTGGGATGGATGGACGGCTGGATCTGTGACTGCCGTTGTCACAGATCCAGCCACAGCGCTGCTGCTGACACCCGCTCCCCCCCCCCTCTCCTCTCAAGCTGTACCGAACAGTACAGAGAGGAGAGGGAAGAACCGGTGTCATCAAATGACGCCGGTTTGTTTACAAGTGATCGCTTCGTCATTTGACAGAGCGATCACGTGGTAAATAGCGGCAATTTACGGCGATCCGTGATGCGCCGGGTCTTCTATACCTGGCGAGCACAGACACTCCCGCGAGCGCGTCCCAGGGGACACGCAAACGAGGAAGTGCACGAGGACGTCCCAGGGACGTCGTGTCACAACTACTCAACCGCGCTGTAGCAGTATTTTTGCTATAGCGCGGTCGGCAAGTGGTTAATACAAATTTTTAACTGGGGTGCCCAAACTTTCGATTCCCACTGTACAGTCACATGAAATGCTCAGCACAGAAACTCACTGAAAACTGATCATGTGCAGAGCTGCCAACACTGCTCTGCAAAATCTCCAACTGATGGACAGAAGGGGGAGACAGAGACCAGCAGGATCAACCAAGTATTTTGCAGAACACAGAAAACAAATCCCATAGCGAGTGAGTGAGTGAGAATGAACAGCATGTAATACACCATTTATGGATCATTTTTTTTATTATGTGGGTTTTGGTGACATTGCTGCATTACAGTCTTTGCTTCGCTCTATGCGGTGCTGCCGCTGCTAAGTCGCATTTTGTATGGATTTATGGACATTTCCATTATGGACTCGTTTGTAGTGGACATTGTTTATTAGATATTTCTAGAGTATCCCTGATTTCTCCAACACCATTTTTTATTTATTTAATGTTTACTTTAACTGACACATGGTGACAATATGCTGATATTGTTCATATATACATACAAACTATATACAGAAGTTCAAAAAACATTGGCACTCATCATTAATATGCTTAGAAAGTATATTCTCAAGTATAGCCAAAAAAAAAAAAAGATTTAGAGTTCTCTATAGGATTCTTTGTCTAAGCTTTTGCCTAGTCCTCTTAAGACATATGCGGATCTTGTCTTGAGCTCACCATTTTTTGTCACCATAGTCTCCATCTTCTAACCATAAGCCCTCCACCTGTTTCCTATTGAGGAACTGACTCTTCACAATGGTCCAAAGACATGGCTTAGCAGCCTAGAACGTGGGTCATCTTTAAAGTTGGAACACATTATTGTGATAGGTGTGCCCTTAAAGCTAGGATCAATTGCAGGCAACCTAATATTCCACCAATGGGCCACAAAACTGGATCTGACACATTTTTTTATGTGCTAGGCACAAAGAAAAGGCAACTTCACCCAAAGGGACTTTACTGCTGTCTGCCACCCAAATGAAAATGTTTCTCCGTCAACTCAAGGATGGTCAAGCCAAGCTGAGGTATCATTGTCACTGGCTCTGATGAATAGACTCTTCACCATGGTCCGAAGATGTGGCTTAGCAGGAAAATATGTGGTTTATCTGAAGATGGGATAGGCATTGTGATAGGTGTGAGCTAAAGTCTGGGGTCAATAAATATGGAGATTGGAGGCAGCCTAAACTTCTCCAATGGGGCCAATAAACTGTATCTAATGCATTTTCCACGTGCCAAAGAAGGGGCAACTCTACCCAAACAGTACCCAGGATGGGCTAATTAAATTCCCTATTACAGTTTTACTACTGTATCTGAATCAATGAAAATATCTCTCCCTCATCTTGAGAATGGTCAAGCCAGGCTGAGCTATCATAGTCATTGGTCTATCTACATTCTTCATGCTTGTGCCCTCTAGTGGCAAAGCTTGGCCTTTCACAAGCATGCCAGGGTTAAGGAAGCGGGTTCTCTTCAGTAAGATGATAGACCACTGATCTCCAAACAAATGCTTGTAGCTGCTCTTTGTTTCAGGTGGACCTGCCTTCAGCCTTGCTTCTGTGACGTTTTTCGTGCCTGCCAAGGTCTGATTTCTGTGCAAAACATTTTCCACACTGGGAACACGTAAAGGGCTTCTCGCCCGTGTGCACTCTTTGGTGCTTTTCCAAAAGTCTCCTTTGGGTAAAACGTTTATCACACTCAGAACACGAATAGAGGTTCTCTCCGGTGTGGAGTCTTTGATGGTCAGCTAGAGTTGTTTTGTATGTAAAACACTTCCCGCACTCTGAGCAAGAAAAGGGACCTTCACCTGTGTGGCTCCTAAAGTGATCCACCAGACATGCCTTTACGGCAAAACATCGTCCACATTCAGAACATGAGTATGGCTTCTGGCCCAGATGTGTCTTCCGATGCTTGACCAAGTATGATTTCAAAGTAAAGGATCTGCCGCATTCCGAGCACGTAAATGGCTCCTCTCTGGTGTGCCTTTTCTGATGCTCATCAAGGTAGGACTTCTTTGCGAAACACTTTCCACATTCGGAACAGGAGAACGCCTTCTCCAATGTGTGAGTCCGTTGATGCCGAACTAGGTTGGACTTCAGCTTAAAAGGCTTCCCGCATTGGGAACACGAGAACGGGGCTTCGTCTCGATGGAACCATTTGTGCCTAGAGAGACACGATTTCCATTTGAAACGTTTTCCACACTCGGGACATGGATAAATCTTTTCATCGTTCCTGTTGGTGTCAGTGGAGCACACATATGGCTTTGGGTTTATGTGAGCCTGCCTATGCGCGTTCAGACGAGATATGTAGGCAAAAGACTTTCCACATTCAGAACATGAATATGGTTTTAACCCTACACAAGTACTTTTGATCAGACCGGCTTTCTCTAGAAAATGTTTATTTTCAGAACACGGGAGCGTTTCACTTCTTTTGGTAGAAGTGGGATGATTGAGAGCATGGGATTGTGGAAGACTTAATCCATGTGTAGAGGGATCAGATGATAGGCCTGCACTGGGAAGCAGACGGAGATCTGAGGTGATGGGGTTTTCTTTTCTGGAATCCTTTGTGAGGTCATCGTCTTCTGCTTTAGCATCTAAAGGGTCAGCTGTAAATTTCTCATGACTATTCCTAATGTATCGCCCATCTAGAGAGAAAAAAAAGATTCCTATAAAAAGAATGTTTACACTTGTTTGTAAGAAAATCCTTAAAACATAAAAACGACTGGAAGTGCTTTGAAGCAGAACTAAAGGCAAGTAGAGAGGATGAAACTCCCTAACAGGGGCACAGACAGTAATAAAAGCCTGATAGATGTTCAAACCCAGGGATAGGAAACCTTTGAGAGGTGGAGATCTATCTGAACAACATGAGAGTTTAAAGGTCACTGGGATTTAGCACTATTTTTAAGATTTTTTTAGCAAGGCCTAAATAAATAGTAAGGAAAACTTAGGAAAATATAATAAAACAAATTATAAAATATTGCGCTGAAAACAACTAATAATGTGACACCAGTACAAATAATCAAGTGCAATCAATATATAGATTGGTGATAATAATGTGTCCACATAGGAGCAATCACAAAAAGAACTGCTCTCTAATACTGACAATGCATATCCAGCAGCGTGAACAACTAATAATGTGATCCAGTACAATTCCCCTATTTATTTGCTGCTCAGTAACAAGGCTGAGATCCTCACTCAGGGACTCCGATGGTCTCGTCACGATAGGCTCCTCCCCTACGCGTTGCGTCACTTGTCACGTGACTTAGTCATGGGTCCAGGACAATAGGGGAATTCGTGAGTGCATCAGTCATCAGCTTTGCACCGTTTTACCAATTGTAACAATATTATGCCATATTGTGTTTTTTTCTTTTTACATATCCTCGGGAATCGTGTGGAGGTGAAAGTTGGCTAATTGTGTACTCTCTAATGCTCGTGTTGTGAGCAATTGCCTTTTACCGTATGGTGGTTTATACAACACGCTGCTGGATATGTATTGTCAATAGGGTTGACCCGATACCGATACCAGTATCGGTATCGGGACCAATACCGAGTATTTGCGGGGGTACTTGTACTCCAGCAAATACCCCCGATACCTAAATAGAATACTCCCCCACCCGCCGCCACCGTATATGCAGAGCCGACCCCGCTGCCGTATATACAAAGCCGCCGCCGCGAACATTATAGGCACCTTTAGTTTGAATAGCTGTTTTTCCCGCCGCGCGTGTATAGACACCCCCCCTTGCTCGTGATTGGATGGATCTGTCCTTTACATGGCTCGCGGCAGGGAAAACAGCTATTGAAACTAAAGGTGCCTATAATATTCGTGGCGGCGGTGGCTTTGTATATACGGCGGCGGCATCATCATCATCGTAGATCCGAAGGCGTATGAACACATTATTATCACCAATCTATATATTGATTGCACTTGATTATTTGTACTGGTGTCACATTATTATTGTTTTTAGCGCAATATTTTATAATTTTTCAATTCTACTTTGGTTGGCATTCACTTATTGCAGCTTCTTATATTTGGTTATTAATTGTGTGTTGTTATTCAAGATTAGTAGCGCTGTAGTTTTTTCTCATAATAAAACAAATGCCACTGTAAAAATACAAACATAGCCTACCTTAAAGGTGGACAGTGTCAGTAAGTAGGGCAGTGGATGTGTCAGTAGTTTTCATTTTAATTATTTTTTATTAAAAAAAATTAGGAGCCCCATTGGGGGGCTTTGGTAAAAGAGAAGCAGCGGGGGCTGGCATTTACTGGGACCGATACCCTGGATTTTCCTCCTGCAGCAGTTGTATGCTGGTGGGTGATAGAGGAGGAAAAGCTGCCTTTCAGCTGCTGCAGTAGCAATATAAAGGGGATTGTCCTAAGACAGGTATTATAAAATCTGAATTCCTGGCAAGTGGCTGACGATTTGGATTTTACCGCCCCTCCCTACTCTGGGTGCCTGCCTAAGCAGCCTAATTCTAGGCACCAGCATAAGGCTGCTTAGGCAGCCATCTTAGCCCCCTTTCACACAATCAAACAAGGAGAATTTGTACCTTTTTCCTGGATTTAGTGATTCCTTCTCACCTTGGCCAATATCTGGAGGAATTTCCTCCTCCTTGCCCAACTCGCCTCTCGCATACGGCTCTTCTGCTTCCTCCTTGACTTCAACTTTAACAACAATCAGGCCACTATCCTGGATAACACACAAAACAATTTTACTAAATTAATTTTTAGGGCTGTGCAAATGAACTTTTAATTAATCGATAAATCTTTAATTTTTTTGATCGATCAAAATCTTTTTGATCGATTAAAATACTTTTGATTGCTACTCACCTCTCCGCCGGCTCCTGGGCCTTCAGGGAGTTCCGTCGGAGATCCGGTAACGTCACGGACACCGGCTGGGCTTGCCGTGTCCATCTGAAGGGTTCCTTTGCTGTGCCTTTATATTTGCATGCCGGCGGGACCTTAATATCTGCCACACACAAGGGCTGTTACACTTCCCTCTATCATTTCTCTCTATCAACCTGGGATTCTACAGCCATCCACTGGGAGTTGTGATAGTTCCCTTCATGGGACATCTACATGCCAACGGACTGATGTTAACCTCTCCGCATCTGGATTCAGCAGTGGTATCGTTGTACAAATTTTAATATCAGTATCATACTTGGCTACATGTTTTTATGACTGCTTTTGGTACCGTTTGGTATTACTCGCACCAGTTTTACATTTTATGTAGCTACATCGATTTTATCTCCAGTGCAATATTTATTTGGTTACCTACTTAAAGACTATAAAAGTTTTAATGCTATTCCCATCAAGCGCTGCCTTTGTGTGTGTTTTGTATCCTGATATCCATTTTTCCAGTGGTTGGGAGCTGCACTGGGAATCAGCCTGAAAGGAGATCAGCTAAAAGTAGTTGGATCTGTATGTGCGTTATAATTAATCAAAATTAGTCGATTAATCGATTAAAAAAAAAAAGATTAATCGAACACAAAAATGTTGATCAGTAACAGCCCTATTAATTTTTAATTCTGTACGATTTAGGAACCATTAAAAAAAATAAGTAATTTACACAGCTTGGTGTTTCGTAATTCATCAAACACCTACCTTATTTTGAGGGATCTCCTGATCTTCCTGTATGGAGTCCCGGGAATACAGAGGACGGGGACATCTCTCTGGGGAATTTCTGTTACTGGATCCATCTATGGGAAACACACACTGACTGAATACATTGTTTCTATGTCTTTATATGGCCAAAACCACCTGGCCCCCTCTACTGTTAATAGCTGTTTCCACTGAAGGGTACTGTTAATGCTACAGCATGCAAAGACACCGTAGACAATTGTGCTCTTCTAACCTTGGGGTAATCGTATAGAGAAAGTCCTTTTCTTTTCTAGCATGACTATGATCCTGTGCACAAAGCCAGCTCCATAAAGACATGGCCTGAGAAGAGAAGGCCCGACTTAATCGTAGATTTTTGATTAAGCTCATGAGGGCGAAACATGCCATAGAGGGGCAGTCTCCAGGTGGGGACATGCTGCATAATTCTTAAGGCTAAATAAACATTCCTAAATTGGCCTTCTCTTCTCTGCAATGTATTCTCATAAAACATACAAATAGTAGCACTAAAAAATTATGAAAAATCAAGTGACTGTTGTGTAAACGAAAAAATGGAGGATAAATTATATAAAAAAAGTCCAAATATATATAGTGAGAAAGACTTGATTGATGTATAGACTGGGTGAATGATTCCAGATCGATAGTGATTCACTCTTGAACGTGATACACACTGGTGATAAACCCGCCACCAATAAAGCAGAGGCTTACCAAATATATAGAACCCTAATGAGCATACGGCCAGAGGGTCAACAGAGCTGGATGTATACAATGGCTGTATCAAGGCAGGACTCGATCTTCACATGGCGACACCACCAAACGAGAGGAAGATGTTCAATAATTGGAGATAATGACTCCCGGGCGATCAAACCATAACACCGATGTATAAAGGAAGAGTAAACAGAAGAAGCACATGACTATGATCCTGTGCACAAAGCCAGCTCCATAAAGACATGGCCTGAGAAGAGAAGGCCCGACTCAATCGTAGATTTTTTTGATTAAGCTCATTAGGGCGAAACATGCCAGAGAGGGACAGTTTCCAGATGGGGACATGCTGCATAATTCGTAAAGCTAAATAAACATTCCTAAACTGGCCTTCTCTGCAATGTATTCTCATTGGGCGTGGATGGAAGAGTTGAAGCTCGAAGAAGTGATCTTCTTTCTATATACTGTCCATAAAGACGTGGTTTGAGGAGGTTGAAGTGGAGGAATTTGAATGTCCTGCACCCAACCCTGACCTCAATCCTACAGAACACCTTTGGAATAAACTGGGATGCCAGTTACGAGTCTGATGTTCTCATCCAACATTAGTACCTGACTTCAATAATGCTCTTTTGGCTGAATCAGCACAAATTCCTACAGGGAGACTCCAAAATTTGTGAGAAGCCTACACAGAAGAGTGGAGGATTTTTTTAGCCCCCAAGATGGGCCAACTCTGTAGTTATGCCTATGGTTTTGAAGATGTCCTAACAAGCTCTTATTGGTGTAATAGTATATAAGAGCAGTGAACCTAAACTTTATTTAGACCAGGACAAGGTAAATTCTTTCAAAATCTCCCACGCCCCAACAGTAAAAAAAATGAATACTAATAATAATACTCACAACACACAAGTATAGGAATGCAAAACATGCTGGAAGGCTCTGGGTGTCACTGTGGGGTATAAGGGTTGTGTAGCGGTTTAGGGGACTCTACAGCAGCCTTGGTGGTCCTGTGAGGGATAAGATTCCTGGAGGAAACTGGGAGCACTGTGGGTTGTTGGCGGGCACTGTGCAACACTGTTGGAGGTCGAGGGAACAACGGAGGGCTGAGATTCTGCAGCAGGTTGGGGGTATTGTGGAGATTTAAGGGGGAAATGTTGAGGCTGATGGATCTTAGGTGGCCTGGGGGCACTGGGAGAGGTTGACAGGCACCGTGCAACACTGTTTGAGGTTGAGGAAACCATGGATCGGCTGAGGTTCTGCAGCAGGCTGGGGGGCATTGTGGAAATTTGAGGGGGGGAAACTGTTAAAGCTAAGGGATCTCAGGCGGCCTGGGTGCACTGTGGGAGATCGGCAGGGACTGTGGGACATTGTTGGATATCCAGGGAACTATGGAGGACTGAGGTTCTGCAGCAGGTGTGGGGGCATTGTGGAAATTTGGGGGTAACTGTTGAGGCTGCGGTATCTCAGGCTGCCTGGGTGCACTGTGCAAGGTTGGCAGGCACTGTGGGACACTGTTGGAGGTCAAAGGAAACTGTTAAGGCTAAGGGATCTCAGGCGGCCTGGGTTCACTGTGGGAGATCGGCAGGCAATGTGGGACACTGTTGGATATCGAGGGAACTATGGAAACCTTAGGTTTTGCAGCAGGCTGGCGAGTTTATGTAAATTTGGGGGGGGGGGGGGTGTGGAGGCTGAGAGATCTCAGGTGGCCTAGGTGCACTGTTGGAAGTTAGCGGGCACTATGGGACACTGTTGGACGTTGAAGGAACTATGGAGGCCTAAAGGTTCTGCAGCAGTTTGGGGGGCATTGTGGAAATATGAATTTCAGGGATCTCAGGCAGTTGAGGGGCAATATGCGAGGCTCATGAGAAGGGAGGCCACGGCCCAATGGTCAAAAAGCACTTTATCAGAGGATTGAGGATCTAGCTGGGTCCTCAATACTCTTCTCTCCTTTACAAGAAATTAAAGTCTCCTCTTACCCAGGGATGTGAGGGCCGACATCATGATGGTTCGTCATCATGATGTACAATGTTGGAGGTCGAGGGAACTATGGAGGGCTGAGGTTCTGCAGCAGGCTGGAGGGCATTGTGGATATTTAGGAGGAACTGTTAAGGAGTAGAAATCTCAGATAGCCTGGGTGCACTGTGGGAAATTGGAGGGCACTGTGGAACACGGTTGGAGGTCCAGGGAACTATGGAGGGCTGAGGTTCTGCAGCAGGCTAAGGGGCATTGTATAAATTTGGGGGAGAACTATTGAGGCTGAGGGATCTCAGGTGGCCTGGGGCACTGTGCGAGGTTGGCAGGCAATGTGGGAGGCTAAGGGATCTCAGGTGGTACAGGGGCAAAATGGCTCAGGAGAAGGGAGGTCACGGCCCGGTGGTCGAAAACCACTTTATCAGAAGATGTGTATATCTAGCTGGGTTCTCAATACTCTTCTCTCTATTCAGGGCCGATCCTAGGGTCACAGACGCCTGGGTTCAGAAATATTGCTGGAGACCCCCATGGGCGTGGTCATCTTACTAATTCCTTCCCTTTACAAATGTTTCTATGGCTGTGACTCAAACACAGAGATGCTCCCCTAAGAAGTCTTCATTAGTGTCCCCCCCAAGCAGGTGTCCCCATCAGGTGTCCCCCATCAGAGCCACCCACAGCAGGTGTCCCCCATCAGAGCCCCCCCACAATAGGTGTCCCCCATCAGAGCCCCCCTCACAGCAGGTGTCCCCATCAGAGCCCCCAGCAGGTGTCCCCCAGCAGGTGTCCCCCATCAGAGCCCCCCAGCAGGTGTCCCCCATCAGAGCCCCCAGCAGGTGTCCCCCATCAGAGCCCCCCAGCAGGTGTCCCCCATCAGAGCCCCCTCACAGCTGGTGTCACCATCAGAGCCCCCCACATCAGGTGTCCCCATAGATCAGTACCTGTCCAATAGATCCCTGTAGCTCAGGAACGCTGGGAGCAGAAGCACATTACAGGGGGGGGGGGGCATACGTGGCATCTTTGGCTACTAGGAGGGTGGCACTCAGAGAGCATGGGATGATTGGTAGCAGCTCTGGCCAACCCAGAAGCCTCTCATCACACCACCTATGGGAGAAGAGCCGACACACGCAGAGGGGGCAGGGCAGACAGGAGACTGCTCCACGCGCACCGGACATTAATTTATGGAGCCTAGTCCCGGAACGTGTTCCGGTACTAGGCTCTGCTGCGGTACCCAACCCAGATTTCTGGGACAGCGGGAGACGTGCGCTCTTGTCAGTTGCCAGCGGAGAGAGCAAGCAGTATGGGGAACCGCCGCATCCGCTACATGCGCTCTACCTCTTGACACTGACAAGGAAGAGGGAGGGTAGCAATTTGGAGCTTCGGCGCCCCCACCTCTGCAGTGCTTGGGTGCGGATCACCCCGCGCACCCTGCCTAGGATTGGCCCTGTCTCTATTACAAGAAATGAAAGTTTCCTCTTACCCGGTGACGGTGATGTGAGGGGCGGCTGGCTCGCCATAATGACGTTCTTGAACAGAGCCTTGTGTCCTTCTAAACATGTCCAGGGGGCGTAAGCAACTTCTCACGGTGTCACCCTCAGATGATTTGAACATACAGGAGACATGTTGATCATCATCATTAGTGCTAACACTCGTTCCCATCCTGTGCCACAGGCAAAGTGTATGGAAATGTTTTCAGCGAAGCCCATTCTCACTTCCACTCTGTATTGTAGTATTTTTTTATTTATATATATATATATATATAAAATTACTAGTCTTGCCTACTGTATTTTTTGCTTAGCCTTTCTCTGTTCCATTTAAAGGAATTTGGGTGCTTCCATAAATGTCAAGTCTTGCACATTTTCAAGTCTTGAAGCACCAAATAAAATGAGCAATGATATCGGCAAAGAGTTATCAATAACTTCACTTAGCAGCCTGCTTCCAGCTACAAAAGACTGCGGATACAGATGTGACTTCTGGGATTTTGAAGGGTCACTTGGGCTACAAGAAAATGGCGGCAGCAATCCTCCATTGAAGACAAGAACAAGCTACACAGAGCAACAACACGTATTGAACTTCCCAAGTTCCGGTCGAGTGTCGGAAGTAACATTCACACTCCAATATTAAACGCAAAATCTCTTCGCATACAATAACAACTGTATTTAAACATAAAAATGTATTTATACTATAGGAACATGGCCGCCCGAAGCGAGCTGCTCATGTGGGGAGTTTCGCCCTCTAGTGTCTGCCCTGTAGAACCAAGCAGGGTGTTTCGTCTCGCTGTTGAAAAAAGGGAGGGCGGGGCGTCACTAGAGCAACCCGGAAGTGACCGTGGAACGCACATAGCAGAGCCATAGGGCGGAAGTGAGGGAATGTTTCCGGTTGTGGGGGGAAATTGTAATAATAAAGAGGAAACAGACAGCCACTAAGGGCTGAATTATGTTGTAGACTTCTGTTTTTATTCTCGATATCTGTATGCTATTTTATGAATACAATATAATGGTAATTAAATTATTATTATTACTATTATGTTTTATTACAACCCAACAAGTCAGGTATATGTCATCCATCCCCCTCTGTATGGTATTTATGCTGTTTTCTTTCCAGGTGATGGTCATATGTCCTTCCATACGGCCAGATCAAGGCTGACATCACGGCTGGGTACCTGAGATTAGTGCGGCGGTTCGAGGTGGAGTCGCCTTCCACGGATTCTTCCCAGTGTAAGTGATTGCAGATACAGAGTGTTAGTATATTTCTTATTATTAATATTCCTTATTATTAAAATTCCTTTTTCTGTCTTCATCTATGTTCTTGTTTCTTCCACCTTCCTTCTCATGTCTTCCTTTTTCTTCTTATATCTTCTATCTTTCTTCATCTTTCTCCTTCCTATTAAAGGGGATGTAAAGGTGTAAGTCCTCCTTCACTTACCTCACCCTTCCGTTTTGCCTTTAAATGTCCTTATTTCTTCTGAGAAATCCTCACTTCCTGTTCTTCTGTCTGTAACTCCACACAGTAATGCAAGGCTTTCTCCCTGGTGTGGAGAAAGCCTCTTGAGGGGGGAGGGAGCGAGCAGGAGTGTCAGGACGCCCACTAACACACAGCTCCTTTCTCTATCTGCAAAGTAGAGAGCGTCCTGACCCTCCCTGCTCGCCCCTCCCCCCTCAAGAGGCTTTCTCCACACCAGGGAGAAAACCTCACATTACTGTGTGGAGTTACAGACAGAAGAACAGGAAGTAAGGACTTCTCAGAAGAAATTAGGACATTTAAAAGCAAAATGGAAGGATGAGGTAAGTGAAGGAGGACTGCACTAAGGTAAAGGAAGCTATTTAGGTTAAAAAAATTACCTTTACAAACCCTTTAAGTCTTAATACTTCTATGTTTTTCTTCATCTTCTTTCTTCCTTCATCTTCCATGATCCTTCTTCTTCTTCTGTCTTCCTTTAACTTTTTTTTTTTTTTAGTAGTTCTCTGTCTTTCGTATTCTATCCTCTTCCGTATCCCTTCTTCTGTCTTCATTCATCTTTCTTGTTCTTCTGTCTTTTTTTTTCGTTTGTCTTCCTTAAAGGATCACTAAAGGAATTTTTTTTTTTTAGCTAAATAGCTTCCTTTACCTTAAGGCAGTGCTGTTTTCATGTTCTCATTGTTCGTTTTTGCTTTGAAGTAGCTGTAATACTTCTCTGATCTCCACACTTCCTGGTTGTCTGGCTCCTTATAAAAAATCTCATGGCAGATTTTTACTGTGGTCTAAGCTGTGTGTCTAAAACTCCTCAGAACCAATCAGATTCATTTTAAAAACAAAACACTGCCCTGGATTTGTTTGTTTTTGTTCCGTGTGTCTTCTGTACTTCACAGAAACATGAAAACAGTTTAAAAATGAAAGTGGAACTAGAGGCACATTATATGATTGATTTTTATCTATTTTTAATCATTTTTAAAAGGAATCAGTTAACTTTTATGTCTCTATACCCTGTAAACAGTCATTTCAGCAAATTTTTTTTTTCCTTTAGTGACCCTTTAATCTTCTTTCATCTTTTGTCTTCCTTCATCTTTCATCATCTTTCGTCTTCCTTCATCCAAGTCCTTCTGTCTTTTTCATCTTTCTTCTTCTTCTGTCTTCCTTTATCTTTAACCCCTTCCTTACCAGCCCATAGGGGAATCGCATCATGGTGATCCCCTCGCCGATGAGACTGGACGTTGCACAACGTCCAGTCTTCACGGCGTTCTAGGGCGCACGCCCGCGGCACCACTCGCGATCCCGCGCGCGTGCCCGACGGTCGTGATTGCCGCCGGGCACCCGCGATTTCCGGCAATCACGTCAGGAGTGTGGATCTGTGTGTGTAAACACACAGATCCACCTCCTGTCAGCGGTGAGGAGACTGATGTGTGTTCCCAGTACAGAGGAACACACATCGATCTCCTCCCCCTGTGAGTCCCCCTTCCCCTACAGTTAGAACATACTTTAGGACACATTTTAACCCCTTCAGCGCCCCCTAGTGTTAACCCCTTCCCTGCCAGTCACATTTACACAGTAATCAGTGCAGTTTTATAGCACTAATCGTTGTGTAAATGTGAACGGTCCCAAAAACGTGTCAAAAGTGTCCGATATGTCCGCCGCAACGTCACGGTCACAAAAAAAAAACGCAGATCCCCGCCATTACTAGTAAAAAAAATAAAATAAAAATGCCATAAATGTATCACCTATTTTGTAGACGCTATAACTTGTGCGCAAACCAATCAATATACGATTATTGCGTTTTTTTTTTTTACCAAAAATACGTAGAATACGTATTTGTCTAAACTGAGGGGAAAAACGTTTTTTAAAAAAAAAATATTGTGAGATGTATTAAATAAAAAGGAAAAAATATTGTGTTTTTTTTTAAATTGTCGCTCTTCTTTTGTTTATAGCGCAAAAAATAAAAACCGCAGAGATGATCAAATACCACCAAACGAAAGCTCTATTTGTGTGGGGAAAAAAACATAAAGATTTAATTTGGGTACAGTGTTGCCTGACCGCGCAATTGTCATTCAAAGTGCAACAGCGCTGAAAACTAAAAATTGGTCTGGGCAGGAAGGGGGTGAAAATGCCCTGTATGGAAGGGGTTAATCTTCTATCACCTGCTGTCTTTTCTGACTTTCATTCTTCTTCTTCTATTTTCTTCATCTTCCATCATCTTTCTTCTTCTTCCGTCTTATTCGTCTTCTGTCTTCTATCATCTTAGTTCTTCCTTCATCTTTCTTCTTCCTTTATATTAATCCTCTGTCTTCTATCATCTTCTGTCTTTTCCATCTTTCTTCTACTGTCTTCCGTTATTTTTTATCTTCTATCATATTCTGTCTTCCTTCATGCAACGTCTTCTGTCATCTCCATCTTCCATTTTCTTCCATCTTCCTTCATCTGTCATCTTCTATTATCTTCCGTCTTCCTTCATCCAACTCCCTTTGTCATCTTCATCTTCCATCCTCTTCTGTCATCATTCGTCTTCTATCATCTTTCGTCTTTCATCTTCTATAATCTTCCGTCTTCCTTCATCCAAATTCTTCTGTCATCTTCATCTTCCATCTTCTTATGTCTTTTTTCATATTTCTTCTGTCTTTCTTTATCTTTCATCTTCTATCACCTGCTGTCTTTTCTGACTTTCATTCTTCTTCTGTTTTCTTCATCTTCCATCATCTTTCTTTTTCTTCCTCTTCTGTCTTCTATCATCTTAGTTCTTCCTTCATCTTTCTTCTTTCTTTTATCTTAATCCTCTGTCTTCTATCATCTTCTGTCATTTCCATCTTTCTTTTTCTGTCTTCAGTTATTATTTATCTTCTATCATCTTCTGTCTTCCTTCATCCAACGCCTTCTGTCATCTTCATCTTCTTCCTTCATCTGTCATCTTCTATTAACGTCCATCTTTCTTCATCCAACTTCTTCTGCCATCTTTATCTTCCATCATCTTCCATCTTCTATCATCTTCCACCTTCCATAACCTAAACTTCTTCTGTCATCTTCATCATCCATCTTCTTCCATCTTTTTTTATGTATCTTCTTCTGTGTTCCTTTATCTTTCATCTTCTATCATCTTCTGTCTTTTATGATTTTCATTCTTCTGTTTTCTTCATCTTCCATCATCTTTCTTCTTATGTCTTCTTCATCTTCATCTTTCTTCTTCTTCTGTCTTCTTCATCTTCATCTTTCTTCTTCTTCTGTCTTCTTCATCTTCATCTTTCTTCTTCTTCTGTCTTCTTCATCTTCATCTTTCTTCTTCTTCTGTCTTCTTCATCTTCATCTTTCTTCTTCTTCTGTCTTTTTCATCTTCCATCACTTTTCTTCTTTTATCTGTCTTCTTCATCTTCCATCACTTTTCTTCTTTTATCTGTCTTCTTCATCTTCTGTCTTCTATCATCTCCTGTCTTTTCCATCTTTCTTCTTCTGCTGTTTTCCTCTATTATCCATCTTCTATCATCTTCTGTCTTCCTTCATTCTCCTTTTTCTTCTGTCTTCCTTCATCCTCTGTCTTCTATTAAACGTCTGTCTTCCTTCACCTTTCTTTTTCTCTTGTCTTTCTACAACCTCTGTCTTCTTTCATATGTCTTCTTTTGTTTTCCTTCATCTTTTATTCAGTCTTCCTTCATCTTCCATCTTCCTTCTGTCTTCCTTTATTTTTCTTCTTCGACCTCCCTTATTATGTCTGCCTTCATCTTTCTTCTTCTACTGTCTTCTTCCTCCTCCTTCATCTTCTTTTCTCTTTTGTCTTTCTTAATCTTGTCTTCCATAATCTTTCTTCATCTTCAGTCTTTCTTTCTCTGTCTTTCTTTAAAGGGGTTGTAAAGAATTATTTTTATCGTAATAGCTTCCTTTACCTTAAAGGGTCACTAAAGGAAACATTTTTTTTGTTGCTGAAATGACTGTTTACAGGGTATAGAGGCATAAAAGTTAACTGATTCCTTTTCAAAATGATTCAAAATAGATAAAAATCAATCAAATAATGTGCCTGCAGGTTAGTTTCACTTTTGAACTGGCTTCATGTTTCTGCAAAGTAGAAATAGACACACAGAACAAAAACAAACAAATCCAGGGCAGTGTTTTGTTTTTAAAATGAATCTGATTGGTTCTGGGAAGTTTTAGACACACAGTAATGACGGCTCAGACCACCGTGAGAAAGCTCCCAGCACTGTGGTTATAAGAAAACAGACAAGCAGGAAGTGTGGAGAACAGAGCAGGATTGCAGCAACTTCAAAGCAAAAACGAACAATAAGGATATGAAACCAGTACTGCAGTAAGGTAAAGGAAGCTATTTAGCTAAAAAATGTTTTTCCTTTAGTGATCCTTTAATGCAGTGCTGTTTTCATGTCCTCATTGTTCGTTTTTGCTCTCAAGTTGCTGTAATTCTTCTCTGATCTCCACACTTCCTGGTTGTCTGTTTCCTGATAACCACAGTACTGGGAGCTTTCTCTCTGTGGTCACTAATCAAGTGTGATTACTGTGTGTCTAAAACCCCTCAACGCAAATCACTTTCGTTTTCCAAACCATCATTGCCCTGTATTGGCTCTGTGGCTCTGTACATCACAGAAGCAGGAAACAGCTTGCAAAAAATGAAACTGACAGTGCAGGTACATTATATGATTGATTTGTATCTATTTTTAATCGTTTTCAAAAGAAATCAGTTAACTATTACATCTCTATACCCTGTAAACAGTCATTTCAGCAAAAAAACATTTTTTTCCTTTACAACTCCTTTAACCACTTAACCCCCAGACCATATTGCTGCCCAATGACCAGAGCACTTTTTGTGATTTGGCACTGCGTTGCTTTTACTGACAATTGTGCAGTCGTGGTACGTGGCTCCCAAACAAAATTGGCGTCCTTTTTTTCCCACAAATAGAGCTTTCTTTTGGTGGTATTTGATCATCTCTGCAGTTTTTATTTTTTGCGCTATAAACAAAAATAGAGCGACTATTTTGAAAAAAATGCAATATTTTTTACTTTTTACTACAATAAATATCCCCCAAAAAAACAATTTTTTCCCTCAGTTTAGAGCGATACGTATTCTTCTACATATTTTTTATTAAAAAAAAATCGCAAAAAGCGTTTATTGATTGGTTTGCGCAAAAGTTATAGCGTTTACAAAATAGGGGATAGTTTTATGGCATTTTTGTTAATATTTTTTTTTTACTAGTATGGACACTTTTGACAAATATTTTGGACCATTGGCATTTTTATAGCGATCAGTGCTATAAAAATGCTATAAAAATTGCATTGGATTACTTTAAAAATGCCATTGGCAGTGAAGGGGTTAACACTAGGGGGCAGGGAAGGGGTTAAGTATGTTCCTGGGTGTGTTCTAACTGTATGGGGGGGTGGACTCACTAGGGGAAATCAATGACCGCTTAGAGAGCCGACGTAGAGCTATGGGCTCTCGCCCAGGAGAGCCGACCTGCCGCCGTAAAACGACGGCACGCGGTCGGCAAGCAGTTAATGTTTTGTTTTCTTCTGTCTTCCTTAATCTTCCTTCTTATTATGTCTTTGTTCATATTTCTCCTAATTCTGTCTTCTTCCTCTACTATCTTCCTTCATCTTTTTTTTCTTTTTTCTTTATCTTCTGTCCTTCTTCATCTTTATCTTTTTTCTGCTCCCTTCCTTCATCTATATTCTTCTCTCTTCTTTCATTATCCATATTTTTTAACATCTTTATTTCTTTTTTTCTTCTTATGTCATCCTATATCTTCCTTTTTCTTCTGTCTTCCATCATGTTTCTTAATTTTACTTCTTCTTCCATCTTACTTAATTTTTCTTCTTTTATGTTTTGTTTTTCTTCATTCTGCCTTCCTCCTTCTTCTGTTTTCCTTTGTCTTTTTGTTATCTTCTGGCTTCCTTTATCTAACTTCTTTTGCCATCTTCCTTCTTTTTCCTTCCTTTTTTTTTCCTTTTATTTTTTGCCTTTCTTTATTTTCCATCTTCTTTTATCTTCCATCTTTATTTTTTCTGCCTCTCCTCTTCCTCCATCTTTTTTCTTCTTCGATCTTCTTTCTTATATTTTCTTCTGTGTTCCTTCATCTTCTTCTTCCATCTCTATTTTTTCTTCTTCTCTCTTCCACAATTTACTTATTTCAGCATTTTCTTTTTTCTTCATTTTTCATTTTTCTTCCTCTGTCTTTCTTCATCTTCTATCCTAGAAACAATATATATTGAATGCATTCAAATTCCATCTTCTTTCAGGTTCATAAGAAGTTCTTGGAATAAAATAAAATAAAGGTACCAAAAGGGGAATCCTCATGGTCAGTTCCTTTCCGAAGCAGCAGAGTCCATTCCCTGCCTCATCAATGAGTCTTATGACTGACAGGATATTAAACCTCACCCTGGAGATTATCTACTTGCTGACTGGAGAGGTGAGAAGGATTCTGGACGGTCACATAACATCGTTCTTATTCTCTATCAATAAAAAAAAGAGCTGACTGGAGCGTTGAGGAGGATTCTGGGAGGTCACATGCCAATAGCCTTATCTATATTAATAAAGTACAGAACTGACCAGAGAGACAAGGGATTTTAGAACTTTTGGGCCACGTACACACGATGAACATGTCCGCTAAAACTGGTCCGCAGACCAGTTTCAGCAGACATATCCGATCATGTGTACGGCCTAGCGGACAGGTTTCCAGCGGACAAAAGTTTTAAAGCATGCTTTAAAACTTGTCCGCTGGAAACCTGTCCGTCGGATATGTCTGCTGGTTAGTACGCCTAACCAGCGGACCAAAATCCCCCGCATGCGTCGAATGGATTCGACGCATGCGTGGAAGCATTTTACTTCCTGGTTTGGTGACGTGGCGGCACCAACGTCACCGCTATGTCACCGCGTTCTCTGTCCGAGGGGATTTTCATCCGATGGTGTGTACACACCGCCGGACCAAAATCCTGCAGGAGACATGTCTGATGAAAACGGTCCGCGGACTGTTTTCATCGGACATGTCTCCTTGTGTGTACGCGGCCTTGGTGTGACATTACTAGTACTTAATTTTTATGAATCGCATTCATTAGATCTCTAACGGGTATTTATTGGCATATCTTATTTTGTAGAATTATGGTCCTCTGAATGATTCTAGCAAGAATACACATTCCCCAGTGTCAGGGGGATGGAGAAGGAGGCAAAATCCAATCACAAAGCCTCCACTCCACTTCCTGAAACCTGAAATAAACAATGACAAGAAGATCCTGGAAGTTACCCAGAAGATCATTGATCTGCTGACGGGAGAGGTGAGCGGTGTCGGGAATTCTGGGATATTATCCAGTAACAGACAAGGGATGTGTCTGGATGGTGACAATATCATTGTGTGTGTCAGGTTCCTATAAGGTGTCAGGATGTCACTGTCTATTTCTCCATGGAGGAGTGGGAGTATATAGAAGGACACAAGGATCTCTACAAGGACGTCATGATGGAGAACTGGCCGCCCCTCACATCACCGGGTAAGAGGAGAGGGGACTTTCATTTTTTGTAAAGGAGAGAAGAGTATTGAGGATCCCCCTAGATACACATCCTCTGATATAAAGACATAGGGCCAGATTCAGAAAGAGTTATGACGGCGTATCAGTAGATACGCCGTCGTAACTCCGAATCCGCGCCGTTGTATCTTTAAGCGTATGCTCAAACTGAGATACGCTTAAATGTTGCTAAGATACGACGCTGGCCACTAGGGGCGTGTACGCTGATTTACACCTAGATTATGTAAATCAGCAAAATACGCCTATTCACAAACGTACGCACGCCCGTCGCAGTAAGATACGCCGTTTACGTAGGCTGTTTTTCAGGCGTAAAGGTAAACCACCAAAAAGATGGCGCAGCCAATGTTAAGTATGGATGTCGGAACAGCCGTCGAATTTCACGTGGTTTGCGTAAGTCGATTCAGAATAGGGCTGGGCGTAGGTTACGTTGACTATTTGCGAGGTGATTTGGAGTATGCGCACTAGGATACGTCCATGGGCGGCGCATGCACCGTTCGTTAAAAGTGTCAATTATGTGGGGTCACAATTCATTAGCATACAACACGCCCACACCAGCCTACTTTGAATTACGCGGGCTTACGCTGGCCTATTTACGCTACGCCGCTGTAACCTAGGGAGCAAGTTCTTTGTGAATACAGCACTTGCCTCTCTAATTTACGGCGGCATAGCGTATCTGAGATACGCTACACCCCCACACAAAATTACGCCAGTGTACCTGAATCTGGCCAATAGAAACAATGGGCCAGATTCAGATACACTTAATATTGCGCTGCGTAATCGAAATACTCTACGCTGCCGTATTTTACCAGGCTCTACACCGAATTCTGGTAGATTTTTGCCCGTACGCTACGGTGGCGTAGTCTATTTCTCGCCGCGTAATCGAAATACGCGATTAGGGGGCCTGAAGCATTTAAATTAAGTGCGTCCCCGCGGCGATCGAACTGCGCATGCTCCGTTCAGAAATTTCCCGCCGTGCATTCCGCGAAATCACGTCGTTACGTCATTCGTTGTTTAAGTAACGTCGTTTACGAACATTCCTATTCCCGGACGACTTACGTAAAAAAAATAAAAGACGTCGGAAAACGTAGAAATTCAATGCGGGAACGACGGCCATACTTAACATGGGCTGTCTAATATTAGAGCAGCAAAAAGCTGGTATAGTGTTACGCAAAAAAAAGATGACCAAAGGTGCCATAAGAGATTGCGAATGAAGATCGTACTTTCGGGGATCGCCGGCAAAAGCTCATTTGCATACCCCGACGCGGAAAACGCAGCGTAGATCCAAAGGCGTACGAACACGTAATCCAGTCGAATTGAAGCCCGCAGCCGTCTATTCATGGTTTGAGGTTTCCGACTAGCTAAAAAACGCGCGTAATTTGAAATTACACCAGTCTAACACTAGTTAGACAGGAGTAAGGGCTCTGTGAATCTGGCCCAATGTATTCAGTGTGTGTGTGTGTGTGTGTCCTACAGATGGATCCAGTAACAGAAATCCCCCAGAGAGCTGTCCTCGTCCTCTGGATTCGTTGGAGGAAGATTTCAACCTGGATTCACAGGATTCTGTAGATGTTTGCCACAGTATTAGTTACCGTTATGAGGTATGTTGGCTGCTGTCATTAGTTATATCTATTCTCTTTCAACTGGTTGGTTAAAACCTATGCATTGTGAAGGTGCTGTGATCTTGTAAATCAATAGTTTTCCTTTATCTCGGTCCAGATATTGGGCAATTTGAAAAAATAATTAAAAATGTTTTATTTTAGTTTTGTAAAATTCTTTTAGGGTAAAAACCTGATTGTGATTAAAGTTGATGATTCCGACGAGGAAGAGCCATATGAAACGGGTGATGAGCCCGCTAAGGAAGAGGAAATTCTTCCAGAGATCAACACAGGTGAGTAATAAACATAAATTCAGAGAAGAGTCCCAGATTCTCCTTGTTCAGTCACTACAACAAACTCTCCTTCTCCCCCCTCCTCTGTCAGTAGACAGTAACCCCTCATAATAGGCACATCAAGGCCCGGATTCACATACATCGGCGCATATATATGCCGCCATAGCATATGTCTTTTACGCTTCGCCGGCGCAGCGCGGAGAGGCAAGCATGGAATTCACAAAGCAAATGCTCCCAACGCCGGCGTAGCTTATATTCGTAGGCATAAGCCAGCGTAAGTGGAAGTAGGTGGAAGTGGGCGTGATCCATGGTAATGAAGCGTGACCCCATGCAAATGATGTGCTGAGTGCCAGGCAAGTACTTAGAACGAACAGTGCATGCATTGTGTTGTGTCCGCATCCCAGTGCGCATGCTCACAATCACGTCGAAACAACTGCCTAAGATACGTCGAATCACTGCCTGTGGTGTGAACGTAACCTACGCCCAGCCATATTCACGTACAACGTAAACTACGTAAAATTTGACGGCTTGTGTTCCCTGGTCCATACCTTTGCATGGGTTGCGCCTCCTTTATGGAAAATAAAGGATCACTTAAGGATTTTTTTTTAGCTAAATAGCTTCCTTTACCTTACTGCAGTCCTGGTTTCATGTCCTCATTGTTCGTTTTTGCTTTGAAGTTGCTGTAATTCTGCTCTGATCTCCACACTTTCTGCTTGTCTGGCTCCTTATGAAAAATCTCATGGCAGCTTTTCACTGTGGTCTAAGCTGTGTGTCTAAAACTCCTCAGAACCAATCAGATTCATTTTAAAAACAAAACACTGCCCTGGATTTGTTTGTTTTTGTTCTGTGTGTCTCTCTACTTCACAGAAATATGAAACCAGTTTAAAAGTGAAACTAAACTGCAGGTACATTATATGATTGATTTTGATCTATTTTTAATCATTTTTAAAAGGATCAGTTAACTTTTATGTCTCTATACCCTGTAAACAGTCATTTCAGCAAAACATTTTTTTTTTCCTTTAGTGACCCTTTAATGCAGGGATGATTGGTATAATGGGCACAGCAGGTGTACAGACCTAATAACTCAGCACAGGGATGGTGGAAACCCCTCATAATGGACACATCATGTGTGCAGACCCAGGAACTCAGCACAGGGATGGTGTAAACCCTTATAATGAGCACAGCAGGCATACAGACCCAGGAAGATAAGAGTAGTTGGTAAATATAACTCTCCAGATAAAAATGGTTTGTTGGTTTAATCCTCCAGTATCTACCAAACACTGAATTATTAGTTTGGATGCACTGACCCATGCAGTAGCAGTCTGAGTAACTCCTTTTAGTCACACTTGTTTTTGTAACGTTAAAGGCACTTTTGCCGTGTGCTCTCCCAGGACTAGTATGTAATAAGAAATAAAATCAGCGCAATGGATAAGACCTAAATAAAGCACCTGAACATCAGGGTCAATAATCAAAAAATCTTTAAAATAAATGTAAAAAAGAGGATGCAGCGCTAAAGTCCATTAGTAATAAACACCACCCGTGAGGACATGAGGTGCTGGTACTAAGAAGACACACAGGTGATCCCGCAGGTGCGATGAACCTCCACCAATAGGGAAACAATGGCCGCTCACCTCACGTATAAGACCCTGAGATGATAGAGGGTGATATGCGCATATGCCTACGGGCACCAATACCAGAGAATCCAAATGTAGCTAGGAACAGCTTACACTAGGGGGAGAACCTCTGGGGGGAGTCAAGGATGGAGGAAGATCTGGGGGCCCTAGTAGATGACAGATTGAGCAACAATTATTTTTTCAGATCCTCAGAGAGTTCTTTGCCATGAGGTGCCATGTTGAACTTCCAGTGACCAGTAACTTTCAGTACTAGACCTAGATGACAAAACAAAACATGCAATTCAGAGTCTCTCACGTGACGCCTCTTGAGTTCTTTCTTTTCTTTCAGATGGACGATACAAGACAAGTAACACACAGAACTATCCTCCATTGGCTCAATATGCTGAAATAGAAGACAATGACATGACATCCAGTTCCTCGGGAGAAAACCTTGTCATTCCAAATCCCCACCCAATACCTCCCAGTATATATTTATCATCAAATCTCTCGTCGCATATGGGGTACCTTTCCACATCATCACACCCCATCACCCATCATACAGCCCACAACGGGGGTGAAGTGTTCCTCCATTCTGGGGGTGGCAATGATTTTATCCAACATAGAAGACTGGTGGAATGCCAAAATAGATATCCAGCCAGGAAGCTGTATTCTTGTTCCCAGTGTGGGAAATGTTTCATGCAGAACTCGCATCTGATCATACACCAGAGGATTCACACGGGAGAAAAACCCTTTTCTTGTTTATACTGTGGAAAATGTTTCAATGTGAAGTCCCATCTGGTGACCCATCAGAGGATTCACACGGGGGAGAAGCCGTATTCGTGCTCAGAGTGCGGGAAATGTTTTTCCAAGAGGTCCAACCTTGTTCGACACCACAGGCTGCACACAGGGGAGAAGCCTTATTCATGTACAGAGTGTGGGATGTGTTATACGTGGAAACCGTCCCTACTGCTTCACCTTAGGAAACACAGAAGATGAAGACATAGGCCCGGATTCACATACCTGGGCGCATCTTTATGCCGGTGTAGCGCATCTTCTTTGCGCTACACCGGCGCAACGTTGAGAGGCAAGTATGGAATTCACAAAGAAAATGCTCCCAACGTTGCGGCGGCGTAGCGTATATTCGTTGGCTATATAAGCAAAAAAGACCGCGCTATACCAAAACCCCTCCCCCCCAAGAACAGCAGGCTGCAGCAAGCGTGTGATAAACAAAATAGACAATAGGATATAAAAAGCCGCGCCACATAAATGATCATCAGAATTTGTTACACCAGTATCAGTGGTTATAGAACATTAAGCCACTAGAGTCTATTTAAAGTCCATAGTGATATTAGAATATTTCCCAAAGGAGATCCTCTGTTTGCTGTCACCAAACGATCAAACTCCAAAGGTGCACCCACCACCAAGTGAATGAGCAGCTTACCAGAGGTCAAACATAAACCAGCGTCTGACTATAACCCAGTCACGGCCTTTGGTATTCCTGTGGTTCCCAGGATCTTCCAGAGTTAGTGTTGAACAGGACGGAACACCTCTGTCATTGACTGTTCCTCAAAATGAATAGCAAAGGCATCCATTACCTGGCCATTTGTTCTCTGCAAATACAGTAGATCACCTGAGAGAGGGTGATCTACTGTATTTGCAGAGAACAAATGGCCAGGTAATGGATGCCTTTGCTAGTGTAGCAATATTGTTACATTTAATGAAAGTACAACAGTTAGCAACATATTGCTACACTTATAGGTGCCTCTCTTCTTTTTTTATACTCTGTAGCTCCTGATGGATTTTGCTTCTAATTCCATTGGGGAGGCTTCCATTTGTGGATGGAAATTTGATGGTTACACAACCTGGTCACATTGCTAAAAATGTTTTTAGATGGACTATAAACTGAAGGACCTAGGAATAAATGGTTGTGGAACGAATCGCTTGAGTTTCAATTATTTCTTATGGGGAAATTTGCTTTGATATACAAGTGCTTTGGATTACAAGCATGTTTTTGGAACGAATTTTGCTTGCAATCAGATTTTACTGTATGATATCAGCAGCTCCGGGGCCCTAGTTTCAATCCACCAGGGTCACTGCATGGAGGTTTTTTGTTGTTCTATTATTATCCGGTTCCCTAATTTTAATCCACAGTATTGGGAACCAAGTGTTTCCCTGAGACAAGCGCTGTCACTTGGTATGCAGGGGGACAGTGTACATCAATTTGCTTGTTACACCTCCTCTGTCTTATTGGTCAGTAAGATGTAGGAAGCCCCTGCCTCACAGCGTCATTGGACATAGGCATGATAACAACCAATGAGACTGTACAATTGGAGCTGCCTGTGTCCTGCGTGGCCCTGCTGCATTTGTCAAAATGTTATGTATCTTCGAAGATGTGTCAGCTAAAAGGCTCCCACTTAGTTCCCCACCTTCTGCTACCCGGCGATCCATCTGAACCTGTCAATGCTTAAAAAGACAGAAGGGGGGTGGGAGTCTTCTAGCTGACATAATTTTTCCCCCACAGGGGTGCTCACTGAAATTGGGGTGCTAGCAACTGAACTCAGTGTTATTATTGCCCACAAATTGGGCTTCTGTCAGGGAGGAGCAGAGAAGCTGGAAAGAAGGAAATAAAGACAGAATTTTCTTCACATTTTAATAAAGTTCATTGGAAAAAGTATTACAGATCTTTAGACATTAATGTATGCACGTGTATTTAATTTTCTTTAAATCCCAACTCTTTTCCTCCCAATGCCCTCTTGAGCCCACCCCCCCCCCCCCCCACCAGTGGAATGTTATGCTTTTTTTTTTACCTTTTTCTAAAGTCTACTGGCTGGTCATGTAACCTCTTCTTCCTCTGTCTTTTGGAAGTGATCATGCATCATGTTCAGGTGCCACTGTCTGCATCAACATGCTATTGTGAGGGGTGCTGTGCTCAGAGGTGGGCCTATGACACCAGGTTGAGTGATGCTGATTGTCATTCAACCCAGAAGACAGAGGACATATTGTGGCCATAAGGAGGTACTGCAAGGGCAGCTGTGAAATAAATGTTAATACTGCAGGCTTCTTTCTTTTTTATTCTTTATTTAAAGATAACAAAATAGAGAATTCTCAAAAATAAGAAATTAACAAAATAGAGGCTCTGCAGGCAGCAGCAAGATGAAAACATACATGTTGGTTACACAAGGATCAGACCCACGGCTTCTTTTTTTCATACTTGTGGAACATATAAAATTATAGTTCTGAGTTGGGGTTTAACAGGTTCACTGCCAAACCCGTTTTTGCTTGTTTAACAAATCATGTTAGGCCTGAAGTGTAGTTAAAACCCCCAATTATAGACCCTGGAGAATTAAATATTTTAGATTTTTGGATAATTTTGCATATATTAAAAAAACTTGGTCAAAATAAAAAAGACGAATAAATACAGTAAACACCCAACATGAAAATTGAGCGCCCATAAAAAAAGCTTCAGTACCCTAAAGCCGTGTACACACAATCGGAATTTACGACAACAAATGTTCGATAGGAGCTTGTTGTCGGATATTCCGAACGTGTGTAGGCTCCATTGGACATTTGCTGTTGTGATTACCGACAACAAAAATTTTAGAGCTGGTTCTCAAATTTTCCGACAACAAGTTTTAAAATGTGACATGTCTTTTATATTTTACAAATAAATTGAGTCATGTATTGTGTTTTTTGCATTCAAATTTTAAAAAGTAGATTTTTACATGTATGTGAGAAGTGCAGAATTGGGACATTATGGAGGTGGGTAAATTGCCATAAAGCAGGGGTGCCCAACCTTTTGAAGATCGAGGGCCACTTAAGCGAATTGGTAACTGGTCACTTTCCACAATGAGCCGAGCGGGAGGATGACAGGTCTGTGTCTACTGACACACCCCACTCTACTCTATGGGCCCTCTGATCCAATTCGATTTGCCCAGACGGAAGGGGGCAGATCCCTTTCTATTTTTTATTTTTTTTACATAGGAGGGTGTAAACAGACACAAGTCTGTTTACATCTTCTGCTCCATAGAGGTGAATATTAAGTCCGATTGGGTTGGACCGATCATGTGAAAGGGGCCTAAGGCTGCTTTCACACTGATGCACTGCGATTTGCCCAAACCTCGGGTGCAGCGTGGGTTTTCTGCGGGTTAGCTAAACTTCTATAATATCCTGCTGGTATGGCACACTTTTTGAAAGTGCAACAGACCCACAGGTAATAACATAAGTCTATGGCTCGGTGCTTGTTTCCTCTACCAGCAGCTTCATTCACAAAACTGCTGCTCTGGGATGGCGGGTCAGCAACCCGTGATCTGGGCTTGCCAACCTGCCATCCCAGAGCAGGAGGTCAAGGGCCACATCAGAGGGCTCCGCGGGCCACATGTGGCCGCCGGGCCACTGGTTGGGCACCCCTGCCATAAAGGGATTGGCCAAAGAAATTCATAACGGGAACTTGCCATGTTACCTATTTGCTGCCATTGTCCCGAAGGCGATATACGATGCAGCTAATGCAAGCCTGGGGCATTGCGCAATGGCAGCCTCAGACATTAAGAAAATTGTATTTAATTAAAAATAGATCCAAAGTGATAAATCCACACTGAGGCCTTGTACACACGAGTGAAAATATCCGCTGTAAACGGTCCCCAGACCGTTTACAGCGCATATTTACGCCGGGATGTTTTGATCCGATGGCTGTACACACCATCGGATCAAATTCCCCGCCGGCGGACAGCGCGGTGACGTGGCGGTGACGTTGACGCCGCCACGTCACCGCACCAGGAAGTAAACACTTCCGCGCGCATGCGTCGGATCCATTCACAGGATACGACGCATGTGCGGGTAGATATGTCCGCTGGTTTGCCGTACTAACCAGCGGACATATCTGACGGCCAGCTATCCGGCGGAAATATTTCAAAGCATGCTGGGGATGAATCCGGCAAAAAGCGTCCGTTTGCCCCTACAGACGAGGGGATTTTTCGGCTGAAATGGTCCGTCGGACCATGTTCAGCGGAAATATTCCCTCGTGTGTACAAGGCCTAATAGTATTACACTTGTGTGACAGTGAAAAATAAAGTAAAAATAATATTAAATAAAGTCCAAATGTGATGAAAGAAATTAATTTCCGTGACCTCCACCGTAAGAGTGCAATGTGACCTCCACCGTAAGAAATGCCTGCTTACCAGCTTAGATGGACCTCTTATGTAGAGAGGTCAGTAGTGCTGGCTTACCCAGCCAGGGCCTTTATCCGTCCAGAGAAAGTAGAAGATTGATAACTCCCACCTCCCACATAAAATGTAGAGCATAGGATCAGCAAGCGGACATTACTCAATCAGGGCTGCAGTCCTCCTCTGAATCCATACAGCATGAAGTCCAACCTCACGGTATCACGTACATAGTAGATCCCCAGAAAAATATAAAACTCGTCAAGCTGGGGGCCAGGACAAAATCAAATTATGACGAAACGCATCGGTGGAGCAATGTAGTGACCTCTCTACATAAGAGGTCTATCCAAGGTGGTAAGCAGGCATTTTTTTTACGGTGGAGGTCACATTGCACCCTTGGTGTTGGATGGCTTCACGGGAAAAAATTTCTTTTGTCACATTTGGACTTTATTCAACATTGTTTTTACTTTATTTTCCACTGTCACACAAGTGTATTACTATTAGTGTTTTTTTATTTTATTTTTTTCAGTAGGACGTTCTCTCTTCATTTTTCTTCATTGTTTGAATTTTATTTCATGTACTCAGTGTACATTTAGTGCAGCTCTACTTTTAATTTTGTTTATTTGCTGTGCCGAACTCACAGTTTAGTTGCTGCTTTTGGAAACCTGTACATATACCTGTACAGATTATTTTTCCTTTATATGAAGCCTTTATCCATATACTGATTGAGCCAGAGATGCTGAGGTTGCCCCAGGTGTAAAAAATAATAGAGAATGTGACTAAAAAAAGATCTCGTTCTGTTATGTCCGCGTAATTTGTGCTACAACAAAATGGCCGCCGCTCCCCTGCTCTAACTCCAGAAGTTCGTGGGAGCCAATCCGCGCTAAGCTACGGGCCTGCCAGCAGAGGGCGCAGGTCGGCGCTCGCTCTCCTCCAGTGACCGACCAGAGACTCAGATCTCTCTCTCCCGGAAGTGAAAGTTCTGATCAGACCGGAAGTGATAGTGAAGAGGCTTCGGACTTCCGTTCGAGCTGAGTTAATGTTGTAGGTGAGTGTTGGAGTGATGAGGAGAATGGAGACTGTTATTAAATGTTACAAAGGAGAAGGAAGGGGGAAGGGTAGGCAGAGAGGAATAGCAGTGGGTTACCCCCACCTAACTGGAGAAGTTACCCATGCCAACCATTTATAGGGTCTCCTGTGTCCACTAGTTGCTATGAGCAGCCAAATGGCTCACTAAAGTTTGGAGACCATGATTACCCGCCGCTCAATACTTAACCACTTCAGCCCTGAAAGTATTTACCCCCTTAATGACCAGGGCATTTTTTGCGATACGGCACTGCGCCCCTTTAACCGCTTAAAGGGGAGGTTCACCCTCCAAACAAATTTCAGGCATGCCATGGAACCCACCCGACTGGCAGTATGCCGGTGTTTTTTTTTTTCCTATATATACCTTTTTTTGGGCTCTTGTCTCCGGCGATCCCGCGGGACTTGGCGTTTACAATCACAGGCTGTGATTGACGTCCCTCAGCCCGGCGCATACAGCGCGTCACGAGATGCCGAAGGAACCCGAACGTCGGTGCGCAGGCGCCGTATAGGGCCGCACGACGTTCGGGTTCCCTCGGCATCTCGTGACGCGCTGTATGCGCCGGGCTGAGGGACGTCAATCACAGCCTGTGATTGGAAACGCCCAGTCATGCGGGATCGCCGGAGGGGACGAGAGCCCGCAATAAGGTATGTATAGAAAAAAAAAAAAACACCGGCATACTGCCGATCTGGTGGGTGGGCTCCATGGCATGCCTGAAATTTGTTTGGAGGGTGAACCTCCACTTTAAGCCCCGGACCATTATGCAGGAGAAGGACCTTGCCCCTTTTTGCGATCCGGCACTGTGTCGCTTTAACTGACAATTGCGCGGTCGTGTGACGTGGTTTCCAAACAAAATTGTCGTCCTTTTTTCCCCACAAATAGAGCTTTCTTTTGGTGGTATTTGATCACCTCTGCGGTTTTCATTTTTTGCGCTATAAACAAAAATAGAGCGACAATTTTGAAAAAAATACAAACTTTTTTACTTTTTGCTATAATAAATATCCCCCAAAAATCAGTTTAGGCCGATACGTATTCTACCTATGTTTCGTTAAAAAAATCGCAATAAGCGTTTATCGATTGGTTTGCGCAAATTTATAGCGTTTACAAAATAGGGGATAGTTTTATTGCATTTTTTATTAATAATTTTTTTTTACTACTAATGGCGGCGACCAGCGATTTATTTTTGGTGACTGCGACGTTATGGCGGACACATTGCACAATTTTGACCCATTTTTGGGACCATTGTCATTTTCACAGCAAAAAGTGCTATAAAAATGCACTGATTACTGTGAAAATTACAATTACAATTGCAGTTTGGGAGTTAACGACTAGGGGCGCTGAAGGGGTTAAGTGTGACCTCATCTGTGTTTCTAACTGTAGGGGGGCGGGGCTGGACGTGTCACGTCATTGATCGTCTTTCCCTATATCAGGGAACAGACGATCACTGACTTTGCCACTGTGAAGAACGGGGAAGGTGTGTTTATACTCGCCTCTCCCCGTTCTTCAGCTCCTGTGACCGATCGCGGGACACAGGCGGCGATCGGGTCCGCGGCCGCGGAGCTTCGACCGGGTCCCGGGCGCGTGTCCGACTCACAGCAATTGAAGAGGATGTACAGGTACGTGATTGTGCCCAGCCGTGCCATTCTGACGACGTACATCGGCGTTAAGTGGTTAACTGACAATTGCGCGGCCGTGTTATGTTGTACCCAAACAAAATTGGCGTTCCTTTTTTTTCCCACAAATAGATTTTTCTTTTGGTGGTATTTGATCACCTCTGCTTTTTTTGTTCTTTGCACTATAAACAAAGATCGACCATTAAAAAAAAAAAATATTTATATATATATTTTTTTGTTTATGCCATGATACATATCCCAAAAAAATATATATATAAATAATCATCAGTTTAGGCCAATATGTATTCTTCTTCTACATATTTTTAGTTAAAAAAAATCCCAATAAGCGTAAATTGATCGGTTTGCACAAAGTTATAGCGTCTACAAAATAGTTGATCGATTTATGGCATTTTTGTTATATATTTATTTTTACTAGTAAAAGTAATCAGTGATTTTTGGCGGGACTGCGACATTTCGGCAGATGGATCGGACACCTAACTGACGTTTTTCGGCGCTTTTTTTTTGGGAACCAGCGACATTTCAGTAATCGGTGCTAAAAATATGCACTGTTATTGTACTAATGACACAGGCAGGGAAGGGGTTAAGATCGGGTCGATCAAAGGGTTAAATGTGTTCCCTCAGTGTGTTTTCTAAGGCCCCTTTCACACTGAGGAGTTTTTCAGGCGGTTTAGCGCTAAAAATAGCTCCTAAATAACGCCTGAAAAACTCCTGCACTGCATTCTCAATGTGAAACCCCGAGAGCTTTCACACTGAGGTGATGCGCTGGCCGGAGAAAGCAGGCAAGCAGCATCTTTGGAGCGGTGAGAAGAGTGGCGTGTTTACCGCTCCTTCACTGCTCCTTCCTATTGAAAACAATGGGAAACCACGGCAATACCGCTGTTAATGTGCCTCTACATTGTGGGCGGTATTAACCCTTTTTTGGCTGTTAGCAGAGGTTAATACCGCACCGCAAACGGCCGAATACTGCGGCAATTCAGACGGTATAGCGCCACTATTTTTAGTGGCGCTATACCTCTACCGCACGTCCTGCCCCAGTGTGAAAGGGGCCTAACTGTATGGGGGACTGTGTGACTGGAGAAACACACAGATTCATCTTCCTGCAGGAAGACAGATCTCAGTGTCATCCCCTGACAGAACCAAGATCTGCCTTGTTTACTTCGGCAGATCCCCATTCTGTCTCTGTGGGAAACGCCGGACCCGCTGATTGTCTCCTCTGCTGGCCAGTCGGATTGCGTGCGAAAGCTAGTGCATAAATGGCTGTACCAGTATGGCGATATGCGAAGCCGAGCCGCTTTGCCGCAGTACATTTGCAGCGGGTAGTCGGCTTGTGGTTAAAGGGAACCCTTGAAAGCCAAGGCGGTCTGTCATAGTGCCAGGTTGCGATATCGCATTAGCTTTAGTTTTTTTAGGATGTTGGAGCTGGCCCCTGACCCTAAAAGAAGAAGCTCTGTACTCGCCTGCCCAGCAGCGAAGTTATTGAAGTGTTTCCACCTCCCCGATCATGGAAGTATTCAACCGATCAGAAGGCTTGAATACCTGCACGCCCCCCGCAGCATGCAGTGGTTCCTCCCACTAACTCATACATAACCACAGGATATACACGTCAATGGGAGGAACCACTGTATGCTGCGGGGGGAGCAGGCATTCATACCATCTCACCCGGTCATCAGCATGGAGCAAGTAGTAAAAGCATCAGCCCAGCCTCAGATTCTATAAATGAGAATGGTGATGGAAAGGTGAGTACACAGCCTCTTCTTTTCGAATTTCCCTTTTTCGTTGAGCTCCATGTCCTATGAGCGGTAAATGGTTGGGAGCCGGGTGATGAATTATCGTTGTCTCAAATGCATTTATATCAAATTGACCCCCATGCTGACAGGTCACTATAAAGCTGAATTTTTTTTTTTTTTTTTTTTAGCAGAGACCCTGGAGAATAAAATGGAGATTGTTGCAAACTATATGTCGCACCGTATTTGCGCAACACATACAATTCTTTTGGAAAGAATACACCTTTTTGAATAAAAAAAATAAGTAAAGTTAGTTGAATAGTGTGAATGATGTTATGCCGAGTAAATAGATGCCTAACATGTCATAGAGAGAAAGGAGTCACCGCTCCAGGTGGGATCACTAAATGGTTACAGGTGGTGCAGGATATAAGCACTGATCCAGTGCGAAACGCGTCGGCTGTTCCTTGTTTCCACTGCTGTGACCCTATTTTTGTACATGCTGTCTATTGAATAAAAGACCACCCATCAGGTTTTGGAGTGCGGCTATCCATTTTTCTTTGTCTTCATTTTCCTAACATGTCATACTTTAAAATTGTGCACGCTTGTGTAATGGTGACAAACTACAGGAATAAAAAATCTCCATAGGCGACGCTTTAAAAATGCTTACAGGTTACCAGTTTAAAATTAGAGGAGGTCTAGGGCTAGAATTATTGCTCACGCTCTAACGATCGTGGCGATACCTCACATGTTTTTTTTAAAACCATTTACATATGTGGTAGAACTGCACGATTAATCGCGATCTCGATTCTCCCCGCCCACGATCTTCCCGCGGGATGACCCGCGATTCTTTTATTCCACAGCCCGTTCCACGTAACCAGCGTGAAACGCAAATGGCGCCCATATCGGAACCGACGTCGGCAGCCTGCGCCGCTGGATGGATGCCTGGGCTTCTCTTACAGATCTGTAGTTTGTATCCATGCGCCACCCAATGGTTGCTGGCGGTATTGCTTTTGATGTATAAAAAAAAGAGACCAGTGATATGTCTATAACATATAACATATTTGTTTTGGAACTACATTTCCCATGATGCTCAACTACACTGAAAAGTGCAGGAGCATCATGGAAAATGTAGTTCCAAAACATCTGGGGTGCCAAGGTTCGCCATCACTGGTCTATAATGTTAAAGACCATATAACTCCTATGAAAAAAAGCAGAATCAAACTTTGATTCTGCTTTTTTCATAGGAGTTATATGGTCTTTAACATTATAGACATATCACTGGTCTCTTTTTTATATATTCATATTTACAGATAAATTACAGTTTTGTTTTATTTATTTGGGGGGGGGGGGGGGTTCTGGCATTTAGTTTTTGAGAATTGTGATCTTTAGTCTAAGCAAAAGAATCGCGATTCTCATTTTGACCAGAATCGTGCAGCTCTAATATGTGGGCACGACTTTTGCACGTGATCTTGGAGGGACGGGGCATTTTTTTCTTTTTTCTTTTTTCCAGTAAGGCTGCGTACACACGATCAGACCGGTCCGATGAAACTGGCCTGAAGATCAGTTTCATCGGACCAAATTGATCGTGTGTACGGCCCATCGGACCGTTGTCCATCGGACCAAAGTTTTAAAACTTGCTTTAAAATCTGTCCGATGGACGCCTGACCGTCGGACCAAAACGATGGTTAGTACGCAAAAGCATCAGACCAAAAACCCACGCATGTTTAGAATCAAGTCGTCGCATGCTTGGAAGCATTGAACTTCGTTTTTTCAGCACGTCGTTGTGTTCTACGTCACCGCGTTCTGACCCGATCGGATTTTGGACTGATGGTGTGTACGCACATCAGACCACTTCAGCGGTGGCCCGTCGGACCATTCTCATCGGACCGGTCTGATCGTGGGTACAGGGCATAATTATCTCTATTACTTATATGTGACCGGTTTATTGCGCTCCTGGAGGAGACACTGGCGGCTGTGAGAGGAAATAACCACACAGAGCAGCTATGCCCACCCCTCTGTGTTGCTGCCCATTCACAGAAAACTTTGTATTTTGTGAATGAGTTCCCATAATACAAAGGCTTCTGTGAATGGACAGAAGGAGTGGCTGACATAGCAGTTCCAGTGACTCTGCTCTTAACCACTTCAATACCGGGCTTTTATACCACCTCCATACCATTCTGACACTTCTCTCCTACATGTAATAATCATCATTCTTTTGCTAGAAAATTACGCAGTACCGCCAAACATTATATATGTTTTTTTTAGCAGGCACTCTAGGGAATAAAACGACGGTCATTGCAAGCTTTTTTTTGTAAAACAAATTGTTTCATGAATTAAAAAAATAACAAAACAGTAAAGTTAGCCCAATTTTTTGTATTATGTGAAAGATTGTTACACCGAGTAAATAGAGACCCAACATGTCATGCTTTAATTATGCGCACACTCATGGAAAGGCGCCAAACTTCGGTACTTAAAAATCTCCATAGGCAACGCTTTATTTTTTTTTACAGGTTACCAGTTTAGATTTACAGAGGATATCTAGTGCTAGATTCGTTGCTGGCACTCTAGCGCACGCTCACTTATGTGGTTTAAACAGCGTTTACATATGTCGGCGGGACTTGCGTGTGCGTTCGCTTCTGCACGCGAGCTATCGGGGACAGGGGCGTTTTCATTTTTTTTTTTTATCTTTTATTTTTTTATTTTTTTTACACTTTTTTTTCAATTTTTTTTTCCACTTTTATTCCTATTACAAGGAATGTAAACATACCTTGTAATAGGAAATGTGTGTGACAGGTCCTCTTTATGGAGAGATGTGGGGTCAATAAGACCTCATATCTCTCCTCCAGGCTGGAAACCATGAGATTGGTGAAAAAAAATTCACTGATCTCATGAATGGTTGCTTACAGCCGCAATTGCAGCTTTGTTTACTTACGGGGACCCGGGCGTGACGTCATCACATCGCACCCGGGTCCTCCGACGGTCATAGAGATGACTGGTGACCATCTGGTCACCAGTCATCTCTATGCTTCCTGCTGACGCCCGGAGAAGCACCGGATGGCGGCGGGAGGGGGGGTGTTCCCTCCCGCGGCCTGTAAGAACGATCAAGCGGCGGAACCGCCGCTATGATCGTTCTTATGTCGTGCAGAATCGCCGGCTGAAGAAGAGGATATCTGGATGATGCCTCTGGCTGCAGGCATCATTCAGATATCCACCCGCAAAGTCCAGGCCGTCAATTGACGGCCACTTAGGATGGAAGATCCCATCTCTGCCCGTCAAGTGTCAATGGGCGGGTATTGAAGTGGTTAAAGGAACTGAGACCACAGCCTTGGAGTTTTGGAAAGTTATCTTCCTGGAGCACAATTAACCTGTCAGATGTGAATATTACAGATACGTCTACGGAGACTTAAAGCATTTGTTAATCCAAAAAAAAAAACAGATCCTGTTCCCTTAAATCATGTTGTACAGCACAGTGCTGGCTATGCCCTTCCCCTGTACCATGACCATAATATATCAGGGCTGCTGAACCCTGACATCACTGTCAGCCTCCGCCAGCCGCAGCCCTGGTCTCTGGCTTCTGTGTCCACTCCGCAATCCTCTCTCGCCTCCCCGACTGTGTCAGTGCCCACCCTAACCCCCCCCCCCATCCTGCTGCTCTCATTCTTAACATCCCATCCCCTCTGTATTTGAACAATACGTTCCCCTGTGTCTGTGTTATATCATAAATATGCTTATCTGTACTGATATCACACCGTCTTCCTAAAATCAGTTGCCTCCTCGGCTCCGCCTCTCTTCTCCTTCCCGGCTGACGTAAGCGACAGTGCTCGGCCTCACCTGCTGGACAAAGGAGAGGACAGAGGAGGCAACTTATCGCAGGAAGACGGTGTGTTATCAGCACAGATGAGCATATTTATGATATAACTCCGACACATGGGGAATGTATTGTCCTAATACAGAAGGGATGGGAGCTTTTTATACAACTGGCTTAAAGTGAAGTTCCACCCATTTTTTTATGTTTGTCTGTGCTGCATGCCCTAATCTTATAGTGTTCAGAATAGACAATTTTTATTTATTTTGTTGCTTGTAAATACCTTTATTTTGTAGTCCTTCATTACTTCCTCCTCCTTATTAGCCTAGGCTATTAAGTCACATGGCTATTCGCAAGGGTTTCTGGGATAGGCATCATGTTTCCCAGTAGTCCTTGCAAACCTGACTGAAACCTATTACATTGCTTGTGCAGTACGGAGCATGTGCGAGATATGCAAAGCTGAAATCCGGGAAGTCATACAGTCTGGCTTCATGATGCCCACATCTAAATGCTGTAACAACCTAACAAAACGGACCTTAGTTTACAGACTAACTTTACTAGAATACATTAAGCTTGTGTATTACAGGGGTATTTATATTTAAAAAGTGAAATTGTGGGTGGAACTCCCCTTTAACCACTTTAACTCACGGTACGTCGTTTTTACTAAGTAGCTGAATTCTTGGAATTCAGCCTTAAAGTAGAATTACAGCCTAACACTGGTTAGTATAAAAAAATGTCCCCTCAACAGAGACACCTGTAGCGGTGAGAACTGTCCTGAGTAGTCTTTTACGCTCAGTTTGGAGAGATTTTCTTTTACGTCTGTTGTATCTCAATGCCAGGAAGTAAAGGGAAATCTCCCTAGTGGGGACACAGACCGCAAAAGTAAACCTGGCAAGGGTTCTTCCCTTATCTTTCCTGTATCTAAAAAAAAATACAGTCTTGTATTGTGGATATAGAGATAGTGTAAGGAAGTTGGGGATGAAGTTTAGGGGCTCTTGTGCAGACATATGACAGGATGATGGAGGTACAGGTCCTGCTTTTAGAAAACTGGCTCTTATGATTTCTCTTGACATAGTAAGATCACTTGAGTTGTATCCCCCCTCTTCTTTTGCCAAAGGTCACCCCAGTACAAAGGTGTTTGAATTTCTCTTCTTATCAGGTATTTCAAATTGCATTTATTTTTTACAGGTCTAACTGAAGCCATTTATATGAAAAAAGTATTCCATAATAATCCAGTTGTTGTAAGATGGAGATGGAGCAGAGTTACATGACTGAAAGGATATTACATCTCACCCTGGAGATCATCTACCTGCTGACTGGAGAGGTGAGGAGGATTCTGGGAGGTCACATGACATCACTCTTGTTTCTATTGATAAAATACAGACCTGACTGGAAAGGTGAAAAGGATTATGGGAGATCACATGCAATTAGCTTTATTTCTAGAAAGAAAGTACAGAACTGACCAGAGAGGTGAGGGAGTTTAGGACTGTTAACTTGGCTAGTACTAAAAGGGGTTGTAAAGTCTAAACGTGCATTAAGGTAAGAAATGTTTAGGTGTCGGATCACCACCTCAGCCCCCCCTTTACTTACCTGAGACCATATTTGATCCAGCACCGTGCAGATCTCTTCTCCCCTGACTTCCAGGTCTTACTGGTTTTGCTGGGGCATCGGGAGCCATTGGCTCCCAGTGCTTTTAATCAAAGCCAGTGACGAGGAAGCGGCGGGTGGGGCAGTGTCTCGCTGTCTGTGTCAATGGACGCAGCAGAGGGACTCCTATGCAAGCACACACGAGTGCCCTTCATGGGAAGCAGCTTCCCATGGGGGCACTTGCCATACAGGAGTGGCAAGGAACCCCTGACGGCGGAACCAAAAAAAGGAGGTTCCTGTCCGCTCTGTGCGATTCCATTGTAAGTGTAGGTAAGTATAGACATGTTTGTTTTTCTTTTTTTTAAATGTAACTTTACAACCCCTTTAATTTTTATGAATCACATTCATTAGATCTCTAAAAGTAATTTTTTTGGTATAAGTCTCTGTTAATAATCATTGTTGGCTCTGCAAATAAAATCCCCAACATAAAAATTTGTTGCATTTCTTTCATTGCAGGACTATGAACCAGTAAAGAAAGGGATAAAACAACATACGACACCCAGCAACTGTTCCCAAACAGTAGTAAGATGGAGCAAGAACCAGAGGTGTATCAGGAAGCCATTGCCTCTCTCCCCAACACCTGAGAAAGAGAACGACAAGAAGATTCTAGAAGTCATTCAGAAGATAATTGAGCTAATGACTGGAGAGGTGAGCGGTGTCAGGAATTCTGTGATATTATCCAGTAACGGACAAGGGTGTCTGGTGACGGTATCATTGTGTTTGTCAGGTTCCTATAAGGTGTCAGGATGTCACTGTCTATTTCTCCATGGAGGAGTGGGAGTATATAGAAGGACATAAGGATCTCTATAAGGACATCATGATGGAGAACCGGTTGCCCCTCACATCACCGGGTAAGAGGAGACTTTCATTTCTTGTAAAGGAGAGAAGAGTATTGAGGATCCCCCTAGATACACATCCTCTGATATAAAGACATAGAAACAATGTATTCAGTCAGTGTGTGTTTCCTACAGATGAATCCAGAAACAGAAATCCCCCAGAGAGATGTCCCAGTCCTCTGTATTCCCGGGACTCCACACATGAACATCAGGAGATCACAGAGGATTCTGTAGACCTTTGCCAGGATTTCGATTATGATTATCAAGTAAGTGCGATTTCATTTCATAGAGTAAATTTGCATTACATAGTTATCATTTTCCTAAATCTTATAGGTTTAAGAGTTGTTTATGCCTCAACCAGGATGAAAACCTGGTACTTGTTAAAGTTGAAGGTTTGGAAACAGAAGAGCCGTATGTGATGGGTGGTGAGCCATGTGAGGAGGGAGAAGAACTTCCTCCAGAGATCACTATAGGTGAGTAATTAACACTATATCCAGAAAAGAAGTCAATACATTTCTCTATAGCAACTCCTCATCTGAGTTAACATAGCTAATGTTTTCCATTAATCCTCTGTTATTGGTGTTCTTGAGATTTTTGGGATCATAATCCAAACTTTACATGTGATGTAAATGTAAATGTAAATGATGTAATTGAAATGAGATGTAGCAGTGTGTCGCTACTGCGGCACAGATGCCAAAGACTCCAGATGCCAAAGACTCTGCTACCTTCTGTGGCTCAAGGCTCAGAGTGTGCATTGAACAAAGTAACCTACTAGTGACATCAGTACCTCTCTGACTACTCCTTAGTTCACAAATGTTGATTGGCATCATAGTACCTCTGTGTGTCATGTGACTACATCCCATGTTGCCAACCATAGACTCTTCAATGATCCCTTAAGTTGCATCTTTTGGAATAGGGTACAGAATGGCTGAATCAAATGACCCTCATTTTTGTAGAATAGTTTATAGTGCTTGCTCCATATAGTTTAGCTATTAAGTGTTTCCTTTACAGAATTGGTGAAGTGAGGGATATTGCAAAGAGCCACGAGGAAGTGTCCTAGTGGTTATGGGGGCAGGCTGTTTATGCAGATGAGTAGAGGGTATGACAGTGGGCCGTATGTGCAGAAAAGAAGTGCAGAACTTATGACAACGGTCATTATGTTTGGGAGAGGAGAGTGGAGAGTATGACGATGAGCAGTATGTGCAGGATAGGAGTGTGGAGGGTATGGCGGTGGGCAGTATGTTCTGGAGAGAAATGCAGAGGTTATGACAGTGGTCAGCATATTCAGGAGAGGAGAATAGGAGATATGATGGTGGACAGCATGTTCAGAAGAGGAGTGCAGAGGTTATGACAGGTGTCAGTATATTCAGGAGAGGAGGGTTGAGAGTATGACGGTGGGCAGTATGTTCTGGAGAGAAATGCAGAGGTTATGACAGCGGTCAGCATATTCAGGAGAGGAGAATAGGAGGTATGACGGTGGGCGGTATATTCAGGAGAGAAGTGCAGAGGTTATGACAGCTGTCAGTATATTTAGGAGAGGAGGGTTGAGAGTATGACGGTGGGCGGTATGCTCACAAGAGATGAGTGGAAAGTATGAGGGTGGGCAGTATGTTCGGAAGAGAAGTGCAGAGGTTATGACAGCGGACTGTTTATTCAGGAGAGGATAGTGGAGTGTATGATGGTGGGCAGTATGTTCAGAAGAGGAGAGTAGAAGGCATGACGATGGGCAGTATGTTCAGAAGAGAAGTGCAGAGGTTATGACAGGGGACAGTGGAGAGTATGATTATGGGCAGTATGTGCAGGACAAGAATGTGGAGGGTATGGTGGTGGGCAGTATGTTCTGGAGAGAAGTGCAGAGGTTTTGACAGCGGTCAGTATATTCAGGAGAGGAGAGTAGGGGAGTATGACACTGGGCAGTATATTCAGAAGAGAAGTGCAGAGGTTATGACAGGGGACAGTGAAGGGTATAATGGTTGGCAGTATGTGGAGGTTATGACTGTGGTCCTGGTATTTGGGGAAGATGGCGGGGAAAGAAGCAGGCAGATGAAGGTATTCTTAGTAAAGATGTAAAGCCAGATGGGTGCCGGAGGCCTCCATTGCTCTTCCTTTCTTTTTTTTTTTTTAACTATACAGGAATAAGGAAGGATAGTCCTGTGTACAAGAGGGGTCACCTCATTGTTGCTGTCAATTCTGGGAAATGAGGTGGGTGTACTATGGATAGGAAAGAGACCATTGGGTGTAGTGGGAGCTTTGTCTTGCTGAGCTGGAGGCTGAATCCCCCAAATTATGACAATGCTTAGATATAATATTCTACAGGATAAGTAGTGATTGCACACTTTTGTGTTCATGACTAAATATGGTCTTTATTCTTTTGCTTTTACCTTTATTCCCCTCCATCTCCTACCTTTTCTAGATGGACGATACAAAAGTTGCCATACAGAGAGCCTACCCGTTCTCTTAGGAGATGATGATAATACCACAGCTAGCCCTTTGGGAGAAAATCCCATTGCTCCAAATCTCCATCCACTTCTTCATGGTACACACCTGCTGTCTGATCCCTCCATCAATGGGGGGAGCTTCCCTGATCACTCCCAGTTGGTCACCTATCCGACAGAACACACACGTGAAATGCTCTCCTGTTCAGAGTCTGGTCAGCATTTTCTGGACACTGCTCAACTAATGTCACACCACGGGGCCCACTCCCAGGAGAAGCCATACTCCTGCTCTGAGTGCGGGAAAACGTTTGGTAAGAAAGCAAACCTGGCCAGACACCAGAGGATGCACACGGAAGGGAAGTCATACTCTTGCTCGGAGTGTGGGAAATGTTTCTTGCGAAAGTCCAGCTTTGTGGAACATGAGCGCATGCACAAAGGGGAGAAAACCTATTCGTGTTCTGAGTGCGGGAAGTGTTTCCAGTGGAGATCAACATTGTTTTACCATCAGAGAAGACACAAAGGTGGGTGTATTAACAGCTGGACCCATGCTTAGCTTTGGCAATGTGATATTTCAATTAAGGGGAGGAGTATAGTTTTTAGCTGGTTCATCCACATGTGCAAACATGCCAAGGCAGGTATCCAAGGAAACTGTTTCATGCTTTCTGTTTCTGACAACTAAAAACTGACAAAATCATTCCTGACACCAGCTGGGGTTTATTTTTTACAGCTATGCGTAAAAAAAAGTTTAATATTTAATCCATCCTTCTCGTGTGTCTGTTTCAGATGGACGATGCAGCAGAAGTAACAGAGGGAGACGGCGAGGTGGTAACCTCACAGCAGATCCTCAGAGAGTTGTCCCCATTTTACCTAAGCCCAATCCTGTCCTTCCATGTTTATATCTGTCATCTGTTCCTGTTGCCCATGTTGGCTCCTTCACAGCTATGCCAGATCCGACTACCTCAGTCCATATAGGGAACGAGCAACTCCTTAGCCCTGCGCGTGCCAAACCCCTCAATAAGGCATCAAACCCAATGCCACCAAAGAGGCCATACCGCACTGAGGTAGCAAATCCGGTGGCACCACAGAGCACGTACAATCATTTTACAGCCCATATAGGGGATGAAACACTCGAGCATGGCAAACTGCTGAGTGAAAGATCAAACTGTGTGTCACCCCGCAGGATGTACCCCAGTAAGGCGTCAAATCTAGTTCCACGCCAGGGGACATACAAAGTAGAAGGACACCGACCCCTCAGTGAGGAAGCAAAGATGTTGCCACCTCAGGGGATGGACCTCAGTGAGGGAGCAAAACTGGTGCCAGCCCAGAGGACATACAAAGTAGAGGGACACCGACCCCTCAGTGAAGAAGCAAATCCATTGCTACCTCAGAGGACGTACTTCAGTGAGGGAGCTAACCCGGTGCCACCTCATCGGATGTACTTCAATGAGGGGGCAAACCCAGTGCCACACCAGAGGACATACAAAGCAGAGGGACACCAAACCCTCAGTGAAGATGCAAACCCATTGCCAGCTCAGAAAACGTATCCAAGTGAGGGAGCAAACCCGGTGTCACACCAGAGGATGTACCAAGTAGAGGGACACCGACCCCTCAGAGAGGACACAAACCCATTGCCAGCTCAGAGGACATACAAAGTAGAGGATCTGTGTCCAGTTTCTTCATACGATGATGACATTGACCCAAAACCTACTGCCTTGGGCCAGGACAAACTTCTCACCGTCAAGAAGGAGTTTTCATGTTTGCAGTGTGGGAAATCTTTCTTCGAGGAGTCCAGCCTCCTGAAGCACCAGAAGAACCACTCACAGTCAAAGCCGCACGCATGCCTCCTGTGCAGGAAGGCGTTTTCCAAGAAGTCAAACCTGCTCAGACACCAGAGGTTGCACTCCAAGGAAAAACTATTCTCCTGCACTGAATGTGGAAAGTGTTTTCTGCGAAAATCGGTCCTCGTTGAGCACCAGCGCATGCACACCGGCGAGAAGAAGTATCGGTGCTCCGAATGTGGGAAGTGTTTCCAGTGGCGGTCATCCCACTTTTATCACATTAGGAAGCATCGGGGGGTGATGCCGGTCACATGTCCCGAGTGTGGAAAATGCTTTGCGCAGAAATCACATCTCGCCCAACACCAAAAAATGCACGCGGCAGAGAAGCAGTATTTAATTTATAATAGCTTTGGGACGGAAAGATAACAGATGGGCTTGCTCTAAAAGACATCGAAAACGTCCAATAGCAAGAGGTTTCCCGGTAGATGTGGCGCGCCATTAGCTCAGACGGATACGGCCGTCTGTTTTTTTTTTGTCAATACCTACCTCTAGCGATAGTAGCACTTCATTGGCGTAAAATGCGACTCTGACTGTATCTAAGAAAAGTTATTCCTAATATGTCAGTGAGACAGTCTAAGCTATATTCTTGTAGCCGGGTCAAATATTAGTATGGTGCGTTGGGGAAAAAAAAAGGCGCAGGCCCAACTTTTAGTGCATAAAGCTTGGTGTGTGCGTCCTGCCTTAAGGGTTGTAATTGGTTTTTGGGAATCCGCCTATAGGGCTGTCAGGTGCACATGCCAAGCTGCAGAGGATGTCTTGGCAGTCATGTTTCAAACAAAACCTGGTCACCAATCTGCTATGCAGCATACATGGGCTTTGCCAGAAAGTAGATACTTATTTTTTCTTTGACTAATCCTGATTGCATCCTTTAAATACAAATTTAAAATACATGAATGTTTTCTTGTGTACCTGCTACAGGATTTTTATCCACTTACCGACTAGCCGCCATCGTTGTTCTGCAGCAAGATGGCACGCAAACCGCAGATGTACGTCGGTGCGGGAAACTCACTTTTGAGGGCACGCACGACCTCCCATTGGCCAGCGGGGGAACCAGTCAGGCGATCGTTCCCCGCAGTGACAGAATGGGATCTGCCTGTGTAAACAAGGCAAATCTCCATTCTGACAGGGGAGATTACACAGATCCTGCCCTTCTGCTAAGCAGGAAGACAGATCTGTGTGTTTCCCCAGTCACACAGTCCCCCCTACAGTTAGAAAACACACAGGGAACACATTTAACCCCTTAATCGCCCTTGATGTTATTAGTACGATAATGCCGCATACACACGATCAGAACCATGGAAAAAGTCAGACGGACTTTTTCCATCAGAAATTCCGACCGTGTGTAGCCCCAGTTTTTTCATCGGAAATTCCGATGAATTTCATCAGTTTAGATATAGAACATGTTCTATTTTTCTCAGATGGAATTCCGTTGTAATGCCAATGTGATTTGGTCGGGCAAAAGCCTGATCGTGTGTACGCGGCATAACAGTGCATATTTTTAGCACTGATTACTTTAATAATGTCACTGGTTCCCCAAAAAAGTGTCAAAAACGTCAGGTGTCCAATCTTGTCCTGTCACTGATTGCCGCCATTACTAGTAATAAAAATATTGCCATAACTCTATCCCCTATTTTGTAGACTATACAAAATAACTATGTGGATCACTTGCCTAGCTGTGCAGTGGGGAATGTGTGGAATTGCAAATCCTTTGGTGAAACAGTAAATATATATGGTACTGTGTATAAGTTTTAGGCAGGTGTGAAGAAATGCTGTAAAGTAAGAATGACGTCTAAAATATATCTGCTAATTGTTTATTTTAATCCATTTACAAAATGCTAAAGTAAACAGAAGAAAAATCGAAATCAAATCAATATTTGGTGTGACTACCCTTTGGCTTCAAACCAGCAACAATTCTTACACTTGTACACTTTGCACAAAGTCAGGGAATTTGTAGGATTAGAGTCAGGTATATAATAATTAATTAATTATACCAAGCAGGTTCTAATTATCAATTTCATATGAAGGTTGAAACAGCGTCATTACCTAAAACAGAAACAGCTCTGTTGGTGGCTTAAAACTGGGTGAGGAACAGCCAAACTGCTACTAAGGTGAGGTTGTGGAAGATAGTTAATGTCACAGGTCATAGCACCATGGCAAGACTGAGCACAGCAACAAGGCACAAGGTAGTTATACTGCATCGGCAGGGTCTCTCCCAAGCAAAAATGTCAAAGTAGACAGAAGGACAAAGAAACGGGCAATGTAGCAGGAGGCAGTTTGTTCTTTTTAGGGCTGCAGCGTGGTACAATAATGAGTGTCCGCAGGCAATTGTGAAGCATTGTGACGGTTCCTTGCAAGTTTGGGGCTGCATTTCTGCAAATAGAGTTGGAGATTTGGTCAGGATCAATGGTGTCTTCAATGCTGAGAAATACAGGCCATATCAATTGGGAGGTGATTGGCACTAAATATATTCTGCAGCAGTACAACCACCCCAAACTGCCAATGTCATTAAGAACTATCTTCAGCATAAACCAAAACTAATGCCCCGTACACACGATCACTTTTCGGCATGAACAAAAAAACAACGTTTTTAACCACTTAAAGACCCCCGCACGCACATATACGGCCACAGAATGGCACGTACAGGCACAAGGGCGTAAATTTACGTCCCCGCCTGAGTGCGGTTTGGGGGTCCCATCGGGACCCCCTCCGCGGCGTGCGGGGGTCCCCCTACCTCTGGGAGCGATCCGGGATCTGCGGGCGGATGTCCGTGATATCCGCCCCCCCCGCGATCGCTCCCAGCCAATGGGAGCGCGCTCCCAGCCTGTCACTTCCTCCTCCTGTGTTTACACAGGAAGGAGGAAATGATGTATTCTCTCATCGCAGCGCTGTTTCCCAGCGCTGCTGATGAGAGAAGACATCACAAGTAAGTGTGCACCAACACAACACTGACACACACTCACATAGGCATATTAACCCCTTGTGATCGCCCCCCCCCCCACCCCCCTGTCACAGTGTTACTGAATGCAGTGATTTAATCACTGCATTTAGTGTCAGTGTGACAGGCACTGTAAAAAACAGTTAGTGTTAGGTTCAGGATAGCCCCCCCACCCCCCCTAATAAAGTTTTAACCCCCTGATCACCGCCCTAGTTAACCCTTTCACTTCCTATTGCCAGCGTCACTAAGCGATCATTTTTCTGATCGCTGTATTAGTGCCGCTGTTCCCGCTAGGTAGCTATTTTTTTTTATTGCGATTTTTTTTTTTTACTAAAGACATGTGGCTAAATAAATTTTGGCCTAAATGTTTGACTAAAATTTAGTTTATTTGATTTTTTTTTTAACAAAAAGTAAAAAATAGTGTTTTTTTTTCAAAAATGTCGCTCTATTTTTGTATATAGCGCAAAAAATAAAAATCGCAGAGGTGATCAAATACCACCAAAAGTAAGCTCTATTTGTGGGAAGAAAAGGACGCAAATTTTGTTTGGGAGCCACGTCGCACGACCGCGCAATTGTCTGTTAAAGCGACGCAGTGCCGAATCGCAAAAACACCTTGGGTCATTTACCAGCGTATTGGTCCGGGTCTTAAGTGGTTAAAACGTAATTTAAAATGATCGTGTGTGGGATACAAAAAAAAAAAGATTCGAGCATGCTGCATTTTTTAACGTCGTTTTAAAAATTTTTTTGTTTTTCTGGCTTAAACGATGTTAAAAACTATGTTCTAAACCCGCGCATGCTCAGAAGCAAGTTATGAGACGGGAGCTTGAATGGAACTTCCCCTTTAGAGTGCTGTCGTACGTGTTGTATGTCACTGCGCTTTGCTCATCATTTTTTAAAAATGATGGTGTGTGGGCAACATCGTTTTTAATGATGAAGTTGGAGAAACGTTGTTTTTTTCTACATGCTGAAAAACAACGTTTTTTTTTCATGCCGAAAAATGATCGCGTGTACGCGGCATAAGAGTCCTGCAAGTGATGGATTGGCCCCCACGGATCCTTGATCTCACTTTCATGGGATTGCATGAAGAGACAGAAGGATTTAAGGCAGCCTAAATCCACAGAATAAATCCACTGTGGTTTGTACTCCAACATGTTTAGAACAACCTACCTGCCGAGTTCCTTCCAAAACTGTGCAAGTGTACCTAGAAGTATTGATGCTGTTTTAAAGGCAAAAGATGGTCTCTTCTTTTCATTTACTTTCCATTTGGTTAACTGATAAAAATAAACTAATACTTCTATTTCTGAAAGCATTCCTAGTTTACAGCATTTTTTCAAACCTGCCTAAAACTTTTGCACAGTACTGAATACAGTATCTCACAAAAGTACACCTTACATTATTGTAAATACTGTATTTATTGTTGTATAACACTTTTTTACCCTGAAAATAGAGGGTAAACTGTGCCTGCGTGTTATACGCAGGGGGCTGTGCAAAGTTTTTTTTTTCATGTGACAAGAAATTACACTTTGTAATGTAAAGTAGTGAGTGGACATCTTGTCTAACAGTGTACATTTTCTGTCCCCTCAAAATAACTCAAAACACAGCCATTAATGTCTAAACTGCTGGCAGTTAAAGTGAGTACACTCTTTAGTGAAAATGTCCAAACTGGGCCCAATGTGTCAATATATTGTGTGGCCACCATTATTTTCCAGTACTGCCTTAACCCTCTTGGGCATGGAGTTCACCAGAGCTTCACAGGTTGCCACTGGTTCCTCTTCCACTCCTCTATGATGACATCACAGAGCTAGTGGAAGTTAAAAACATTGCGCTGCTCTACCTTCTGTTTGAGGATGCTCCATAGACACTCAATAGGGTTTAGGTTTGGAGACATGCTTGGCCAATCCATCACCTTTACCCTCAGATTCTTTAGCAAGGCAGTGGTCATCGTGGAGGTGTGTTTGGGGTCATTATCATATTGAAATACTGCCCTACGGCTCAGTCTCTGAAGGGAGGGGATCATGCTCTGCTTCAGTATATCACTGTTCCCTCAATGAACTTATGCAGCCCCAGACCATGACACTCCCACCACCATGTTTGACTGTAGGCAAGACACACTTGTCTTTGTACTCCTCACCTGGTTGCCGCCACACATGCTTGACACCATCTGAACCAAATACGTTTATCTTGGCCTCATTAGACCACAGGACATGGTTCCAGTAATCCAAGTCCATGTCTGCTTGTCTTCAGCAAACTGTTTGAGAACTTTCATGTGAATCATCTTTAGTAAAAGTTTCTGTCTGGAACGACAGCCATGCAGTGTGCAACGTATGGTCTGAGCACTGATAGGCTGACCCCCCCACCCCTTCAACCTCTGCAGCAATGCTGGCAGCACTCATATGTCTATTTCCCAAAGACAACTTCTTGGATTTGACACTGAGCACATGCACTCAACCTCTTTGGTCGACCATGGTGAGGCCTGTTCTAAGTGGAACCTGTCCTGTTAAACCGCTGTATGGTCTTGGCCACCGTGCTGCAGCTCCGTTTTAGGGTCTTGACAATCTTCTTATAGCCTATGCCATCTTTATGTAGAGCAGCAATTCTTTTTTTCAGATCCTTTAGTTCTTTGCCATGAGGTGCCATGTTGAACTTCCAGTGACCAGAGTGAGAGCGATAACACCAAATTTAACACACTTGTTCCCCATTCACATCTGAGACCTTTGTAATACTAACAAGTCACATCACGCTGAGTAGGAAAAATGGCTAATTGGGCCCAGTTTGAACATTTTCACTTAGTGGTGTACTCACTTTTGTGGTCGGCGGTTTAGACATTAATGGCTGTGTGTTGAGTTATTTTGAGGGGACAGCAAATTTACACCGTTCTACAAGCTGTACACTCACTACTTTATGTTGTAGCAAAGTGTCATTTCTGTTGTCACATGAGAAGATATAAAAAACATATTTACAAAAATGTGAGGGTGTACTCACTTTTGTGAGATATTGTATATGTCAATGGTTTTAGGTGATTTGTCACTTTAACAAGGTCTCCTGGTATCTTCCTTCTATCTCTATGCACAGTTCAGTGAATGGTTGGATTTCTCCTTAGTACACCATCAGTGTATGGAAATGTATAATCTAAACTTTCAGCCAGTCTGATGGAGCATTCGTTCTTTTCTTACACTTCGGTCTTTTTACATGTGTAGACTGTTGGAAAATATTTAACGGCCACAATAAATGTTTTTGGGAACCTTAAGACGTACCTACAAGGAGTGAATACTGCATGACTGACACGAAAAGGCTCAAAAAAAAATGAGTAAATTAGAATTTTTGGGTAACTGGTACAGTTGCTGCATTAATAAAAGAATTGTAAATCTATTGATAAGTAATTTAGTTGTAGTTGAACACTTGTAGATACTCAATCAGCCAGAGGGCAATGTTTTCCTTCACCACAGTAAATTATGAAAGACGATGTTGGATTGACTGCTGATGGTACTGACCTCCCTGCCCCCTTCACTGATGTCTTCCACTCTTGTCACTTACCAGAGAATCGCTTATCTGTGCCCTATGCATGCATGCCCTTTCATTTGACCTCTGCACAGCTCTAGTGTCAATCCCATGAGCCTCCTTTTCAAGTCTCTCCCTGCCTCGTGACACTGCAGGGTCTGGTTATTGACTGCTCAGACCCTTATAGCAGAAGTCAAATAGGGCAGCATCAGAACGAAAGAGATTGTAAGCAGAGGATAACTGTGAACATGTTCCTTTGCCCTGTGTGATCGTTTGGAAATGGATTTGCTCATCACTGGCAGATGTCATCCCTGGTTGCTTTGGTTAATCAAACGTTTTATGTACACTCTTTTGCCAAATATCAGCTTGTTGGACATTCCACTGCAGAACTCATGGTTATTAATGTGGCGTTTAACCCATTTCCTGGTATGCCCAACTTTACCCCCCAGCAGTCACTTCCCCTAACATAATCATTCTTCCTCTACTTGGTAAAACAGGATTTATGAAGTTGCAACATGCCGCCCATCATGATGTTAATGTACGTGTGACACGTTGGGCCTTTAGAAATTTAAAGGATAATAAACTTTATTTAGTAAACTGAATAAATGATGTGTCTTACAATTTCAGTTTACATGTACTGTCAATTTGTATTAAAACTTCATTCCAACTTGGGCTCAATATGAATAATTGTAATCCTTGGTAAGTGTTAAAAAAATAAATAAAAAAAATCTGCTTCAGTGTTATACAAACCTTCCCTCTGGTGCTGTCCCTCTTACAAATTTGCCAGTGCAAGGGTCCAGCACTGGTCATCTTTTGAGCTGAATGATGCCCAGTGTCATTCAATCGACTTCCTGCAAGCTAAGGGTGTCAAGGCCCCAACCCCCACCCTGGGCTCACAGGAGAATCCTGCGGAGAACCTAGTGCTTTCTGCAGCAATTAGGAAGAAGGTAGAAGAGAATAAGTGAATCTGATGTCACCTAATCAAAGATCTCTGGAAAAATAGTAGTATATTGATTTTTTTTTTCCATCTGCAGTACTGTATATCAAAATTGGTCAAAATTGCAATATATAATCATTCCACATTGAATTTCTGTCATTTCTAACCTACTCCTATTAATATGAAGTTTGTATATTTACTTTGCGTAGATCCCCACAAATTTTTTTCCCTAAATTCTATGACACTTTTTCACTATGCCCTGTGAGTAGGCACTGCTGCGTCACACATTTCACAGAGACTGCCTTCTGAACTACATAGGTGCTGAGAGGAGGAGTTTCAGGAGGCCAAGTCAGTACAGGAATCACTGCTTTCAGGCACCAAGGTATCATGGGATAAGTAGTCCCTGGAAATTGAAAGTAAGCAGCAAAGGAGAAGCTATAAACTATGCAGGGAATCCAGAAAGTTGCGGAAAGAGGTGACCAGCAGGCAGGCAGCACTCATAACATAAATGAGTTCTAATGAAGATATTGTTAAAAACCGGTGATATTTACACGTCACCAAATTCAAAAAAGGATGGATTCCCCATTTTAGGATAGTAGGTGGGACCAAGTGAATCTCTTCGCAACTTCAAGACCACTGTCCTGTTGACATCGAGGGCATTCAGAGAATGAAAGCGCAGATCTTTTTGGGACCCACAGTGTCATTAATTTGAAGGAGAGGTTCCTGGTCCGCAGAAGGGTTGAAGTTACAGGAAGAGTAAGTGCAGAGGATTTAGAGAGGATTAGTGTTGGGTATACAGGGAGGGTTAATATTAGGCCATCACACTCCATGACAGGAGCTTGCTCCATGAAATACCAGGCCTGGGCTTGTAAACTGAAAGTTGGCATCTTGGTAAAAGATATATTAATTCATCCTTTATTATGAAATAAGGAATCAAGTTTTTGTAATGACATTGAAAGTGAATGTGTAGTTATCTTCTGTTTTAAGAAAGCAGTTCTTATCCTGCAACGCAAATAACAGTTTATTACCTACATGGACTACTTACCTGGATAACTATGACCTGTAGCCTATCATTGAGATAGCAGTATGTTCCACAATGGTCCCATTTTTATTGGGTGGAATCCCACACCTACGAATACTGATTTGAGTTCATCACAAAGGTTTTACCCAATAAGGTGAGCCTTTCTATTGTGGTGAGACAGTAGCTACTCGCACCAATGAGACCAAGTAGTGTCTGTTCCCAGTATTCAATGAGACTCAGTCTTCGACACATAGGTATAGCTCCTGCCTCGAGGATGGCCACTAGGCATATCCAAAGGCACTATCTAGTCTCTAAACCCCTACATACTGTATACTCAACAAGCCCTGTTTAGATTAGTGTCCAGAGGAGGTAAAATGTTTACAGCTCTGTTGGATGAAGACTTTGAAGATGAAGATTATTTTATAAGTAGCTGCTGGCATTGTGATACTGATCCCCCAGATACTGAAGATTCAAACCAGTAGCCATTGTTCCTTCTTAGTGTGACACTGAACCCCCAGATTCAGATATTTAATGCAGCAGACACCTTTCTTCTGTGTCACACTACACTCTTCAATCTGAATAGTCACTTTTTCCTTGGGTCAGATTGGACTTCCAGATATTATATAAACCACAGTGACCTCACCTAAACTCAGTATCATACCAGACTGTGGAAATAACCTGACATTCCATACACTGACTTCTTAGGGCCAAAGGCCAAATGATGTTGCCTTTTGGAGTCTAGACAGTCGATGATTATCTGCGCTAAAGCTCAACTCCATGCAAAAAAATAATGATCTTTATTTTACTTCCCAGGACACAGGGTATCCTACTATATATTAGCAAAGAAAATTCTACTGCGCTGCTGCGAGTGTTGGAATGTAACCAATAGAACTGTGAACTGAAGCCGCTGTATCTAAAGGTAACAGGCCGCTAGTGAATATGTAAAAAAGGTGATAAGCGCTAAAGTATATGTGAAAAGTGTACAAAAATATATACGTGCAATATAAATCAAATCAAAATCAAACAAAATCACACAAAGTGCTGAGCTGGTGGGTGGTGAAACAAACTAGCACAATAAATGTTAGTAGCTACACCCTATAAACTGGGTGAGCAATGTGTAACAAAAATAAAGTCTATGGTGAAGAGACACGATGGGTTAAGGTTGACTGGTGGGTCTTCTGTGAGGGGTGAGCTCATCCAGAAAACGATCTCATATTGCCCTTACCTTAGGGTGATGGTAACAGTGCAGTCGGTAGGCAATGGTTGTTCCTTCTCTTGTATTCTCTATGGGGTTTCCTGACGCTGTATATAGAGTGATCGTCCGTGGTATAGGTCCAGGATCTAGCAGCTCATGATGCCAAGTTAGAGCGTGGGATAAAGAATACCAAAAATAGTGAAGCCCGTTTAACAAGAGGGGGGTTTAATAAAAAATAAGCCTCTTACATGAAGGTTGTAAAAACACGCCAAACAAACAACTAAATACAGAGCACGGCAAATACAAACGCCGTCTTGCGTCTGTTAGCCTCCGGTTGGCTGTGAGTGTCACGTGGTCGCACTTCCTACGTCGTTACGTCACGATCCCTGAAGAAGTCACAAGACCGTACGTAACGACGTAGGAAGTGCCCACTCACTTGTTTTGCCGTGCTCTGTATTTGCCGTGCTCTGTAGTTGTTTGTTTGGCGTGTTTTTACGTAAGTTTTTACAACCTTCATGCTTATTTTTTATTAAACCCCCCTCTTGTTAAACGGGCTTCACTATTTTTGGTATTCTTTATCCCACGCTCTAACTTGGCATCATGAGCTGCTAGATCCTGGACCTATACCACGGACGATCACTCTATATACAGCGTCAGGAAACCCCATAGAGAATACAAGAGAAGGAACAACCATTGCCTACCGACTGCACTGTTACCATCACCCTAAGGTAAGGGCAATATGAGATCGTTTTCTGGATGAGCTCACCCCTCACAGAAGACCCACCAGTCAACCTTAACCCATCGTGTCTCTTCACCATAGACTTTATTTTTGTTACACATTGCTCACCCAGTTTATAGGGTGTAGCTACTAACATTTATTGTGCTAGTTTGTTTCACCACCCACCAGCTCAGCACTTTGTGTGATTTTGTTTGATTTTGATTTGATTTATATTGCACGTATATATTTTTGTACACTTTTCACATATACTTTAGCGCTTATCACCTTTTCTACTATATATTAGGCCATGGTTATGGTGCTGCCTTTTGGCGATTGGCACTGGCAAAAAAAAAGAAAGGAAAACTCCTTGTAGGCATAACACCTCCCATGTAAGCAAGGCTTTAATCTTTTTGCTAGTGTCTTAGGTGGTGGTCATGCCTGTGCACAAAAATAGCAAGCTTTCCTACAGTTCCATCTGAGATTAAGACATTGGTTTTATCCAGATCCACTGCAGACAGCTTTTCTCCCGGACCCCACACTGCACACTTGGGGATGGCCTGTAATTTTGCCAGCCAACAGTGGGCCTTTGTGGCACAGGATCCTGTGCAATGATGTAGTGCTTCCCAGGGCAGTTATTCCCAGATGGTAAGTTGCATACCTTAAGACCCTTGTGGCAAAGCCCAACATGATGGGTAAAGTTTGGACCTCACAGGAGCTCCTGCAGCTGGACTGATGAGTGCAATGGGATTTTCTCTGCTGGTAACCCCCCTATTGTTCTGGTAACCCCCTCAGGGTGGAAAAAGGGAACAATGTCTGTATCATATTTTATTGGCGTCCCTCCTGGACTGCCCCAAAGTGGGGGGGGGGGGGCTTAGGGGCTGTCCAGGAGGCTCAGCACTAAAAGAGTTTCTCCTTCCCCTGCATGTCAACTCGGACCACGTGCATGTCTGCAGTGCAGCCTGTGTCATAACACTAATGCTTCTTGAGTCCTGTTCTCTAAAGGTTACATGTTTTGGATTGTGGCGTCCATCGAAACATTCTTAATCCTTCCCTCTCCATCCTCACTTTAAGGATGTTTTGTAGAAGGTGGGCTCACTCTGGCAAGGTGTTCATTCCGCCAAAAAGTTCCCTTAGCAATACCCCATGAAAAATAAATTCACTAAGAGTATATCTTCAGTGGAATATGCATTTTTTTTTAAATCTCAATAAGACTTTCATGTAAAAAAAAGGGGGGATGAATCTGCGCTACGGACAATCTAAATTGGTGATACGTGAACAATTAAAATTGGGGTATATATAGCAAAAATAGTAGTGGTAATAATAGTAGATATTATAGTGGCAGCCCCTGCATAAAAAACTCCACCGGGGTGGAGAAAGGTATTGAGTGTAGATAGCAGGTGATGGCGCCTACTTAAAAGTGTGTAAAGGTGTTTGAATTATATGCCAAGAGTGTTGCCAAAATTAAAATAAAATTTGTAACATTGTATAGTATAGTGTATTGTATAGTGCTGGTCCTTGAAAATAAATACTGTTAAATACAGTGTTAGTGATACATAAATATAGCAAAACAATGTGTATCCAAAACCTAAAATAAGAATAAGAGATATAATCCAAGAAAAGTCCAATATCCAATCTTGCTTCATGCAGAGATATTAGATTAAAACCATATTCAATCTTGTTTTATGCAAAATAAAGTGCTAGGTGCTTCATGCAGGTACAACCGCCAGTGGATCACTCAGTGCTCTCCCCCAATGGTCCCGCACTCACCGGATCCAATCACCCCTACAGGGGTAACAGGCTCTCAAAATAAGTATCCACACTGCTATGTCTGTCACAAATTTTCATATGGAATCTTTCCAACCGCTTAAAGAGGAGACAAATTAAAGCGCCCAATAGCGTGATACCGTTTCACAGAAATATACTTTATTCTCACAAAAATGGGTACTCACATTTAGCATATAGTATAAAAGCCTTAAAAACGAGTGCTGTAGCTCAGAGGAACGATCGCTCTATCGGTTTCGTCAAGCTGACGTCATCTGGAGCGCGCCTCTGAGCCCTCAGCACTTCCTTATATATATTAGAATGGACGTTGCATCGAGAAAAAACGTCCTCCATGTTGGAGATTATTGCAGACTGAAGTCTAGACGCTAGAGGCTCTATGTTAGAGAATCTCTATTAGATAATCCTATTTTCCATAACGAGAAACCAGGAAGCTCGGGTATAATAGTAATCATCTGTCGTTTTTTATGTTACTTCGTCGGATTTTAAATGTTAAATTATATATATGTTTATGTATATATGTGTATACACTTTCTGTTTCTTTATGATTTTCTATATACAAATAGTTAACTCAATTGGAGGCCTAGCCATGCCTACAGATTGAACCCGATAGGGGTGGGCTGGTACAGGCTACCAAGTACTGTATTGTTATAAGAACAATCTTATGAACCAAGGTAACTCGTTCTGTTACTAAGGATTAATGTGACAATTTTAATCTGTACTATTAAGTAAATACTTTCAATAATCTATTGTTAAAAATAAAAAATAAAATAAATGTTAAATTATTTCAGACACAAGTTACCATACAACAATTTACATTCATAGTATCGGATCTGACACAGATTAATATGTATAGATCCAACATTATAAAAACAAGATAAAATACAATATAAAGAAGTTAAATGACTATATTGGGAGGTTGGTATATATGAGGAGAAGTGAATTAATCTTCAATTAAGATGGAGATTATAGATATATGTGTCGTTAAGATATATATCATAGAATTCTCATATTAATATAATAGTAATAATGGTGTAAGGACAATAAAAAATGGTGTAAGGACAATAAAAACATATCAATATATAGAAGGAGAATTGGTAAAATATGGATATATGATGTTAAAATATGTATATAAAAATATATAATTTTTTTTTATATAATTTAAAAATTAGTTAAAAAACTATTTAAGTCTACATCAATATTCATACCGGCTGGTTGGAGGGTATCTAACGTATAGATCCACCGGGTTTCGTTTTGGGATACTTTTATGGTTTTATTCTCCCCCCTCCAATGTTCCTTTCATGTGTCCAGTGGATGAGGTCCCAGTATTCAGGGAGATACCAAATGAGAAGAAATCTAGAAGATTTCCCTATGTGGTCTTAACTTCCCCGTGGACACCTTGAAGGACTTTATTCACCAACTTTTCTGATTTGGTGTTTTGTGTACACATGCACAGGATTTTTTGGCTAAAGTATTGGTTACGCTGCAGGGAACATGTGGAACATTTATCCTTTTAAGGGGAACATTTGTTTGGTTCTGTTTTGATGATTATGTCTAGAAAGACACAGTGGGTAAAAGTACTCAAAAGAAGGCAAAGCCTGTGGTTCAGAAACCTGTTTCTCTATCCTCTTCCAAGAAGCATTTCTTTCACCAGTCTCAAGTCTTCGGCTCCAAGCCCCAGACCCAATTCTGCAGGAAGCCATGGACTTTAAAGGCCTCCAAAACGGCAAACAAGTAAATTTCCCAATGAAGGGTATATCCCTACTCACCCAGTTGGGGGGACGTTTGGTGTGTGTGTGTGTGTGGGGGGGGGGGGGGGGGGGGTAATAGACGAATGGGCCAACATAGTGGCTTGGGGGTAACAAGCTGGAATTTTAGATTTTTTTCTTTGGGCTGCTTATGAGGAAGTGGCTCTCATGCTGTCTTGGGCAGAACTTCATGTGCCCGCACTGTCCACATTCCAGTCGAGGAAAATTAGCAGGTAGCTGTTCACAGCAGTTAACAACTATCTCCAGGGGAGTGGGCTCATCATCCAAAAGTGTTTTAAGAACTTTGCCTGTGGGGGACCCTACATGGGGATCTTATGGCATCCAGATTCAACCCGAAACTGATCAGGTACATCTTATGTTCATTTATGCCTTCCCGCTGTTACAGCTTTTTCCTTTTCAGGATTTGAGTTGAAGGGATTTCAGTGATCCCGACTGCCCTGGCCTGGTCCAAGAGAATATGGTACTTTGACATTGTGAACACGTCATCGAACGACCCTTTTGGATCAAACCAATTTCCCATTGCAAGGTCCTATCTTCCATCCTTCTTTACAATCGCTGGCTTTATTAGGAGTCTCTAATTTGGCCGTTAACACCCTGTCGAAGGCTAGGAGACTGCAAGGAATATTTACCACAGAACTTGGAAATCTAATTTTGCTTGGCATGAAACTAGGGGACTTCATCCTCTCAAGTTTGTCATGGATCACATCCTGGCTTTTCTCCAGTCTGGAGTTTATCAGGAATTGGCTATGAGTACAACTAAGGGTCATATTTTGGCCTTGACGGTCTTTTTTCAGAGACAGATTTCTTCACATTCCTGGGTGTGTGGCCCCAGTATATTATGTTGTTGTCCTTCTGACCTAAACCCCAGACATCAGGGGACAAGATTATTTATACCTTGGATGTGGTTCATGCTATCAGATGTTACCTAAAGTCAGCGATTGCTAAGGCACATGTACATGCCCGCCTGAAGTTTGCCAATAAACATCTGAATGATTCAGAGAAGGATTGGGAGAAAGTGTTGTGGTCATTATTCGACCTCGCTGTGTTTGGAGGAAGAAAAAAATGGAAACATTATGTTTTGGGACTGTTTCTCTGCTAAAGGTACAGGCCGACATTTAGAGGCCAATAGATGGGGCTATGTATTGTAGAATCTTGGATGAGAACCTTCTTCCCTCAGCCAGAACACTGAAGATGGATTGTGGATGGGTCTTCCAGCATGACAATGACCCAAAACATACTGCCAAGGCAACAAAGGAGTGGCTCAAGAAGAAGCACATTAAACGAGAAGTATCGTTTTTTTTCTATTCATACTTACCTTGGTGGATGCAGCTTCAGACTGATGCTGCATCTGTCCCCTGGCGTCTCTGCACTGAGAACCGAGTCACTGAACACCACCGATGGCACTGTCAGTCAGCATCGCTTCTGCTCTACTTCTCCGTGCTGATTGGCGGGAGCAGCCGTCTCAGGGGCTTGCTGAGACACTAAGATTTCCATCAATCAGGGCAGCTGGCAGATCCGGCCTTGGAAGTCGGGATGAAGAGCTTCCCCGACTGATGGCAGCAAAACTAATTGTACTCCTGTGACCCAGAGGCGAAGCCCAGCCTAAAAAGCTCAGGCTGGACTTCTTCTTTAACGTCATGGAGTGGCCTAGCCAGTCTTCAGAACTTATAGAAAATGTATGGAGGGAAACATCGAGTTGCCAAGCGACAGCCAATAAACCTTAAAGGGGTTGTAAAGGTTAGTTGGAGGAGGGATTGAATCCTCCTTACACAGCTCATTGCCTCTAACATACACTTCCTCTGCCTCTTCCTTAACTTGAACTTTAACAGCGGTTAAATCTGTATCCTGAATAATATAAAACAATAAAACATATCTTATTAAATATAAGACCACTAAATAGTATCTTGTTACATCCACTAAGTCTCTATCCAGACTACATTGCTTATGGATATGGTGACCTATATCAGACTATATTTTGATCTGCAGGAACCAGAAAAAATACATGTAGTTTTTTTTTTTAAACCTAGTAGCTTTATTACCAGTACATCAATGATTAGTTGCTACATGGCTGCCATTAGAAATCATGGGGCCCGTACAACCTACCCGACAGGCCCCACCCCGAATGACAACATTAAGACAGAGAAAGGAATTGAGGGCACAAATTTTTTCAATTTGTTTCTTTGTAACCTCAGTTGCACTAACGATGAATGACCAAGAGACAGCGGCTCCCATGCATTAACTGAAGCATTATAAACACAGTGCTCAGTTATAAATGGACACACGAGCGAATGGTACTGATCACTCACTGTGCCCAATTCAGAAATGGAACGGGACAGTAAATATTTCTACTGGCCCCTTTCCCCACTCTCGATCCGCCTGTGTGCCCACAGCAGCTGACAGGAGTCATTCAACCATTTGATGTCGATGGGGGATTCCCCCTGCTGTGCTATTGTGTTGTGACAGCAAGGAGCCTTTACCGTGGTTAGAATACAATGATCAGTGCCATCGGCTAAAGCTGCCGGTGTCCTGTTGATATGGGTCCCCCGTCAGATAATGCTCGGGCTGGACTGCGCAGGCGCAAAGGGAGCCATCGAAAATCTCAGAGAATAAACAGCTATTGTTCATCTGTACACGACGCCTGCGCAATCAACACGCCGCACGCTTGTGATGCTCGGGGCGGGTTATTCACTGAATACAAAAAGGGCGGATGCATACAGAAGAGGCCACTTGATGGGCAGTGCTTTTCTCAAAGGGACAAATGTATGGTTATTCACTAAACACAACAAGGGGAAGAGGCAACACGCCCCCTAAAGACGTGTCTTTTATTGAGAAAACCACCCCCAAAAAGCACTGCTCAATAATACTATTTCAGTGTGAAAAGCACTGCCCATCATGCGGCCTCTTCTGTATGCATCTGCCCCTTTTTGTATTCAATGAATAACCAGCCCCGAGCATCGGGAGCGTGTGGCGTGTTGATTGCGCAAAAGCCGTGTTCATCCTCTGAGATTTTCGGCAGCTCTGTTTGCGCAAGCGCTGCACCCGGGCATTATCTGACGGGGGATCCATCTCGTCAGAACACCAGCACTGATTGATTAGGAAAAATATGAAATGCTGGAAGATCGACTTCTGTAAAACCAGGGTGCCCAATACATGGTTCGAAATGTCAATGGCCGTATTAACACACAATGACTTAATGTCAAGAGGAGATCTGGAGTCTAATAGAGGCTGATGGCTCCTGACTCGCCCACTGGGCACATACTGTCTCCTCATTACTGTCTACTGACAGAGGAGGGGGGAGAAAAAGAGATTTTTGTAGTGACTGAACAAGGAGAATCTGGGGCTCTTCTCTGGATTGAGACTACATTCACACCCGAGGGACGCAACGCGTTTGGCACCAAAGTAGCTTATGAACCATTTTTGGCACCGAGGCAAGTGTGTTTTTTTTTTTGGGTGTCATTAAAAAATAAGAGATTGTTGTAGTGACTGAACAAGGAGAATCTGGGACTCTTCTCTGGATTTAGTGTTTATTCCTCACCTGTCCTGATCTCTGAAGGATCTTCCTCCTCTTTACAATCATCACCCCTCACACATGGCTCTTCTTCAACTTTAATGAGAATCAATCCCTCAACCCAGAAAAAAAAGGAATACATCAAAATATTTAAACAGGATTTGGTCTTCTTTTTTATTTTACTCCTAAAAACTCAAGCTTCTCCTACCTGATCCCCCTGAAGGATCTCCTGATGGTCCTGTGTGGAGTCCTGGGAATACAGAGGACGGGGACATCTCTCTGGGGGATTTCTCTTACTGGATCCATCTGTAGGAAACGCACACACTGACTGAATACATTGTTTCTATGTCTTTATATCAGAGGATGTTTATCTAGGGAGATCCTCAATACTCTTCTCTCCTTTACAAGAAATGAGTCTCCTATTACCCGGTGATGTGAGGGGCGGCTGGCGCGCCATTATGACATTCGACTTTGTTCTCTGAAAGAAGAAAAGTAGGAAGTCATCTCTGTTCATACTTGAGGCAACTGGAAAACAGTGGTGGCCGGTGGTAATTCGAATTTTTTTTAAAGGGAAGAGGGGGCAGCAAACAGTATGCCACTGACACCCCCCACCGGTTGGTCAGTAGCACTTACCCCATCCCTTCACCGGGGGCTTCCCCTGCTCAGTGGCGGTGGCCTCCCATTTCCCTCCTCTTTACGGGTCATCACGGCGGCGGCGGCTTCTGTTTCCCTCCTCCTCCTCGGCGGCCAATCTGGAGTCTTCTCTTTTTGGCCTATCGGAAAACGGGTCTCATTTGCTTCTAAATGGCCAGATTAAGGATCAGTGTTTCATTCACTGTTGTAACACCTGGGTGGGCTCATGGCGCAATGCTCTGCGCCACGAGCCCACCCTATTTTGAAACCTAATAAAGCCTATGGATCTAATCAGGTGCTTAAAATGGCTCTTATCAGGTGCTTAAAAAAAAAAGAACCTATGGCTCTAATCAGGTGCTTAACAAAAACACCCCCGCCGATGTAATTCAGGCGCCCTGCGTCCTGAAAGGGGCCGGATGCAGGGGGATTGCCGCGGTGGCTGTGGATAGATTCATGCAGTGCATGAATCTATCTATTATACATATAGGGGTGGCATGGATAGAGGGGGAAGCACCCCTAATGGATGGGCCGCCACTGCTGGAAAATGTGTTTCTGCACAGGGAATAAAGTGTGCATTGTGTACCTGATAGTGACACAAGCAACTGTTCTATATAGTAATAACAGTGAAAAGTGAAACTTCGTCGTGACAGTTAGCAATACCATGACCGGAATAAACCTCTAAGGCCGTTAGTTGCACAGATTATAGGACGTAACGTAAGGGCAGTGATAATTCCGAGTGCAGATTCTACGTTATTACAATTATGACCGCCACGTGGTCCCGTACATATGACTATTGGTCAGTGTGCGCTCCTAATAACCTCCTCCGCTTGCCTGAGGGCTGTAGCAAGAACAAGCACTTAGCAAAGCATGCAATATGCTGCACGTAGGGTGACCACGTGTCCCGGATTGCCCGGGACAGTCCCGCATTTTGCAAGTCTATCCCGGACACTTCATTCCAGGACAATACAGTGTCCCTGAATGAAACTGACACAGCCACCCCCCCCTCCCAGGGGCAAATCTCATGGCCACAAAAAAGGTGGCCACATCACCGCTTCACTCACTAACAGTACTTGTTCTGGCCAGGAATGCCTGGAGGAGCACAATCCCCACCCCCTGCTTGTGATTGGAGAAATCATAAATCCCGCCTCTTGTGTCCAATCACTGTGCTGTGATTAGTTACAGCACAAGGTGATTTTTCAGAAGGGAGGGTGACCCTGAATGGTAGTTTGGAAATGTGGTCACCCTAGCTGCATGTTACGTTCAATTAAATGCAGGCTATGCTCATTTGAGTCTTGTGGGTGCAAGAATAATAAAACATGAAGGTGCAATTAAAATCAGTTCCCTGAACAGCACTGTTGTACCCATTCTAACATAAAGGACCCCTGTTATGTTTCATAATAAAAATACATTATTACCTTTTCTTGGGCACACACTATCCAGCCTTACACCCCTCCAGGAGGAATTCAGCACTGCCAGAGCTCCTTCTTCATCTCAACCGTGGGCTACAACAAAATGGCTGCTTTGTTCACTGTCATGTTTCTCTACAAAATATTCTAACATTACCTGCTTATTATTAGCTATGAATAACTAGAAGTAAAATTCACACCTTACTGGTCAGTTTTTTTTTTTTAATTTACAAGTTTCGGGCTACAAGAAAATGTTCTCAGCGCGCCAATATAGATTCAATGACTGTGGGCTATGACAAAATGTCCGCCAGTCTCCTCCCCAGGGACGCGTTCTGGAAGGTTTCGCCCTCTAGCGTTTAATAGTATGTGGGCGGGGCTTGGGGGAAGATCAGTTGTTTGAGCGGCTTGCCTCCTTCTGGTTGCAGTGACGCGCCCCGAGCGAACGCGCCTTCCACCGCTGCTCGGTTGCTATGGTGATATGCACACGCGCATCGCACAGCTGTCTGGCTGCCATGGAGAGGCGCAGGCGCAGAGTGAATGCAGTTTTATGGGGCTGGAGGGGAGCAAGGCGGCCATATTTTTGCAGTCCAAATATGGACCACTGTTTTTAGAGAATTTGCTGTGCTTTCCAGCAGCAGCTGGTGGTATGAGGATGGAGAGAGTGCGTCCAGTGAGGAGGAGGTAATAATATCTTATTTTTATGAGAGAAGGGGGTTCCTCCAAGCACTGTATGGGGGAGGGGGAGGTGTCATGTCACCTGAGTAAAGGACCATTTACCTGCATTACTTTAGATAGGTGTACAATGGTGTTCTCACACGTCACATACCGAACATACGCCTTGCACCTTTCTTTTTTTTATTTTTTATTGCTGAACATGTCTTCAGAAGCAAATGGTGAGAATTATGGATAAGTTTGGCCGGCACTGGTTCTTTTTAAGCGGTTGAGGTCAACTTTATCACACATTCTGTATAATGTAGTTTAGGATGAAAGAGGTTTGACACTTTTTGGCTCTGACCTCTGATTGGTGGGATCTTCATGCTTAGAACACCATTGAATCATCAATGACTGTCGAGCATCTCCAGGGCTACCCATTGATTGCAGAGTCGGCGCACTGTCGGATCTCGGAGAAACGTTGCCTTTCATCTGGTTGTAGATTTTCTCTTGGGGAAACCCAAAGCCAGCAATCTTTATCAGGGTTTCTGGGGGTTAGGAAGAGAAAACAGCCAATTTGCTGCTTCCTCTAGAACCCTGACGTAGTATTTGGCTCCAGAAGAGGCACGGTTTTGGAGGGGCAGAGGTATTTATTTCCAGAAGGAGGGACAACTGTAAAGGGAGGAAAGAAGAATTCAGGTTCAGAAGAAGGACAGTTTTGGATAGGCTGGCAGAGGTATTTAGGTCCAGAAGAGGGGTATCTGTGGAGGTACACAGGGATTTGGGTTCCAAAGAAGGACAGTTATGGAAAGAAAGAGGTATTCATTTTCAGAAGTGGGACAACTGTGAAGGGATGGAGGGACTTGAGTCCAGAAGAGAGACAACTGTGGAGGGAAAAGGACTGGAGAGATTCAGGATCAGAGGAAGTGCAGTTGTGGAGGGATGGAGGGATGCGTGTTGAGAAGAGGGACAGTTGTGGAGAAAAGGAACAGAGGTATTCAAGTAAAGAAGTGGGACAACTGTGGAGAGATGGAGGGACTTGGGTCCAGAAGAGAGACAACTGTGGAAGGGAAAAGGGCGGGAAATATTCAGGTCCAGAAGAAGGGCAGTTGTGGAGGGGTGGTGGGATGCGTGTTGAGAAGAGGGACAGTTGTGGAGAAAAGGAACAGAGGTATTCAAGTAAAGAAGTGGGACAACTATGGAGGGATGGAGGGACTTGGGTCCAGAAGAGAGACAACTGTGGAGGGAAAAGGACGGGAGAGTTTCAGGCCCAGAGGAAGGGCAGTTGTGGAGGGGTGGAGGGATGTGGGTTGGAGGGACTTAGATCCGGAAGAGAGACAAATGTGGAGGAAAGAGGGATAGAGAATTTAAGTCCAGAAGAGGGACAGGAATGGAGAAAAGGGACATAGGCATTCAGGTCTAGAGGTATTCAAGTAAAGAAGTGGGACAACTGTGGAGGGATGGAGGGACTTGGGTCCAGAAGAGAGACAACTGTGGAGGGAAAAGGACGGGAGAGTTTCAGGTCCAGAGGAAGGGCAGTTGTGGAGGGATGGAGGGACTTAGATCCGGAAGAGAGACAAATGTGGAGGAAAGAGGGATAGAGAATTTAAGTCCAGAAGAGGGACAGGAATGGAGAGGGACAGAGGGATTTAGGTTCAGAAAACAGAAATTTGGTCCAGAAGAGGGACAGTTGTAGAGGAAAGAGGATGGAAGAGTTTGGGTCCAGCAGATAGACAGTTGTGGAGGAAAAAGTGATGCTTGGAACACCAACACCTTCAAGTCTACCAATGATTGCAGAGCTGGCGCACTGTTGGACCTCAGCGACCCGTTTTTTGCTTTTCATTTGGTTGTAGAATGGTTGGGGAAGCCCGAAGCCACCAATCTTCAGCAGTTTTCTGGGGGTTAGGAAAACGAAAAAGTAAATTGGCTGTGTCCTCTAGGACCCCAATGTATGAATCAATCAGAACTCAATGAGGAGGGAAGGGCTTCCAGAAGTGACAGTCCTGAAAAACTGAGGGATTTGAGTCCAGAAGAGGGCAGATATGGAAGAAAAGAGCAAAGAGGGACAGTTTGAAAGAAGAAGGAAATAGAGATAATTTGGTCCAGAAGAGGGACAGTTTTGGAGGAACAGAGGTATTCATTTTCAGAAGAGGGACAACTGTGGAGAACTGGAGGGAGGAAAGAAAGAGAGAAGGTTTCAGGTCCAGAAAATGGGCAGTTGGGGAGAAGAGGAACAGAGGTATTAAAGTCCAGAAGAGAGGCATCTATGAAGGGAAGGAAGAGTTTGGGTTTAGAAGAGGGACAGTTGTGGAGGAAAAAGGGATGCTTGGAACACCAGCTAATCATCTGTGTCTGCTAAGCACCCACAAGCTACCATTGGTTGCAGTGCTGGAGAACTGTCTAACCTTGGCGACCCATTGATTTTCATTTGGTTGTAGAATGTCTCTTGGGGACGCCCAACGCCACCAATCTTCGGCAGTTTTCTAGGGGTTAGGAAAAGAAACAGTCAATTGACTGCTTCGTCTAGGACCCCAATGTATGAAACAATCAGAACTCAACGAGAAGGGAAGGTGGATAGAGGACTTCCAGAAGTGACAGTCCTGAAAGACAGAGGGATGGAGGAATTTGAGTGAATAAGAGGGGCAGGTATGGAAGAAAAGAGCAAAGAGAGACAGTTTTAAAGAAAAAAGAAAATTGAGTACTGTCCGTGATACTTTTTTTATTTGCACTAACATACAGTTTTTCAGGACAAGCTTTCGGGGTGTTACCCCTTCTTCAAGGTCCAAGCAGTACTGACTTGAAGAAGGGGTAACACCCTGAAATCTTGTCCTGAAAAATTGTATGTTAGTGCAAATAAAAAAAGTATCACGGACAGTACTCAATTTTCTCTATTACAATTGCACTAATACGGCTACAATCACGTCAAAGAAAAAATAAATAGAGATAATTGGGTCCAGAAGAGGGACAGGTTGGGGAGAAGAGGGACAGGTATTTAGGTCCAGAAGAGAGGCATCTGTGAAGGGAAGGAGGAATTTTGGTTCAGAAAAGGGACAGGTGGGGAGGAAAATGGGATGCTTGGAACACCAAACAATCACCTGTGTCTGCCGAGCAACTCCAAGCTAGAAAACTGCTGGACCTTAGCGACCCGTTGCTTTTCATTTAGTTATAGAACTTCTCTTGTGAAAGCCCAAAGCCACCAATGTCTGTCAGGTTTCTGGGGGTTCAAAAAGAAGGATGGAAGGATTCAGGTCCAAAAGAGGGACAATTGTGGAGGAAAGAGGGATGGAGGGGTTCAGATCCATAGGAGAGGCATCTGAGGACGGATGGAGGATTCAGGTCCAGAGAAGGGACAGTTGTGGAGGAAAGAGGAATGGAGGAGTTTGGAGTCCAGAGGAAGGCCCCATACACACGGGATGCTTAGCCATCTCTGCTAGAAGCATTTCCTCCTGACAGCAGTATATAGCAGAAAAAGTGCCTGATGTGTGTATGAGCATCGAGTTGTAAAGAAAAAAAAAATTGGCCTAAAATTAAAGTCTGCAAGGTAGACAGACAGAATAGTGTAATGATTCTGTTAACAAACAAGTAAATACCTATTAAATTCCTTCATCTATATCACCTCTGGTTTTCTAGTTTCTGTTCTCTCATTCACTTCCTGGTTTGCGGGGCTCGTTCATGTAAGAACTACATTTCCCAGTATGAATTGTGGCACGCCCAGTAATTCACACCTCCTTGAAGTCTCTAACACCTAAAGAGCGTCCTGTCACACAGATGTAGTTCCCAGGAGGGGGCGAGCACGTTACTGACCACCGCAGTAAAGTCTCCCTTCACGGTGGTGAGTAACAATCAGACAAGCAGGAAGTGAACAGAACAGAGAAGAAATAGAGCAACTTCTGAGCAAAAACAAGTAATGAGGAAGTGAAAAGAGGAATGTCTGCAGGTAAAGGATGCTTATTATGAAAACATTTTTTTTCCTTTACAACCCCTTTAAGTTATTCTTGCCATTGAAATTAATGAATGCTCGAGCGCTAAATGTGCCTAGTGTTAACGTACATTAAGACACTCCGCTAACAGCAACGTTAAGTGTTCTTGAGGCCCAATTATACACATGCCTATCTTTCAGACATGCTAAGAAGAACTGGTATACTTTTAAAGGACACAAAGATGTGTGAAAGGACATCCTGATGGAGACCCGGCCGCCCCTCACATCACAGGGTAAGAGGAGACTTTCATTTCTGGTAAAGAAGAGAAGAGTATTGAGGATCGACCTAGATACACACATCCTCTGATATAAAGACATAGGGCCAGATTCAGGTAGATGGGAGCATCTTTGCTCCAGAGTAACGCTTCTCATTTACGTTACTCTGCCGAAATTTTAGCAGCAAGTGTTGTCATTTACGAAGCACTTGCTCCTAAAGTTGCGGCAGCGTATCGCAAATGAGCCGGCGGAATTCAAATTGGGCGGGTACGGGGCGTGTAGTATTTAAACTAAGCGCGATCCCGCGGCGAACGTACTGCGTATGCGTCGAGTGTCAAAGCATCCCCATGCGCATGCTCCAAATTCTGTGAATGAACGTCAATGACGTCACATTCCCATTCATGAACTTTTTATGCAAACAACGCTTTTTTTTTTTTTCCGACGCGATGACGACGCCTATACCTAACATAGGATACTCCACTAGGGGGCTGCTTTATCTATACGCCACGTATCGCTTCCGGAAACGTCGTACCGTCATTGCGTCGCGCCGGAATTCGCTCGTGAATTGCCGATTTCCGCTCATTAACATATTTTTTGAGCGGAAATCGGCGGGAACGCCCCCGGCGCCATTTTTAAGTTGAAGTAACGATGCGATGGCGAAACTCAGTTACGCTGCTCGCATCGGAACTTCAACCCGGCGTTTCTTGTTTTCTGGTTATAGAAAACAGAAACGCCGGCTTAAAGTGACAGTTAGGCTGGCGGATCACTGGATCCGCCAGCCTAACTCTTCATGAATCTGGCCCATAGGGCCAGATTCAGGTAGAGTTAGGCTGGAGTATCCATTGGTCCGCCAGCCTAACTGTCACTTTAAGCCGACGTTTTTGTTTTCTGTAACCAGAAAACAAGAAACGCCGGGTTGGAGTTCCGATGCGATCGGCGCAATTGAATTTCGCCATCGCATCGTTACTTCAACTTAAAAATGGCGCCGGGGGCGTTCCCGCTGATTAACGCTGAAAAAATATGTTAATCAGCGGGAGTCGGAAATTCACGATCTTTTTCGGGCGCGACGCAGTGACTTTACGACGTTTCCGGAAGCGATACGCGACGTAAAGATAAAGCAGCCCCCTAGTGGAGTACAGGCGTCGTCATCGCGTCGGAAAAAAAAAAATCGCGTCGTTTGCGTAAAACTTTCATGAATGGGGATGTGACGTCATTGACGTTCACTGACAGAATTTGGAGCATGCGCACTGGGATGCATTGACACTCGACGCATGCGCAGTACGTTCGCCGCGGGATCGCGCTTAGTTTGAATAATACACGCCCCGTACCCGCCCAATTTGAATTCCGCCGGCTCATTTGCGATGCGCTGCCGCAATATTTAGGAGCAAGTGCTTCGTGAATGACAGCACTTGCTCCTAAAATTTAGGCAGAGTAACGTAAATGAGAAGCGTTACTCCAGAGCAAAGATGCTCCCATCTACCTGAATCTGGCCCATAGAAACAAACAGTAAAGCTGTTACTCCACTTATCTGGTGTTAATTGCTCTTGGTAATGTTTTGTGCCTATTTCATAAAGCATTTGAACCACCTTTGGTACTGACAGCGACTCGTGCACCAAATTCCGTTAGTTCTAATAAGTGTGCCAAATTCAAAATAAAATACTGACAGTTCATATCCTAAGAAAGTGAAGCTAATTAAAGAGGTTGTAAGTAGGGTTGCACCGATACCACTTTTTAAAGAGTACAAGTACCGATACTTTTTTTAAGTCCTCGTCGATACCGATACTTTTTTAATGTCATGCGACAGTGGCACTAATATGCAGCAATGATGACGCGTGGACTTTTCATTATTTACAATTCTTTTCTTTTAGCCCTGTTGTGGGTTGGTTTGGTGAGATATCAGGGGTCTTAACAGACCCCTGACATCTCCCTTTGAGACAGGGAAAGGGACTGAGATTCCCCAGTCCCTTTCTCTGCAGCCTCAGCTGCACTGAAGATGAATGGACAGGAGACAGAGGCTCCTGTCCATTCATAAACTGAAGCATCGTAAACACCGTTTACAATGTTTAGTGACAGTTATGAATGAACAGTAATCACTGTATTGGGAAAAAGAAGGCGCGATAAATGACATATTTTCCGACTCCTTCCTCCGCTCTCCATCCTGACAGATCGAGGACAGAGGGGGCAGAGGAGCACGGAGGGGTACCGAGGAGCATGGAGGGGGACCAGAGCATGGACTGGACCACAGAGGGAGACTGTAGCATGGAGGGAGACCATAGCACAGAGGGAGACCATAGCACAGAGGGAGACTGTAGCACAGAGGGAGACCGTAGCACAGAGGGAGACCGTAGCACAGAGGGAGACTGTAGCACAGAGGGAGTCTGGAGAACAGAGGGAGTCCGGAGAACAGAGGGAGTCCGGAGAACAGAGGGAGACCGGAGCACAGAGGGAGACCGGAGCACAGAGGGAGACCGGAGCACAGAGGGAGACCGGAGCACAGAGGGAGACCGGAGCACAGAGGGAGACCATAGCACAGAGGGAGACCGGAGCATAGAGGGAGACCGGAGCACAGAGGGAGACGGGCGCATGGAGGAGGACTGAGGAGCATTGAGGGGTACCGAGGAGCATGGAGGGGGACCGGAGCATGGAGAGGGATCGGAGCATGGAGGGGACACTTGAGAATATGGGGGACAGTTTAGGATGATCGGTGCAACACTGGGGGGTTACAATCACAGATCTCCCTGTATAGATTTCAATAAAGTTGCTGAAAGCCACCGGGGGGAGGAGGAGAAGTGGCTGTCAGATGCTTTATTGAAATCTATACCGGGAGATCGGTGAGTGTAACCCCCCCTAGTACCGCACCAATCCCCCCTGACTGTCCAGGTATGGGATTAGGCATTGGAGCATTTGCCCGAGTACTAGTACAAATGTGCGCCCTCCCAGAATTATCAGACTACGATGTAGCCGTCATCTGTAGCCGTAATTTGGCTATGGCCCGGTCGGTAAGTGGTTAAAGCATGTTAAACAGTAAACAGCATAGTGCTTGTGCAGTGTCATTTCTCCCTTTCTATGCTGCAAAGAACCTGGTTAGTCCGGCCTGTTCTTGTGTCCCCTGTGTGTACTGACCATGGTAATCATGGATGCTGATCCATGATACCGTATTCAGTTTATGTGCCTCTGTCACCCCGCTGTGTTCAGAGTCTCTCCCTCTCCTTGTCTGTCATTTCCTAGTGTATAAGCCGATCTCCAAAACCGCCCTTCCCTTCCCCTCCTGCAGCTAACCCGTGTGGCAGTAAAGTCAGTGATCACAATTACTGCCAGCCCCTCTGTTATAAGGAGATATACTACACAGTCCAGCTGACGTCAGAGGAAAATCTCAGCCCCCCCCCACTGTAGTGCTTAGATCGGGTAAGGAGAGCAGTGGGCGGTCACATGACTGCACATCAGCGATGTTAAAAAGGTATTTAGCTGCAAAATTAAACAAAAACACAAACACTGTGTAGTAGAAAAAATGTAGCTCATGTGCAGTGGCATGTAGTTGCCATCATCAGTGGCATGTAGTTGCCATAAATACTGCACGCCTACTGCTCGCTGATCCCGGGCATGCGTCGACAGACAGTATTGTTGGAAAAGTTTTTATTAATATTTGTGATACTGTTTCTTTTGATACTTATATGTTATAATAAATGTATATATTTTTATGACCTAGTTGTCCCATATATTTTGTTGCCTTAAAAATCCCGCCTTATGGAGGTTTTTTCATGTTTCAACACTGTGTAGTATATTTCATTATAACAGAGGGGCTGGCAGTAATTGTGATCAATGACTTTACAACTAGTTTAAGAACAACTCACTTTTGCCATACAGAGAGAAATTGGTGCGGATAGATTTTGCAAAGGTGTCTCGCGTGAATTCTAAAATGGCGCAGAAAATTCAATTACAAAATCTAGTATGTGTGTTTATCTGTCCTACAGATATATCCAGTAATAGAAATCCCCCAGAGAGATGTCCCCGTCTTCTGTATTCTTGGGACTCCACACAGGAACATCAGGAGATCCCTCAGGAGGATCAGGTAGATGGAACAATGGACATTATTAAATACTAATATAACTCTACAGTGCATGCTTTATATGGCAGCTTAAGGAGTATATTAAATAAAGAATTAAATTAATATACATACACTATATTGTCAAAAGTATTGAGACGCCTGTATTTACACAGAGTGTTGGGTATAGCTTTGATTACCCAGACTTTCAGATCCTGAGAGGAATGTTCATAATGAATATGAATCAATGTCTTGGTATGCTGATACCTTAATAGTTCCCATCACTGGAACTAAGAGGCCAAGACCAACCACTGAAAAATAACCCCACACCATAATCCCCCCTCCACCAAATGATTTGGACCAGTGCACAAAGCAAGGTCCATAAAGACATGGATGAGCGAGTTTGGGGTGGAGGAACTTGACTGGCCTGCAGAGTCCTAACCTCAACCAGATAAAACACCTTTTGGATGAATTAGAGAGGAGACTACGAGCCAGGCCTTCTCTCCAACATCTGTGCCTGACCTCACAAATGCTCTTCTGGAAGAATGGTCAAACATTCCCATAGACACTCCTAAACCTTGTGGACGGCCTTCCCAGAAGAGTTGAAGATTTTATAGCTGCAAAGGGTGGGCCAACTCAATATTGAACCCTACGGACTAAGACTGGGATGCCATTAAAGTTCATGTACGTGTAAAAGCAGATATCCCAATACTTTTAAAAATATAGTGTATTTTACATTTAACTTAGTATTGGTATTTCAATACTTTGACAATATAGTTTATTTTACATTTAACTTAGTATTGGTATTTCCTTTGTTATTCAGAGTACAGATATTGTTACCATTAAAGTGGAAGTAAAAGAGGAAGCAGAGGATATCGATGAGAGGCATGATGAGTCGTGTAAAGAGGATGAAATCCCTCCAGAGATCAGCACAGGTGAGGAATAAACATAAATCCAGAGATTCTCTGTTCAGTCACAACCACAATGTCCTCTTCTCCCCCCTCCTCTGTCAGTAGACAGTAATGGGGAGACAGTATGTGCCCAGTGGGGGGGTCAGGAGCCATCAGCCTCTATTAGACTCTGGCTCTCCTCCTCACATCATGTCATTGTGTGTTACCAGCCAAGAGACGTGACCAGTCTCCCCCCCCCCCCCCACACACACTCTCTGGGGTCTCTCATACATCTCACTACAGGGGGCTTCACTCTCATCCTTATTTTTCACAGACGCCAGAGAGACTCAGACTGAGGTCAAAGATGAGGCAGTGGAAATAAGATGTGTGAAGATTAAAGAAGAGGACATTCCATTGGAGATCAGTACAGGTGAGGACTAAACGCTATGCACAAAAAAGTGTCACTGCAACAATCTTGGTCACCTGGGGGGCCTAGGTGTCCATTTACAGAAGGCTTTGTATGTTGTAAGGTGACGTAAGTTCACGGATAGGCTGTAAATATAATTGACAGATACAATTTTTTAATAAAGTTTTGATGACCAAAAAAAATAATAAAATTAACCAACCTTATTCCCTCTAGATGGACGATACCGAAAATATGACTCAGAGGAGAGTTCCGCCTCCTCCCTAGATAGTGAAGTTGAAGATTATGACGTCACAGCCACTTCTCCCTCAGACAACCCCATTTCCTCAAACCCCCTCAGTAGAATTTCTTCTAATCAACTAAATCCTATCACCCACCACATACCTCAAAAAGAGGCTGAAGTTTTTCCATGCTCTGAATGTGGGAAACATTTTAAAAATAGGGGCAAACTCATTGTACACCAAAGGTCCCACACCGGTGTAAAGCCCTATTCGTGTCCTGAATGCAGAAAATCCTTCACAGAAAAAAGAAACCTTGTAGTCCATCAAGGGACCCACACGGGCGTGAAGCCGTATTCGTGCCCTGAGTGCGGAAAATGTTTTTCAGAGAAACGCCCCCTTATTCGACACCAAAAATGTCACACACAAGAGAAATCCTTCTCCTGCTCGGAATGTGGAAAGAGTTTTGCGGTGAAATCATGTCTGGTGAAACACCAGAGGACCCACACGGGCGAGAAGCCCTTTTCCTGTTCCGAGTGTGGGAAATGCTTCGTTCAGCAACACCAGGTCATCAGACATGAAAGAAGCCACAGAGGGGAGAAGCCACACACCTGCCCCGAATGTGGGAAATGTTTTACTGAAAAATCCTCTCTAGTTGCACATCAGATGCTCCATACGGGCCAAAAACCCTTTTCATGTACCGAGTGTGGGAAATGTTTCGCTCTGAAAGCAGACCTTAACAAACATGTTAGGACTCATACAGGACTGATGCCACACTCGTGTCCTCACTGCGGCAAAGGTTTTCCCGATAAAGCTAATCTGGACCGACATGAAAGAATACACACAGGCCAGAAGCCTTACCCGTGTTCAGTATGCGGAAGATGCTTTGCCCAAAAAGCCGACGTTAGTAAGCATGAGAGAACCCACATACATGAAAAGCCATATTCATGTTCTCGGTGTGGGAAGAGTTTTCCAGATATGACTCGCCTACAACGACATGACATAATCCACACACGCCGGAAACCCTATTCTTGCTCCCTCTGCGGAGAAAGCTTTTCAGATAAAGCTCGCCTGGACCGCCATGAAACGATTCACACTGGTGAGAAGACTTGTTCCTGTTCTTACTGTGGGAAATTTTTCGCCCATAAGGCTTTTCTAGCCGCACACGAGAGGATTCACACAGGGGAGAAACCTTTCTCTTGTTCGGTCTGCGGAAAACACTTTGCACAAAAATCCAACCTGGCCACGCATGAACGAACTCACACGGGTGAAAAACCATATTCGTGTTCCGTGTGCGGGAAATGCTTTGCGCAGAAATCCAATCTGACTACGCACGAGAGAGGACACACGGGGGAGAAGCCCTTTTCATGTTCAGTATGCGAAAAACGCTTTGCCAACAAATCCAACCTCACTACTCATGAGAGAACTCACATGGGGAATGCCATTGGTTCCTCCAATGACCAAGAGAAGGACCTAGTAATTTAAAGTGGTTGTAAACCATTACATATACCCAGTGAAGTGATTGGCCTCAGGTGATACACAGAGATGAAACTAATTCTCCTACATAAGTTGTACCTGTTTATCTGTAGTCTTCTGTTCTCTACAGCCGTTCAAATTGCTGAAGTTATAAGTTTGTTTGAGAGTTCAGAAAAAAGGGGGGGGGGCTAGAGCTGACTAGACATGTGCGATTCCGTTCGTAATGAATGGATTTTCGTAAAAATGTTTTAGTATTCATACATTTGGATCAATTTGAACATCCGAATAGCTGAAAGTACTAAAATACGAAAATTATGGAACTACAAATAAGCAAAATAACGAACAAGCAAAAATACAAAAGTACAATTGAACAAACGTACTAAAATACGAAACACCGAAACAGCAAAAGAACAAAAATGACATATATATAGAAAGATTTGCATTCCGTATTTTAAATCGTTTGATTGTTCGTAATTTTGTGTATTCGTATTTTCATTCGTATGTTCGTATTTTCATTTGTGTGTTTTGTAAATCAGTTTTTTTGTCTTTTCGTAAATTTGTGTACTCAAATCGTTCTTTCGAATGGGCACTGGGCAGTGTAGTTAGTGAGTGATGTATCTTACTTAATATCTTAGCCAATCTGCCTATCTCTTTCGTGCTGAGTCACATTGGACAGTGTAAAGCCTCGATTTTCTGGAAAACGTGCTCATTTTGAAGTTTGTTGGCAAAAAGTCAGACCGTGTGTACGGGGCTTAAGAGAAAGTCTATCTTAATATGGATTGAAAATTAAACTAAAATACAAGATTGCTAATGACCGAGCCGCAATGTATTTACGAAAGTACAAAATTACGAATCCATTAAACGAAAATTATTATCTAACAAAATTACGAATTTTGAATCAACGAAAATAAACGAGGCAGAATTACAAATCATTCAGTATCAACGAAAATAAAAGTGTTAACGAAAATACGAATGGGCCCGAATAGAAAAACTGCCGTCTTACGAAATACAAACGGGTCCGAATAGGAAAACTTGCGTCTTACGAAATTACGAATCTTTACGAATCTACGGGATGAGACGAAATGAAAAATTTTTTTTTTGTTGTGCACATGTCTAGAGCTGACGTTACACTCTGCAGAGCTCACTGAGGACAGCTCTGAGAGGTGATTGGATTGAAGAGACACACATTCCTTCACACAGCACACAGGAATAGAGCTGAGGCGGTGAATCTGCTAGAAGGCCCTCCCCGTCACCATTTATCTCTTGGTGTCAGGAAAACATGTCAGAAGTGATTCATGCTGATAGCAGAGGAACGAAGCAGCAGACACAATTGACAAAAGTGCAAGTTCACACAAAAAAGTCCAAAAAAGAAGTTCACTACCGCCTTAAAGAGCACCTTCAACTTACCGCCCATTTTTTTCCTCTGCCCCCACTTACCTGGTGGTGTTGTAGGCACAGTTCGGATACTCACCCAATCACTGGATCAGTGTTGTCCTGCTGACATCCTTCTGTCAACAGCCATTGCTGGGTCCCGTGCCACCAAGTTATATGTGATGTCATCAAGAAGCCTACTGGTCTTCCATGTTCAGCCGATGGGGCCTCGTAATGACGTGTGCTAGGCCCGTCCCTCCCTACTTATTGACTGAATGACGGAAGGCCCTCTAAGATATGTGACGTGCATATACCATGAGGCCCAGCGAGCACTATGCATGTCAATCGTCTAAGCGAATGATGTGCATTGAGGGGTGGGGCCACGCTGTTTTAAAAAAAAAAAGCACTGCCCGATTAGTGGGGAGGAGGGGTGGAAAAGGGGGGACTTGATATAGAGGGTGAAGTCCGCCTTAGGTATTTCACAACAAGACTTCAAGGGGTTGTAAAGGTACACGTTTTTTTACCTTAATGCATCCTATGCATTAAGGTAAAAAAACATCTTACAGCACCGCCCCCCCCCCCCCGAGGCCCGTTGTACTTACCTGACCGTTCGAAACTCCCGGGCGCGTCCACGTCGTCCTCTTCGGTTCCCAGCCTGGCCGTTGATTGGCTAGGCTGGGCCAGGGCTGGACTGGGACAAAAATTTGGCCCTGGACTTCACCCAGACTGGCCCATTTTGACATGGCGGCCGGACAACTCCCGCCCCCCCGACCACCCAAGCCCCCTCTCCACCTTCACTAGCCACTAGCTATTCTACTTTATTAGAGTAGAACAGCTGGTGCTGGTACTCTTATTGGCAGTACCTGTGGGGAAGCTAGACATTATTTCACCCGAGGCAAAGAATCAGTTCGGTGCCCCCCTAACGGGACAAGATTAGGCAGAAGTGAGAAACTCCCAGGCCATAGCTGTTGAGTCAGCTGTCTGTCCCCTCCCCCATTCTCCTCTGTCATCCCCCCTGCTCCTCTGGTCCTCCCCCTGCTTCTCTGTTCCCCCCAGGTGAGTGCTGCAGGGAGGGAGAGGAGGTGAGTGCTGCGGAAAGGGAGAGACAGAGGAGCGAAGGGGGGGCAGCGGTCCGCTGTCACTGAAGCCGGCCCACTGAGCCATCGGCCCACCGGGAAACTCCCTGTTGTCCCAATGGCCAGTCCATCCCTGGGCTGGGCGCATTGATAGCAGCGCAGCCATTGGCTAGCGCTGCTGTCAATCAGAGCGGATGACGCGGCGCGCTGGGGGGCGGAGCCGAGTGATACAGTCGGCGGCTATGGCCGCCTCTGTATCACGGGAGCGCGCTCGCAAAAGCTTTCCTCCGTGAGAGCGCTCTCGCATGAAGAAGGAAAGCTTTTGCGAGGAGGAGCCCAGACAGCCGCCGAGGGAACCCAGAAGACAGCTTTCCGGGCCACTCTGTGCAAAACGAACTGCACAGTGGAGGTAAGTATCACATGTTTGTTATTTTTTTTTTTTTAAAAAGCCCTGACTTTAGTGTCCCTTTCATTGGTCCTCAAAACTGCATTACAATTTTGACTGCAGGTTCTTACCCAATTAAGCCTCCTAAACTATTGGGAATGTATATTTAAATAGAACATTTGCTCCTCTCCATAAGCAGCTTTTCTCTTTTACAAAGAAAAAAAGCCGCTGCGCCAGGTGTATGATGATAACCTGAGGTGGAATATCTCGTAGAGTGCCAGCCCATGGCTGCACATCCAGGAATTCCGATTGCCTTTTATTGTTCAAAGTAATAACATCAAAGACACCAACACGAGGTCACGTAGATGCGTTCATACAAACATCTTGTGCTTAATCAATGATTAAGCACAAGATGTTTGTGTGAAACGTGTCTACCTGACCTCATGTTGGTGTCTTTGGTGTTATCACTTTAAATAATGAAAGGCAATTGGAATTCCTGGATGTGCAGCCATTTCTTTTCTTACAATCTTTTCTCTTTTCATCGGTAGCCACTCTCACTTTTGCCTGTCTGATGTTACTGATCATATCTTTCACATAGTATCTCACAGTCATCTAACCTCCATTCTGTTAAAATGCACTTTATCAACCGATCATTTCATAAATTCATCTATAACCCTGTCTCCAGCAACACTCCATTTTGACTGCCATGGGTAAACTTCAACCTGCAACTGCCAGTAAAAGTACAGAAGTATCAAAGATAACATCATGGGTATCTTTTAAGGTAAAGATAGTCTGCCAGATAATAGCAACATTTTGTTCTGAATTTTTTTGTCAGGCCATCTTGGTGGTACTATTATTGTAAATTGCCGTTATGTCTAATGATGTCTATTTACTTGACCTGCCATTACTACGCTGTTGTAACCAATCACTGCCTCCAAATCCTCCACACCTACCATTTTCTTTTAGATCTTCAGCTCTTTTGTGGATGGTCCTGCATCCTACTGTTTTGTGCGATTTTGTGATGGTATTGCTATAACCCCTATTAGCCCTGGTTTTTGTTTTTGTAATAATAAATTATGCATGAACCCTACTTTGTCAACGGGATAGTGGGATATCACTTCTAGTTGCATTGTGGGGCCAAAAGTATCTGGACAACCATTCCAATTATTGTTTTACAAAAGATTCTTGTGGATTTTTAGCAACATTTTCGAAGAGCCGTATACAAAAAGTGAGGCACAATAATAAAGTGCAATAATACATTGAGCTGGAACATACAGGGTTGGAAATCCCAAACACTTGGCTTAGTGCACCAGTGGAAGCAGATATTTCAACACCACCCAATGGTAGCCAAACTAGGTAGTGAGAATTGCGCATTGTGGAAGGATCAGCAGAACAAGGCAAAAAGGATGGAGAAAAGTCCAATGGCCCTTGCAGTGGTGTCAAAGCAAGAAAAGAGAAGAGGGGGCAGTGAAAGAGGGCAAGGAGAGTGTGAGGAGAGCAGAGAGGGAAGAAAAGAATTGGGGGCAAGAGATGAGGAGGGGGGGCACGGGGGTTCCCTGATGGTCCAGTCCACCTGTGGTGTCCCTTCTAATTATTGAATGCAGCTGAAGTTAACACAGGTGTACAACTAAGCACATGAGCATGCAGCTACCTTCACACATTAGTGGTTTCTACTTTGTGGGTACTGATTCACTTGTTTTTTTGCAATAATACAATAATGCCCTGTGCACAGAGCAAGGCCAATATACAAATGGTTCACTGAAATAGGAGTGAAAGAACTTAACTGGCCTTCATAAAGCTTTGAATGCAACAAATATGAGCTGATTTCTGGGCAAAGCTTTCCTCTCTCATCTTCTCTCATCCTTATTTATATTCATCTAACTCCACCGTCCATGTCCCTCGCCAATTCAGCACCGCAGCCTGCGCCGATACTTAAGCTCTTTGTGATATCATCATGCCACTGCAGTCTTCTGAGTGAATAGGATGTGTCTATATCATCCAGGTAGCGACATGGACACCTGAAGAACGACCTTCCTCCTCTGCAGGGAAGACTATAAAAGTCTATGGACCTTGTGTGTCACATTACTATAGATTTATGTAAAAATATGGGGCATTTAGATTAGTTATTAAGGGTCCTTTCACACGTCCTCTCCGCTCGTCCGTTCATTACAAGTCCGTTTACGGACTTGTAATGAACCCCTATGGGAGCGGATCCGTTAGCGGATGATGCATCCGCTAACATCTGCTAGATCCGCATCCGTTTTTGCGGACGGAAGAAAAATAGGGCATTCTTCCGTCCGCAAAAACAGGTCAGATGCAAACGGACAGACGGTCCGTTTCCATCCGACTCCCCATAGGGGAGAGCAGAGGAGAGACAGGGCGGTCCCTGCACAGTGTGCGGAGACCGCCCCGTCCGCCGACAGCTGAGCGGAGACCCCCCCGCTGAGCTGACAGACATACAGAGCGGACCGAAAAGCGGTCCGCTCCGTGTGAAAGGACCCTTATTCTAACTCAGCGATTAGTTAGGTGGGAAGCTTTGCCTTGAGTTAACTTTGAATCTGATGAGATCAGGTGTTACTTCAGCTTGGATGCTGGCCAACATCAGCGCCCAGCCTCACTATTGAAACAAATCTCATAATGGTCCTACACCTAGAGGAACCTTTCCAGGAGGACACAGGCTGGTATTGCAGCAAAATGAAGACCGTCTTTACATGAAGTAACTGAATAAAATGTTGGAAAGATCGGGGTCTACTTTTGTGTATTTAATTTCCATAAAAGACAAAAGTTCTGTTATCTGGATGTACCAAAATGTAGAATGATGACTCGGAAAGGTTTCAATTACTACAGACTCTACATCCTGATTACTAGAAATACAGTGGGGAAAATAGTTATTTGATCTGGCAATAATTCTGGCTTCAACAGACTGGCTACAGTATGTGCTCATGTGATACACAGATTAGTCCTGTTAATGGAAGATGGTGTTCCTAACGACAATTTTTTATGTGTATTAAAGCGGAGTTCCACCCTAAAGTGGAACTCACGCTGATCGGAACCCTCCCCGCCTCTGGTGTCACATTTGACACCTTTCAGGGGAGGGGGGTGCAGATACAGGTATTTGCACCCACTTCCGGGTCTTGGGCAGACTGCGGGCATGACGTCAGCGCCTGCCCCCCTGTTGTGTGCTGGGAACACTCGGCTCCCAGTACATAGAGGGAGCCAATCGGCAGGTGCAGGGTGACTCGCGCATGCGCCGTAGGGAACAGGGCAGTGAAGCTGGAGCGCTTCACTTCCTGGTTCCCTCACCGTGGATGGCGGGGAGAGCAGCAGAGTGACAAGTGATCGCTCGTCCTCTGCTGTGGACAGGGCTGGACTTCAGGATAGGTAGGTGTCCTAATATTAAAAGTCAGCAAAAGTCAGCAGCTGCAGTATTTGTAGCTGCTGGCTTTTAATATATTTTTTCACCCGACATCCACTTTAACCGCTTCCATACAGGGCATTTTCACCCCCTTCCTGCCCAGACCAATTTTTAGTTTTCAGCGACTTTGAATGACAATTGCGCGGTCGTGCGACGTGGCTCCCAAACAAAATTTACACCCTTTTTTCCCCACAAATAGAGCTTTCTTTTGGTGCTATTTAATCACCTCTGCGGTTTTTATTTTTTGCGCTATAAACAAAAGAAAGCTTCAATTTTGAAAAAAAAACACAATATTTTTTACTTTTTGATTTAATAAATGTCATATTTTTTATTTATTTTTTACTTTTTTTTTACTCAGTTTAGATCGATACGTATTCTTCTACATATTTTTGGTAAAAAATCGCAATAAGCGTATTTGATTGGTTTGCGCAAAATTTCTAGCGTCCACAAAGTAGGAAATAGAATTATGGCATTTTTTTATTTTATTTTTTTACTAGTAATGGCGGCGATCTGCTTTATTTTTATTGTGACATTGCGGCGCACACATCGGACACTTTTCACATATTTTTGGGGCCATTCACATTTACACAGCGATTTGTGCTATAAAACTGTACTGATTACTGTGTAAATGTCAGGGAAGGGGTTAATACTAGGGGGTGCTGAAGGGGTTAAATATGTACCTAAAGTGTGTTCTAACTGTTCTAACTGTTAGGGGGAGGGGGACTCACAAGGGGAGGAGATCGATGTGTGTTCCTCACCGCTGACAGGACATGGATCTGTGTGTCCCGAGGAATGCGGCGGGGTCGCGCGCGCCACCTAGTGGCCGGAAAATGCAAGGACGTCATATGACGTCCAGTCTGAAGGATGAAGGGTCCCCACCAACGTCATTTTACTATGGCTCGGTGGGGAAGTGGTTAAAGACACCTGTCCACAGAATCTCTTTCTTCTATACAAACCTTGCCATCATTGGCAAAACCAAAGAGCTGTCAAAGAACGTCAGGGACAAGATTGTAGACCTTCTACAAGACCCTCAGAAGGAAGCTTGGTGAGAAGGTGACAACTGTGGATTGATTTTTTGCAAATGGTAGAAATACATAATCATCAATTGCCCTCGGTCTCCAGCTCCATGCAAGATTTCACCTCTTGGGGTAAGGATGAACATTAGAAAAAGGAAGGGATCAGCCCAGAACTACACGGGAGGAGTTTGTGAATGATCTTAAGGCAGTTGGGACTACAGTCACCAAACAAACCATTGGTAATACAATACGCCACCATGGATTCAAATCTTGCAGCATTCATAAGGTCCCCCTCCTCAAGAAGGCACATGCACTGTCAGGACCTGGGCTTGAACCTGGGACCTCTTGTCTGGCATTGACTCTTCCCATTGAGCTATCTGGGATGCTGGACTGCTCCCTGTCTGTTCTGCTGGACAAACCTACCTGTAATACTCTGCCTTGTGTTTTGATTGTTGTTAAACCTTGAACCCCTAGCTCCTATAAAAGCCTTGTCTCAGCACTTCCCCATTGCCAGGTTATTGTGCCTTCCCAGCCAGTGCCTTGCTATTTGTCTGCTCTGCTGCCATTTGTACCTGCAACCACCTGTGTTTGATCCCTTGGCTTGTTTACTGACCACGCTGCTGTTTCATCCCTGTCTGCTCATCCGCTACTGTACCCCGGCTTGCTCACATCCTGGTGGGGCAAACTTGAGGACCGCAACCTGGTACTAGCTTGCAGCTAAATCCATCTCCACCATCAGGAGCTCTGGGGAAAACCAACTAGTACTTAGACTCCGCATCTCAGGGGAGCCAGTATTATCTGCCAGACGTGAGTGCATGTATGCCTGTCTTGCCACTGCTGTAGCAACTGGCCTTCAAGCCTGATGCCTGATCGTGACAGAATAACCTGGCCTAAAACATGGAGGCCGCTATAGCAAAGGCCGTGGCTCCTCTCAGGCAGCAAGAAGTACTGTTCCTGAAAGGTACAGTACGCCCAGCCCTGGAACCAGCTTGTCCTGAGCCATGTGTGGTGATGCCAGAGAGGTTTGATGGTAGCCGTGCTTCATTCTTGTGCTTCAAGATGGATTGTGAGCTGTTGTTTGCTCTTAAGCCTAGGACCTATGCCACAGATTATTTAAAGGTTCGTGCTACTATCTACCTGCTCACTGGACCAATCAAAACATGGGCTCACCAGGTACTACAGGAAAGGAGTCCATTCTTGGACAGCTGGGAAGCATTAATGCTAGCCCTGGATTTTCACTGTACAGTTTCCAAGAAAACAAGGGTTCCCAAGTCTGCTCCTAGCTCATGTGGCCTATGGGGACCCAGGGACAGGAATACCCTGTACAGATACGACTCCGAGCCATCCCAGTATGTCTATCCGTCTGGCGGATTGGATCGGATGAATATGGACAGACGGTCCGCGTTCATCCGATTTCCCCCCCATAGGGGAGAGCGGAGAAAAGACAAAAGAAAAGACCGCCCTGTCATCCACCGGCTCAGCAGGGATCAACGGAGCGATCCCCGCTGAGCATTACTGATTCGCCCCGTGTGAAAGAGCCCTAAGTCATGTTTTGCTTGGGGATCAAATACTTATTTTACTTACTGAACTGCAACTCAATTTATAACATTTGTACATTTTTGGTTGATATTCTGCCTCTATGATAAAAATGATAGACCCTTCATTTCTTTGTAAGTGGGCAAACTTACACAATCTGCAGAGGATCAAATAATTATTTTTCCCCACTAATTGCATTTTCCAAAGCTTTCAATTGGTCATGTGAAAAATTAAAAATGTTTTTTGGTAATGAAAAGCCGCTGCTCACAGGTAATCTGGCTATAGAGCTCCAACTGCACAATGGATGAGTTGCATGCCCTGACCCTGCTACAGACACATAGTAAATTAATAATTGCATGGCTGCACACTCATACCATGTAAAATCGGCTTTATTGCTGTATAAATTCCATAAAAACAACCAATGCTGATAGGCAGGGAAGGGACAAAAATAGGTAGATGCGTTTCTTACAAAGGTTTGTGCTTTATCAATACCACAAGGAAATGCTATATATATATTATATATATATATATATATAGATATATATATATATATATCTATATATATATATATATATATATATATATATATATATATCATCATTAAACATAAATAATATAATCAATTAACTGCAATTGTTATCCTAAGCCCCAAAAGTGTGCAGTAAGGATGTACAATCGTCCCAATGACAAAACGATTCTCGGATAAACCACTACACAAAGATCGGGCTCATGGTATAGAAGTATTCTTAAATCAGAACACAATAAACAAAAATTTAAATCATGCAAATAAGTATAAGCCGAGGCACCTAATTTTACAACAAAAAAAACGTAGTGACTCGAGTATAAGCCTAGGGTGTCCATCTGCATGCCTCACTTTGCCTCACTTTGCCTCAATTTTTTAATCTTAACACTTAACCCCCGGACCATATTGCTGCCCAATGACCAGAGCACTTTTTGCGATTCGGCACTGCGTTGCTTTAACTGACAATTGCGCGGTCGTGCGACATGGCTCCCAAATAAAATTGGTGTCCTTTTTTTCCCACAAATAGAGCTTTCTTTTGGTGGTATTTGATCACCTCTCCGGTTTTTATATTTTGCGCTATAAACAAAAATAGAGCGACTATTTTGAAAAAAATGCAATATTTTTTACTTGTTGCTATAATAAATATCCCCCAAAAATATATAAAAAACATTTTTTTTCCTCAGTTTAGGCCAATACGTATTCTTCTACATATTTTTGGTAAAGAAAAATCGCAATAAGCGTTTATTGATTGGTTTGCGCAAAAGTTATAGCGTTTACAAAATAGGGAGTAGTTTTATGGCATTTTTATAAAAAAAAAAATTTTTCTAGTTATGGCGGCGATCAGCGTTTTTTTCAGTACTGCGACATTATGGCGGATACTTTTGGGACATTGGCATTTTTTTAGCGATCAATGCTATAAAAATGCATTGGATTACTATAAAAATGCCATTGGCAGTGAAGGGGTTAACACTAGGGGGCAGGGAAGGGGTTAAGTATGTTCCTGGGTGTGTTCTAACTGTATGGGGGGGGGGGGGGGGTGGACTCACTAGGGGAAATCACTGATCTTCCGTTCATACATTGTATGAACAGAAGATCAGCATTTCCCCCGCTGACAGGACCGGGAGCTGTGTGTTTACTTGGGGGCGAGCGGGGGCGCACGCGCCCCTAGTGGCCGCAGAAAAGCTGACGTATAGCTACGGGCTCTCGCCCAGGAGAGCCGACCTGCCGCCGTAAAATGACCGCGGCTGGTCGGCAAGCAGTTAATAGCTTCCTTTACCCTAATGCAGTGCTGTTTTCATGTCCTCATTGTTAGTTTTTGCTCTCAAGTTGCTGTAATTCTTCTCTAATCTCCACACTTCCTGGTTGTCTGTTTTCTGATAACCATAGTACTGGGAGCTTTCTCTCTGTGGTCACTAATCAAGGAGGTGTGATTACTGTGTGTCTAAAACCCCTCAGCACCAATCAGTTTCGTTTTACAAACCATCACTGTCCTGTATTGGCTCTGTGGCTCTGTACATCACAGAAGCAGGAAACAGCATGCAAAAACAAAACTAAACTGCGGGTACATTATATGATTGATTTTTATTTATTTTTAATCAATTATAGTCATTTCAGCAAAAAAAAATGTTTTACTTTATCATCTGCACAGAATTCCAAAACGGTCTCCTCTTCTCCAAGGTGTCAAAATCTTCTCTATGCCCTGTATCTGTATTAAGGATGTATCTCCATCACGAACCTCATTAAAATGTTTTGCAGCAGTAGTGGTATGTTCTTTTTCGGTATCATAAACATTAGGGATGTCCCGATACCGAGCATTTCCGTGAGTACTTGTACTCGGGGGAAATGCTCCGATGCCTCACCCGATACTTGGGCAGTCGGGAGTTGAAAGTCTTCTCACCCCGTGCTCAGTGCTGTCTCCCCCCCCCGTGCTGCTGTCTCCCCCCCCCCGTGCTGTTGTCTTCCCCCCCGTGCTGTTTTCCTCCGTCCGTCCGTGCAGCTCTCTCACCTCCCCCTGTCCGTCCGTGCAGTTCTCTCTCCTCCCTCCCCCGTCCATCCGTGCCGTTCTCTCTCCTCCCTCCCCCCGTCCGTCCATGCAGTTCTCTCTCCTCCCCTCCCCCGTCCGTCCGTGCCGTTCTCTCTCTCATACCTCCCCCGTCTATCCATGCAGTTCTTGTGCGCGCTACAAGAAGATTAAAGGATCGTGTTTATTAGGGTTTTGAGAATAATACCTCCCCCCGTCCGTGCAGTTCTCTCTCTCCTCCCTCTGTCCATCCGTGCAGTTCTCTCTCCCCCCGTCCGTGCTGCTCTCCCCCCTCAATCTGTCAGGGGGGAGAGCGGAGGTAGGAACCGCTAAGCCTTGCTCCTACCTTTTCCGAATGAACAGAGTCAGTGATCCCCGACTCTGTACATTCATATAACTTAGCATCGTAACCTCCTGTGTTTATGATGCTTCAGTTTATGAATGGAGAGAAGCTTCTCTCCATTCATTTCAGCTGAGGCTGCTGAGAAAGGGACTGGGGAATCTGTGTTCTTAGTCCCTTTCTCTGTCTTAAAGGGGAGATGTCAGAGGTCTGTTAAGACCCCTGATATCTTTTCAAAGACCCCCAACAGGACTGATTAAAAAAAAATTAAAAATTGCAATAAATATTTAAAAATAAAAAACATATTTTTTTTAAATAATAAAAAAAAACACACTGACAATCCACCCCCCCTAAATTTTTTTTAAATAAATCACTGTAAAAAAAAGTTGTAAAATAAATAAATACTGGCACTGTCACATGACATTAAAAAAAGTATTGGTAATCGGTATCGGCGAGCACTTGAAAAAGCTACAGTAGGTGACTGGGATATTGTGTCAATCTCGCTCCCTTTCTCGGCGAGATTGAGCACTTGTGAGCCCCATCGCGAGAGCCAGCGCCGAGCTGGCTTGCCGCGATGGAGACAAAGCCGTCATAGAAGCGACGGGGATCCGACGCGGATTCCCGCCAATTCTACACGTGGGCGGAGTTTGTTATGAATCCTGAAGGAGAAATCCCCGCCGGATTTAAAAAAAAAATCCGGCATGGGTTCCCCCTCAGGAGCATAACGGGCCCTTAGGTCTGTTATGGGTTGTAAGGAGACCCCCTACGCCGAAAAAACGGCGTGGGGGTCCCCCCACAATCCATAACAGACCCGTATCCAAAGCACGCCGGCCGGCCGTTCAGGAAGGAAGTGGGGGCGAGCGAGCGCCCCCCCCCCTCCTGAGCCGTACCGGGCAGCATGCCCTCAACATGGGGGGGTTAGGTGCTCTGGGGCAGGGGGCGCACTACACAGTGTATTGAAATATTTTATTAGTTGGCCGCCGGGGGGGGGGGGGTGTGTGTATGATCGCTTTTATAAAAGTGCCCCCCTCCGGCGGGCTTCTGTGGGGGGTGGGTGCTGCCGTCTGGTTCTCTTCCGCCGCCGGGGGGGGCGCTTTGATAAAAGCACCCACCACCCGGCGGGCTTCTTTCGACGTCTTCGGCGGCTGGGGGGTCTTCTCCCACTCTCCGGGGTCTTCTCCGGCTCTCCGGGGGTCTTCTGCGGCTCTCCGGGGGTCTTCTCCGCTCTCCGGGGGTCTTCTTCTTCTTCAGGACTCGCCGCCGCTATCTTCGTGTTAGCTCAATTACTGGCGGCGGCGAGTCCCCTCTTCTGTGACGTCTTCTTCTTCTCTTCTTCTTCTCCAGATGTTGACGCGACGCTTCCTTCCGCTGTTATGGCTGGCGCGCGGCTCGCAGCAAATTATATAGGCCTGTCTTGTGACGTCGCAGTCCCATCATGCTCCGGTAGGTACCACGTGCTACCTACCGGAGCATGATGGGACTGCGACGTCACAAGACAGGCCTATATAATTCGCTGCGAGCCGCGTGCCAGCCATAACAGCGGAAGGAAGCGTCGCGTCAACATCTGGAGAAGAAGAAGAGAAGAAGAAGACGTCACAGAAGAGGGGACTCGCCGCCGCCAGTAATTGAGCTAACACGAAGATAGCGGCGGCGAGTCCTGAAGAAGAAGAAGACCCCCGGAGAGCGGAGAAGACCCCCGGAGAGCCGCAGAAGACCCCCGGAGAGCCGGAGAAGACCCCGGAGAGTGGGAGAAGACCCCCCAGCCGCCGAAGACGTCGAAAGAAGCCCGCCGGGTGGTGGGCGCTTTTATCAAAGCGCCCCCCCCGGCGGCGGAAGAGAACCAGACGGCGGCACCCACCCCCCACAGAAGCCCGCCGGAGGGGGGCGCTTTTATAAAAGCGATCATACACACCCCCCCCCCGGCGGCCAACTAATAAAATATTTCAATACACTGTGTGGTTTATTTGTGTTTACACTTTTTATTTGCAGGTGAATGGGTAGGGGTACAATGTACCCCATACTCATTCACTTAGGGTGGGGGGCCGGTATCTGGGGGGCCCCCTTATTAAAGGGGGCTTCCAGATTCCGATAAGCCTCCCGCCCGCATACCCCGACAACCAACGGCCAGGGTTGTCGGGAAGGGGCCCTGTCCTCATCAACATGGGGACAGGGTGCTCTGGGGTGGGGGGCCGCAGTGCACCCCCTGCCCCAGAGCACCTAACCCCCCATGTTGAGGGCATGCTGCCCGGTACGGCTCAGGAGGGGGGGGGGCGCTCGCTCGCCCCCACTCCCTTCCTGACCGGCCGGCCGGCGTGCTTTGGATACGGGTCTGTTATGGATTGTGGGGGGACCCCCACGCCGTTTTTTCGGCGTAGGGGGTCTCCTTACAACCCATAACAGACCTAAGGGCCCGTTTTGCTCCTGAGGGGGGAACCCATGCCGGATTTTTTTTTTAAATCCGGCGGGGATTTCTCCTTCAGGATTCATAACAAACTCCGCCCACGTGTAGAATTGGCGGGAATCCGCGTCGGATCCCCGTCGCTTCTATGACGCACTCGCTGGAATGTGCTTTTACTATTCCAGCGAGTGCGAGATATCGGCAGCCTGTCGCCGAGATTCAGCGCGATGCTGTCGTGCTAAAAACACATTCGGCGGCAGGCGGCAGGCGGCAGGCACTGTATCAGTACTTGTACTCGGTCTCAAAAAAGTGGTATCGGGACAACCCTAATAAACATGATCCTTTAATCTTCTTGTAGCGCGCTCAACATACTGGATCCCACATACTTCACATGTAATCAAATAAATAATATGTCTGGTGTTGCAGTTTAGAAATGTTTTAATATCATAAGTTCTACCACTAATGCTGGACAGAAAGTAGTTTACTATTACTTATTTACTATAATTTTTCTACAAAATCTAACCATGTTCCATTGATGTTAGATGAACTTAAATCACTCTGTGACAGGGCATTACTCAAAGAGGGCGCCCGGCGGGACACGGCTTTAAATCCTTTAGACCAGTGGTTCTCAACCTTCTAGTGCCGTGACCCCTTGATAAAACTTCCCAAATTGTGGGGACCCCTAAAAGTAAAATTATTTCGTAGTGTGGGTTGTCGGCACCCAAGGCAAGACAAGTAATTTGTGCCCCTAACCCATGGACATTTAGTGCTCCCTTCCACTCATACGGTATTAAATCCCATTATGCTACATTTTAGGATGTATCACTCTTTCTCTTTGTTCTCCTTTCTTTACCTTTTATCTCTCTATCCTAATTTAAAACAATTCCCATCACTCTCTCTAGCCATCTTTCTTGTTGTTTAATGGCAACTATAATAACAGGTAGTGTTACTCACTGTGTCTCCGACTTTGTGGTGTCTCGCAGCAGTGACACCTATGCCAAAATCAGGAGATAGGGTCTCCTCCAGCCCCTCCCACTTCATTCTTTACCAGTCAGCTGACCTCTAGTCTCTGCCCCCCATCCATGCCGTGAACTGAGTGGGTGGCTGTGAAGAGTCTGAGTGGGTGGCCGCAGGCTCCAGGAACAGCCCTGCTGGGCGGCTGCAAAAAGACTAGGAGAGCAGTGCGGGCTTCAGGAACAGCCCAGGATTCGGTGACCCCTGACATATCGTCATTTGACCCCCAGGTTGAGAACCATTGCTTTAGACAAAGTTTTAGTATATGTCTCGTTATCGTATAAGATAGAAATATGTTGTTCCATTATTCTCCTAATTTTTCGAAATTTTAGACTATATGGAGTAGAAAAAGACTGAATCCCAACAGTCGCCCATCTTTCTTTTGTACTCTAGGAGCGCACTCCTCTGAACTGTATCCACAGTATCTACTGCTCTACGAATTACACCTCTGCTGTATCCATGTGAATGGAACCTTTGAAAAACTATTTTAGCTTTTTACATTTATATCGTCAAAGAATCGCCCATGAAGTAGAGCCTACCTGTTGCATAAGCCCGAATGATACCGATGTAGTTTCCAAAGCTGATAAGGGCCCATACACATGACAAGAGTATCTCCATACTCATTTGCTTGTAATGAATACACCTTAATAAAACATGAAATCTATAGACACCACAGAAATGTACAATGGTCAAGCAATCTGGATCAGATTCGCAGTGAATATACTCGACGTGTATAATTTATATTTAGTGGCAAATATCACTGAACTGATTCATACTGATAAACATATCTGTTGTTTAAGCCAGCTGGCATGCAAGTACCCAACTGAAGAATCTAAAATGCCTCCAGTGCCAGAATTTTGGACTTTTAAACATTACAAACAACCTTTCTAAATTAGCTGATTAGAGGAACGCAGTGTTTTTGTTTCGGTCTCTGTCCCCATTGGAAAGATTTGCCATAATTTCTGTCTATACATCCCAGTCACCGGTACAGGAAGTGAAAGGGATTATCCTTGTTTGGTGCCCCAGACTGCAATAAAAACTGCCCCACACTATCTAAGACAAAAGTATATTGCATATATTTATTCTGCAGTACATCGGTCCTTGCACAATGGCAGTGTTGGAACATTGGCAGCTGCTTTTTTAAGCTACAGAGCTATCTTCCATGAGCACCCATACAAGTGATTGCACTCTGTAGCACCACCAGTTGCCCTCCCTTTTCAAAAGTCAGAAACAAGAATTGTCTTCATTGCTTTGGCCGTCTTCATTAACATAAAGTGTACTTGAACTTGTAGACGTTGTATTAGGTCAGTGGTCTTCAAACTGCGTCCTGGGGGCCAGATGGGCCCCTCGCTCTCTTTTATCTGGCCCTTGGGGCACTATTTCATCCACTGATACCAACAATGGGGCATAACCCCCCCCCCACTGACCCCAGTGAAGTAGCACAATCCCTGCTAATGACACTAATGACTCCAACGATGGGGCACAATTCCTCCCACTTACCCCAAAGATGGGGCATTGCTTTTACCCACTGATGTCGGGACCTTTTCTATTCCCACTGGCCACAGTCAGGCCCCCCAAAACTCAGAAGGATAGTAAACAGTCCCTTTGTTTAAAAAGCTTGGAGATCCCTGTTTTCAGATGGCCATGGACCTTAAAGTTTTAGAATTAAATAAATATCCCTCTCCTGTCTTACCCCCTTCTTGTTTCAGACTTTGCATTTTTCAAAGGGGTTGTGAGACATAAAGACAAGAGCTATGCTACTAATGGGACTCAAACCAATCATATTGACACTGCAACCTAGTACAGTAATGTTGGAGGTCAGCAGGTTTCACCACAAAAAAGCCATACTTTCCAGCCAGAATTAGAATTCATGCATTTCTGGGTCTGTAAAGACAGACAGAGGAAACTTTCCAATATTCAGCCAGTGACATTATTTCGTACTCACACTTGTCCTTCTAGTGAGCCCAACAATGATCATGGAGTAAAAGATTGTGTAGACATGTTTGACAATGAAATTTGGAATGAAAAGAATTGGGGAGAGAAGCGTTGTGTCATTTGTGATGCCGCGTACACACGATCACTTTTTGTGATGTAAAAAAACGTTGTTTTATCTCACGAAACAAAAAAAAGTTTTTCAAACTTCATTTTAAAAAACGACGTTGCCTACACACCATCGTTTTTTGAAAATGCTCTTGCAAAGCGTGGTTACGTACACCACGTTCAACGGCACTCTGTTCCATTCAAGCTCGCGTCATAACTTGCTTCTGGGCATGCGCAGGTTTAAAAACATAGTTTTAAACGTCGTTTTAGCCCACACACGATCATTTTAGCCCACACGTCGTTTTAGCCCACACAAAAAACGACATTTTGAAAAACGACATAAAAAATTGAAGCAAGTTCGAATTTTTTTTGCTCGTTTTTCAGAAGACATAAAACAACGTTTTTTCCCACACACACGATCATTTTAAATGACGTTTTTTAACCACTTTAGCCCCGGACCATATTGCTGTCCAAAGACCAGAGCACTTTTTGTGATTCGGCACTGCGTGGCTTTAACTGACAATTGCGCGGTCGTGCAACGTGGCTCCCAAACAAAATTGGCGTCCTTTTTTTCCCACAAATAGAGCTTTCTTTTGGTGGTATTTGATCATCTCTGCAGTTTTTATTTTTTGCGCTATAAACAAAAATAGAGCGACTATTTTGAAAAAAATGCAATATTTTTTACATTTTGCTATAATAAATATCACCAAAAAAGATATAAAAAAAACATTTTTTTTCCTCAGTTTAGGCCGATACATATTCTTCTACATATTTTTCGTAAAAAAAAATCGCAATTAGCGTTTATTGATTGGTTTGCGCAAAATTTATAGCGTTTACAATAAAGGGGGTAGTTTTATGGCATTTTTATTAATATTTTTTTTTTACTAGTAATGGCGGCGATCAGCGTTTTTTTTCAGTACTGCGATATTATGGCGGACACATCGGACACTTTTGACACATTTTTGGGACCATTGGCATTTTTATATAAAAATGCATTGGATTACTATAAAAATGCCATTGGCAATGAAGGGGTTAACACTAGGGGGGGGGGGGGGGGGAAGGGGTTAAGTGTGTTCCTATTTGTGTTCTAACTGTATGGGGGGGGTGGACTCACTAGGGGGAATCACTAATCTTCCATTCATACATTGTATGAACGGAAGATCAGCGTTTCCCCCACTGACAGGAACGAGCGCTGTGTGTTTACACTCACAGCTCTCGTTCCCCGCTCTCTAACGAACGAGCGCGCGTGCCCGGCGGCGATCGCGCCCGCCGGGCACACGCGCCGGACTCGGGGGCGAGCGGGGCGCGCGCGCGGGCCGCCGGCGGCGCGCACGCGCCCCCTAGCGGCCGCGAAAGTCCCGACGTAGAGCTACGGGCTCTCGCCGAGGAGAGCCGACCTGCCGCCGTAGAACCACGGTGGCTGGTCGGCTAGTAGTTAAAACGTTGTTTTATTTCATCACAAAAAACAACCGTGTGTACGCGGCATCAGTGTTAAGAGATGTCAAATCAAATAAATCACATTCTTTGTGACTATGTTTTTATCTTCAAAGACCCTGTTTTAGCATCTATTGCTCTACATTCTTGGTACTCCCCAATGGGCCTCATTAGACAATAGAAACACTGGGCCAGATTCAGGTACACGTAAATTTGCGCAGCGTATTCGAAATACTCTACGCTGCCCTATTTTACCAGGCTCTACATCGAATTCTGGTAGATTTTTGTCCGTACTATACGGCGGCGTAGTCTATTTCTCGCCGCGTAATCGAAATACACGATTAGGGGGCGTGAAGCATTTAAATTAGGCGCGTCCCCGCGGCGATCGAACTGCGCATGCTCCGTTCAGAAATTTCCCACGTGCATTGCGCGAACTAACGTCGATACGTCATTTGTTGTTTGAGTAGCGTCGTTTACGTACATTCCTATTCCCGGACGACTTACGTAAAAAATAAAAACAAACGTTGAAATTCGACGCGGGAACGGCGGCCATACATACAACATGGGCTGTCTAATATTAGACCAGCAAAAAGCTGGTATAGTGTTACGCAAAAAAAAGATGACTAAAGATGCCGTAAGAGATTGAAGATCGTAATTTCGGGGATCGCCGGCAAAAGCTCATTAGCATACCCCGACGCGGAAAACGACGGGAAGTCCACCCAGTGGCCGCCAATTTATTGCAGTGTAGATCCGAAGGCGTACGAACACGTAATCCAGTCGAATTGAAGCCCGCAGCCGTCTATTCATGGTTTGAGGTTTCAGACTAGCTAAAAAACGCGCGTAATTTGAAAGTACTCCAGTCTAACACCAGTTAGACAGGAGTTACGGCTCTCTGAATCTGGCCCACTGCCTCTTGCATTTTTGGAGTCTGAGGAGAAGACCATGACATAAAGTTGGAGAAGTCAGGAAGACATTGAAGTGTTCTGGGTTTTTAATGCTTATTCTGAGAAATACAGTCAGATACTTTTCCATCATGCCACACAATCAGGGAGCGTGTGATTGGACCCAAATGTATTCTGCAGCAGGACAACGACCCCAAACATACAGCCAATGTCATTAAGAACTATCTTCAGCATAAAGAAGAACAAGGGGGCAGATTCACAGAGAAATGGATTATCGTAGCGTATCAGAAATACACTACGCCGCCGTTTTTTACCTTGCTCTACGTGGACTTCAGGTAGATTATCTACGGTAAACGACGGCGGCGTAGTGTATTTCTCCCGTCGCAATCCATCTGCGCGAGTAGGGGGCGTGAAACATTTAAATTAGGCGCGTTCCCGCGGCGATCGATCTGCGCATGCTCCGTTCGCAAATTTCCCGCCGTGCATTGCGCGAAATCACGTCGTGACGTCATTCGTTGTTTATGTAGCGTACTTTACGGGCGATCCACGTCCCGACGAGTTACGTAAACAAAATAAAAAATTAAATAAATTCGAAGCGGGAACGACGGCCATACTTAACATGGGCTACGTAAAGTTAGAGCAGCAAAAAGCTGCTCTAACATTACGTAGTAAAAAATAGACGAAAACGATTGCGACGCCCGCTCGTATGTTCGTGAATCCCCGTAAAAACACATTTGCATATCCCGACGCATCAAAACGACGCGAACTCCTCCCAGCGGCCGCAAATAGATGGCAGCGTAGATCCGAAGGCTTACGAAGACGTAAGCCTCTCGGATCGAAGCCCGAAGCCGGCGTATCATGGTTTGAGAATTCAAACTAGTGATACGCCGCGCGAAATTTGAAATTACTCCTGTCTAACCCCAGTTAGACAGGCGTAATTGTTTTGTGAATATGCCCCCTAGGAGTCTTGGAAGTGAGGGTTTGGCCCCCAAAGCAGTGAAGAGGGACCCAAGAAGAGGAGGATCCGGGCTGCTCTGTGCAAATCCACTGCAACAGGGCAGGTAAGTATAACATGTTTATTATTTTTCATAAAAAACAAAACGAGACTTTACATTCACTTTAAATAAGGACATGTGTGTTCCAGTGCAATTTTTGTGCGTTCCGGTGCAGGTGTTTAGGTATCCAGTACAGTCCAGTGCAGGAAAATGCAGCATGTTCTACGTTGTTTTTCTGGAACTGGAACACACTAGAAACTGCCAGCAATAGTGTGAGCTATGTCTCTGAAAACCATATAACCTACTTTACATGCATTTTTTATGCAGAAAAACCCTACACTGGACTGCATGTGGTGTGAACTGGCACTGAAGGTTAAGAAAAAAGAAGAGAAAAAATGCACTGGACCGCATCAAAAATGCACCAAAAACGCGGTAAAAGCACACAGGCAAAAAAACAAGCCTGCATTTCTATGGTGTGAACTGGCCCTTACTGAGGGTGGGTTTGAAATCGTGCAAGCTCAGCTGAACACAATTTCAAACCGGCATTTCAGTCCGACTTTGTGGGCGATTTGACAGACATCTGTGCAAGTTCCAGAAGTTGCCAAATGTAGTGCAGAAACTAAGTTTGGGAATTGGTGCGGTCGGCGGCACACCGATTCAGAGGGTTTAACCACTTGATCATTCTTACATGCGACGGGAGGGGACATCCTCCCCTCTCGCCTCCATCCGGTGCTTCTCCGGGCTCTTCAATGCCATCAGGGACCCGGAGAAAGAATCGCCCCCCGCCGGATGACGACCATATGACTGTCGGAAAGCCTGTGCATGACGTTATGACGTCACGTCCTGGCTGCGGATGTAAACAGAGCCGCGGTCGTGGCTGGCAAGCATGAGATCCTGATTTATTTTGTCGATCTCATGCTTTCCAGCCTGGAGGACAGATGTGGGGTCTTATTAACCCTGCATCTCTCCATAAAGAGGACCTGTCACGATAGATTCATATTACAAGGGATATTTACATTCCTTGTAATTGGAATAAAAGTAATCAAAAATAAAAAGAATTTTAAAAGAAAGTGCAAAAAAAAAAGTGCAACAAAAAAAATAATTAAATGCCCCTGTCCCCGGTAGCTCGCGCTCAGAAGCGAACACACACGTAAGTCCCACCCACATATGTAAATGTCGTTCAAACTACACATGTGGCATCGCATGTGTTAGAGTACAAGCAACAATTCCAGCACTAGACCTCCTCTGTAACTCTAAACCTGTAAAAAAGCGTCGCCTATGGAGATTTTTAAGTACTGAAGTTTGCTGCCATTCCATGAGTGTGCGTAATTTTAAAGAATGACATGTTGGGTATCTATTTACTCGGTGTAACATCATCTTTCACACTATACAAAAAAATTGGGCAACATTTAATGTTTTGTTATTTTTTAATCCATGAAACAGTTTTTTTCCCCAAGAAAAACGCGTTTGAAAAATGATTGCGTAAATACAGTGCGAGATAAAAAGTTGCAACGGCCGCTATTTTATAGGGTAATGGTAGGAAGGTGCCACCGACAGCCAAAGACCAAATTTTCTTCACCTGTTTGACAGGTGCATATCATTGCAATTTTTTACAGCAAGGCCAATTCTTTCTTTCATCAAGATTACCTCTATAGGGTTACGGTGGGAAGGCGCCACCGACATCCAGGGACCATTTTTCCTGCTCCCATTACTTCTATCCAAAGTGAAAGTAACACCAGAATGTATCCAAAAAAATCTCCATTCTTGTACCCAGTTCACTAAATTGTGGCCTCATTATGCACAATGAGCAAAATAAAGGCATTTTGCAGGGATTTTTTTTTTCCTTTATAAATGTAATTATTGCTGCAGCAGATTCTAGACATGGTACAGATGTGCCACTTTACAGGTAGACTAAGGGCACCCCCCCAGCCACTATATTGGAAGGATTTTTTCATTTTTATACTTTCACTTTAAAAATCAAATAAATTAGTGCTCATTTAAAAATGACATTTCTCACAAACTTTTTTTTTTTTATTGACACATGTCCCCCACAGCAGGACCCGCACCCTTATAACTATTGTATGCCCAATTACTTGCATATAAGCCTTCGAGATGGGCACTTTTGATTTTTGACATTCGGGTCCATTTGATTTTAACCACTTAACCACTTAAGGACCGCCTCCTGCAGATATAGATCTGCAGAATGGCACGGCTGGACAGTGCCCGTGGGTCACGGGCGCGCACCCGCGACCCGCTCTAAAGCTCTGTGACTGCGGCCGCGGGACTCACGGACCCGATCGCCACCGGAGTCCCACGATCGGTCCCCGGAGCTGAAGAACGGGGAGAGCTGTGTGTAAACACAGCTTCCCCGTCCTTCACAGTGGCAGCTTCATTGATCGTGTTTCCCTATATTAGGGAACACACGATCAATGACGTCACACATCCAGCCCCGCCCCCCTACAGTTAGAAAAACATATGAGGTCACACCCTAGTGGTTAACTCCCAAACTGCAATTGGCATTTTCACAGTAAACAATGCATTTTTTGCTGTGAAAGGGACAATGGTCCCAAAAATGTGTCAAAATTGTCCCATGTGTCCGGCATAATGTCGCAGTCACAAAAAAAAAACGATGATCACCGCCATTAGTAGTAAAAAAAATTATAATTTATAAAAATGCAATAAAACTCCTATTTTGTAAACGGTATAAATTTTGCGCAAACCAATCGATAAACGCTTATTGCGATTTTTTTTACCAAAAATAAGTAGAACAATACGTATCGGGCTAAACTGAGGGAAAACATTTTTTTTTTTTTTACATATTTTTGTGGGATATTTATTATAGCAAAAAATATTGAATTTTTTTCAAAATTGTTGCTCTATTTTTGTTTATAGCACAAAAACCGAAGAGGTGATCAAATACCACCAAAAGAAAGCTCTATTTGTGGGGAAAAAAGGACGCCAATTTTGTTTGGGAGCCACGTCGCACAACCGCGCAATTGTCAGTTAAAGCGCCGCAGTGCCGAATTGCAAAAACTGGCCAGGTCCTTTACCTGCATAATGGTCTGGGTCTCAATTGGTTAATGGGGATCGGTATATGGGTCCGAACTTTCGCGGTGTTCAATAGTTCTGGTGTGAACCGAATAGGGGTCCGTTTGGCCCATCCCTAGTGGTTAACCACTTAAAGACCAGGCCTAGTCTGACACTTTTTGTTTACATGTACAATCAGTATTTTTTTGCTAGAACATTACTTAGAACACCCAAACATAATAAATAAATAGTAATAAAACGAAATATATATTGTTTTTATGTCACATGGTATTTACGCAGCAGTTTTTCAAATGCAATTTTTTGTGAAATAATACATTTTAATAGAAGAAAGAAAACACAATATATAATGCAATTTATTGGTAAAATTTAAAAGATGTTATGCGGAGTAAATAGATACACTTTCAAATTGCGCCTTCTCGTGGAATGGCAACAGGCTATGATAGTTAGAAAATCTACATACTTTAAAACTTTTAAAACTTAAAAAAATTCAAAGGTTACCAGTTTAGTGTTACAAAAGAGGTCTAGCACTAGAATCATTGCTCTCGCTCTAATGTTTAGGGCAATACCTCACATGTGTGGTGCGAACACCGTTTACATATGCCTCTGCACGTGAGCATGGAGGACATGGGAAACTTTAACCACTTAACCCCCAGACCATATTGCTGCACAATGACCAGAGCACTTTTTGCGATTCGGCACTGCGACGCTTTAACTGACAATTGCGCGGTCGTGCAATGTGGCTCCCAAACAAAATAGGCGTCCTTTTTTCCCACAAATAGAGCTTTCTTTTGGTGGTATTTGATCATCTCTGCCGTTTTTATTTTTTTTTGCGCTATAAACAAAAATAGAGCGACAATTTGAAAAAAAATGCAATATTTCTTACATTTTGCTATAATAAATATCCCCCCAAAAATGTATAAAAAATACATTTTTTTTCCTCAGTTTAGGCCGATACGTATTCTTCTACATATTTTTTGTAAAAAATAAATCGCAATAAGCGTTTATTGATTGGTTTGCGCAAAAGTTATAGCATTTACAAAATAGGGGGTAGTTTTATGGCATTTTTATTAATATATTTTTTTTACTAGTAATGGCGGCGATCAGCGTTTTTTCAGTACTGCGACATTATGGCGGACACTTCGGACACTTTTGACACATTTTTGGGACCATTGGCATTTTTATAGCGATCAGTGCTATAAAAATTCATTGTATTACTATAAAAATGCCATTGCCAGTGAAGGGGTTAACACAAGGGGGCGGGGAAGGGGTTAAGTATGTTCCTGTGTGTGTTCTAACTGTATGGGGGGGTGGACTCACTAGGGGAAATTACTGACCTTCTGTTCATACATTGTATGAACAGAAGATCAGCATTTCCCCCCTGACAGGACCGGGAGCTATGTGTTTACACACATAGCTCCCGTTCCTCGCTCTGTACCGAGCAATCGCGGGTGCCCGGCAGCGATCGTGCCTGCCGGGCACGCGCATGGGACTCGCGCGCGCCCCCTAGTGCCCACTAAAAGAGCCGACGTAGAGCTACGGGCTCTCGCCCAGGAGAGCCAACCTGCCGCAATAAAATGACGGCACACGGTCGGCAAGCAGTTAAAATATATTTTATTGTTTTATTTTATTTTTATACAGTTTCTTGAATTTTTTATTGCTTTCACAAGGAGTGTAAGCATTCCTTATCACAGCAATAGACAGTGACAGTTATTCTTTATGGAGAGATCTTGGGTCTATTAGATCTCAGATGTCTTCTCTGCCCTTAAAAGGATCTGATCACACCAAGATCAGTGTGATCAGATGCTTTTACTATTTGAAAATGATGCTGTTTACAGCATAAGGAAACCGGTAGTGCTGAAAATGTTCTCAACCCTGTCCTCAAGTGCCTCCAACAGGCCATGTTTTGGGAATTTCTCTTAGATAAAAAAGCTGTCAAAAATACCAAACCATTGACTCTGATTTAAAGCACCTGTGAAGATGAAGAAAAACCTGCAAACATGGGGTACTTGAGGACAGGTTTGGGAACCACTGTCCTAGACCATAGACCATAGAGGTGATCAGAGACAATTTGGTCTCTGGTCACCATTATTATATGACAGTTGCAACCATAACCATGGTATAACCACTTCCAGCCAATCATGTAGATGTATGTGATTTGGTGACAAGTGGTTAATTATCATTTTATTAGTATTGGTACTATTTACATTTATATTTTTTCAGAAAAATATATTTGAAGAATGTCAAAAAATAGTGACTACCAAACTTAATCTTCAACAAGATGGCTAACATTGACGTAAACCAGAAAAATATATGATTTGAACCCCTTACCAAACAATTTATATATTCTATGCTCTAAAACAGGCTGCCTTCTGAGGCTGGAGGTTCCATACCCAGATTAATATTGATGGCAAAAAAATGGTACTTAAACATTATGTTGAATACATGCCATGTAGCCTTAGGCCGCCCGCGTACACACGAGGAGACATGTCCGCTGAAACTGGTCCGCAGCCCATTTTTAGCGGACATGTTTGATCGTGTGTACCGCCTAGCGGACAGGTTTCCAGCGGACAAAAGTTTCTAAGCATGCTTAGAAACTTGCCCACTGGAAACCTTTCCGTCAGACATGTCCACTGGTAAGTACGCCAAACCATCGGACCGAAATCCCGCGCATGCGTCGAATTGATTAGACGCATGCGTGAAAGCATTGAACTTCCTGGTTTGAGCATGTCGGTGTGTTCTACGTCACTGCGTTCTCTGTCCGCAGGGATTTTGGTCTGATGGTGTGTACACACATCAGACCAAAATATCCCAGGAGACATGTCCGATGAAAACGGTCCGTCGGACCTGTCTCATCGGACATGTCTCCTCGTGTGTATGCGGCCTTATGGGAACACTGCATCCTCATACCATAGATACCCAACATGGACCACTAACATTCTAAACTACCGTGGCAGTGATAAGATTCCACAAATCTGAAATATTTATTAAAAACAGATACATAAGCTTTGCGGATGATGCAAAAGACAGTTTGTATTTTATAACCAAGCAACTTATTGTTTTTGTTTGAATTTTTATTTTGAATGATTAGATTTATTTTTTTACATTACAAAGAATGTGGTTAATTTCAATTGAATTTAGGTAATTTCCACTTCTATATATTTCGACAAAATCTTATATTCTATTATTGGGTTTCTCAAAGTTGTAGAGCATCTGAATGGATGGAGGAAAGTATCTTCTTTTTATCTCATTTATATCCAGAAATGTGAGATTGCCATACTGATTGTGAGTGATAAGTACTGCTTGATTGTCAGCAAAATTTAGAGGGAAAACCATTGTAATTCGACCAATCACCATCGGGTGCGTAGATATCGCCACCACATCTATTTATCCTTTCCACCATTTTTTCTTTTCCACTAAAATAAGAAAAAGGACAAGAGAATTTTTTTATTCTATCAAACTTTATCCATAAACCTTATAACAGAGTATACAGAAAACGAAGTAAGGTCTGTTATACTTTATTATGTAAAACCAGCTCAACTTGTTCATTAATATTGAATGAAGATGTTTCTCTACTTTTACAAGTGGCTCTCTTGGCATTTATTAGGTTGTAAAACATTTAACATGCAGAAAACTCCAGTTCAGTCCCTCACTCTTCTATAAGATTCCAGGATGGAGACACTCAAACTCTACAGCAGTCGTTGTCTCATACTGTATAAAGTCCCAACTGTTTTATTTAACTTCTTAAGGACTGCCTCCTGCACATATACGTTGGCAGAATGGCACGGCTGGGCACATCCACATATATTTACGTCGGTTCTAGTACCCAGCCGTGGATCATGGGCACGCGCCCGCGGCGCGCTCCCGTTACCCGGTCCGAAGCTCCGTGACCGGAACTGCGGGACTCACGGATCCAATCGCCGCTGGAGTGCGGCGATCGGTCCCCGGAGCTGAAGAACGGAGAGAGCCGTGTGTGAACACAGCTTCCCCGTGCTTCACTGTGGCGGCAGCATCGATCGCGTCATCCCTTTTATAGGGGGGACGCGATCGATGACGTCACACCTACAGCCACACCCACCCTACAGTTGTAAACACACACAGGGAACACATAACCCCTACAGCGCCCCCTTGTGGTTAACTCCCAAACTGCAACTGTCATTTTCACAGTAAACAATGCAATTTAAATGCATTTTTTACTGTGAAAATGACAATTGTCCCAAAAATGTGTCAAAATTGTCCGAAGTGTCCGCCATAATGTTGCAGTCATGAAAAAAATCGCTGATCGCCGCCATTAGTAGTAAAAATAAATAAATAATAAAAATGCAATAAAACTATCCCTTATTTTGTAAACGCTATACATTTTGCGAAAACCAACCGATAAATGCTTATTGCAATTTTTTTTACCAAAAATAGGTAGAAGAATACGTATCGGCCTAAACTGAGGAAAAAAAAAATGTCATATATATTTTGGGGGGATATTTATTATAGCAAAAAGTAAAAAATATTGATTTTTTTTCAAAATTAACGCTCTATTTTTGTTTATAGCGCAAAAAATAAAAACCGCAGAGGTGATCAAATACCACCAAAAGAAAGCTCTATTTATGGGGAAAAAAGGACGCCAATTTTGTTTGGGAGCCACGTCGCATGACCGCGCAATTGTCAGTTAAAACGACGCAGTGCCGAATCGCAAAAAGGGGCAAGGTCCTTTAGCAGCATTTTGGTCTGGGTCTTAAGTGGTTAATGATGGATGGAAGCACATACCTTTGTAATGAATTCAGATTGGTTAATCTGTGACATACATCTGCCAATATTATTTATATTAACAACAGAAGAATGCATCGACCCAGGGTTGCAATTGTGCTGGAAGTGCATCTTGTTTACGTCATTCCTGGAAACTGCGATGCACACTGGGGCCCTCCCCTCCTCTCTCGGTCTTGGATATGGGGGGGGGGGGATGGGAGGGCGCTCACTGCCACAATTGTCACACATGAAGTATATATCATCATATCCTCCAGGGCAACCACATTGAGTCCTACTTACTTGTTTTTATGATATTTTGTCTGTAACATGCTGTGATTTTTTAACCACTTCCTGACGGCCATACGACTTTGTATGGCCGCAGTGTCGTTGCTAATTTCCGGGAGACTGTCTATATACGGCCTCCGCCTCCAGTCACTGAGATGTCGATGCGCATGCCTGCCGGCTGCTATGTCCGCCAGGCAACCGCGATCGGTGGTTACAGAGACAAGGAAGTGTAAACACACAGATCCACATCCTGTCAGGGAGAGAGGAGACCAATCTGTGTCCCTTGTACATAGGGACACAGATCGGTCACCTCCTCCAGTCAGTCCCCTTCCCCCACAGTTAGAATCACTAGGCAGGGTACACATTTAACCCTTTCTTCACCCCCCCTAGTGTTAACCCCTTCCCTACCAGTCACATTTATACAGTAATTCGTGCATATTTATGGCACTGATCGCAGTATAAATGTGAATGGTGCCAAAAATGTGTCAAAAGTGTCCGATGTGTCCGCCATAATGTCATAGTCCCAATAAAAAATAATAATTCCGTCCCCTATATTGTAGGCGCTATAACTTTTGCGCAAACCAGTCGCTTATTGCAAATTTTTTATCAAAAATATGTAGCAGAATACGTATCTGCCTAGTCTGAGAAATAAAAAAATAAAAAATTGGGCTATTTATTATAGCAACAAGTAAAACATATCTTGATCAAATACCACCAAAAGAAAGCTCTACTTGTGGGGAAAAAAGGACGTCAATTTTGTTTGGGAGCCACCTCGCACGACCACGCAATTGTCAGTAAAATCGACGCAGTGCCGGAAACTGAAATTTCACCTGGGCAGGAGGGGGTATATGTGCCCAGTAAGCAAGTGGTTAATGTAGACTATTAAAATATATTACTTTTATAAGTGCCTTTAAAGTCCATTATTCCTATTATTTCACTGTACCCAGAAGAGGCCTGCCTGAAGGAACCGCCTGTCTGCAGTACAATGCGTGCAGGCGCTCCTGGAGTGGTTATACATAACTTAGACGCATTTGGTTTGAAATACAATTTTTTTTATATTTACACTAGTCGTCATACAAGCATAATAAACACATTACCACATGAGCAACCTAAATGCTTTATACAGAAGAAATAACTAACATTTTGTTTTTAAATATAAATTTCAATACAAATTTTCCAACTAACCGTTTGCTAGTCTGGATTGGAGATTTTTCACTTGTTGATCCAAGCTACCAATTTGCTTTCTAAAGGCTTCAATTTCTGAGAAAAGAAGAAATACCACATGGTTAAGTCTGCTTGACAAAATGTATTTCTATGTGCCAATAAGCATGGCAATGTGCATAACATGCAAGTGGATTATTTCTCTTGGATCTGATTTGTAATATCCAAAAGCCAAATGTGCAAGTGTGAGTACAAGAAAAAAGCAAATTGGTGTAAATTTTACCAAAAGCATAATTCAAAGGAATAATGCAACTCTGTATACGGAGAACATTTTGTAGTTGTCCCAGGGTAGTGTTCCACAATGGGCAACCCAACCATTGCAGTGCTTTACAAATCTGTCAGGGAATTGTCTACGGTAAAAAAAGGACATATTGGGAGATGTTCTATCGGGGCTGTTAAACAATTTGGAGAAGTCTAGAGCAGTGGTTCTCAACCTAGGGGTCGGGACCCCCTTGGGGGTCAAATGATTGGCTGTTCTTGAAGCATGCACCACTCTTCCAGCCTTTTTGCAGATGCCCAGAAGGGCTGTCCCTGGAGCCTGTGGCCACCTAGCTGGGCTGTTCCTGGAGCCCACGGCTACCCACTCAGCCTCTCTGTAGCCGCCCATTTGGTTCGCGCCATGACTGGGGCAGAGACTAGAGGTCCGCTGACTGGTGAGGATTGTGAGGTGGGAGGGGCTGGAGAAGACCCTATCTCCTGATTTCAGCATAGGTGTCACTGCTACGACACACCACAAAGTCGGAGACAGTGTGGTAACACTACCTGTGATTATAGTTGCCATTAAAAGTCCCCACTACAGTTCTCAGATCAGCAGATGACCTTGATCAAGAGCACCTAAGTTGGCTGATCAGAACTCCCTCCAAGGAGTAAAAGAAGGAATAATAATAGAGAATACATGGAAGGGAGAGGAAAAGAGGGAGAAGTAGAAAGAATAAGAAAAAGAAAGAGATGGGGGAACAAGAAATTAGGATAGAGAGAGATAAAAGGGAAACAAAGGAGAAGAAAGAGAAAGAGTGGTACATCCTAAAATGTACCATATGATGTTTTAATACTGTACAAGTGGAAGGGACTTAGGGAGTGCTAAATGTCCATGGATTTGGGTGCAATTACTTGTCTTGCCTTGGGAGCCGACAACCCACACTTAGAAAATGATTTTATTGTTGGGGGTCCCCACAACTTGGGAAATGTTACCAAGGGGCCACAGCACTAGAAAGATTGAGAACCACTGGTCTAGAGGGAGGAAGTCTTTCTGCCATTTGGATCAACCACCATCAAATGTCAATGGCTAATCTTAATGACAGTCTATAAAGTCCTTCAGAAAGGATGGACCAGGAATGTTCCTACTGTACAAAAATTCAAGATGTAGCACTGCTTTGCACAGTATGTATTTCATGGACGACACAACCAATACAATTCTTTTTTTTTTTTGTGGTTTGGAACTCATAGGACTTGACAAAATATATCTGTCACTTAAGAAAGAACTTAATACCCACATTTCACAGATCATAAATGGCGTGTGAAAGTGAGAAAAATTTGATTTCTTACCAGAAGCTTGGCTGTCACCTCTATCTCCTTTAGGTCCTGGAGGTCCACTTATTCCAGGTGGCCCAGCAATGCCTTGTGGTCCTTGTAGTCCTGGTTGGTAAAGTCAATATATTTATAATACAGTACACTTTTAATGTGTAACTTAACCTCAATATGATAAAGAATTGTTGAATTAAAATTGGGCATACTACTATGTGCTAATAGTAGACCCTCATTTTGAAAAAAGCGGATTAATCCACTTATGATTTGCCTTCCCCGGTTCCTCCTTTTCCACATTAGTCAAAATGCTTATGACATTTTTAAGTCGAGCCTTGTTTTAGACCCTATGATGTCATCACTGGGTCTCTGTGCTTCTTCATTCCTTCAGCCAGGAAATAATAAAGGTCTTATCTGGCTTTCTGCAGCTTTTTATACACATTGAGAGAAACTCACAGTGTGCAGCAAAATCAGAATAAACTATTTCAGTATAGAAAGTACAACTGTGTAATGTTAAATGTAAGGCTGAAGTTCAGCTTCAAATGCTTTGCTGACAAAGCCTAATAAATGTGCACACAAGTGCGAGTCATATTCACTGGTCCCCCATTAAATTGAGTTTCAGTCTAAAAAAGAGGATCTGAAAGCAAACAGCTCCTGCTGCACTCTCTCTTTAACTGGTTCTGACCCGCTTGCGTCTATCTACGGGGGCAGAATGGCACCCCTGTGCGAAACCCATAAGGGGTTTCCTTTAAGAGCCGCCAGGGGGCGCACGCACCCAAAGGCGGGGGACCTATGTACGTGACGGGCGATCATGATTGCATACATGAGCACCAGCACAGGGATTTGTGTGTGTAAAAACACAAATCTCTGTGCTTTTAGAGGAGAGGAGACATGTTGTTTGTTCCTAGTAAGTAGGAACAGCAATATGTCTCCTCTCCTACACAGTCCAATCCCCATACAGTTAGAAAACACTAAGGGAACACACAATTAACCCCTTAATTGCCCCCTAGTGCTAACCCCTTTCTTACCAGTGACATTTACACAGTAATCAGTGCATTTTTATAGCACTGATCGCTGTAAAAATGTCAGTGGTCCCAAAAATTTGTCAAAAGTGTCCAATCTGTCCGTCGCAAAACTGCTAAAAATCGGAGATCACCACCATTACTAGTAAAAAAAAAAGAAATGCAAAAAAATTCCATAAATCTTTCCCATAGTTTGTAGACAGATTCACAGAGCCCTTACTCACGTTAGACCGGAGTACTTTCAAATTACGCGTGTCGTATCATTAGTTTGAATCCTCAAACCATGATACGACGGCTTCAGGCTTCAATCCGACTGGCTTACGTGTTCGTACGCCGTCGGATCTACACTGCAATAATTTTGCGGCCGCTGGGTGGAGTTCCCATCGTTTTACGAGTCGGGGTATGCAAATGAGCTTTTTTCGACAATCCACGAAGTTACGATCGTCCTTCACAATCTCTTACGGCATCTGTAGTCATCTTTTTGCTGCGTAAAGTTATTCCAGCTATTAGCTGGTCTATAGTTAGACGGCCCATGTTAAGTATGGCCGTCGTTCCCGCGTCGAGTTTCAAAATTTTTAATTTTTTTTGCGTAAGTCGTCTGGGAATAGGAATGTACGTAAATGATGCTACTCAAAAAAAAAAAAAATGACGTAACGACGTTATTTCGCACAATTTTAGAACGGAGCATGTGCAGTTGGATCGCCCCGGGGACGCGCCTAATTTAAATGCTTTACGCCCCCTAATCGCGCATTTTGATTCCGCCGCGAGAAATACACTACGCCGCCGTACCTTATGGGCCAAACATCTACCTGAATTCCTCGTAGAGCCAGGTAAAATATGGCGGCGTAGTGTATCTCTGATACTCTGCGCCGATGTAATTGTACCTGAATCTGGCCCTATAACTTTTGCGCAAACCAATCAATATATGCTTATTGCAATTTTTTTTAACCAAAAATATGTATAAGAATATTATTATTATTATTATAGCAAAAAATTCAAATATATATATTTTTTTCAAAAATGTCGCTCTATTTTTGTTTATAGCACTAAAATTTTAAACCACAGAGGTGATTAAATACCATCACTATTTGTGGAGAAAAAAGGCTGCAAATTTAGTTTGGTACAGCATTGCATGACCACGCAATTACTAGTTAAAGTGACACAGTGCCAAATTATAAAAAGTGCTCTGGTTAGGAAGGGGATAAAACTTTTGGGGGCTGAAATGGTTAAAATAGTGTCACCAGTGTCCTAAAGAAAATGTCATTTTTAATCACATTCAATTACAAGTCAATTGCAATTGTATACGCTATATTATTTTTTCTTTATTTGCTATTTTTTTCCCCATGAAAGTGGAGGTAAGCCGTGTACACACGATCAGTCCATTCGATGAGAACGGTCTGAAGGACCGTTGTCATCGGTTAACCGATGAAGCTGACTGATGGTCTGTCGCGCCTACACACCATTGGTTAAATAACCGATCATGTCAAAACGCGGTGACGTAAAACACAACGACGTGCTGAAAAAAATGTTCAATGCTTCCAAGCATGCTTCGACTTAATTCTGAGCATGCGTGGATTTTTAACCGATGATCGTGCCTACTAACGATCGGTTTTGACCTATCGGTTAGGAATCCATCGGTTAAATATAAAGCAAGTCTTTTTTTTTTTAACTGATGGTTAAATAACCTATGGGGCCAACACACGATCGGTTTTGACCGATGAAAACGGTCCATTAGACTGTTGTCCTCTGTTTAACCTATCGTGTGTACGCGGCCTTACTCTTTAAATGATGGAGACAGAATATAAACCAAAAATTGAGACAGAACACATAAAACAGATGCTGTAAATTAAGTTGCAGTTCAGTGAGTAAAATTAGTATTTGATCCCCAAGCAAAACACGACTTAGTAATTGGTGGAGAAACCCTTGTTGGCAAGCCCAGAGAAAAGACATTTCTTGTAGTTGGTGACCAGGTTTGCATACATCCCAGAAGGATTTTGGTCCAATATTCTTTACAGATCTTCTCTAAATCCTTAAGGTTTTGTGGCTGTCACATGGGATCTCAAAGTTTCAGCTCCCTTCATACATTTTCTATAGGTTTAAGGTCTGGAGACTGGCTAGGCCACTCCATGACCTTAATGATCTTCTTCTTGAGCCACTTCTTTGTTGCCTTGGCGGAAAGTTTTAGGCCATTGTCACGCTGAAAAACCCATCCAAGACCCATCTTTAGTCTTCTGGCTAAGGGAAGGTGGTTCTCATCCAAGATTTTACAATACATGTCCCCCTCCATTGGCCCCTCAATCGGCAAAGTCAGTCTGTAACCTTAACAGAGAAACAGCCCCAAAGCATAATGTTTCACCTCCATGCTTGACTGCAGGGATGCTGTTCTTGTGGTCATAGTTAACATTTTTCTTCCTTCCAAACATGGCAAGTCCCCCTCCGCAAAAAGGCACACATACCATCATGCCAATGAACATCTAAATGATTCAAAGCAGGATTGAAAGTGCTAACCAAAGATGAGACCAAAATTAAGCTCTTTGGCATTAATTTGACTCTCTGTGTTTGGAGGTAGAAAAATGCAGACTATGACCCTAAGAATACCATCCTTACAATCAAGCACAGAGATGGAAACATGATGCTTTGGGGCAATTTCTCTGCTAAAGGTACAGGCCAACTTTGGCATATTGAGGGGCCAATGGATGGGGGCCATGTATTGTAAAATCTTGGTTGAGAACTTTCTTCCCTCAACCAGAACACGGAAGATGGGTCGTGAATTGGTCTTTCAGCATGACAATGACCCAAAACATACCGCCAAGACAACAAAGGAGTGGCTCAAGATAAGGCACATTAAGGTAATGGAGTGCCCTAGTCAGTCTTCAGATGTTAATGCTATAGAAAATTTATGGCGGGGGATGAAACTTCGAGTTGCCAAGCAACAGCCAAGAAACCTTAAGGATTTAAAGTGGATATAAACCCACTCTTATCCTTTCTAAACTACTGCCATAGTGCTGATCTATAAGGATATACAGTACATGCCTTCTGCATGTATCCTTACTAGGGTTGTCCCGATACCACTTTTTTAGGACTGAGTACAAGTACCGATACTTTTTTTCATGTACTCGCCGATACCGAATACCGATACTTTTTTTAAATGTCATGTGACAGTTTTCAAACCACAATACAGACTAAGGATATTTTCTTTAGAAATATGAAGAACTCTAACTCAAGACATTATAAAAGAATAAAAATGAATAAAAATGTTTTATTTGCTTGTCACGCAGTAGTAAAAAACTCAAAGAATTTTCACAAAACATGTTGATAAATACAAAAAAAGTATTCTATTTAGGTATCGGGAGCATTTGGGCGAGTACAAGTACTCCCGCAAATACTTGGTATCGGTCCCGATACCGATGCCGATACTAGTATCTGGACAACCCTAATCCTTACTTGTCAAATATCTCCCCTCTGTCTGTTAAAAGAACTGAAAAACTGCAGATTCTGTGGGTGGATCTGTTGTCTGGAGCTCTGTGGGTGGAGTGGTGATGTCAATAGACTCCCCGCCCTCCTCTACACTCCCCTTGTCAACATGCATTTTTTCCTATGTATCCTTACACTAAATTCTGCTATGATCACTTGCATCCAGTCAAAATCCAGAAAAGTAACCACATGACTTCAGAAAAGGAGTGGGGGTGGGAATTAAAAAATAATGCTTGTCTCCAGGCTAGTGGATGAGATATGTAAATAACCTGTCACTCACAGCAAGGGGGCGGAACGGACCAAGGTTTTTCTCTGTAAGTCTGTTTTATTTCACCGTACAATAAAAAAGGATTGTTTAGAGCTGGATTAACTTTGTGGCAAGACTGGGCACAGATAATAGGAAATCGTTTACTGTACATTGTGACAGCAAAAAATAAAAATAAAAATTCTGGTTTACATCCACTTTAAAAAAGATCTCTAAAGGAGAGAGGGCATAAATCCTGTGTGCAAACCTGGTCAACAACTACAAGAAACGTCTTGCCTCTGTGCTTGCCAACAAGGGTTTCTCCACCAAGTACTAAGTCATGTTTTGCTTGGGGATCAAATACTTATTTTACTCACTGAACCGCAACTCAATTTATAACATTTGTATTGTGTTATTTCTGGATTTTTAATTGATATTCTGTCTCTGTCATTTATAATACACCTAAGATAAAAAATATATAGACCCTTCATTTCTTTGTAAGTGGGCAAACTTAACAAATCTTCAGGGGATCAAATAATTGTTTTCCCCACAGTGAAAAACATTAGTACTAAAAATTGTAAAACCAACAGAAAAATGAAAATTAAATTGATCAAAACAATTAAAGATTTCTATTGAACTTCTTGACATATAGTTATTGTAAAAAACTTAGATCCATGCTGAACTTACAGTGCCTTCATACCTCTTGAAATGTTCCACATTTTGTCATGAAACAAACAAAAGCATAAATGTATTATATTGGGATTTTATGTGATAGACCAACACAAAGTTGCACAAAATTCTGAAGTGGAAGGAAAATTATACATTTTTTCATTTATTTTTTTACAAATATCTGAAAAGTGTGGCATGCATTTGTATTCAGCCCCCTTTACTCTGATACTCCTAACTAAAATCAAGTAAAATCAATTGCCTTCGAAGACACCTAATTGGTAAATAGAGTCCACCTGTGTGTAATTTAATCTGAGTATAAATACACCTGTTTTGTAAAGCCCTCAGGGGTTTGTTAGAGAATCTTAGTGAACAAACAGCATTGCAAAGGCTAATAAACACACCAGACAAGTCAGTGATAAAGTTGTAGAGACGTTTAAAGCAGGGTTGAGTTATAAAACAATATCCCAAGCTTTGAACATGTCACAGAGCACTGTTCAATCCATTATCAGAAAATGGAAAAAATATGGCACAACTGCAAACCTACGAAGACATGGATGTCCACCTAAACTGACAGGCTGGGCAAGGAGATCATTAATCAGAGAAGCAGCCAAGAGGCTCATGGTAACTCTGGTTGAGCTGTAGAGATCCACAGCTCAGGTGGGGAAATCTGTCCACAGGACAACTTTTAGTCATGCACTCCACAAATCTGGCCTTTATGGAAGAGTGGCAAGAAGAAAAACATTATTGAAAGAAAGTCATAAGAAGTCCCATTAGTAGTTTGCGAGAAGCCAGGTGGAGGACACAGCAAACATGGGAAAGAAGGAGCTCTGGTCAGATGAGACCAAAATGTAACTGTTTGGCCTAAAAGCCAAATGCCATGTGTGGTGGAAAACTAACACTACACATCACCCTAAACACACCATCCTCATTGTGAAACATGGTGGTGGCAGCAACATGCTGTGGGGATGCTTTTCTTCAGCAGGGACAGGGAAGCTGGTCAGAGTTGATGGGAAGATGGATGGAGCCAAATACAGGACAATCTTAGAAGAAAACCTGTTAGGCCGCGTACACACGATTAAATAAATCCGATTAAGACCGATTTGATCGATTTGATCGGATTTGTCTGCTGGGATATATTGGTTTGATCGTGTACACACGATCAAACCAAAATCGCCACCGGCAGACAGCGCGGTGACGTGGCGGTGACGTTGACGCTGCCACGTCATCGCACCAGGAAGTAAAAAACGTCCACGCATGCGTCAAATCCATTCGACGCATGTGCAGGCAGATTTGTCCGCGGGTTAGTGTACTAACCAGCAGACATGTCGGACGGACGGGTTCCTTGCAGACAGATTTTAAAGCATGCTTTTAAATTTGTCTGCTGGAAAAACCTGTCTGTCCGCCCGTACACACGATCGAATTTGTCTGCTGAAACGGTACGTTGGACCATTTCCAGCAGATAAATTTGATCGTGTGTACACGACCTTAGAGTCTGCAAAAGACTTGAGACTGGGGCGGAGGTTCACCTTCCAACAGGACAATGACAATTCACATACAGCCAGAGCTACAATGGAATGGTTTAGATCAAAGTATATTCATGTGTTGGAATAGCCCAGTCCAGACCTAAATCCAATTGAGAATCTGTGGCTTGAACATTGCTGATTACAGACACTCTCCATCCAATCTGACAGAGCTTGAGCTATTTTTCAAAGAAGAATGGGCAACAGTTTCACTCTCTAGATGTGCAAAGCTGGTAGAGACATCCCCAAAAAGACTTGCAGCTGTAATTGCAGTGAAAGGTGGTTCTACAAAGTATTGACTCAGGGGGGCTGAATACAAATACACGCCACAGTTTTCACATATTTATTTGTAATGGAAACCATTTATCATTTTCATTCCACTTCACAATTATATGCCACTTGTGTTGGTCTGTCACAAAAAATCCCAATAAAATACATTTATGTTTTTGGTTATAACATGACAAAATGTAGATACTTTCAAGGGGTATGAATACTTTTTCAAGGCACTGTATGTACATACTTATAAGGTTCTCAACACAAGTTCCTGAATCTAATTTATATTTGACTTCTGCATTCCCCTGTACAGCTTCTATCACTTGTAGAGTGCTGCCATTCTAAAGATGTGAACCTACTTGTATATGGAAAGACCCCAGGGGTGACCATATCAATGATGACCAATAATCACCATTACACATAACTACTGGGTATTCTCAAAAATATATACTAAACCTCAGGCTTTAATAAACATACAGATTTAATCTCATTGGTTCCAGTTCGGTAGTGGCAAATATTTCACAAGATTCTTCTGTCTTGAAGCTCGCCAGTCATCTTGGTAAACCCTGAATTGGCAGGAAATTGTGGACTTCTACAGTTAAAAGTTTACCTGAATCTCCTCTGTCTCCTTTTTCTCCCTGTGGTCCTGGTGATCCCTGTTCTCCCCTTGGTCCAGTTTCTCCAGTATTTCCTTGTGGTCCAGGCAGACCTATTCATGGAATACACATGTAGTTACATAGATAACTAATACAGGTTTGATCAGATGCTTTTACAAGTCAATAATGGTTTGTTTACATCTTGGCAAAACTGGAAGTGACAAAATCCCCGTCCCCTCCAGGTTTCTTATATCATAGAGAAGATCAGGGACGTTGTAGTCCTTGGTCATTTCTATAGTAAAGCACTGGAAGGGGGTTGGGGGGGGGGAAGACCCCCCCCCCTCTATTGCATGTAAAAGCAATCTAGTGGCTACTTTTACCTAAAAAAAAGCATAGTTAATAGGGGGGGGGGGGAGTACTGGGATGATGCCTGTAGCTACAGGCGTCATCCTGGTATCACCACTGACCACTGTTGCCGGCCCACTTTTATTAAACAGACAAAGTAAAATTTACACAACAGTTGCCCATGCAGGGGATTTTCACTATTAAAACAGTTAACAAAAATGTGAAGCCACCTGATTTTCTCTTCAGCAGTTCCAATGTTTTTGTTAGGATCCTTCAGACTCAGCTCTTCCAGCTTTCTGGGCTCTTCTGGACTTATTTTGGGGTATGAAGTGGAGGGGAACCTGGACTCCATGCTTTTAAATAGCCAGGTACCCAGAAATTGCAATTGTTTTTTTTCTGCATTTTTGCTGCAGCATGTTCTATGCATGCTACAGACGTGCCAATTTACAGGCAGACTAAGGGGACCCCCCCCCAGGCACTAAATTTAAAGGAATTTTTCATTTTTATTGTAGCATTTTAAGTATCAATAAAAAAAAATCACTGCTCCTTTAAAAACTGGCACTCTGCTCCTACAAGTAAAAATCATATTTGTTTTTGCTAGAAAATGACACAGAACCCCCAAACAAAAATCTCCATAGGTAACGCTTACATTTTTTTACATGTTACTTGTTTAGAATTACAGAGGAGGTCTTGGGATTGAAGACCACAACGTTTACATATGTGGGCGCAACGTAAGTATGAGTTTGCTTCTGCGTGCAGGCATGCAGGGCACTTATATCTTTTTTTTTATTGTTTACTTATTTATTTATTTTTTTACACTGTCTCTTTAAAAAAAAAAAAAAATTGATCACTTTTATTTCTATTACAAGGAATGTTAAAATCCCTTGTAATAGGAATAGGGCAGAACAGGTCCTCTTTATGGAGCAATCTGGGGTGAAGTAGACCCCAGATCCCTTCTCCAAGCTGGAAAGCCTGAGGAGAAAAAAAAAAAAGTTTTCGGCTTTCCAGCTTAGTACACAGCAGTATTTACAACTTCCAAGGCAGACGTGACATCATGCCTGGGCCTCTGAGAGTCATAGAGACTGCCTTTGACCATCTGGTCACTGGTATTCTCTATGGTAAACTTTTGTCGACAGTGGGTTCCTTCTCCGGCTTGTGATCACACAGGCAAGCCAGTAGACGCACCGGAGGGCGGCAGGAGGGGGGATGTCCCTTCCCACCACCTGTAACTACAATAAAGCCGCTGAACAGCCACTAGGTTTGTTGTTACGGTGCAGGGAATTGCTGGCTAAATAGATCAATACCAAGATGAGGTCTGTAGGTGCAGGCATCATCCCGATATAACCACTGAAACAGGAAGACGTCCATGACGGCATGCACGCCCTCCCAGTGGGAAGTGGTTAATACATGTCTCCCAGGGCAGTACCCAGATCCCCATACCCCTTTTATGGCTAACTACTTATCAGCCTTCAAAATAGGCACGTTTGATTCTTCCTGTTTCGGCTCCCATAGATTTTAATGGGGTTTGCCGTTTGGGTCAGAACTTTTGCCCTGTTCGGGAGTTCTGCTGAAAACCAAACAGGTGAGTGTTCGGCCCATCTCTAGTCACAATAGTTACACTGGTCCAAGCTAGACTAATGTAACATAGAGAAGTCAGGTGATCTTCCAGCCCTTTAGAATCCACCTGGTAGAGAATTTGTTTTGGGATACAGATCTTTAACTCTAAGTATAACTTATTTAATGATATTAAAATTGTGTTTTCCTTTTACCTGGTTCACCCTTATCCCCCTTCACTCCATCTGCCCCATTAATGCCAGGTAGGCCATTCTTCCCGGGAGCTCCACATGTGATGATTGAGTAGGCATTCTCATCGGGATTTTGGCATATCTGTGTTCCTGGAGTCACTAATGCAATGTGGAGCAAAAGCACACCAAGAACATTCACAAGTGACATATTCCAAATATAGCTAGTCTGTAGGGGAGAAAGAAACATTTGCTGTAATAGGAACTACAGATAAGTTCATGTGCTACTCTAGAACATCCAAGGCTACTCTAGGACATCTAAGGCTATTCTAGAACATCTAGGACTACCCCAGAACATCTAGGACAACTCTAGGACATCTAGGGCTACTCTGGGACATCTAGGACATTTAGGGCTACTCTAGAACACCTAGGACTACTCCAATCCAGGACATCTAGGACTAACCTAGGACATCTATGATTCACCTAGGGCTACTCAAGAACATCTATGGCTACTCTAGGACATCTATGACATCTAGGGGTACTCTAGGACAACTAGGACTAATCTAGGACTTGTAGGACTAACCTAGGAAATCTAGGGCTACTCTAGGACATCTAGGGTTACTCTAGAACATCTAGGACATCTAGGGCTACTATAGGACATTTAGGGCATACTCTAGGATATATAGAGCTACTCTAGGACATCTAGGACTATTCTAGGACACATAGGTTTAATCTAGAACATCTAGGGCTACTCTAGGACATCTAGGGCTACTCAGACATCTAGGACTAATCTAGGACATCTAGGGCTAGTCTAGGACATCTAGGGCTAATCTAGGGCATCTAGGACTATTCTAGGACACCTAGGACAACTCTAGGACATCTAGGGCCACTCTGGGTTATCTAGTACATTTAGGGCTGCTCTAGAACACCTAGGACTACTCCACTCCAGGACATCTAGGACTAACCTAGGACATCTATGATTCATCTAGGGCTACTCAAGAACATCTAGGGCTACTTTAGGACATCTAGGACATTTAGGGCTTCTCTATGATATCTAGGGCTACTCTAGGACATTTAGGGCTACTCTTGGACATCTATATCTACTCTAGTACATCTAAGGCTACTCTAGTACATCTAGTAAAATAAGGTAGTGGCGGCATCATGTGGGGATGATTTTGGCACCGGGTGGAGTTTTTTGGGTGTGTTTTGCACGCCATAGACTTTTAAAAAAAAAACTAAATTTGTTTAGATCTTCTTGCAAAACAGGGTAAAGAAAAACTCTTCTGGGCTCAGAGAGAACGTTGAAAAACAGGTAACGACCCTAGAGGAGGCATTTGTGCAAACCCAGACGGAATCTGCCAGGGAGGCATGGCAGTCGGCTCACTCAGCTTATAAGCGGCTGCTGTCCTCCACGGCAGAAAAGAAACTCGTCTTTTCCAAATTAGCTTTCTTTGAGGAGGGAGAGAGTGCTGGCCAGGATAGCTAACTCGCAACAACGATCTCCCACCATTGGGGCAATCAAGACGGTAGCGGGCAAGATAGTGAATTCTCCTGATCTGATCTTGTCGGAACTAGCTAGATTTTATGAGACTCTATATCTCCCGACGGAACAGTTCACCCGGACGGAACTCTTGGCCTACTTACATGACATTGATTCCCCCGTCTCTCGACTGGCCAGCGGGAGGCCCTGGATGCCCCCTTTACCTTGGAGAAGCTGCAGACAACGTTGGCTGCTTTCCCCAATTGTAAGGCTCTGGGGGCGGATGGGATACCCATGGTACAAGCAATATGTGGATATCCTCCTGCCGAAACTTTTGGCAGTGTTCAATGCGGCCAGGGAGCAACAGGCTTTGCCTGCTTCCATGGCCACGGCTAATGTTGTGCTAATATTTAAACCCGGCAAGGACCCATTAGATCCAGGCTCCTACATGCCAATATCATTGCTGCAGAGTGATATTAAGTTACTGGCCAAAATGCTAGCGATTAGGCTAAATGGTGTCATTACAAGCTTAGTTCATCCCGACCAAGCTGGCTTCATGCCTAACAAGTCGACAGCTGTCAATTTGCGGAGGCAATGGGCCAGATTCAGGTAGAGTTAGGCTGGAGTACCTGTGATACTCCAGCCTAACTGTCACTTTAAGCTGGCGTTTCTGTTTTCTGAAACCAGAAAACAGGAAACGCCGGGTTGGTGTTCCGATGCGATCGGCGCAATTGAATTTCCCCATCGCATCCCAACTTTAATTTAAAAATGGCGCCGGGGGCGTTCCCGCTGATTTACGATGAAAAGATATGTTAATCAGCGGGAATCAGCAATTCACGATCGTATTCGGGCGCGACGCAGTGACTTTCCAACGTTTCCGTAAGCGATACGCGGCGTAAAGATAAAGCAGCCCCCTAGTGGAGTATCCTATGTTAAGTATAGGCGTCGTCATCGCGTCGGAAAAAAAAAAAATTGCGTTGTTTGCGTAAAACTTTCATGAATGGGGATGTGACGTCATTGACGTTCACTGACAGAATTTGGAGCATGCGCACTGGGATGCATTGACACTCGACGCATGCGCAGTACGTTCGCCGCGGGATCGCGCTTAGTTTTAATAATACACGCCCCGTACCCGCCCAATTTGAATTCCGCCGGCTCATTTGCGATGCGCTGCCGCAACTTTAGGAGCAAGTGCTTCATGAATAACAGCACTTGCTCCTAAAATTTCGGCAGCGTAACGTAAATGAGAAGCGTTACTCCAGAGCAAAGATGCTCCCATCTACCTGAATCTGGCCCTATATCTCAATATGCAATCCCCGGCGGATAACATGGGACAGAGGGCCTTGCTTTCACTGGATGCTATGAAGGCCTTTTATAGCGTTGAGTGGGAGTACCTATAGGAGGTTCTTGGGAGGTTTGGTTTCGGGGACTCCTATGTTTCCTGGGTTCGCCTGCTATACTACAATCCACAGACGGTCATTCAGACGTCTGGGGCGGTGTCGCACGCTTTCTCTCTAGGGAGAGGCACGCGACAGGGATGTCCTTTGTCACCCCTGCTTTTCGCTATGGCGATAGAACCACTTGCAATTCAAATAAGAGCCAGCCCAGATATAGTGGGGTTTAAATATGGGGACAGGCAGGAGAAAATAATGCTCTACGCAGACGACACTATGATCTTACTTGGGGACGTGGAGAACTCCCTGACGGTGGCTCTCTGGGTTCTGGATAAATTGGACTAAATCCTCACTGATGCTTATTGATGAGAGGGGGTTCCCCCGACCTCTTCCACTGTGCCTCTGACTGCCTCATTCAAATATTTGGGTATCCAGGTGACACCCAAGATCTGTGACTTTGGACGACTGAATGTTTCCCCGCTGTTACAAAAATGTGACCGGATTAAAACATGGAACTCGCTCTGCCTGTCGGTTTATGTGCTTCATGTGGTAGTGACCTTAAAGGTGTTTAGGATTGTCAATACCCTGTTTCGTTCGCTTATATGGAAGAATCGCACTCCCAGAATTAAACTAGAACATCTCCAGCACCCGAAGGATGATGGGGGGCTTGCCCTCTCCAATTCTTGGTTATACTATATTGCTGCGCAGCTGCAGCAGTTGATAGGCACGGTACGGGCAGGGGTGGCCTAGGAGGGAGGAGGTTCTTCTCAACTGGTGATGTTGCATACTGTTAAGAAGGAGTCGGTGTCGTATGCCCTTGAATCACTGGCTTTCGGGAAACCGAACAAACAGTAAACGACTTATAACCTTATTCAAAAAGTTTGGTACAAAACTAGGTATCTGCAGGGAGTGACAGGGTTCACAGAATATAGCCCTATTTGGTCTAATGACTCGTACCCTGAGCTAGCTAAACTATAGCATGGGGCACTTTGGAGGAGGTTTGGGGTGGTCTACTTTGGCCAGGTATTTCGCATAGAAGTTATTGCCCTGCTAAGCTTAGTATCATTTGCAAACACTGAGATTGAGCTGTTTTTCCCATCCTCCAAGTCGTATATGAGTAAATTAAATAGCATTTTCCAAGGATAGAACCCTAGGGGACCCCGCTTACCACACCAGACCATTCTGAGTACTCCCCATTTATCCCCACCCTCTGGACTCCACCCCATAGCCAATTTTCAATCCATGTACTCACCCTATGGTCCATACCGACATACCTTAGTTTGTACAGTAAATGTTTATGGGGAACTGTATCAACTGCCTTTGCATAATCCAGATACACCACGTCTACAGCCCTTCCTTTATCTAGATGGCAGCTCACCTCCTCATTGAAGGTTAGGTTTGGTTTGGCAAGAACAATTCTTCATAAATAATGCTGATTACTGCTGATAATTCAGTTTTTATTACAAAATCTTGTATAAAATTCCTTGTCATCCCCTCCAAGAGCTTGCATACTATAGATGTTAGGCTAACTGGTCTGTAGTTCCCCAGGATATATCTTGGCCCTATTTTAAATATTGGTGCTACATTGGCTTTTCTCCAATTAGCTGGTACCATTCCCATCAGTAGACTGCTCCTAAAAAGTAGAAACAATGGTGTGACAATAGTCTGCCTTCCAACTGTCACTTGGCCCTCCAATGGAGCATGTTCCACTGTTGTCACCATAAAAAAAACAATACTGAGACATGCCTATCAGCCGCACTACATGTACTGTAGATAGAAAGTGGCTACAAAGAGGTTGTTGGAGCTCATCACCACTGAGATGTAACAATGGTTAAAAAAGTGCTAGGAAGGATTACGTTTTTAAGAATTGACAGTAGTGAACCTACTGTGATGTTTAACAGTTGTGACTGTCTGCTGAAATTATTCTATGTAGCAGGTATTGACTCGTATAAATATAATTCAAATAGTATACGATAGTATGATTTTACTCACCGGCTCACGCAATTACAAATTACGAGTTATCTGAATCAGGTGTAATGAAATGACTCCAATGTGCCTCTATATATACTAATAATCTATCTGCTTGCTTGCATAATCTAAATTAAACAAACAATGGTTAGCAAATATGTACAAATACAAAGATTTACAAGGAGATAAACTCTAATTAAAATTCCTTCTTCATTTTCCAAGAATGCAACAATAATTTTTACAATGATCAAATCTTTATGGGTTCGGTCACAACCTAATATGGCCACGTGGCTGTATTAGTTCTATGATGTCAAAGAGCATGGCTTGGCTATACTGTCACTGGCAAATATACTGTGTATATACAGTATGTCGCAAAAGTGAGTACACCCATCACATTTGTGTAGATATTTTATTATATCTTTTCATGTGACAACACTGAAGAAATTATACTTTGCTACACTTGTATAGCAGTGTAAATTTGCTCTCCCCTAAAAATCACTAAACAAAAACACAGCCATTAATGTCTAAACCTCTGGCAAAAGTGAGGACACCCCTAGGTGAAAACGTCTAAACTGGGCCCAATTAGCCATTTTCCCTCCCCGGTGTCATGTGACACACGATCAGACCGGTCCGATGAAACTGGTCCGACGGACCGTTTTCATCGGACCACGCTGAAGTTGTCTGATGGTCTGATGTGCGTACAACACCATCGGGCCAAAAATCCGATCAGACCAGAATGCGGTGACGTAGAACACAACGATGTGCTGAAAAAACGAAGTTCAATGCTTCCAAGCATGCGTCGACTTGATTCTGAGCATGCACAGATTTTTGTTCCGATGCTTTTGTGTACCAACCATCGAATCTGTCCGACGGACAGGTGTCCGTCGGACAGATTTTAAAGCAAGTTTTAAAACTTTGTTTCGACTGACAACGGTCGGATGGGCCGTATACACCATCGAATTGGTCCAAAGAAACTGGTCTTAAGACCAGTTTTATCGGACCGGTCTGATCGTGTGTACGCGGCCTTAGTGTTACAAGGTCCCAGGTGTGAATAGGGAGCATGTGTGTTAAATTTGGTGTTATCTCTCTCACTCTCTCATACTGATCTGATTGTTTTTTGCTCTAAATAAAGATGGCCTAGGCTGTAAGAAGATTGGCAAGGCCCTGAAACTGAGCTGCAGCACGGTGGCCAAGACCATACAGTGGTTTAACAGGACAGGTTTGACTCAGAACAGGCCTTGCCACTGTCGACCAAAGATGTAGAGTGCACCTAGCGTCATCTGCAAAGGCTGTCTTTGGGAAATAGACGTATGATTGCTGCCAGCATTGCTGCACAGGTTAAGGAGGTGGGGGTCAGCCTGTCAGTGTTTAGACCATCCGCCGCACACTGCATCAAATTGGCCTGCATGGCTGTTGTCCCAGAAGGAAGCCTCTTCTAAAGAAAGCCCACAAACAGTTTACTGAAGACAAGCAGACTAAGGACATGGACTACTGGAACCATGTCCTGTGGTTTGATGAGAACAAGATAAACTTATTTGGTTTAGATGGTGTCAAACGTGTGTGGGGGCAACCGGGTAAGGAGTACAAAGACAAGTGCGTCTTGCCTACAGTCAAGCATGGTGGTGGTGAGTTTTATGGTTTGGGGCTGCATGAGTGCTGCCGACTCTGGGAAGCTACAGTTCATTGAAGGAACCATGAATGCCAACATGTACTGTGATATACTGAAGCGGAGCATGATCCCCTCCCTTCAGAGACTGGGCCGCAGGGCAGTATTACAACATGATAACGACCCCAAAAGCACCTCCAAGATGACCACTGCCTTGCTAAAGAAGAGGGTAAAGGTGATGGGCTGGCCAAACATGTCTCCAAACCCAAACCCAATTGAACATCTGTGGGGCATCCTCAAACGGAAGTAACCAATCCAGGTGGGTGTGTTAAACAATCAGCAACGGTTCAGGAAATCAAGGGTGCCGGCAATGCACGAAGCACTTATTAGAAGGAAAAATGGGACAGCCGCACTGCAAAAAAAAACATAAGGTTGTCCTTAATGTAAAAAAATGGATAAAAATGCACTACAAAACAAGCAGAAAACGGGAATAATAGCCTACATGTTTTACACTCCAAATTAGTGGTTAATCAGGGCTAGCATAAAAAAGAACACACACAAATATATATAATTCTAACACAAAACATGTGATAGACTTTGACCAATTGCCAGGGCCGTCTTTAATTTTTATTGGGCCCTGGACAAACATTTTCTTGTTGCCCCCCCTCCAGATAGACGCAAAATCAGTTTACTGCAGCAGATCACGTAGCGATTGCAATTGTTTGCCAGAGGTTACAGCCTATCCTTACCGTTCACTGGCTGCTAGAGGTTAAAACACATAATTACCAGAGACTGCGAACAGACTGCACAAGATTACCAGAGACTGCGGAGAAACTGCACAAGATTACCAGAGACTGTGGACAGACTGCACAACATTACCAGAGACTGCGGACAGACAGCACGAGATTACCAGAGACTGCAGACAGACTGCACAAGATTACCAGAGACTGCGACATACTGCACGAGATTACCAGAGACTGCGACATACTGCATGAAGTTACCAAAGACTGCGACATACTGCATGAAGTTACCAGAGATTGCGACATACTGCATGAAGTTACCAGAGACTGTGACATACTGCATGAAGATACCAGAGACTGTGACATACTGCATGAAGTTACCGAGAATTGGGGCCCAGATGACAGTTTTGTAGAGTGCACAGAGGACACAGGAGGCTGTATTCACACGCTAGCCAGCAGAGAAGGGGCAGGACCAGGAGCTCCACTTGGAACAGAGTGGCTGTAGTGAGAGCCAGTGATTGGAGTGGGTGCGTCAGTGGTGCTTCCGGTCACGCCCCCGGACCTCTGTATTCCCCAGCCAGTATAGAGGAGGTGGGGGCGGGGCCGGAAGCTTCACTGACGCGCCCACTCTGATCACTGCTCTAACTGCAGCCGCTCTGTTCCGAACATACATGATACATGGGGCGGGGTCAGCATGTCTGTGGAGCTCCCGGTCCCGGTCCCAATTAGTGCTTAATCATGGCTAGCATAAAAAAGAACACACTTCAAATATATATAATTCTAACACAAAACATGTGATAGACTTTGACCAACCGCCAGGGTCGTCTTTAATTTTTATTGGGCCCTGGGCAAACATTTTCTTTGGGTTCCCCCCTCCAGATAGACGCAAAATCAGTTTACTGCAGCAGATCACGTAGCGATTGCAATTGTTTGCCAGAGGTTACAGCCTATACTTACTGTTCACTGGCTGCTAGAGGCAGCTTACGGAAACGTCGGAAAGTCACTGCGATCGTGAATTTCTGTCTCTCGCTGATTTACATATTCTTGGCGTAAATCAGCGGGAACGCCCCGAGCACCCATTTTAAAATTGCAGTTCCGATACGACGACGAAATACAATTACGCCGCTCGTATCTGAACTCAATCCCGGCGTATCTTGTTTACTGACTACAGAAAACAGATAAGCCGGCTCAAAGTGTGAGTTATGCTGGCGAATCACTGATACTCCAGCGTAACTCTACCTGAATCTGGCCCTATATGTGCAAGTAATTTCCTTTGTTAGCATAGAAAGCTATGTTGTAAAGCGTGATGTATAAAACATTCACAGCCCGTGCGACAGTATCAAACTGTAATGGTCAAAAAAAATTGTTGTGATATATCCAGATACAAAGGAAAAGACTATTGGCCAGATTCATGTAGGGCGGCGTATATTTGTGCGGGCGTAGAGCATCTCATATATACGCTACGCCGAACGTAACATACAGAGGCAAGAACAGTATTCACAAAGCACTTGCCCTGTAAGTTGTGGCGGCGTAGCGTAAATTGGCCAGCGTAAGCCCGCCTAATTCAAAGTAGGAAGGAGGTGGGTGTGATCTATTTAAATTAAGCGTGACCCCATGCAAATGAATAGCCGAACGAACGTCGCATGAGCGTGCATGCTCAGAATCACGTTGCATATACTCCCTAAGATACGACGGCTCAATGCCTACGACATGAACGTAACCAACGCCCAGCCCCATTCACGTACGACTTACGTAAACAACGTAAAATTCGACGGCTGTTCCAACGTCCATACCTTTGCATGACCTGCAGCTCATATACCAGGGGTAAAGTTACGCCGGATGTACGCCTTACGTAAACGGCGTAGATTACAGCGACGGGTGCAAGTACGTTCGTGAATCGGCGTATCTTGCTCATTTACATATTTGACGCGTAAATCTATGGAAGCGCCCCTTGCGGCCAGCGTAAATATGCGCCCAAGATCCGACGGCGTAGGAGACTTATGGCGGTCGGATGGAGCCAAAATTCATGCCGTATCTTATTTCAAGAATAAGGCGCATAGATACGAAGGCGTATCCGTGGACTTACGCGGCATATCAGTAGATACGTCGGCGTAAGTCCTTTCTTTTATTTTTTCTTTTTTTTTTTATTCACATCAGCTCGTACCTTGCGTGTGAGACCCGCTCATGCTTGAGGCTTCGATCGTCTCTACTAGCGGTTTTGCATCATCTGTGAGTCGTTTTAAGGCTGTGCTTGTGTCGCTAGATTATTAACCTTTGGGAAATTTTTATTATTTTTTTTTTTCCTCTGAACTTCTTCGAGGAGTACAAAGTTTACCCACTCCCACCCAAAGTCCCGCCCCCCGCCCCCCATACCCCTAGGTGGCTCCCAGGACTCCCCTATGTGTTCTTTTACCTCAAGGATGAGAAAAGAATTTTATGGTGTATTGGAAAAGGTAACATCTCAGGGCCACTCCCATACATATCGTTTCCATCTGACTCCCCCTACCTCCTCTGACCAATTACAAAGTTCCATGTTGTTTTAAAAAGTCCCCACTTGCGCCATCTGGAGCGATAATCATTATTCATTCCCGTGGCAGAGTCTTTCAGTTCCTCCATCCTATATATTTGGTCCACAGCTTCTATCCATTCCCAGATCCGTGGGCCCTCCCTTTCCTGCCATTTCATTGGAATCAGCTTTTTAGCTGCGTTTAGAAGGTGCGGGAGTAGCGATCGTTTGTATCTCTTCACTCCTTCATCATTACAATGGAAAAGGCAAGTCCACGGATCATTCTTCAGCTCAACACCCGTAATCTCTTTGATATACGACAATACCGAATCCCAGTACTTTTTGATTATGGGGCATGTCCACCAAAGATGGGCCATAGTGCCTCTCTCGCAGCACCCCCGCCAACAGTCCGCCGACTGATCTTTTTTGTACTTACACGTTTGTACAGGGGTGAGGCGTAAGTCCTTTCTGAATCTGGCCCTATGTATAAAAAAGAGAACGGTGCTGTGGTGTGTATATATAATAAACATATCTATATGTTCATAAGTGTGGTGAATTGAGTTAAATTAGAAAACAAACAATGTTTTCTATATAAAATAGTAGTCGAGTGAATAGACCAATAAACGTGTATATAATTAGTAAAAAGATTGTCGTATAGGTATTTATGTGTGTGTAAACGACCACATAAAATTCAAGAAACGAAATGTATTCATATTGTGGGTAATTGTTATGTGTCGGAAAAAATCTGACGTATCATGAGTGTATTAACCCCAAATGAACCAAGGTAAAACCCCAAATGAACCAAGGTAAAACCCCAAATGAACCAAGGTAAAATACTGTGCATTGTAGCCAAGGGTCATTTCTTCAGTGTTGTCACATGAATAGATATAATAAAATGGTTACAAAAATGTGAGGGGTGTACTCACTTTTGTGAGATACTGTACATTGTGATTTGCAAATTATCGGGATTATAGATGAAACTATCATAACCTATTTTTTTCTAATGAATGCAGTCTGAATTTAACAAGGAAAATGAGGGGGTAGGATTATTACGGTGCCAAGATAGAGACCAAACAAAGCAGATATATAAATGTAGAAAAGTTTAATTGATTACATATAAAAAAATATATAGCAAGTAACAGTGTTAGTTCAGGACATTGGAGCACTATACAATTATTGTGGGAGCGATATAGTGAGATACAAATCAGTAGTCAGGTCTTCCCTACTAGTTTCGACAATCCTTTGGCTTCTTCAGGGGTTTTATGACGTGACTTTCACAATAAAATGCCCTAAAAAAACAAACACAGAATTATTTATTCATCAATACATACATCAATACCAAAATTTTGACAGTGAGAGTCGGTTCACACTGGGGCGACTTGGGATCCGACTTGAGGTCGCCTCAAGTCGTCCCAAGTCGCGCTGTAGAGAAAAACAATGTTAGTAAATGGGAGCGGTGTTAATACACACTACTCATGTCGCTCCGACTTCAGAAAAGGTTCCTGTATGACTTCAATCCGACTTTTTGCCTCAGAAGTCTGATCACTAGCTACTTAAGATAAGATAACATACATTTCTCACAGGCAAACCCTCCCTCTCCCTCCCTCTTCCAGAGCTGATTGTTGTTTTATTGGCCACTGGAATGTCTCCTGTCCTTCAAGTCCAGTAAATCGCCCCAGATCGCCCTGTGGTTCATGCTCAACTAGTGTCTGAGTCGCCTCTGAAAGTCGCGCTGGAAGTCGTGTCGCCCCAGTGTGAACCGACTCTTACCAATATATTTAATATATTTTAAATTTGTCTAGAAAATGTGGCGGAAAAATGTAACACCTAATTGCCCAAAAATCCCCAAAAGTCTCACATAAGCCCCCGTGAAGCTCCATATAGTGCAAACAAGCACTATAAACCCTGAAGGGTAGAGAGAATGGAAAACCTTCCCACAACTGTCCACTGAACCAAAATAGGGTAACCACAAGTTGCCTGAGATCAAATCCACATCCAGGAGAACTTTAAGGGCAGCTATCTGGTAACAGAAATTAAAAAAATAGAGAACAATATGTAAATATTAAACATATTAGTTTACTTTTATTTCATAATAATAAAGAATATACCTAGCAAACCCTGATAGCAGGGTGATTTAATGAGGGACTTGTGGTTGGTTAAAATAAAAGATCTAGGTTTTATCTTCTTCTAAATGTATCCCTATTCTCCCTACATTGCCTCTTCAATCCCTTAATTTATTTAATTTTTTATACAGAAATATTCACACCAGCAGCACACTCAGTGTCCCTGTTACACTGTTTCTTATTTTATTTTAACCAACCGCAAGTCCCTCAGGTATGCCCTCATTAAATCACCCTTCTATCAGGGTTTGCTAGGTATATTCTTTATTATTATGAAATAAAAGTAAACTAATATGTTTAATATTTACAATGTTCTCTAGGGCTCCTGGATGTGGATTTGATCTCAGGCAATGTGTGGTTACCCTATTTTGGTTCAGTGGGCAGTTGTGGGAAGGTTTTCCATTCTCTCTACCCTTCAGGGTTTATAGTGCTTGTTTGTACTATATGGGGCTTCACGGGGGCTTACGTGGGACTTTTTTTTGTGCAATTAGATGTTAAATTTTTCCACCATAAAATATATAGGTAACTGTCAAAACTTTGGTATTGATGTATGTATTGATAAATAAGTAATTCTGTGTTTGTTTTTTAGAGCATTTTATTGTGAAAGTCACGTCATAAAACCCCTGAGGAAGACAAAGGATTGGCGAAACTAGTAGGGAAGACCGACTACTGATTTGTATCTCACTATATCGCTCCCACAATAATTGTACAGTGCTCCAATGTCCTGAACTAACACTGTTACTTGCTATATATTTTTTTTATATGTAATCAATTTAACTTTTCTACATTTATATATCTGCTTTGTTTGGTCTCTATCTTGGCACTGTAATCCCACCCCCTAATTTTCCTTGTTACACTCTATTAAGGAATGAGGTGCCGTATTCTGATTTGGACTGTCGACCACTAACTATTTATCAGTCTGAATGGCTCATGAGCCACTGGAGAAGTGTCCGAAGTACTGTAGCGTGAGGGAACATCCAACCCCTCCTGCCGCTCTCTGGTGTTTTTCAGGCTTATTGTTCCCGCTGGTTTGCCCGCGAAATGATCCAACAGCTGGCTGCTTCCATAGGTGATTAAAGAGTTAATACTCTTCGATAGACTCTATGGCCTTGGAGGACCAGAGCAAAGTCATGATGTCACTTCCAGGCAAGGCTGGAAGAAATATACCTTTTTCTTAAAGTGAAAGATCAAAGAATTTTTCTTTTTTTATCTCTTGCTTTTAAAGGTTAGAAAAAGATTTAAGGTATTTTTGACCTCCAGATCTCTCCATAAAGAGGACCTGCCATCCTTATTTCTATTACAATGTTTACATTCCTTGTAATAGGAATACAAGTGATAAAATTAAAGTGACTGTGTAAAAATAAATGTAAAATAAATAATATATATATATATATATATATATATATATATTTAAAGCACCCCATCATCCTCTTTATGCATGTTGTCTTACTCCAAGCTGTATAGCTCGCAGAAGCCTACAAAATTAAGCATACACATTAGGTGATGTGCATCTCTGTATGTAAAGGGGTGTGGTCTATTAGAATCAACACCCTATATCAGGTGTGATAATTATTGGGCAACTCCTTTCCTTTGGCAAAATGAACGGTAGAGCAAGAGCAATAATTCTAGTGCTGGACCCCCTCTGTAACTCTAAACATTTAACCTGTAAAGGTGTTTAAAGTGGAGTTCCACCCAAAAATGGAACTTCCGCTTAATCCACTCCTCGCCCCCTTACATGCCACATTTGCCAAGAAATATCTCAAGTTTTTTTTTTTTTGGGGGGGGGAGTGGGGGCTTGGATTGGTAAAGGGCAGGAGGAGTGGGAGGTGGAGTACTTCTGGTATCTGTCCCTTTTCGGGTTGAGGATGGAGTCAAGCTCAACTCCCAGTCCTTCTGCCGAGGGGCTTCTTCAAGGTGGTAAGGAAGAAGTGCATCCTTCAAGAAAAACATTTTTCAGCTTAATCTCCATCACACGCCTTACTGCAGCCCCTCCCTGTAGGTGATCGCCTGGGACTTATCACAGGGGGGAGATTTACAAGGAGCGGAGCCCCGGCCGGCGCGTCGCTGGAACGCAAAACACTGGAATCCATGGATGGCAGGCAGCATAGTGTCCTTGCAGAAAGGTGCATATTGTCACTTTTGTTTTTGTTTTGTTTTTAAATGCCAGAAATGTATATTGCTGACTTTGAGATAATTGGTTTCAAACATAAAAATTGAAATGGGCTGGAACACCCCTTTAAGCATCACCTACCGAGATTTATAAGTAGCGTAATTTGTCGCCATTTCACTAGCGTACACAATTTTAAAGCTTTAAATTTTAAAGCATGTTAGGTATCTAGTTACTCAGTGTAACATCATCTTTCACATTAAACAAAAAATTGGGGAAACTATTGTGGTTTTTTTTTTTCATTTCTTTAACGTGTATTTTTTCCCCAAGAAATTGCATTTGCAAAACTGCTGTGCAAATACCGCATGACATAAAATATTTCACAATCACCGTTTTATTTCCTAGGTCCTCTGCTGAAAATTGTGTAAAGCCGTGTACACACGATCAGTTCAAACCGATGAAAACGGACTGTAGTTAATTTTCATCGGTCCAAACCGATCGTGTGTAGGTCCCATCGGTCCGTTATCCTTTGGTTCAAAAACAGAGGGTTTGCTTTAAAATGTAACCGATGGACAGCTAACCGATAGGTCAAAACCGATCGTTAGTACGCACGAGCTTCGGGTAAAAATCCACGCATGCTCAGAATCAAGTCAACGCATGCTTGGAAGCATTCAACTTCGTTTTTTTCATTACGTCGTTGTGTTTTACGTCACCGCGTTCTGAAGTGTAGGCACATCATTCCATCAGTCAGCTTCATCAGTGAACCAATAAAAACGGTCCGTCGGACCGTTCTCATCGGATGGACCGATCGTGTGTATGTGGCCTAATGTTCTAAGTAATATTCTAGCATAAAGTACTGATTTAAACAAAAGTGCCCGAAAAAGCCAGGTGGGCAAATGGGTAAAGGAGAATTGTACAACAAAAATGATTAGTTAAACCCACAAGTGCTTTTTTACCACTATTATTGCTTTTGGAATTTACAAATGTAGCAATTTCGAAATTGGATGAGAAGTTTTATCATTGTAAAATACTTTTTGATAAAGTAGTGCATTTATATACAACTATATAGATGAGACCAAAATAAGGGGCAAATGCAGAGAAATAAGGGACATAGGCCCTTTATTCCGAATGAGGGACAGTCCCTCTTAATCAGGAACAGTTGGGAGCTATGCATACACTGAAGGTTATGTACGGTCATTCGGTGATGTCAGGAGCAGCACATAAGGCCTTCTACTGTATATCAGGTAAGTTTGCCAAAAGTGCTCTAAGCCAGTGGTCTCCAAACTACGGCTCGTGCTCTACATTGGGCCCACTACAAGATTTTATCTGGACTACAGTTAGGGTCAGTGATATGACCTCAGTGTGCACAGATTGAGGGTTAAGGTTGGCAGTGGCTGCCTATGGTCTTGTTTCTGATGTAATGAGGGACTGATGGGGACCCCGATGTAAAAGGGGACTAAAGCAGACTCTGCTACAAAAGGGGATTTGAATGGGGACCCAAATGTAAGGGAAGACTTTCATAAGAACCCTGATGTAGGGGGAACTTTTGTGTAAGGATGAGCTCTGACTAGGACTCTGAAGTAATGCCCCTTACACCCGGCCGGAATCTCAGACAAGAAAAGTCTGATGCGAGAAAAGGCTCCATCTGACTTTTCCTGACGGAATTTCCGCCAACAAAAATGTGTGAGCTGGTTCTCAAATTTTGAGACGGAAAAAAATCCAATTGTGTGTAGCAGTTTCGACGTGCAAAATTCGGAAACAATTCATGCTTGGAAGCATTGAACTTAGTTTTCTAGGTTCGTCATAGTGTTGTACGTCACCACTTTCTTGATGGTCAAAAGTTCAGAGAACTTTTGTGTGACCGTGTGTATCCAAGCCAAGCTTGAGCGGAATTCCGTTGGAAAAGCCATCCAGCGTTTTTCAGATGGAAAATCTGATCGCGTGTACGCGGCATAAGGGTGGGCACTGAGGGTTACTCTAAAGAGGACTCTGAGGTAAGGGGAACTTTAATAGGGACCCTGATAAAGAGGGGGCTCTAATCAGGGTTTTTTTCAGCCTGCAAATTTTTGTAAAATATTTAATTTGGCGCATGTAATGACATGTTTGGAGACTCCAGCTCTAAGCTCTAACATCCTTTTATATTTGTAGCAAGGTCCCTTGCCTCCTTCAGTCTAATGAGAACTTCCAGGGCCAGAAATAGCTGACATCCTTCTGTATATGGTGGGTTGCAAGGCATAGTGAGTGTAATGCAAGGTAGATTGATTGGGCACCAGACACTTCTTTAATGCATAAGAGATTTTTCTTCACTTAACAGAACTTTGAGAGAGAGAGAGAGTAAGGGCCAGGACACCCTTAGGTAGTTGGAAGATTAGTTGTCAGACTCCGAGACTTCAACAGGAGGAAAGCCAGGCAGGGAAAGACATCTGCATGTGTAGGTATTCTGCCTACTATGGCAACAGTCTTTAACAGTTCCTAACACAAAGTGTAAGGCCTTGTACACACGATCGGACATATCCGATGAAAACGGTCCGCGGACTGTTTCCATCGGATATGTCCGATCTGGAGTTTGGTCCGATGGCGTGTACACCGTGGACGGCGCGGTGACGTGGCGGTGACGTTGACGCCGCCACGTCACCGCACCAGGAAGTAAAACACTTCCGCGCATGCGCCGAATCCATTCGGCGGCGGCGCGGGACGACATGTCTGCTGGCAAGTGTACTAACCAGCAGACATGTCGGGCGGACACATTCCCACCCGATAGATTTCAAAGCATGCTTTGAAATCTGTCGGGTGGACAAATCTGTCCGCTAGCCCATACACACGATCGGAGATGTCTGCTGAAACGGTCCATCGGACCGTTTTCAGCGGACATATCCGCTCGTGTGTACGAGGCCTAAGAGTTCCTTCACTTCTACTACAATCACTTCTTGTAGTTCTTTAACCCACTGAGCTCCCAGTCTCTCTCTCATTAGACTAGATGATTCCCTGTCACTGAATCCCCTGAGCTCCTCCAATCTTCACTGTAGTAGCTTCCTCAAGCATCACCCTCACTTCCCTGCTGGGTCCCTAGCTTGGCACTCAAGATATTTCTCAAGCTTCACCCCACTGGCCTGCTCGGTCCCTGGCTTGACACACAAGGCTGCAAGCATCACCTCCACTGGCTGGGTTCTTGGCTTGATACCCACTGAAGTTTCCAGATTCTTCACTGTCCCCGGTTGGTGAGAATACTGCTCTGGCAGAGCTTTTTTTCTCAGAAAATAGGTGCAGGAACTCAACCACGACCCGTTCAGATTTCACAAACAGTAGAAGGGTCTTAAAGGGGCATTAAATACCAGAATTGCATTACATACAGTGTGCAGAGTTCAGGGGGTTACAAAGCAGTCACTTGTAAACACAGAAACCAGACTTCTGTGTTCACAAGTGATTGTGGTGAGCGGGCACCAAAGGGTCTGAGCCAAAGGTGGTGGAACTGAGTTCCACCAAGTTCCCCCAGAAAAAAAGCCCTGTGCTCTGGTACTTGCTTCATCTACTCACTGTTGGCCTTGGTAGTAAGGTGGATGGTCTATTAGTGGCGACAGCTTCCCCTCTATCTCCAGCCATGACAGGTTCTCCGACTGGCAGAACCGTCACTTCTGGTTGAGCTGCAAGCCCCAATCCCAACCCTGCACTGCCCTCTTGCTTCTGGATAGGCCCTCAGACAGTCTAGCAGACAGATATGCCCAGGATAGGCCCAAACTTTAGCCTAGGAGCCTGGGGCAATACAACACACGTACACTCAGATAGCCATTCAGGTGGCACAAAACACTGATCACCTAACTCCACCCAAATATATAGGTTCTCCCAGTAGACCAAGGGATTCAAGAAAATCCCGGCCCATTGGCTGGGATAATCCATTAACCCATATTCTGACCTTGCATTGCCATGCTTATATCCAATGCCCCCAAGTGCAGCAATTACAGACTCATGCTGGATTCACACTCATACTACAAGACAGTCATACAACTGTCATCCTACTTAACTCTGCAGCATCAGTCTTACATCGGTCCTACATTGGTCCTACATCCATCCGACTTAAATAAACAGGATACTACTTCCATCTGACTTTGTGATAGTCTGTCCTTTGACCAATCAAAACAATCACAGTGTGAGATAAATTCCTTTTACTGCTGCTGTAATCACCATGTCGGATGTCAAAAGTCGGATGGTTAGGACAAGGATCCTACTTTGATCCGACTTCAATGATATTCAATGGGCTGACGTAGGATCAAAGTCGTACGGGGAGCATTTTTAAAGTCGAATCGACCAGTTAAGACGCCTCCCATAGGGAAATATTGAATTTTTACACGTCATGTGACATGAGCTCCCAATGTCAGAGTGTTTGTCGTACCAGTGTGAACCCGGCCTTCGAGTGAAATTAATTGATTCTCAATAATTATACCTGGCAGGTAAATTTAGGAGCAACCCTGCCTGAACACCAGGGTGATACATAATATACTGTACATTCACTGGCCACTTTATTAGCTACACCTTTTGTTAACAAATTGCCAATCAGCCAATCACATGGCAGCAACTTTAGGCATCTACACATGGTGAAGATGACTTGCTGAAGTTCAAACTGAGCATCAGAACGGGAAAGAAGGGGGAATTATGTGACTTTGAACATGGCATGGTTGTTGGTGCCTGACGGGCCTGGTCTGAGTATTTCAAAAACTGCTGATCTACTGGGATTTTTACAGACAACCATCTCTAGGATTTACAAAGAATGGTCCGAAAAAGAGAAAATGTCCAGTAAGCGGCAGTTGTGTGAAGGAAAATGCCTTGTTGATGTCAGGGGTCAGAGAAAAAGGTCAGAATTTGACGAAAACAACATGAAAGCATGAATCCATCCTGCCTTGTATCACCGGTTCAGGATGGTGGTGTAATGGTGTGGGTGATATTCTCTTGGCACACTTTGGGCCCCTCAGTATCAATTGAGCATCGTTTAAGGGCCTACCTGAGTATAGTTGCTGACCATGTCCATCCCTTTATGACTACAGTGTCCCATCTTCTGATGGCTCCTTTCAGTAGGATAATGCACCATGTCACACAGTTTAAAACATCTCACCAATGGTTTTCTGAATATGACAAGGAGGTCACTGTACTCCAATGGCCTCCACAGTCACCAGATCTTATCCAATAGAACACCTTTGTGATGTGGTGGAAATGGGAGATTGGCATCATGGATGTGCGGCCGACAAATCTACAGCAAATGCCATCATGTCACTATGGACCAAAATTTCTGAGGAATGTTTCCAACACCTTGTTGAATCTATGCCAGGGAGAATTAAGGCAGTTCTGAAGGTAAAAGGGGGTCCAACCCGGTACTAGCAAGGCGTACCTAATAAAGTGGCCAGTGAGTGTACTTCTTTTGTACATGTTTGTATTGCCGAACAATAAACTTTTGTCTTGGCATGCAGGATGGCTTATTTATTTAAGTACACATTTACGACAGTGTTTAATGAACTTTACTGACCTGTCATTGTGCCAAGACAAACAGATATCATTGGGCAACTCAAAAGATTATGGAGTGCCCAGGTTGTGCAATGTTGATTTAAAGAAAGTGTTGTAAAAACTTCTTCCATGCAGACGTTCTGAAATTGGACTTTTACACATAGTTTCAGAAATGTCCTTATATTATATGCACAAAGGAGCAATGATAATTATATTTTAAAAGGATGTTCACAAAATTTTGAGATATAAACTCTTATAAACCTCAAACTTATGATGTAAACAAGAACATTTAGAAAGGGAAAGGAAAAGTAGGAGAGAGTGAGAGAAAGAAGATGTACCAGATTCCGGGGTAACATTATAATGTTTGCATGCCGTGAGTGAGAGCGGTTCCCACGTAGGGATGAGCTCCACAATCGATTCGAACGGATGTTCGACTCAAACATCATCGGTTCGACCGTTCGTTGAAATTCGAACGCTATGGACCCTTCGCGCCAAATTAAAGTGGCGCATCACGGCCCATTACGGCCCATAATTCACTGCGGCATTGCGCGCTGATGATTGGCCAAGCATGCACTATGACCCGCATGCTTGGCCAATCACAGCGCGCCAAAAACGGAGAGCCATAATTGGCCAAAGCCAGGGTGGCTTTGGCCAATTATGGCTCAGGGGGTTTAGTACACGCCCCACACTATAAAAAGCCATCTGCAGGGCGGCCTTGTGTAGTGTGTTGCGGCAGTTAACAGAGAACAGAGAGAGACAGAGAGAGTGTCATTTTTTGCAGGTATATAGAGCAGGCAGGTAGGCAGGCAGGCAGGCAGGCTAGTCAGTTAATGTTACAATGTGTAGAGGATATATATATATCCCAGGTGTTGTAAATATATTTATACACTGTATAGCTTAGCCAGATCAGTTCTTCCTAATTTACTGGCAGGCAGGTGATTGTGCTATTTAAAGAAGTTATCACAGGTATAGACACCCAGCAGGTACAATATTTAAAGGATTTATTTATTTATTTTTTATTTTTTATTTAAGCATCATTAAAATCACTGCTTCTGATGCAGGAGCAGTGATTTTAATGATGCCTGAATAAAAAAAAAGAAAAAGAAAAATTCCTTTAAATATTGTACCTGCTGGGTGTTTATAGTTTGCCTGTGAAAACGTCTTTGAGAACCCGGGTTTTGCCCCAGGGAACATGTATCAATGGAAAAAACGTTTTGAAACCGGTCGTTTTTTCAGGAGTCCTGAACTTTTTTCCATTGATACATGTTCCCTGGGGCAAGACGTTTTACGACACTAACTTGCATATTAGGCTTTAAAATTAGCACTTTTGAATTTGAACGTTCGAGTCCCATAGACGTCAATGGGGTTCTAAATGTTCGCACGAACGCTCAGTCCTTTTTTTTGCATCTAGGATAGAACTGACCATTTTTTCTTGGGTCATGATCCACAAGATCTTTCTCTTGGCTGGCAGGAAAGATACCGTGAGTCGCTTCCAAGCCTTAGCAATAGTGATCTTTGCTCCCAGTAGCATGAACAAGGGTGTGTTTGTTTTTTGGAATGAGGTCATTTATCAGAGCTACCTAGGGAGACTTTGGGACAGATTGGCCAGAAACTTTACGGATAAGGTGAACATTTTGTTCCCACCATACATGTAACATGGAGCCTAATGTGTGATAGTATAAACAGAAAAGTCAGTGCTACTACCTATACACCACATTGATAGCAGAGCTCCCGATGCTCGATCCACAGTCGCTGGCTGAGTAGAGTAATGAGGAAAGAATTATCCGCACTCCGGTTGTTGCTCTTTAAAAAATCTTTGTTTTTATTGACAAGCCACAGTGAGCAAACGCAAATGAAAACAGTTTTGCTGCACTGAAAACCCAATTAACCACTTCCATACTGGGCACTTATACACCTTCCCGCCCAGACCAATTTTTAGCTTTCAGTGCTGTTGCACTTTGAATAACTATTGCGCGGTCATGCTACACTGTACCCAAACTACATTTTTATCATTTTGTACCCACAAATAGAGCTTTCTTTTGGTGGTATTTGATCACCTCTGCAATTTTTATTTTCTGCCAAAAAAAATAAAAAAATACTGAAAATTTAGAATTTTTTTTTTGTTTCCGTTATAAAACATTGTAAATAATATGTTTTCTCCTTCACTAATGGGCACTGATGGTACTGCACTGACTGGCACTGATAAGGTGGCACTGATGGGCACCGATGAGGTGGCACCGATGTGGTGGCATTGATGATGGGCACCAATATGCGGCGGCACGGATGGGCACTGATAGGCGGCACAGATAAGTGGCACGGATAGGCGGCACAGATGGGCACGGATAGGTGGCACGGATGGGCAGGGATAGGCGGCACGGATGGGCAGGGATAAGCGGCACGGATGGGCACGGATAGGCGGCACGCATAGGCACGGATAGGCGGCACAGATGGGCACGGATGGGCACTGATAGGCGGCATGGATGGGCATAGATGGGCACTAACGTATGTGTTGTACTAATGGATGCCAATCAGTGCCAAACAATGCCTGCCAATCAGTGATGCCCATTGTGGGCACTGATTGGCATCCATTGCAGGCACTGATTGGCATCCATTATGTGCCATCCCTGGTGGTCTAGGGTGGCATACCTTTGTTTTACAGCCCTGGTGGTCTAGTGGAATCCCTGGTGATCCAGTGGGCATCCCTGGTGGTCTAGTGGGCATCCTCGGGGGGGGGGGGGCTGTGCTGATAATCGATCAGCAAAAAAAAAAACCTGTGATTGGACACGGCTGATCACGTGGTAAAGTGTCTCCGTGAGAGACACTTTACCTAGATCGGTGTTGCAGGGTGTCAAACTGACACCCTGCAACAACGATCGCCGCGATGTGTGCCCCCGGGGGCGCGCAGCAGCTCAATACCCTGAGAACGTCATATCACGTCCAGTCAGGATAAAGCAACCACTTTGTCACCGTCAATCTGTCATTGGCGAGCGGCAAGTGGTTAACGATGTGTTCTCTGCCTGCTGGACTACAGAACTCCCCCTATCCCAACCTCTCATTGTTCCTCTGCACTTGCATGTGTAGCACTACCCCTGGAAGGAGCTGCTGGTTTGTTTTGGGTGGCACGTTACCTCTGTTTCTCCGCCGTCTAGGGTACTTGATCAGAGTTGTAGTAAATGTAATGTCCACACAACAGGTGTCTTTTCTGTGCTTTTTTTACCCAGCCGGTAGAAAGGTGAAGAGTGAATAAATAGCAAAAATGGTGAACAACAGATTCAGGTGTATGTAGATGGGAAACAGTCCTGCTTCCAATGACACTTTACTTCGCCACTCCAACCGCAATGGGTGTAGCGCACCTGGACAGGCCTCTCTCACAAGCCTGGCAGCCAGAATGTCACTCGGAACTTGGGGATAAGTCTCTGCCACAGACCCTTCCAATGATTGGAAATAATGGAGATAATGGTGGTCCGGAATCCTCCTTAGCAGATTCAGCACCCGGATCTCCTTCAGGTAGTTTTGGTTAGGTTACCGACTGATAGGCAACCAACGTCCAGCCTCTCAGTACCCGGTTTTCCTGGTCCCCATGGATAGTCAGACCCCTCTTGGAACACCAGCCTCTCTTGGCACTCCTCAGGCAGACTCTCCACCGGACAGCTTCCTTCAACAGGACGGACAGCTCAGGACCTAATCAGATTGGAGCCCAGTCGTTCACTGATCCCCAGCGACAGATCAGATGCTCTGGGCCAACGTGGTCCTGGAACCAGGATCACTGCGTAGCACGCACACCCCGGCCCAGAAGGCCATGTGCCGGGGTGCCGTGGAATGGCTACCCTGAAGGTGGGCGCCACACGGGAATAAGACCCAAGAAGATGGCGTCTGCCCCATAAAATACCCATCCCCAGCATGCACAGCGAGGAAACCTCCTTCTGATAGGCTGCCGGGAAGAAGCATCCAAACCCTTGACTCCACTGCTGCCACCTGTCGGCCTGGGGTGTGATCAGCACCCCAGAAATGACAGCATGAACCCACAGCACAGCCAAAGCTGTGACAGAGGCTCCAAATTTAAACAGATTAACCTGGTCAGAGTCACTTAACTTTCTGACCCCCTCTAAATTTACACTAGCACCAGTTCTTAAAAGTAACCAGGCGATACACATGCATACAATCTTAAATTTGTCACTGGAACAGGAACAGAGAAGTCGTTTCAAAGGAGCACATCTCTTCTTGTGAGAACTTTATAAAGGAGGATTTTCCCTCAGGTTGAGGAGAATTTCTCTCGCTTCCTGTTGAGACTTGGCCACAGATAGTACATTGAAATCTTCCCAAAGAGACCAAAAGAGCAATAAAAATAATTACAGAGGATTTAACATTCTCTGATACAACACTCTGTTTATCAAAATGGGATTATTTGTGCAGTACTGTTTTTCCAAAAATGTATTTATTAACCACTTAAGGACCGGACCAATATGCTGCCAAATGACCAAAGGTGTCATTACAATTCAGCACTCCACCGCTTTAACAGACAATTGCGTGGTCGTGTGTTGTGGCTCCCGAACAAAATTCCCGTCCTTTTCTTCCCACAAATAGAGCTTTCTTTTGATGGTATTTGATTGCCTCTGCGATTTTTATTTTTTGCGATATAAACGGAAAAAGACCGAAAATTTTGAAAAAAAAATGATATTTTCTACTTTTTGTTATAAGAAAAATCTAATCAACTAAATTTTAGTCAAACATTTAGGCCAAAATGTATTTAGTCACATGTCTTTAGTAAAAAAAAAATCGCATTATAAAAAAAATTAGCTACCTAGCGGCAACAGTGACACTAATACAGCGATCAGAAAACCGATCGCTTAGTGACACTGGCAATAGGGGGTGAAAGGGTTAACTAGGATGGTGATCAAGGGGTTAAACCTTTATTAGGGGGGGGGGTACGGGGGTATCCTGGACCTAACACTAACTGCCTGTCACACTTACTGTCACACTGACACTAAATGCAGTGATCAGTAAATATATGATCACTGTTATTAGTGACACTGTGATAGGGGGCTGGGGTGATCGGAAGGGGTTAATGTGCCTATGTGTATGGTGTCAGTGTGCTGTTGGTGCGACTTACTGTGTCATGTCTTCTCTCCTCTCGTCAGATTGAAAATACCGCCGAGAGGAGAGCTGACATCACTTCCTCTGCCAGTGTTTACATTACACAGGCAGAGGAAGTGCAGGGCGGGGGGATGCGGATTGGCTGGGAGCGATTACAAAGAGGCGGACAGAAACGAACAGCCGCCCCCTCAGCACGGATCGCTCCCGGAGGTAAGACGACCACCGCACGCAGCGGAGGGGGCACCCGATCGGACCCCTTACCCGCAAGAAGGCAGGGACGTACATGTACTCCCATGTGTCTGTACGTGCCATTCTGTGGACGTACATAGTCGTGCGGCAGTCGTTAAGTGGTTAAACATGATTTTTCAACCTTTACAAACAAATAAATACACATTGTACAAACATACATACATACATTGGGCCAGATTCAGGTAGAGTTAGGCTGGAGTATCAGTGATACTCGGAACTGCAATTTTAAAAATGGCGCTCGGGGCGTTCCCGCTGATTAACGCCGAGAATATGTTAATCAGCGAGAATCGGCAATTCACGATCGTATTCGGGCCCGACGCAGTGACTTTCCGACGTTTCTGTAAGAAATACGCGGCGTAAAGAAAAACCAGCCCCCTAGTGGAGTATCCTATGTTAAGTATGGGCGTCGTCATCGCGTCAAATTTAAAAAAAATTGCGTCGTTTGCGTAAAACGTCCGTGAATGGGGATTGACGTCATTGACGTTCACTGACAGAATTTGGAGCATGCGCACTGACAGTCGACGCATGCGTAGTACGTTCGCCGCGGGATCGCGCCTAGTTTAAATAATACACGCCCCCTACCCGCCCAATTTAAATTCCGCCGGCTCATTTTCGTTACGCCGCCGCAACTTTAGGAGCAAGTGCTTTGTGAATACAGTACTTGCTCCTAAAGTTTCGGCGGAGTAACGTAAATGAGAAACGTTACTCCAAAATAAAGATTCGCCCATCTATCTAAATCTGGCCCATTGTCTCAATAAATACTCCTATTTACACCATCATGCTACTGTCTACACTGCCTGTAAATTGTATTCCATTTCCCTCAATCCCAGATGTTTACTTCTATATACCGTAACTTCCTTCTTCAGCCCATCTATCCCAGCGATATTAGCCGAGGTAGGCAGGATTCTTTGGAGGGATGGCATGGCTTTTCATTGGGTAATCCTAAGGATGGAAGAGAGGGAGAGAGAGGGAAAGAGGGAAGGGAAGAAAAAATAAAGAAAAGGGGGGGGTGAAGAAAACCTCCACCATTTAGGAGTCCTCATGTATACATATATACATATAAGGGACACAAAAAGACCTATGTGTGTTTTAAATAGAGGGGCTTTCCCCCCTACCTAGGGGGGATAATAATAATAAAAAAAAAAAAAAAGGAAAAAAGAGATTGTGTTCAATGCACAAAGGGAGTCAAATGTCCCCTATAAATTAGGGCGTAAGGTCCAAGGTGAAAAAAAAAAAAGGAGTGAAGAAACCCTCCACCCATTTTAGGAGTCCTCCTGTATATATATATACCTATAGGGGACACAGAAAAAAACTATGTATGTGTTAAGTAGAGGGGCTTTGCCCCTACCTAAGGAAGAAAGGAAAAAAAAATAAAAAGGAAAAAGAGATTGTGTTCAATGTACGAAGGGGGTCAAATGTCCCCTATAAATTAGGGCGTAAGGTCCAAGGTGAGGAAAAAAAAAGGGGGGGGGTTTGTGTATCTACTGGGGGAACCCTCCCCTGTATCCAAGAGACCAATCTATATAAGTGTTCAAAATTGAGAAGGGGCCATTTTAGCACCTATATATTAAATTAAGAGAGGGGGAAAAAAAAAAGCAAAAAAAAAACAAAATTTAAAAAGGGAGCGGGGAAGGGGAGATCCACATATCCCTCTCTCTCTGTCTCTATCGCCAGAGCAAAAAGAGCTCTGTTTCCATATGATCCTCCTGTTCCCTAAATTCTCTCCATTTACTCCATATCTCATCATATTCTGGCCTACATTAATTATGGTTCGAGATTAATTCCTCCATCCCACTGATCCTATCCATTCTCCTATTGATGGAGCTTCCTTTTCCCTCAACCTCTTCTTAGGTATTAATGCTTTAGCTCAATTCAATAGGAATGCAATCAATGATCTTCTATACTTTTTCCTAGCTATTCCTGTTCCATGGAACAGGCAGTGCCAAGGGTCCAATTTCACCTCCTGGCCACTAATCTTTTTAATAATTTTTAGGATCTCGACCCAATACACCTGTATCGGAGGGCATTGCCACCAAATATGGGCATGTGTGCCCTCCATTCCACACCCTCTCCAACAAAGAGGTGATGTTTCTCTATTAATTCTATTAATTTTGGTTGCAACATAATACCATTTGGTGAGGAGTTTATAGTTCATTTCTTTTATGTTTGAGTCTGTTGATGTAAAATGGACAAGATTTATTTGTGCAGTACTGTTAAGGTATTTAAAATGAATGAAATTTAATTAAAATGAATTCAAATTAAATACAATTTAGACAACACCATTTTTTACTGAAGTCTGTTTCTCATTTATCGACTTTAAAAAAGAATTAGGTACACAAGGATGTTGTAATGTAGATTTACTGGAAATTGTTATGAAAGACCATTACTGTGTCTCTGGAAACTTCGAACTTTTGGTAACCAGAAACATTCTGTGCAACAGATTTGAAGTCTAAGTTTGTTTTAGCTGTATTTGGTTTTTATTTAGTTTTCAGGTTAATGTGTGAAGTTATATAACCTATTAGTAAATACACATGAGAACTATTGATTTTTTACTTAACAAATTTACCTATCAGTCAAAGTCCTTGGGTTGTGGCGAAAAACACATCCTACTTTTTTCCCTTCCACATCAAATGTCCAGCAGTGCCATCAGCACAGAACTGGCTGTAACCAGTGGGACCCAGGTACACCAATCTACTCTCTGGAGAAGATTGGCCAGAAGCGTTCTTCATGGAAGAAATGCAGCCCAAAAGCCAAACCTCCGACGTAGAAACAAGGCTAAGCGATTAATCTAGCAGAGGAAGGCCTCTTGTCCAGCCTGAGTTTAAGGACCACTGAGGTTGCAACAGTGGCCACGAGAGCATGATTGGGTAGGAATGTCTGCAGTGTTCTCGGTTAGTAGGTAGATAGGAGAGGCAGGAAACAGCAGTAGTAGCAGGTGCTGGTTGACTGCGGATGCAGGGATTGGGCAGGTGCCGGATGCTGCAGATGCAGGTGTACTGCGGATACAAAGATGATGCAGGTGCCGCATGCTGTGGATGCAGGTGTACTGTGGATACAGAGATGATGCAGGCTGGTGGGGTTGAGAAGACTGGTGCAGAGTCAGACAAGCTGGGTCATACATGTGAAGGCAGATACATCAAAGACGTTCGGAAAAGAATAGTCAAAGTTCAGGCAAAGGTTTGACAGCAGGAGATCAAGCAGATGTAGCAGAATTAGAGTCAGGACAAGCCGAGGTCAGGTTTGGAGATGGTCAGGAAAACCCGGTCAACAAGATCAAGGATAGGCACAGGATACAGTGGGAGGCTGCAGATCAGACAGCAAATACCCTAGTGCAATTGTCATCCTTATATATTTAGCATCAACGTTAAAGAGGAGCGTGCACGCTCGCGGTGCACTCGCATGTGTGCTTATGTGCATAGGCATTCACATTGCGTGAATCCTAGTGCACATGTGCTGGCCAGCATTTCCCTGACACGCAGTCTGTTGGTGAAGGGCTGTAAAGCAGTACAACAATGCAGGCAACAGTGATGCATGGCGGAGGTTCCTTGCAGGTTTGGGGCTTCATTTCTGAAAATTGGAGTTAGAGATTTGGTCAATGGTGTCCTCAATGCTTAAAAATACAGGCAGGAACTTTTCCATCATGCCATACCATCAGGGAGGCGTGTAATTGGCCCCAAATGTATTCAGCAACAGGACAATGACCCCAAACACACTGCCAATATCATTTTGGAACTATCTTCGGCGTAAACAATAGGGATGAGCCGAACACCCTCGCGTTAGGTTCGCACCAGAACCTGCGAACGGACCGAACGTTCGCGCGAACATTTAGAACCCCATTGACGTCTATTGGACTTGAACGTTCGAATTCAAAAGTGCTAATTTTAAAGCCCAATATTCAAGTTATTGTCGGAAAACATCTTTAAGAACCCGGGTCTTGCCCCAGGGAACATGTATCAATGGAAAAAAAAGTTTTAAAAATGGTTGTTTTTTCTGGAGCAGCGATTTTAATGATGCTTAAAGTAAAAAAGGAAAAGATCCTTTAAATATCGTAACTGCTGGGTGTCTATAGTAGTGGCACGTGTTTAAAACTGTCCCTGCACAAAATGAGATTACTACAAGAAAAAAGTAATTTAAGACTGCTTGCGGTTTTAATGTAATGTCTGGTCCCTGCAATATGGATGAAAATCACTGAGAAAAATAGCATGGGTTTCCCTGCCCCCTCCCCCCAGGTCATTACAAAACCCTTTGGCCCTATATACTTTGAACAACAGTATGCAGGTGGTGCAAACAAGACAGAGACTGTAGGTTTGTTGTTAAGTAGAATCGGTTTGTAATTTTCAAATGGTACTTCTTTAAAGTGTAGCTTGAGATATAAAATCGTTTTTAAAGCTTTTCTGAAAACATAGAGAAGTGTTATCACCCCTGTAACATTTGTTTTGCTGTCTGTGTGCATCTGTTCAGAAGATTGCACCTCACTTTCTTTATTTTTTTTGTGAAAGAAGGATTGTGATAAAGCATCGGTGGATAGGAGACACCTTTTACAGAAGAGAATTTCCCTTCCTAGGGGTAGATTTCCTCTCACTTCCTGTTGTCTACTTCCGTTTGCAAGAAGGAGTCGTTTGTAAGTTGGATGTTTGAAAGTAGGGGCCTGTGGTATATACGCTGCAGAAATTTGGGCCCTAGGTATTGGTGTTGCCACAACACTGTAAGCCCTCACAGTTAGTCTTGGTGGGTGCTGGAATTCCCTGCTGTGAAATATTAGATCAAGAATTGTAATTATACTCCCCTGTTGAACAGGGGCAGAAAAATTGGGCCTTAGGCACTGGTGCTGGTGCCACAACACTGCAACCCCTCACAGATACTCTTGTTGAAGCGCAGCAAAGAGCCTGCTGAAAAGTATTGCATCAAAAATTGTAAATTACACGCCTCTGTTAAACAGGGGCATAAAAATTGGGCCTTAGGCACAACACTGCAACCCCTCACAGATAGTGTAATTGGAGCGCAGCAAAGAGCCACATGCAAAGTATTTCATCAAAAATTGTTAATATACGCCCCTGTTAAACGGGGGGCAGAAAAATTGGGCCTTAGGCACTAGTGGCGGTGCAAATAAACACTGCAACCCTCACAGATACTGTAACTGGAGCGCAGCAAAGCATTGCATCAAAAATTGTTATTACACGCCCCTGTTAAACAGGGGCAGAAAAATTGGTACTTAGGCACAACATTGCAACCCCTCACAGATACTGTAATTGGAGCGCAGCAAAGAGCCACATGCAAAGAATTGCATCAAAAATTGTTATTATACGTCCCTGTTAAACAGGGGCAGAAAAACTGGGCCTTAGGCACTGGTGGCGGTGCCACAACACTGCAACCCCTCACAGATAATGTAATTGGAGCGCAGCAAAGAGCCACGTGCAAAGTATTGCATTCAAAATTGATAATATACGCCCCTGTTAACCACTTCGTTTCCGGGTCACGTCCAAAGACGTGAACAGCGCAAACCTGAGGCGCCGGGTTGACGTCTTTGGACGTGACAGCCTTTCCCCGCTCCCTGCGCGTCCCCGCAAGCGCGCATCGGCGAAAAACTGTGTTGGCCGTGTCCCTTGGACACAGCCAATCACAGATCGTGCTGAATGGCCAATCGCAGAGGCCATTCAGCACTCGATCCCGCTGTCCAATGAGAGATGATCTCAATTGTAAACAAATGAGATCATCTCTCATCGCCGGCTTTCTCTCCTCACACACAGCGTGTGAGGAGAGAAAGAGAGTGACAGCAGTTACAGTGAGTTTAAAAAAAAAAAGTTAAAGTTTAAAAACAGCGCCAGTGTCTCTGCCAGTGCCACCTGCCAGTGCAAACAGCCTGTGCCACCTGCCAGTGCAAACAGCCTGTGCCACCTGTCCCTGCCATTAGTGCCACCTGCCCCCAGTGCCATCTGCACCTGCCATCAGTGCCATCTGCCCCTGCCATCAGTGCCACCTGCCCCTGCCATCAGTGCCACCTGCCATCTGCTGTAAGTGCCATCTGCCATCAGTGCAATCTGCCATCAGTGTCACCTACCAGTGCAATCTACCATCAGTGCCACCTGCCAGTGCAATCTACCATCAGTGCCACCTGCCAGTGCCACCTGCCTGTGCCACCTGCCTGTGCCACCTGCCATCAGTGCTATCTGCTCGTGCCACCTGCCCGTGCCATCTGCCATCAGTGCCATCTGTCATCAGTGCTATCTGCCCGTGCCATCTGCCCGTGCCATCGGTGCCATCTGCCATCCGTGCCATCTGCCCGTGCCAGCTGCCATTAGTGCTACCTGCAATTAGTGTAATTTTCCATCAGTGTCACCTGCCAGTGCAATCTCTCATCAGTGCCACCTGCCAGTGCAATCTACCATCAGTGCCACCTGCCTGTGCCATCTGCCTGTGCCACCTGCCATCAGTGCTATCTGCCCGTGCCACCTGCCCGTGCCATCTGCCATCAGTGCCATCTGTCATCAGTGCTATCTGTCATCAGTGCTATCTGCCCGTGCCAGCTGCCATTAGTGCTACCTGCCATTAGTGCTACCTGCCATCAGTGCCATCTGCCATCAGTCCGTGCCATTTGCCGTCAGTGCCACCTGTCAGTGTCATCAGTGCCAACAATGGCTAAAAGATCCTTTTCACTCGAGGAGGCATATGAAATTATGGTGGCTGACGAGAGCAACGGGGAGCTCTGCGATTCGGATTCCCCTGAAAATTCCGACAACGAATCTGACGTCACCTATGAGCCGATAGTCAGCAGTGGAGAAGAGACATCCGAGGAGGAGGAGGAGGAAGAAGAAGAGGAGGACGAGGAAGAAGAAGAAGAGGAGGAGGGTCCACCCGCCAGAAGAAGGCGTATTGCTAAGGAGGCAGTGCCATCCACCAGCACCGCTGTGCCATCTACCAGTACCGCAATACCTCAGCAAGCAAGGTCACGTACCAGTGGGGTGTCACCTCAGTCCCAAAGGGTTAGGTCCCATGCCAGCCTTCCCTATTCCCTTCAGAACCCCCTGTGGCTTCCTTCTAATTCAGGAGAAGCCAACATTCCCCCCTTCACTGCCCAGCCAGGAGTCCAGGTGGACACAGAAAATTTTGCCCCGATTAACTTTTTTAATTTAATTTTCACCGACAACATGCTTGCCTCAATTGTTACCCAGTGCAATCTTTATGCAGAACAATTTATTTCCAGTAACCCCACATCCCATTATGCCCGTCCCTTCGAGTGGAGAGCCCTAACAGTGGAAGAGTTTAAAAAAATTTTGGGCCTCATATTCTGTATGGGACTAAACCACAAAAACCAGCTACGTGCCTATTGGTCAAACCGCCCCATCTACCACATGCCCATCTTTTCCTCAAAAATGCCCAGGTCCAAATATCAATTGATAATGAGATTCCTACACTACAACGACAATACCCAGTGCCCTCCCCGAAATGACCCAAGTTTTGATAAACTTTATAAAATTCGGCCACTACTTAATTATTTTCCCGAAATTTTCCCCCAGTTGTTTACCCCGGACCAACAAATATGTGTAGACGAATCCTTAGTAAAATTTTCTGGCAGGCTCGACATAAAACAATTTATTCCCAGCAAAAGGGCCCGCTATGGTGTGAAGCTCTATAAATTATGTGACCGAGCCACGGGGTATACGTATGCCTTCAACGTATACGAAGGAAAGGACAGCCAGCTACACCCCCCTAATTGTCCAGACTACGTAGGAACCAGCGGGAAAATTGTTTGGCAACTCCTGAACCCACTCATGGAGAAAGGATACCACTTGTATGTGGACAATTTCTACACAAGTTTGCCCCTGTTCCGAAACCTTTTCCAAAAAAAAAAACCCCAGCATGCGGCACCGTGCGATCGAACCGGAAGGGCTTTCCTCAAAGTCTTGTCGTCAAAAAATTAGAAAAAGGGGAGACGGCGAGTTTACGTACAGAGGAAGTTCTGGCTGTGAAATGGAGGGACAAAAGGGATGTGTACGTGCTTTCTACCATCCACAAAAACACATTCGTTGAGACCAGAACAAGGAATGGGCTAATCCAGAAACCGAAATGCATTTATGACTACAATAAGTTCATGGGGGGTGTCGATTTGAATGACCAGATGCTGGAACCCTACCTTTCTACAAGAAGATCATACCAGTGGTATAAAAAAGTTTCAATTTATTTGTTCAATTTGGCCGCGTACAACACATATGTGATATATCGTAAATCCACTCCAAGACCCAAACCCTACCTTTTCTACCTGGAGGAAATCACCACTGCCCTTTTATACCCCAGCAACCCACCAGCATACATTCGATCCGATGTGGTTAGCCGACTCAACGAGCGCCACTTTCCAGATAAATTCCCTCCCAGACCAACAGGCCATAAATGCCAAAAAAGATGCAAGGTGTGCGCCAAAGCAGGAGTGAGAAGAGACACCATTTATTATTGTCCTAAATGCCCTTCCCAACCAGCCCTCTGTGTAGTTGGTTGTTTCGCCCGTTACCATACCTCACTAAATTATTAGTCACTTTCTGCCATTTACCTTCACACCCCTTATACCTCTGCTTATGACCCCGGCTTGTTATTTGACCACGATTCTGCCTACCGATTCTGTTTATACCTCTGCCTGATCTGGAACTGACCCTGGACTGTTATTTGACCACGCTTATGCCTACCGATTCTGTTTATACCTCTGCCTGATCTGGAACTGACCCTGGACTGTTATTTGACCACGATAATGCCTACCGATTCTGTTTATACCTCTGCCTGATCTGGAACTGACCCTGGACTGTTTGACCATTCTTTTTGCCTGCCTCTTGGACTGATCTTTTACCCTGCCAGTGGACTAGTGGGATTCATAGCACAGGGGTCTCACATATGTGAGGGGCTCCAGAATTTGTTTTTATGGATGAAGAAAACAATTGTTTTTGTTTTCTCATTCTAGATTAGGGTCTGGTTGCCCGGAGGCTTCAAAGAGATTTGGGTGGGAGAAGCCTCCACCCCTGTCCCCATTCTGTCCTGAACGAGGCCCTACTTCTGCCTGTAGGACCTATGCCATCATGCCTCTGCCTGGTGCATGAACTGACCACCTGCACTAACCCTGACGGGACAGTATCCCTGCCTGGACAATTGTGTATGCCGTTGCTGACCAAGTCCCTGCCTGCTGCCTGGACCAGTGCTATCCTGCTGTGTAGAACTGCGCTACTATTACCACAGGTAATCTTTTGTTTACGCTTTGCTCAGCATAATGTATTTTGGGGTGTAACTCTTGGTATGTGCATGCTATGTGTCTCTGGAACACCGGACCGTGTTCCTTGCATGTTTGATCTCTGTATGTGGTCAGGCTGTGTAGAAGTCTCACACATGGGGTATCGTTTTACTCAGGAGGAGTAGCAGAATGTATTTTGGGGTGTCATTTTTGCTATCTAAATGCTATGTGTTGGAAATATCTTAGAAACGCACAACTTTGTGTAAAAAAAATGCGTTTTCATTTTTTTTCCACGTGTTCCAAAAACTTCTGGAAAACAATGAACCGTTCAAAAGACTCATTATGCCTCATAGATTATACGTTGGGGTGTTAGCTTTCCAAAAATGGGGTCATTTTGTGGGTAATTTCATTATCCTGGTGTTCCAGGGCCTTCAAAAGTGTAATAGGTAGTCAACTAGTTAGATGTGCAATTTATGCTCCTAAAACCCCGGATGGCGCTTCCTGCATGTTGGGCCTCCGTATGTGGCCAGGCAGTGAAAAAGTCTCACACATGGGGTATCGTTTTACTCAGGAGGAGTAGCAGAATGTATTTTGGGGTGTCATTTTTGCTATCTAAATGCTATGTGTTGGAAATATCTTAGAAACGGACAACTTTGTGTAAAACAAATGCGTTTTCATTTTTTTTCCATGTGTTCCAAAAACTTCTGGAAAACAATGAACCGTTCAAAAGACTCATTATGCCTCATAGATTATACGTTGGGGTGTTAGCTTTCCAAAATGGGGTCATTTTGTGGGTAATTTCATTATCCTGGTGTTCCAGGGCCTTCAAAAGTGTAATAGGTAGTCAACTAGTTAGATGAGCAATTTATGCTCCTAAAACCCCGGATGGCGCTTCCTGCATGTTGGGCCTCCGTATGTGGCCAGGCAGTGAAAAAGTCTCACACATGGGGTATCGTTTTACTCAGGAGGAGTAGCAGAATGAATTTTGGGGTGTCATTTTTGCTATCTAAATGCTATGTGTTGGAAATATCTTAGAAACGGACAACTTTGTGTAAAAAAAATGCGTTTTCATTTTTTTTCCACGTGTTCCAAAAACTTCTGGAAAACAATGAACCGTTCAAAAGACTCATTATGCCTCATAGATTATACGTTGGGGTGTTAGCTTTCCAAAATGGGGTCATTTTGTGGGTAATTTCATTATCCTGGTGTTCCAGGGCCTTCAAAAGGTAGTCAACTAGTTAGATGTGCAATTTATGCTCCTAAAACCCCTGATGGCGCTTCCTGCATGTTGGGCCTCCGTACGTGGCCAGGCAGTGAAAAAGTCTCACACATGGGGTATCGTTTTACTCAGGAGGAGTAGCAGAATGTATTTTGGGGTGTAATTTGTGGTATGCACATGCCATGTGAGAGAAATAAGCTATTACAATGACAATTTTGAGAACATTTTTAAATAAAAAATAAAAATCTTAATTTTGCAAAGTATTGTGGGAAAAAAATTACAACTTCAAATACCTCACCATGCCTCTTAATAAATACCTTGGAATGTTTACTTTCCAAAATGGGGTTATTTGGGGGGAATTTGTACTTTCCTGGCTTGTTGGGGTCTCAAGAAATGAGATAGGCCTTCAGTACATCAGGTGTAATCAGATGTGATAATTTTTTATGATTTGCACTATAGCTTGTAGACTCTAAAATTTCCACACAGACCAAATAAATTTCGAAAAATTTGGGGTTATTTTTATCAAAGACATGTAGCAGTATAAATTGTGGCCAAAATTTATGAAGAAAAATTAATAATTTGCAAAATTTTATCACAGAAACTAAGAAAAAATCTTTTTTTTTCAAAATTTTCGGTCTTTTTTTTTTTAATAGCGCAAAAAATAAAAAACCCAGAGATGATCAAATACCACCAAAAGAAAGCTCTATTTGTGGGAAGAAAAGGACAAAAAAATCATTTAGGTATAGTGTTGCATGACTGAGTAATTATCATTCAAAGTGTGAGAGTGCTGAAAGCTGAAAATTGCTCTGGGCAGGAAGGGTGTTTAAGTGCCCAGTAAGCAAGTGGTTAAACAGGGGCAGAAAAATTGGGCCTTAGGCACTAGTGGCGGTGCCCAGAACCAACAATGTTCTTACTAGCTATCAGCAAGATCATTGAGGAGAAAAAGTATATTCAGTCAGCATAACATGATAGTCACTCAGCATCAGCATAGTGAGTCTTCAAGGGATCTGACATTTCAAAAAAAATATTCAGTTACATCAGCATCAGGTGCTTGGTAGCTGGTGTTGATCCAAGCCTGATTCATTTTTATGAAGGTCAGTCGATTAACGGAGACGGTGGAGAGGCGCAGCACTGAATGTACGTTCTAAAAGAATGCTGGATGCAGGACAAGCCAGTAGCTCAATTGCGTACTGTGAAAGCTCTGGCCAGTGATCCATCCTCAAGACCCAGTAAGCCAGAGGATTTTCGGTGGGGAAGGTGTCCAAGTCTGATCTTGCCCCTAGGTACCATGTAAACCAGACGCTGGCAATGGTTGCTGGAACCGGTCATACCTTGAGGCTGCGGACTAAAAAATTGTCCGAACGCATCAGTCAGACAGCGACCTTCTCCACCGCTCCTTCTGTGACTCACCGAAGTCTCAGCAACACGTTGTCCAGGGCCAGGATTTGGTAGTCTCCAGGTTCTGGGAACGCGTTGCACAGACCATTCTGCAAGGCCTTCCGAAAATGTTTCATCTTCTGCTCCCTCTGTGACGGCAAGATAAGGTCCGCAACCTTACTCTTGTAACATGGATCAAGGAGAGTTGCCTGCCAGTAATGATTCCTTACCTTGATACCACGAATACGAGGATTCTTACGCAGGCTTTTCAGGATCAGGGAGGCCATGCAGCGTAGGTTTGCTGAGGCATACGGGGCACAGTCCTCTGGGTCACTGAGGAGGACAGGATCTGCAGCCACCTCATCCCAGCCATGTAAAAGTCCATGGGTTCCTTGGGACTGTAAGTGATCACTTCAAGACTGCTGCTGCTGATGCTGAGTGCTAGGCTCCACCTCCATGATGCTGATACAATCCTCCTCCTCCTTGTCCTCTTTCTGTGTGCTAGGCGGGCTAGCAGGACGCGTGAAGAGGCTGAGTGGGCGGCCGCAGGCTTTAGGAACAACCCAGGTTTTGCTGACCCCTGGCAAATCCTCATTTGACCCCCAAGGGCGTTCCCGTCCTCAGGTTGAGAACCACTGGTATAGAGCCTCAATGTCAATGGCCACCAAGATGATATCAGGAGGTACTTGGACGTTGTCTAGACATCGCAAAAGATCTGGTGTGTCCTAAATGTAAGAGGGAAGTGCCATAACATGAGGGCGGAGATATTTGTCAACGACTTGACTGGCTTGTTCTTTATAAGCCCCGTTCCCAGATACTATAGGGCTTCCGGGAGGACACACCAGATCCTTGTGCTAGATAAGGAATAGAAAGTTGGTATGACAGGATGCTTAACGAGAAGAGCCTCATACAGATCTTTAGTAATGACTCCTTGATGAAAAGAGTCCAAAAGGATTAAATAAAACTCATCCTGCGCTTTGCTGACATATTCTGCAGGGATCCTTTTATAACAATCCTCATTGGGCCAGATTCAGGTAGTTCAGAGCATCTTTGCTCTGGAGTAACGCATCTCATTTGCGTTACGCTGCAGAAATTTTAGGAGCAAGTGCTGTTATTCAGGAAGCACTTGCTCCTAAAGTTGCGGCAGCGCATCGCAAATGAGCCAGCGGAATTCAAATTGGGCGGGTACGGGGCGTGTAGTATTCTAACTAAGCGCGATCCCACCGCCAACGTACTGTGCACATGCGTCGAGTGTCAAAACATCCCCGTGCGCATGCTCCAAATTCTGTGAATGAACGTCAATGACGTCACATTCCCATTCATGAACGTTTTACGCAAGCAACGTTTTTTTTTTTTTTTCCCGACGCGATGACGACGCCTATACCTAACATAGGATACTCCAACCCCATGTAGGTATATCTTCGCGCCGCGTATCCCTTCCGGAAACGTCGTATCGTCATTGCGTCGCGCCGGAATTCGATCGTGAATTGCCGATTTCCGCTCATTAACATATTTTTTGAGCGTAAATCGGCGGGAACGCCCCCGGCGCCATTTTTAAGTTGATGTAACGATGCGATGGCGAAACTCAGTTACGCTGATCGCATCGGACCTTCAACCCGGCGTTTCTTGTTTTCTGGTTACAGAAAACAGAAACGCCGGCTCAAAGTCACAGTTAGGCTGGCGGATCACTGGATCCACCAGCCTAACTGTTCCTGAATCTGGCCCATTGTCTATAACCTTGTTACACATAGCAATATACTGGACCTTGTCCATAAGGACAATTTTGCCGCATTGTCCGAAGGTTTAATACGATTTCTTCTTGTGAACTGAGTTTTTGTAATGACTGTTTCTGTATAGGGGATAAATTGTAAACATTATGGGGATCAATTTGCAGTTTTTAAATTTCTTTGCAAGGGAAGAAATGTCATTAATTTCTTTTTCATAGAGGTTTGCACAATGTTTATATGAGTGTTGGAAATGGGAACATGGTTCCATAGTGGCTTACAGCTTTCTTGCACTTTATTTACCGGGTGCATTTTAATCGATTTGTTACACCCAAAAATAGATTGTTGAATGTCTGTCCAGTTTTGTGAAGTCTCCCTCTCAGTTGCTGCTGATACAACTCATTACCCATTTGTAGGCACCACAAGCTTCTGCTACACGTCCTTCTTCTCAAGGTTCTTTGCCACAAGCTCTCAGTTGCCACTCATACCACTCATTACCTATTAACAGGCACCACAAGCTTCGGCAGACCAGCTTCCTCCACGAGGTCCCTGCCACAAGTTTTCAGTTGCCACTCATACCACTCATTACTGATTCACATTCACCACAAGCTTCTGCTACAAGGCCTCCTTTACAAGGTTCTTTGCCACAAGCTCTCAGTCCCCACTCATACCATTCATTACCTGTTTCAACACCATGAGCTTCTGAAGTATGGCCTCCCCTTTAGGACCCTGCCACCAGCTCTCACTTGCCACTTATACCACTCATTTGCCCGTTCACACTTACAGCTCATGCAACTTCTTAGGTCGCAAATGCTGACATGCTTCAGCAAGCCTCTTTTCAGTGTCAGCTCATTTATTTACGTCACTCAGTCAGCATGGCCTTGGTAATCCCAATACATGTTCCACTTTTCCCTTCCAGGGATATGGTCCTTTTTAAAATATTGGTGCTACATTGGCTTTTCTCCAATCAGCTGGTATCATACCAGTCAGTAGATTAAAAATCAAATTAAGAAATTAGGAACAATGGTCTGGCAATTACTTGACTGAGTTCCTTAAGGACCCTCGGGTGTAAGCCATCTGGCCATCTGGCCATTAATTCTATCTATTTTGGTACATACTGTAGGGGAGCTGGAATTTAGAATTTATAAAAAAAAGCTTAAATTATCTTTTAATCATAAAAATGAAATGTGTTTATAGAGTTCATAAAAAAAATAGACAACACCAGTTTTATAGTAAAAAAAAAGAACTGCTTTATTAGAGAAACATACTGAATTTGTACAGAAAACCATCAGATAAGAGCTAATCACATTATCGCTGAGGTGACCATCACTTTTTTTATTAAAAAATGGCAGTTAAAAAAAATGTTTTTGTGTTATTTTGGGCCACACTTGCCTTCTTTGACTAAAAAAAACATTAATTGCAGCCTCACTATGCCACTAAATACAGCCACTGTGCCATCACATGCAGCCACTGTGCCATCAATTGTCGCCACTGTGCCATCAATTGTCGCCACTGTGCCCATCACACACAGCCACTGTGCCATTACATGCAGCCACTGTGCCCATTTAACACAGCCACTGTGCCCATCAAACGCAGCCACTGTGCCATTCATTATCGCCACTGTGCCCATAACATGCAACCACTGTGCCCATCACATGCAGCCACTGTACCAACACATGCAGCCACTGTGCCAACACACCCAGACACTGTGCCATCAGTTGTCACCACTATGCCCATCAAACACAGCCACTGTGCCATCAATTGTCACCACTGTGCCCATCAAATGCAGCCACTGTGCCAATCACATGCAGCCACTGTGCCCATCAAACGCAGCCACTGTGCCATCACATGCAGCCACTGTGCCAACACATGCAGCCACTGTGCCAACACATGCAGACACTGTGCCATCACACGCAGCCACTGTGCCCATCAAACGCAGCCACTGTGCCAACACACACAGCCACTTTAACCATCAATTGTTACCAGTTTGCCCCATCAATTGCCGCCGGTGTGCTGCCAGTTTGCCCCACCAATTGCCACCAGTGTGCTGCCAGTTTGCCCCATCAATTGTCGCCAGTGTGCTGCCAGTTTTCCCCATCAATTGCCGCCAGTGTGCTGCCAGTGTGCCCATCAATTGCCGCCAGTGTGCTGCCAGTTTGCCCCATCAATTGCCACCAGTGTGCTGGTGGAGGGGGCTGACTGAGGTGGCAAGTTTGCCATCTTCGCCCTGGGCACCAAATCGCCTTGTCCCAGCACTGCCACAGATTATATGATCCAAAAAGCATCATGTTCCATGGATGTGTTATTTTGAGCCACACTTGCCTTCTTTGACTAAAAAAAACATTAATTGCACCCTCACTATGCCACCAAACGCAGCCACTGTGCCATCACATGCAGCCACTGTGCCATCAATTGTCGCCACTGTGCCATCAATTGTCGCCCATGTGCCCATCACACGCAGCCACTGTGTCATTACATGCAGCCACTGTGCCCATTAAACAAAGCCACTGTGCCCATAAAACACAGCCACTGTGCCATTAATTATCGCCACTGTTCCCATCACATGCAACCACTGTGCCCATGAAATCCAGCCACCATGCCATCACTTGCAGCCACTGTGCCAACACATGCAGCCACTGTGCCAACACACACAGCCACTGTGCCATCAGTTGTCGCCACTGTGCCCATCAAACGCAGCCACTGTGCCATCAATTGTCGCCACTGTGCCCATCAAATGCAGCCACTGTGCCAATCACACGCAGCCACTGTGCCCATCAAACGCAGCCACTGTGCCAACACATGCAGACACTGTGCCATCAATTGTCGCCACTGTGCCCAATCAAACGCAGCCACTGAGCCAATCACACGCAACCACTGTGCCCATCACATGCAGCCACTGTGCCTATCACACACAGCCAATGTGCCAACACACACAGCCACTGTAACCATCAATTGTCACCAGTTTGCCCCATCAATTGCCGCCAGTGTGCTGCCAGTTTGCCCCACCAATTGCCACCAGTGTGCTGCCAGTTTACCCCATCAATTGTCGCCAGTGTGCTGCCGGTTTTCCCCATCAATTGCCGCCAGTGTGCTGCCAGTGTGCCCATCAATTGCCACCAGTGTGCTGCCAGTTAGCCCCATCAATTGCTGGTGGAGGAGGCTGACTGAGGTGGCCAGTTTGCCATCTTCGCCCTGGGCACCAAATCGCCTTGTCCCAGCACTGCCCCAGATGATATGATCCAAAAAACATCATGTTCCATGGATGGGGCCAAAGAGACAACTGGTTAAAGACTCCCAGGTGCCATTCGTAGAGTAACCGGGCAACAGTTCCATAGCTGTAGTTACCAAACCCCAGTGAGATGTAACTCTGAAATTCCCAAGGTTCCCAAGCAAGCTCCCTCTCAGTAACTACGCCATCCCATTCCCCACCAAAAAAATAACATAGTTTCAAAAGAGCGAAGTGGCAAGACAGTAGGTCTTCGAAACAACTCCTAGTAAAGTTAGTGGGTATTCTTGCTGGCTCTAGCCACTATACAAGTCCTTGCAAATGTGGTTAGGACCCAGTGAAGCACCGATGGACTGCCCAGGCTAAATGAAAGTACGGATGAGCATAAAAGTAAACTATTGACCAGCTTCTTCTGTATAACTTGAAAACACAGTAAACCACAGAGTTCTCCAGGCAATGGTTCTCTTGCAACCACAAATCTGTGACACATATAAATGAACCAGCAGAAGAATCTTATGTCTGTCAATGTAAAAGAACAATGCCCCCTGACCTGTCGAAAGAAAAAAAAAATACTAACTGTTGACTTAATCTGATTCTGATGATTACTTGTCTGTGAATGCTAGCTCCAGCATATGACAGCTACGTAAAAACAAAGGGACAGGGTCTCCCAGGTGACATTATTGACCAAATATGCACATGACTATATTTGATCAATGACATCATGGGGATTCCCAAGAGGGATGTGTTTGGTAATCTTATAATGGGGACATATAGCATGGTGACATGTAAGCTGTGGTGGCTCATCCATTAGGGTTCTTTTGCATAGCATGAATCTATCCACGGCCACCGCAACTACCACCTAGTCATGCGTCCGGCCCCTTTCGGGACACTGGGCGACTGAATTACAGCAGCGGGGGTGTTTTTTTAAGCACCCTAATAGGCTTAAAAATAGGGTGGGCTCGGAGCGCAGAGCATTGCGCCATGAGCCCACCCAGGTGTTACAACAGCGAATTATTATTCACTGTTGTAACACTGATCCTCAACCAAACAATCAGAACCAGACCCATTTTCTGATTGGCCCGAAAAGAGAAGACTCCCGACTGGCTGCCGAGGAGGAGAGAAGAAACGGAAGCCGCTGATGCCCATGGAGAGCAGTGGAAGGGAAAGCTGTTGCCGCCGCTGAGCAAGGGAAGCCGCCGGTGAAGCGCTGCATAGATGGGGTAAGTGCACCAAACCCGCCCGACTGACCGATGGGGGAGGCTGGGGGGCTTGGTACTGTTTGCTGCCTCCCTTAAAAAAAAAAAAAAAAAAACACCGGCCGCCACTGCATCTAAGATGGGTTTTCCGTTTCCTTTGGAGACATTTTCTCTCAATTTCACTTCCTGAAGGGAAATCTCCTCAAAGGGAGCAATATAAGACTTTACAGGGGTTTAACCCCTTCACACTCTAGCTATAGTTAACCATAAGATTGTGTAGTTAAGGCCCACTTATTCAAGGTGCCCCCCCCTTCCTTTCCCTAAAACACTGGAAGAAAGTGCAAAAGGAAAACCTGTCGGGGAGCTGGATAGTATACGGGTTCTTTTTATTCAAGAATTTAAGGACGAAAAAGTGGGGAAGGGGTGCTTCATTGAGTAACCAGACCTCGTCTGAAGTACAAGGTCCGCTTTGACTAAAATGTGTTTATTTGTGCAATACTGTTCAGTAAGTTTTGACTGTGCCAAACTTCCAGAAGTCCATTTCTTGGGTACACAGAAGTTTAATCAAAGTAGACCTGCTGGACACCGTAAACCAAATCATCTCTTTGGAAACAATAAACTTTTACTTACCAGATCTTTGGGTCAAGGTTTGTGTTTGTTGTTTTTGATTTACTAAGCTTGCAGGTAAGAATATGTACATAGTCAGATAACATATCAGTACTGTATATATAGATCACCACAGTGGGTCTTTTGCATCATCTGCTCCAAGTCTTGTGTGTCTTCCTCGGTTAGGTTCTTTTTTGTTTATCCCGGTGAGTACTATTTGAATGAGCACCTTTCTTCTATTTATCAATACATATATTTCTATGTGATGGTAGGTCTTTTTTTTATTTAATTCACCAGTTTTTTTGGATGGTGGGAATATTTTTCAAATTTCTATAGCAAATAATTTGTTATTTTTCACTTTGGATAGAATCAGGAAGGGTGACTGTATTGCTGTATCCCCACTGGGGAGATTCAACCTATTTGCCATGTAGACTATCATCACCAGAACATAAAGTGATATGAGATCCAAAGGGGAAGGGGACACCTGCATTGCCAACAGCTAAGAGGGTATTTTTACTCACATTGGGAAGATTTCCTGGTATGTCTTCCGAAGTAGAAAATTCCCCAACTGGCTATAAAAATCTCATGACGCTAAGACAAGTAGTATTTTTGGAGATCACCAAAGGCAAGTTCACTTAATCACTTTAATACCAGGCACTTTCCCCCCCTTCCTGGCCAGGCCAATTGTCAGCATTTTTTACTTTTTTCACACAAATAGAGCTTTCTTTTGGTGGTAAAGGGCAGCACAGTGGTGGAGTGAATAGCATTTTCGCCTAGCAGCAAAAGGTTCGCTGGTTCGAATCCCGACCACGACACCATCTGCCTGGAGTTTGCATGTTCTCCCTGTGTCTGCGTGGGTTTCCTCCGGGTACTCCGGTTTCCTCCCACACTCCAAAGACATGCTGGTATTACCTACCATTGGATCTTGTCCAAATTGGCCCAGTATATATGTATCTATGTTGTGTATGACTGTATGTTCCTAGCATGTCATGATCCTACGGGGTAAAAATGACCACATCAGCCAAGCAGACACTGGCTGGAAAAAGCGCCCAGAGGCGATTCAGTTTGCATGCGTTGCGCTATACAAGTCATTCATTCATTCATTTAATCATCATTGTTTTTTTTTCAATTTTCTTTTTTTCTGTTATAAAACTTTGCAAATAAACAATCTTTCTTTATAAATTTAGACCAAACTGTATACTGCTACATTTCTTTGGTGAAAAAATTCAAGTCAGAGAATATTATTTAGTCTGCACGAAAGTGTTTTAGAGTCCACAGACTATGGTATATATTGTATATATCAGAAAACTGATAACTCTTGATGTACTCATGGCAATTTTCAATTCTTGAGGCCCAAAAACACCAGGACAGTACAGTTACCCCTTTTTGGAAATTTGACAGTCCAAGGTGTTTAGTAAGAGGCATGGAGAGTTTTTTGAAGATGTACAACATTTTGGTAAATGAAGAAATTACAATTTTGTTTTTTAAATACTGTTACCAGTGCAGTACAGTGTCATCATATAACTTTTGTGGGGATGAACAGGGACACTGAATATGCATGTGTTATACATATTAGAAGGAGAACAGCTGGGGGAATCAATAGTGGGGAATGATCAGTTTTTTTTTTTGGTAGATCTTAATAATAGCATGCAATGCCAAGCTGCAAAGTGATCAAAATAATTTCTTGTATACTGTACTGTTGAGAGATAGGGACTCCAGAGAGAAAAAGTGCAGAGAAGAGTAACCAAACTAATAGGAGGACCAGCTATGAGGAAATAATAGAGGAACTGAATTTATTCACTCTTGAGAAGAGGAGATTAAGGGGGGATATGATCAACATGTACAAATACATATGTGGTCCATATAGTGAACTTGGTGTAGTATTCATTTTAAAGGAGGTGTAAAGGATAAAAACCTTTTGTGCATAGCAGCCACCCCAGCACCCCCTAATACTTACCTGAGCCCCATCTCTCTCCAGCGATGTACACAAGTGTCTTAGCTGTCCGTGACACTCCTCCCGATTGGCTGAGACACAGCAGTGGTGCCATTGGCTCCCACAGCTGTCAATCAAAGTCAGTCAGCCAATCAGGGGAGAAAGGAATAGAATAATATAGCCAGATGAACCACCAGTATAGAGTGACAACCGCATAGCTAGAATCCTCCACCACCAAAGCAAATATGTCTGCTTACCAGAGCCCGGCGGTCCCTTGATTATAGGGGACCCCAGGTATCCTGTAGGTAAATGGGATGACGAAGCTACAAGTTGGATGGAGTTGATCTATTGTGGGTCATCACCTCGTTCCATTAAACCAAAGATCATGTTTCATGGATTGGAAAAAGAAGAAAAAGGGGGCCTCGATAGTGTAAAACCTTTAAAACTTTTATTTTAAGAAATTGTACATGCTATTGCACTCACAATTATGTGGTAAAAAAGAGCCTTTAAGTCCGATGTCCCGGCCGGATACATCCAGACAACCCGTCCAAGCAGGAAACCAAAGCAGTCCAGGGGGGTGATGCCGATGTGCTGCACGTTCCGCCCTACTAGTTTCGCGAGAAATCGCTTCTTCAGAGGAGCAGCCAAAAGGCCCATGGTAACTCTGGAGGAGCTCCACAGGACAACTATTAGTTGTGACATTTATGGAAGAGTGGCAAGAAGAAAGAAATTGTTGAAAGAAAGCCATAATAAATCCTCTTTGCAGTTTGCAAGAAGCCATGTGGGGGACACAGCAAACATGTGGAAGATGCACTTTTTGGCCTAAAAGCAAAACACTATGGGCCAGATTCAGGAAGAGTTAGGCTGGAGTATCCATTGATTCGCCAGCCTAACTGTCACTTTAAGCCGGCGTTTTTGTTTTCTGTAAGCAGAAAACAAGAAACGCCGGGTTGGAGTTCCGATGCGATCGGCGTAATTGAATTTCGCCATCGCATCGTTACTTCAACTTAAAAATGGCACCGGGGGCGTTCCCGCTGATTAACGCTGAAAAAATATGTTAATCACGATCGTTTTCGGGCGCGACGCAGTGACTTTACGACGTTTCCGGAAGCGATACGCGACGTAAAGATAAAGCAGCCCCCTAGTGGAGTATCCTATGTTAAGTATAGCCGTCGTCATTGCGTCAGAAAAAAAAAAATCGCGTCGCTTGCGTAAAACATTCATGAATGGGGACGTGACGTCATTGACGTTCACTGACAGAACTTGGAGCATGCGCACTGGGATGCATTGACACTCGACGCATGCGCAGTACGTTCGCCGCGGGATCGCGCATAGTTTAAATAATACACGCCCCGTACCCGCCCAATTTGAATTCCGCCGGCTCATTTGCGATGCGCTGCCGCAACTTTAGGAGCAAGTGCTTCATGAATAACAGCACTTGCTCCTAAAATTTCGGCAGAGTAACGTAAATGAGAAGCGTTACTCCAGAGCAAAGATGCTCTCATCTACCTGAATCTGGCCCTATGTGGAAAGACTTGAAAATTGCTGTTCACAGACGCTCTCCATCCAATCTGACGGAGCTTAAGTTATTTTGCACAGAAGAATGGGCAAAAATGTCCCTCTCTAGGGCCTAGATTCACAAAGCGATTACGCCTGTGTAAATGTTGTTAGACAGGAGTAATTTCGATTTACGAGCGTTTTTACGCTAGTCGAAATCCTCAAACCATGAAAAGACACCTGCGTGCTAAATTTCGACTTTATTACGTGTTAGTACGCCTTCAGATCTACGCTGCCTGAAAATTGCGGCCACTGGGCGGACTTCCTGTTGTTTTTCACCTTCATGGTATGCTAATGAGCTTTTGCCTGGAATCCACAAAATTTCGCTCTTCAAACGCAATCTCTTACGGCACCTTTAGTCATCTTTTTTTTCCGTTTCACTATACCAGCTTTTTGCTGGTCTAATATTAGACAGCCCATGTTAAGTATGGCCGTCGTTCCCGCGTCGAATTTCAACGTTTTTCGATTTCTTTTATTATTTTTAACGTAAGTCGTCCGGGAATAGGAATGTTCGTAAACGCCGCTACTCAAACAACGAATGACGTCACGACGTGATTTCGCGCAATGCACGGCGGGAAATTCCTGAACAGAGCATGCGCAGTTCGATCGTCGCGGGGACGCGCTTAATTTAAATGCTTCACGCCCCCTACTCACGTATTTCGATTGCGCGGCGGAAAAAAAATACGATACAATAGCGTACGCGCAAAAAAACTACCTGAATTCGGCGTAGAGTCTGGTGATAGACGGCAGCGTAGCGTATTTCGATTACGCAGCGGAAGATTACATCTATGTGAATCTGCCCCCAGATGTGCAAAGCTGGTAGAGACATCCCCAAAAAGGCTTGCAGCTGTAATTGCAGTGAAAGGTGATTCTAAAAAAGTATTGACTCAGGGGGGCGCCATACAAATGCACATCACACTTTTCAGAAAACTATTTATCATTTTGCTTCCACTTCACAATTATGTGCCGCTTTGTGTTGGTCTATCGCATAAAATATCAATAAAATATATTTACATTTTTGGTTGTACCATTACAAAAATGTGGAAAATTTCAAGGGGTATGAATACATTTTCAAGGCCCTGTACATAATATAACTGGGTACTGACTATTATAGGTAAGGTTGATCTAGGAAAAATATATATTTATTTCAATTTTTTTTTCTTTTTTATAAAATCTTTTAATATTTGTTTTACAATTTTTTTTAACACAGTGACAAGAGAAATGCAGCGTTACCATAATAACACTGTACTACTCTGGGGGAGTGATCAGTATTTTTTTTTTGTTACACATTATGATTGCTTGTACCAGTGAATTTTACTAGTATAAGTAACCATTTTTACTGAATAAAACAGATTCATTCAGCATGTATTGTTGCGTTGAGCTGTGATTGGACACAGCTAATCACATGGTACAGATAGGCTGTGATTGGCCCTGTCTGTACCATGTGATCACTGTGACCAATCACAGCTAACAATGCAATTTTACACAATGGATGTCATGAAAGGAAGCCATCCGGTGTCACTTGACAATAGGCTGGGCGGGAACGGATTAATAATGGAATGGGGGCATCAGCATAACATTAATACAATAGTAATTTTGTTTCCTCCTCTGTAGATCAGCTGTGTTTGGGATATGAAAGTTCTGCAGGTTTTCTGTGTACTCTTCATCTATGTGGCTTTAGTGACGTCCAACTCAAAAATACTCCCTAAAGCTGGAACAGATGGAGTGAAACCAGAAGCAGGTATAGATAAATATATCATAAAAAGAACTCTGGAATAGTTTGGGCGATTTTTTTTTCTACATCAATAAGGTTTATTTATAATTGTTCCTATATTTTTTGTAATAATAATAATAATATGTTTAATATGTTTATGTGATATATATATATATATATATATATATATATATATACATACACACACACACAGTATTTATATATATATATATATATATATATATATATATATATATATATATATATATATATATATATATATATATATATATATATATATATGTATATTTGACTTTCTTCTGCAGGAACACCAACACATATTTATTTGTAAAAAAATAAATAAAAAAAAAATGAAAACCATTTATCATTTTGCCTCCACTTCAAAATGTATGCGCCACTTTGTGTTGGCCTGTCACATAAAATCCCAATAAAATACATTTAAGTTTTTGGTTGTAATCTGACAAAATGTGGAAAAACAATAAAAACAAAAAAAAAATAAAAATGTTTTACCTTTTTTTATAAAACATATCAAATAAAAAAATAAAAAAAAACCGAATTTCTTAATAAATTTAGGCCTGTATGTATTCTGCTACATGTTTTTGGTAAAAAAAATAAGCGTATATTGATTGGTATGTGCAAATGTTATAGTGCCTACAATCAATCTGCCTTGTTTACACAGACCATCGTTCTGCCTGTGTTCTGAATAAACAGCGGGTGCCGGCGGACATTGGGTCCACAGGACCCGCTGATCAGCTCCCACTGTGTAAAATCAGGGCGAGAGCATGCCACCGGCGACGCATACTCGTGCCCAATACCCCAGAAGTGCAGGATCACGTATATTTACATGTGATTCTGCAAAGCGAAGACCCCCTTTAGCAGTACGTGTGCTTTGGGGCGGTCAGCAAGTGGCTAATGAATCTCTTTGGTGTGTGGTTCCTGCCATATCTAACATCTCCCGGAAAAGAGGGAGCAAAGGAGGTATAAGGTCTCACAGGGAAAGAACTCAGGGATAAGGAAATAGGTCATGGAGTTATGCATGTTCAAGAGATCAGATGGTAGTGATGATCAGTTGTTTTGGAAATAAAGCCAACAGGCCCATGTAGTCAAGAATTTAGAAGGGTTATCACGTGCAATATGAATTAACTTTTCCTTTTCCTCAATTTTACGCAGACGGGTGAGCCAGTCAGACACGGATGGAGTGCGAGGCGTGCCCCAATGCACTGGTATGCAAAGCTTAGCAGCGGTAACAATATGCACTGCTAGTGAAGTTCGATACAGTTTAGTGGGTAGAGTGGAATGGTCAAACACTGCGTACACACGACCGTTATTCATATCATGGAAAAAACAACGTTTTCCCAACGTGATTACTCTCAAGCCTGCCTTGCATACACACGATCGTGAAAAAAAAAATGCTCGAGCAAAGCGCGGTGACGTACAACACGTATGACGGCACTATAAAGGGGAAGTTCCATTCGAATGGCGCCACCCTTTGGGCTGCTGAGTCTCATAACTTGCTTATGAGCATGCACGTTTTTTCCCCCTCGTTAAAGCCTACACACGACCATTTTTCGCGACGTGAAAAACTATGAGAAAAAATAGAGCAGGTTCTAAATTTTTAACACCCATTTTTCTCATTGAGAATAATGCTCTAGAGCAGTGATGGCGAACCTAGGCACCCCAGATATGTTGGAACTACATTTCCCATGATGCTCAACTACACTGCAGAGTGCATGAGCATCATGGGAAATGTAGTTCCAAAACATCTGGGGTGCCAAGATTCGCCATCACTGCTCTAGAGCCTACACACGACCGTTTTTCACGACCAATTTAAAAAGTGCCATTCTTCTCGTCATGAAAAACGGTCGTGTGTACGCGGCATAAGAGAAATTGCATTGGGATGTAATCTAGTGTGTAGGTGGTTACCTGGGACATAATAAGAAGAACCTCCAACCAATAGGATTGGGTCAGTGGGCATGACCACCAGATGTGGAGAAGCGTGCCAGGCTCTCTAGTCTAGCACATCTCCAGTAAAGGTTGGTTGTCTCTGGATGGAATTTGTGAATCTGGGTACTGTTGAGTTATTTTTATTTTATTTATTTTAATGATGTGTGATGTGTAATATTATTTTGCATACTTATTTCTTTGAAATTTTAGAATAAAACCTTTAAAAAAAAAATCCTCTGAAAAACATTTATGTTGGATAAAGGGATTAGCATGCATGATACTTTGCGAAGAGTTTGTTTTTAAAAAGAAAGTGTAAAGTTGGGGGAAGTGAGAAAATTGTGAGGTGGGGGGGGTCCCTCTGCGTGACTCAATTTGTAATCTGATTTCCTCCCAACTGTGAATGGACGTTGCTGCCGCTAGCGAAGAAATCCCTTCAACTTTTGGTCACTGACATTAGAATAACTGACCATAAGCAAATGTCCTATTCCTGGCACTGTTCCAAAAGTCCTTAATCATGTTAGATACAAAAGACTAAGGCCGCGTACACACGATCGGTTCAAACCGATGAGAATAGTCCGACGGACCGTTTTCATCGGTTTACCGCTGAAGTGGCCTGTTGGTCTGATGTGCGTACACACCATCAGTCCAAAATCCGATCGGGTCAAAACGCGGTGACGTAGAACACAACGACGTGCTGAAAAAATGAAGTTCAATGCTTCCAAGCATGCGTCGACTTGATTCTGAGCATGCGCAGGTTTTTGGACCGATGCTTTTGCGTACTAACCATCGGTCAGGCGTCCATCGGTCAGATTTTAAAGCAAGTTTTAAAACTTTGGTCCGACGGACCGATGGGCTGTACACTCGGACGGTTTGGACCGATGAAACTGGACTTCAGTCCATTCTTATCGGTTTGAACCGATCGTGTGTACGTGGCCTGAGAGATATTTTAAGAAGTACTGAGGCTGGGTGCTGTGATGTTCTCAGGAAGCACCCTCCTGCTGGCCCCTCACACCAGCCATAAATAAGGAAACACCTCACTAATGAAGCTATGGATTCCATAAAACCATACTTGGATGTACAGGTTATTTCGACTGGAGCAGATTTAAAGGGTCACTAAAGGAAAAACATTTTTTTGCTGAAATGACTGTTTACAGGGTATAGAGACTGATTCCTTTTACAAATGATTAAAAATAGATAAAAATCAATCATACAATGTGCCTGCAGGTTAGTTTCACTTTTGAACTGGCTTCATGTTTCTGTGAAGTAGAAAGAGACACACAGAACAAAAACAAACAAATCCAGGGCAGTGTTTTGTTTTTAAAATTAATCTGATTGGTTCTGGGAAGTTTTAGACACACAGTAATGACAGCTTAGACCACCGTGAGAAAGCTCCCAGCACTGTGGTTAATGGGAAACACACAAGCAGGAAGTGTGGAGTTCAGAGCAGGATTACAGCAACTTCAAAGCAAAAACGAACAATAAGGACATGAAACCAGTACTGCAGTAAGTTAAAGGAAGCTATTTAGCTAAAAAAAAAATCCTTTAGTGATCCTTTAAGTCTGGGTTCACACCTATGTGAATTAGAAGCGGGTTTCCGCGCATCCAATTTGCATAGCAGGAGAATGTTTCTGGCTCTCTATGTAGCCTGTTCACATATCTTCGCAGCAGGTCCGATGCATTTTGCAGGAAAAACCTTTTTTGGTCCGATTCAGGTCTGAATTCAGCCAAAAATTCGGGCTGAAATCAGACCTGAATGCACGAACCAGCACACATGGACCTCTGCTGTGTGCCGGATGCGGCTCATATGTGAACTGATCCTAAAGGAAATATAGGCAAGGGGGAAACACGTGAATTTGGCTGTATGGATACTTCAGGCTAATATAAAATGGTAATTTTTACAGCCCTCATTGAAAAAAGCCAACAGTCTTATGTAGGCATACCGTGACATAGAAGAGAGTAAAAATCCAACACCAGGACGCCTTGGCATTAAAATATGATCTCTTTATTAAATCCATAAAAACATTAAAAGCAATCAATTCCTAAACATTTACACATTTTGGCCTCCTTGGTCATAGGAATTGATTCCTTTTTATGGTTTGATGGATTAACTAAAAATATACATTTTTAATATCAAAACATCATGTTGCTGAATTTCAGTACTACGTGAGTCCAGAGCACAGTTGTCTTGAACTCATCCTATCTATCCTTATGAGATTTTGGAATTGTAGCACTTCATTTGTTGCTCTATACCAGGGGTCTTCAAATTTTCTAAACAAAGGGCCAGTTAACTGTCCTTTAGACTTAAAGCGGAGGTTCAGCCTAATGTCCCTAATGTCCCATCCGATCCAGCATACTGGCGTCAGCGCCAGTATGCTGTTTTTTTTTTAAATTGCTCTACTTACTGTTTAATCATTAATTTTCATTTCTATCCCCCGCAGTGGATGGCCCTGCTATAGCGCGTCACGGCTTCCGAAAATAGCCGATTTAGGCCTCGGGTATTTCCGGCGCTATACGGTGCCTGTGCACAGACCTAGGAGCTGACTACGCAGGCGCCGTATATCTCCGAGTCCTATTTCGCCTTTTTTCGGAGGGCGTGACGTGCCATAGCCATAGGACTCAGAGATATACGGCGCCTGCGCCGTCAGCTCCTAGATCTGTGCGCAGGCGCCGTATAGCCCTGGAAATACCCGAGTCCTAAATCGGCTATTTTAGGAAGCCGTGACGCGCTATAGCGGCGCCATCCACCGCGGGGGATAGAAATGAAAATTAATGATTAAACAGTAAGTAGAGCAATTAAAAAAAAAAAAAAAACAGCATACTGGCGCTGACGCCAGATCGGATGGGGGTCAGAATGTGGCCATCAGGAGTAGAAAATGTCCCGTCATCAGTTGGAATAAACATTGGCTCCATCTTTGGTGTCATTGGTAAGAATTGTGCCCCATCATTGGTGTCACTGGGCCCCATTGTGATATCATTGATAGGAATTATGCCCCATCATTGGTGTCATTGGGCCCAATTGTGATATCATTGGTAGGAATTGTGCCCCATCGTTTCTTTTTTTTTTTTTTTTTTCACTTCAGACTCAACCTCATAGAGATATCGTAAAAGTTACGTAAGACGCTCCTTTTATCCCTTTGTAGCTGTCTAGAGCGTCTCTATTTTGGTTTCGCATCATCAGTGAGAGGGTTATTTTATATATTTTTTCCCCTTTTCATTCTTTTTTTTTTTTTTTTTATATTATATATATTAACAAACATATGTTTAGGCCGGCACCATATAATCTATTCCTTTTACAGCACGATATTTTATTTCTATTTATCGATACTATGACCCCCTAGTTCTTCTCCCCCCCGTCTCCCCATCCCCCCCCTCCCTCCCCTTATTTCCCTTATTTCTCACCAAATTTTTGCCCCCTCTCTTTTTTCTTGGTTTACCTTCTATTTTTTTCTTATCTCTTTTCCCTTAGATTTTCAGCGTAACTCCAGGTCCTCTTAAATCTCTTCCATGTATCCCATTTCTGGTTTTGAATCTTTTTACTGTCTTCGATACTATTTTTTAAATCTTCCATACTGTACGTCCCTTCGACCATATCAATCCACTCCCATATCTGAGGACATCCGATCTCTTGCCATTTACTAGGAATCAACCTTTTGGCCGCATTAAGCAAGTGCGGGACTAGGGAATTTCTATACCTTTTAATACTGTCTTTCCCTCCATGGAAGAGAACTATCCATGGGTCCATCTTAATTTTTTCCCCAGTAATCTCCTCTATCAAACCTATAATTGTCTCCCAATATTTCCTGATTTTGGGGCATTCCCACCACAGGTGTGCCATTGTACCTAAGGATCTGCACCCCCTCCAGCACTCCGCTGATTGTTCTTCTTTATATTTACTTAGTTTATCTGGTGTGATGTACCATCTAGACAGACATTTAAAATTCATTTCTGCCGTCCTAGTGTCGATCGCTGAGGTGTGTGTCAATTTCAGTATTTTCTTTATTGTGCCCTTATCCCTTTGTGACCCTAGCTCTCTTTCCCATTTTTTGATAAAAGGGGGGACCTCCTGCTCATCCATCTTCAGTAAAATCTTATATAATTTTGAGATCGTTCCTCTAGGATTTTCTGTAGAACATAATTTTTCGAGATCAGTTAACTGCTCTCCTGTCCTTAAGGGTTGTGGTAATTTTAATATGAAGTGTCTGAGCTGTTGGTACCTCCATTTATTTATATTCATTAAAGAAATCTTTTTTTTTTCCATTTCGTGCAGTGAAATTATGTGGCCATCCTTTATGATTTCGCTCAATTGTGCCGTGTCCTTTTTTATCCAGTTTCCTCCCACTGAGACTTTGCCTGGTTGGAAATAGTCATTATCCTTAAGTGCTATAAGAGGTGAATTATATTCTTTGTCAATTCTTTTGTGTATAGTGTCCCAAACATTAAGTGCATTTCTTGTGATCTCGTGTGTGGTTGAACCTAGAGCCCTGCTTTGAGGGGGGTTCCAGATTATTTTTTCTAACTTTACCTCTGATAGTGCATTTTCCATTGTGATCCACCGTTTTTCTTTGTTTCCTCTAGCCCATTCCACTACCCTCGATACCACGACAGCGTCATAATATTTTTTAATGTCAGGGACTGCCAGCCCCCCCTTCTCTTTAGGTTGTGTTAACACCTGAAATGATATTCTATGTTTCTTGTTCCTCCAGATGTATTTCATAATCAAATTTTTTAAAGTTTGGAAAAATACATTTGGTAGGGTAATAGGGAGCATCTGAAATTTATATAGGATTTTAGGTATGAGTACCATCTTACAAAAATGTATTCTGCCAATCCATGATATTGTCCTATTCTTTATCCTTGTTATTTCAGCTTTGATTTAGTCTAGGAGGGGGATGTAGTTTATCTCGTAGATTTTTTTTTGTAGAATTTGTTAACTTAACCCCTAGATACTTAAGATTTTCTACCCACGGGAATTGGTACTTGACTCTAAGTTCCTGTTCCTCTGCTCTAGATGTGTTTACGTTTAAGACTTCTGTTTTAGTTACGTTTAGTTTGAAGTTTGATATTTCTCCGTATTGGCTGCATATTTCCAGTAAGTTTGGGATTGATGTTGTGGGATTCACAATATAGAAGAGGACATCGTCCGCGAATGCGGAGAGCTTATGTTCCTCGTCTTTTATTTTTACTCCTTCAATTTTTAGGCTACCGCGTATCCTGGCCAGCAGGGGCTCAATTGATAATACAAATAGCATTGGTGACAGGGGGCATCCCTGTCTTGTTCCGTTTTTCATTTTGAACCCTTGGGAGAGGCTTCCATTTATTTTTATCCTTGCTGTCGGGGTTTGATATAAGGTTCTAATCCACCTCATTATCGTTTGTCCGAAGCCCATTTCTTCTAGTGTGTTTAACATGAGTCCCCAGTCTACCCTATCGAACGCTTTTTCGGCGTCGATCGACAGGAGTAGACTGGGGAGCCCATTTTCTTTCATTTTTTTAAGGACGAGAAGGGCCCTTACCCCATTATCCCTTCCCTCTCTCCCCTGGATGAACCCCGTCTGGTCAGGATGGACGAGTTTTGACATCTCCTGTTTCACTCTGCCGGCCAGTATCTTAGCGAATAGTTTGGTGTCGGTATTCAACAAAGATATCGGCCTATATCCTGAGCAGGTTCTGCCATCTTTTCCTTCCTTGGGAATGACGGTAATGGTTGCCTCTGCTGCTTCTCGGCTTAACGGGTAATCTTTCCCCAATCCGTTAAAGTACTGACAGAGTCTAGGAATGAGTATCTCCTTAAATTTTTTGTAGTATAAGACAGTAAAACCGTCCGGACCTGGGCTTTTTCCTAACGCTGAATCTGCGAGTGCTATCTCAATTTCGTTTTCTGTCATGGGCCTATCCATCATTAATGCGTCAGTTTGACTGCATTTTGGAACATTCGCTCTTTTTAGGAAATCTGTAATCTTCTTCTCCTTCTCTCCCTGTTTCCATTCCCTCTGTTCCACTGCATATAACTTCTCGTAGTACACTCTAAAGGTTTCTGCGATTTCTTTTGTTGTATGTACTGTCTCCCCTTTTTCATTTTTTATTTTTTCTATGTAATTTCTTGTTTTTTTTTTTCCGAACCATCCTGGCCAGATGCTTATTTGTTTTATTTCCCCACATATACCTTTCTTTTGCTATTAGGTTAAATTCTCTTTTTGTTTCCTGGTCCATTAGCTCTTTTAGTTCATTTCGCTTGATCACTAGGGCCTGGAATGTCCCTCGTTCCTTTACTGATTTTTTATGTTTTTGCTCCAGAATTAATATTTCTTCTATTAATTTTTCTCTTTTGCAACTTCTTTCTTTTTTTTTCCTTATTCCTTCTGAGATCAAGGTCCCTCTTATCACCGTTTTATGTGCGTCCCAGAGTGTTGCTCCCGATATTTCATCTGTATCATTAACCCTAAAGTAATCCTCTAGCTCTTTTTTGATCCTCGCTATGCCACTCTCGTCCCTTATTAGCTCTTCGTTAAGCCGCCAATTCTGAAATATTTTCTGGTTTCCTCGTATACTAAGGGATATACTTATTGGGGCATGATCCGACAGTGTCATAGCGCCTATGTCTGCCCCCTCTACCATCTCCAAGCAACTATGATCCACTAAAATGTGGTCTATACGGGAGTAACTACCGTGTACTGGGGAATAAAACGTATAATCCCGCTGTCCCGGGTTGAGGACTCTCCAGACATCTATCAATTGGCTTCTGTAGAGGCTATTTTTTATCTTTTTTAAGAGTGTTTTTTTTTCCCCTTGTGACAGGGTGGTCTTATCTATCCTCGGGTCCATGCAAAAGTTTAAATCTCCTGCCAAAATAACCTTCCCTTGTGTGAAGTCCTTTAGTTTTGCTAAAATTTCTATGAGATATTTTATCGGATGGATATTTGGAGCATAAACATTCGCCAATGTACATTCCATCCCTTCCAGTTTCCCTTTAAGGAAGAGGAATCTTCCGTCCGGGTCAACCAGTCGGTCTACTAGTGTGAACCGGACTCCTTTGGCAAAGCCAATGGCTACTCCTCTTGCCCGTTTGGAGATAGTATCTCCATAATACCAGTGAGGGAAATCTGATGAATACATCTTAATATTGGATTCTATTGAAAGGTGTGTTTCCTGCAGGAAGGCCACGGTTGCTCTTAGACTTTTCAATTCCTTTATGATCTTGTGTCTTTTAGTTGGGCTATTAAGACCTTTCACATTATATGACAGAAATTTGATTATCTGCATATATTTTTTTTTTTTTGCCCCATCGTTTCTGTCATTGGAAAGAGTTGTGTCCCTTTGTTGTGTCATTGGTAGGAATTGTACCCCATCACTGGCGTCACCTGGAGAAATTGTGCTCCATTATTGGCATCATTGGGAGGAATTGTGCTCCAGCGTTGGTGTCACTGGGAAGAATTTTACTCCAGCATTGGTGTCACTTGGAGGTATTGTTGGTGTCAGTAAATGAAAAGGCGCCCCAAGGGCCAGATTAAAGCAAGCAAAGGGCCACATGTGGCTCCTGGGCTGAGGTTTAGAGGCCTCTATACTGTGACATAGAGCCACAATGCTGTGCCATAGTGCATGGGAGCTCCAGTGAATGAGGTAATTGGTTGAACATTCAAAGTGGCTACCCAGAATTTTCAAAAACAAATTATACTTAAGTTAAATTAAAATCAATGAATTAATTTTTTCAGCAGGTACAGAATAGACTTCGATATGTGTAACAATCAGCACCACCTACCCCCTAAATAAAGTGCTATGTTCTAATTAATAATATGATAAAATAGAGGGGAGGTGCTGAGCCCCTCACATTACGCAGCCACCTAGAGAGAGATGGGTAGTGATGAGCGAGCGGACGTAAGAATCCTGCGTATATGCAATTTTTTAAAGGTTATCTTGTAAGTTTTCCCATATTGGGGATATTGGGGATATTTTAATAAATATACATACAGAAAGCACTATGTAGTCTTGTTTATGATTGCATGTTACAAGGAAGCCATGCATAGAGATGAAAAGCTGAGCGGAGTTCCTCAAGTGAAGAAAGGATGTTGACGAGTTAAGAGAGCAGTTGTCCTGGCGTGGAGGAGAGAAACCATAGCAGTGTGAAAGAAAGACCATTTCTGAGTTCATTATACTCAATTTTAATTTTAACAGGCATTGTAGCTAGTGACGGTGTGCACAAATAAGGGTCAGTTGAAGAATGAAGAAGCACAATGGTGTTGTTTTATAAGGACTGGATTTTATAGCAATCAAGATTTTTGCGCAATATGAACTATATTAGTAACTTGTTTGAGCACATATTTATAAATAAATTTTTGCCTGGTTACAAGAATTTAGGAATTTGCACATATGATAATTTGAGTGGATTCACTATTGTGGAGCAGTGCTGTGCTATGAATTAAATAGAGCAAAGCTGCGCCACTATAAGACACTGTAACAAATACCATGCAAAAAAATTAACATGCAATAAAATTTCCCAGGTCTAAACTATACCAACATACTAGAACCATTACTTTAAAATGTACCTATGACACTGTTTAAATAGGCAAAAAGGTCATGCAATAAAATATTGACAGTTTAAACACAAATGCTAAAAGTCCATCAGACAGCACCGTAGTGAATTGTGAGCCTAGAGTGATCCCTTCATAAGCTGACAGGTATACAATTTGATCATCAATCGCACCACCGTGAGAGTGTGAGCCTTGAAGTGATCCCTTCACCAATTAAGCAGTGGAGGCTTACCAAAGGCAAGCTCTAAGGAGCGGATGGCTATAGCCCAGCCACGGCATTGATGTCTGGAGGCTCCAATGTTTGTTCTTCCGGTCGATCTCGCGGCTCTTAGAATGAGCACGACTTACAGCTCGGCCAAGGGAACAATAAAGAACATACCATAGTGTGATTCCGTAGGAGATTGTTTTAATGTAAAAACAAATGGGTACTCACATATAAACAGTAAAATTAAGCATAAAAAAGCCGGCCGGCAGACGTTGGAGCGATACCTTCCCTCTACGTGGTGACGTCACTGCGTGTCCCCCAGACGCGTTTCGTCATCAACAGACGTTCTCAATGGGATAGGTTCTCGCAGTAACTCACCATGTTAAATAACCCGCCCTCGGTGTGAGATGCACAACGAGCGCTACAAGGAAGCCATCTTTAATATGGTAAAAATGCCCATACTTGAGACGTTATCTTCACAGTGATCACATCTCAAAGGGGCATGGAGTAATACCCTAAATCTTCATTCATAAATTGAGGGATACCTATATAAAAGGTGAATACTCACTGTAACTAAACTTTTTATACTAAAATAAACGTATAAAAGTAAATCGTCAAATCGTGCAGTCCCGGTGAGCAACCTGCACGAGACCCCCGGCTTGGCACATAGCCGCGAGTCCCTGCAATCATGCCACCAGGGCGCACATTGGTGTACTCACAAAGGAGGAGATAAAAAAGGGAGGAACAAAAAAGAAATAGAAAAGAGAGTGGTGTTAACTCTTAGCTATCAACTGGGTAGTTGGTATTTGATCAATGGACATCCATCGCAATATATAGGCATATAATTGCAATGTTATTAGTGTAAGATATTAAATATATGTGTGCTATAATAAAATTGTACTAGACTTCATTGACCGTATTATCAATCCTTCAACAGTATCAAGTACTCTTTGCTCCACGTGTGAAGATCTCCGAGAGAAAGTCCAAGCCTTGGATGAACAACAAAAAGAACTGCAAACAGGTAAGAAGAGACAAAGATTTGTTGTGACATAGTTACATCGTTACATAGTTAGTCAGGTTGAAAAAAGACACAAGTCCATCCAGTCCAACCACAAAAAAAAAAAAAACACAGTACAATTCCATACACCCAACTCCATACCCACTAGGGCTGCGCATCTTCACCGGTCTCACGATTCGATGCGATTACGATTATCAAGTCCACGATTCGATTCAATTCGATTCCGCGATGCATCACGATGCATCACGATTGCAGCGTAAGTGCGTATGGCTCTCCCCCAAAAATACTAAAAGAGATGGTCAGAGACTGCAGGCATAGTACAGGAGATGATCAGTGACTGCGGACATAATACAGGAGATGATCAGTGACTGCGGACATAATACAGGAGATGATCAGTGACTGCGGACATTGTACAGGAGATGATCAGTGACTGCGGACGTTGTACAGGAGATGATCAGTGACAGTGGACGTTGTACAGGAGATGATCAGTGACTGCGGACATTGTACAGGAGATGATCAGTGACTGCGGACATTGTACAGGAGATGATCAGTGACTGCGGACATGGTACAGGAGATGATCAGTGACTGCGGACATGGTACAGGAGATGATCAGTGACTGCGGACATAATACAGGAGATGATCAGTGACTGCGGACATGGTACAGGAGATGATCAGTGACTGCGGACATAATACAGGAGATGATCAGTGACAGTGGACATAATACAGGAGATGATTAGTGACTGCGGACATTGTACAGGAGATGATCAGTGACTGCAGACATTGTACAGGAGATGATCAGTGACTACGGACATGGTACAGGAGATGATCAGAGACTGCGGACATGGTACAGGAGATGATCAGAGACTGCGGACATAATACAGGAGATGATCAGTGACTGCGGACATGGTACAGGAGATGATCAGTGACTGCGGACATAATACAGGAGATGATTAGTGACTGCGGACATTGTACAGGAGATGATCAGTGACTGCGGACATGGTACAGGAGATGATCAGAGACTGCGGACATGGTACAGGAGATGATCAGTGACTGCGGACATTGTACAGGAGATGATCAGTGACTGCGGACATGGTACAGGAGATGATCAGAGACTGCGGACATGGTACAGGAGATGATCAGAGACTGCGGACATGGTACAGGAGATGATCAGTGACTGCGGACATAATACAGGAGATGATCAGTGACAGTGGACATAATACAGGAGATGATTAGTGACTGCGGACATTGTACAGGAGATGATCAGTGACTGCGGACATTGTACAGGAGATGATCAGTGACTACGGACATGGTACAGGAGATGATCAGAGACTGCGGACATGGTACAGGAGATGATCAGAGACTGCGGACATAATACAGGAGATGATCAGTGACTGCGGACATAATACAGGAGATGATCAGTGACTGCGGACATGGTACAGGAGATGATCAGAGACTGCGGACATGGTACAGGAGATGATCAGTGACTGCGGACATTGTACAGGAGATGATCAGTGACTGCGGACATGGTACAGGAGATGATCAGAGACTGCGGACATGGTACAGGAGATGATCAGAGACTGCGGACATGGTACAGGAGATGATCAGAGACTGCGGACATAATACAGGCGATGATCAGAGACTGCGGACATAATACAGGCGATGATCAGAGACTGCAGAATAATAGCGTCCTAGATCACTAATATTGTATGTTATTTCCTGTCCTGTATGAGAAAAATCACAATCAAGCTTCCAAAGCAGGTTTAAATCTGATTGGCAGCTTAAAATTTTAGTCCTATCCCCCCCTTTTTTTACATCCACCATTTATCTCCAGTTTACAAGTATAAGACCTATCATTTTAATTGCACATATAATAATCAACAACCAAGTCCAGCACTTCTTGAGGACTTCTTGCAATAGACATATATAAAAAGAAAAAAAAAAGTGTTGTCAGTGAGAGCCCCTCGCCCCGGTACCTGTAGAGCAGGGAGCCCAGTTGTCAGTTAGGGGGTTAACACAGGCTGCGCTCCTCCATCCCTCTCCTCCTCAGATCATCCGGTACAGCCGCTCCGCTCTCGGGAACTCCATCCAAGGATCACAGGCGGCGGGAACATGTGACGTCAGGGCAGGAGGACTAAGATACGCTCACATCACTATCCGGACCTATGAGCAGAGTAGGCGCCATACACGCCATACAATCAGGTCCTGTGGGAGGGGCTAGTCCTGCCTGACGCCACGAGGGACGTGAGAGCTAAGACCAAAGAGGCAGGCCGGGCAGTCACATGAGCGCCGCATAGAAAAAAAAGAAAACAGGTAACAGCTACACGGAGCATTCTCCCGGGAGGGGGCGGGGCTAGAAATCGATTAATACGATCGCCTGCATCGGTGCCGCATCGGGCACACTCGAATCGCGATGCACCGATGCAGCGAATTAAATTCGGCACCCCTAATATCCACAGTTGATCCAGAGGAAGACAAAAAAAACAGCAGAGCATGATCCAATTTGCTACAGCAGGGAAAAAAAAATCCTTCCTGATCCCCCGAGAGGCAATCGGATTTACCCTGGATCAACTTTACCTTCAAATCTTAGTACTCAGTTATATTATGTACTTAGGAAAGTATTTAGACCTTTCTTAAAGTAATCTACTGAGCTGGCCAGAACCACCTCTGGAGGGAGTCTGTTCCACATTTTTACAGCTCTTACTGTGAAGAAACCTTTCCGTATTTGGAGATGAAATCTGTTTTCCGTAAAGACGTAAATAGTGCCCCCTTGTCCTTAGTGTTGACCGTAAAGTGAATAACTCAACACCAAGTTCACTATATGGACCCCTTATATATTTGTACATGTGGAACATATCCCCCTTATTCTCCTCTTCTCAAGAGTGAATAAATTCCGTTCTTCTAATCTTTCCTCATAGCTGAGATCCTCCATGCCTCTTATATATGGAAAAATAGGTTGTATGCAGATCACACAGTCATTTTGCCTGTGCTAATAATCACAGATTTTGTCTCAATGATATAATGCATCTTAAGCTAAAATTCACTCACCTTGCATTCGATTCCCATTCATTCAATAACCAAACATCACCAGACTGTCATGTTCTCATCTCAGCATCCCAGCAAAACACTGGTCGCCCAGAGCCTCATGGCCCCTTGTACTGTCACTAAAGATATCACAAACAGGAAGTGATGGCTGCAGCATCGAAACACCTCCCCCATGGGAGTGGTCATCACAGGATGTCCTCTTCACACAGGAAATGTCCATATAAGGGCATCCCTTTAACAGGATGTCCAATACAATACAATACATGAATATAACACAATACAAAGCTGGCTAAAATCTTATGGGTGTGTCATGGCAGGGAAAGCGTGTATGCTCCTAGCAAACAAAGCCGGATTGCTTTTAAAACATGGAGACCTTCCCTGACTCTGAAAACGCTCACAAGCTCTCATATTACCGCTGATAGGAATCCTTATTTTGCGCCATTCCATAGAATAACGCATATTCAGATTATACTATTATTGTAGGTGGAATGGAGGCTATCTGCAGGCGTGCATTACGAATCCCGACCATGCTGATCAGACACAGCAGAGACAAGAGTGCACATCCGCCTATAACCACTAATGTTCTTGCGGAGCAAACATATCCCCTCCTCAACGATCGTCTGTGCTAAAGCACAGAGAGCCCTGCACCGGCGGACATATCCCCACGCCGCAAACATCACACTCCAACCTCAAGACATTTTCCACTACCAGACGGGATTCAACCAGTCTCAGACTGCACCAGTAAGCTCTTTAGAGTGGGTAACGGAAGCACTAACACTGGGTGACACTATGACAGTACATATTTAATACATCTTGAAATTTCCACAACAGTTGGAAAAAATTTAGATGGGCACTTTAACCACTTAAGGACCGCCTCCTGCACATATACATCGGCAGAATGGAACGGATGGGCACATCTACGTACAGGCACGTCCTGTGCTAGTGCCCAGCCGTGGGCGCCCGCGACGCGTTCCCGCGACCCGGTCCGAAGCTCCGTGACCGCGGGACCTGTGGAGCCGATCGCCGCTGGAGTCCCGCGATCAGTTCCCGGAGCTGAAGAACGGGGAGAGCCGTGTGTAAACTCAGCTTCCCCGTTCTTCACTGTGGCGGCGTCATCGATCATGTAGAAAGGACGATTAGAAAGGTAAACATTGAACTAAAAAAAAAACGATGGATTGCACATCTATGTATGCTGCTGCTATGAATGAGACAAAGTTAATATTTAGGGTGAACCTCTGCTTTAATGCCTTATGTACCAAAGTGTTTTACTGAGAATCTGAGCCGAGAGACTAAATCTGAGTTGGACCATGGAGACATATGTCGTTCTTATTAAGAATATGTTAATATGTTGGGTTCTTTATTATTATTATTTAGGTACTTATATAGCGCCGTCAATTTACGCATCGCTTTTACATATACAATGTACATTCACATCAGTCCCTACCCTCAAGGAGCTTACAATCTAAGGTCCCTAACTCACATTCATATACTAGGGCCAATTTAGGCAGAAGCCAATTAACCTACAAGCATGTCTTTGGAGTTTGTGTTTCGATTACTTTAACCACTTACAGACCGGAAGATTTGCCTGCTTAATGATCGGGTCATTTTTGCGATACGGCACTGCGTCACATTAACTGACAATTGCGCGGTTGTGCAACGCTTTACCCAAACAAAATTTACGTTCTTTTTTCCCACAATTGGAACTTTCTATTGGTGGTATTTGATCACCTCTGTGGTTAAATTGTTTGCGCTATAAACAAGAAAATAGAGACAATTAAAAAAATAAATAAAAAAAATATATATTTTTAACTTTTTACTATAATAAATATCACCAAAAAATGTTTTTAAAAAACAAATTTCTTCATCATTTCAGGCTATTTCAGCATATATTGATTGGTTTGCGCAAAAGTTATAGCATCTACAAAACGGGATATATTTATGGCATTTTTATGGCATTTTCATTATTATTATTTCTTTACTAGTAACAGCAGTGATCTGTGATTTTTAGTGGTACTGTGACATTGCAGGGGACAGATCGGACGCTTTTGACATTTGACATTTATACAGCGATCAGTGCTATAAAAATGGAGATCAAGGGATTAACTGTGTTCCTAGTGAGTGTTTCTTACTGTATGGGGATAGGACTGACTGGGGGAGGAGACATATCGCTGTTTCTACTTAGTAGAAACAAACAATATGTCTCCTCTCCCCTGAGAGAACAGGGATTTGTGTGTTCCCATTCTAGCTCTCATTCCCGCAATCATGGGTGGCCGGCGGCCATCACGCTCACCAGCCACGCGCTTTGGGTCCCCTGCCGTGCCGCACCTCTGGCACCTCCTAAAGGAGATGATGTACCCATATGGCGATTCATGGGAATATGCCACTTTGCCAACGTATAACGGTGTTAGCTGGTCGGCAAGTGGTTAAAGCGATATTAAAGTATTTTTTTTGTTTAAAAATAACAAACATGTTATACTTACCTGCTCTGTGTAGTGGTTTTGCACAGAGCAGCCCAGATCCTCCTCTTCTCTGGTCCCCCCGCCAGCCCTCCCGGCCCCTCCCTTCTGCCGAGTGCTCCCACAGCGAGCAGTTTGCTATGGGAACACCCGAGCCAAGCCACTGCTCTGTGTGTCTATTCAGATATGGAGCTGTGGCTTGGTCCTGCCCCTTTATCTCCTCCATTTACTTTGATTGACAGCAGCCTGAGCCAATGGCACCCGCTGCTGTCTCAGCCAATGAGGTAAAGTCCCTAGACAGCCGAGGCTCTCATGCAACATCGCTGGATCAAGATAGGGCTCAGGTAAGTTTTAGGGGGCTGCTGAACACATAAGGCTTTTTATAGAACACCTTCTGCCTTTAGAACCACTTGAATTTTGCTGTTTTTAACTATTATACATCTCATGGGAATTTCAGGTGAATCCATAAGCATATATGTGGATAGGTACAGGCAGGGCTGCTGTTAGAAATCACGAGGCCCCGTACAGCCTAACTGACAGGGCCTCCCAGCCCCCCCAAAAATCTCAAAACAGTATTTTCACAAACAAATACACTAAAATCATTATTAGCCGAAACAAACATGTGTGAATAAGCTCTTTTTTAAAGTTTTGAAAAATCTTTAAACTTTTTTGTTAATATTTTTTTTTAAAGAATGTTAAGATGTATTAAAATTATTTTATTTATTTTTTATGAGACAGGTAAGCCAGCAGTGCCGTGGGGGGCATCACAGTAACATGGGGCACAGAGGTGGATCAGAAGAAGCAGAACAGGAAGGGGGAAGTCATTCTGTAATTGTCCCTCCATCTCACCACAATGATTCCCTCTGCTGTCTGGGCCCCCCTGTTTGTTCGGGCCCCCTACAGGAGGGCTGGTGGTCCCCCCCTATCAGCGGCCCTGGGTACAGGCAGCACTGGATATATCCGATTATAGAATTTATTAGTGTTGTGTTGGGTCATAGTTTGGCTACAAGCAAGGTAAAGCAACAGGTTGACCTAAAGTGGAACTTTAGTCAGAAAATGAAGTCAAGCTAGATGACTTCAGGCTGGCAGGTATAGCTATGTATAAGTGCCTATACTGTTAAATACCCAGTAATGCACTGCTTCACCCTGCTTTGCACATGCTCAGTTGCTCTCTATTTTTAGGCACTATGCTAAATTTGTAGAGGCTGATCTGCTGACAGCTTAAAAATTTACTGCTATTCAGGGGCTCTAGGATTCAGCAAGAGAATACTTTAGCAAGAAGAAACAGGAACAATGCTGGAGGCAGTTGTTACGGGTAAAGTTCCACTTTAAATGCTAGCCCACCACCACCATGTTATATTTTGCTTGCAGTGAAGACACCTGTGCATCATAGTTATAGTACAATATATTATCTTGTAATGAAATCTAATTTTTTTATCTTCTCTTCCTATTTCAGCATTTTTATTTTTCAAAGGAAGAGCTACAAGTGGTGACAAAGTGTACCTCTCAGATGGTGAACAAGGAAATTTCGACAATGCTAGAGAAAGGTGCACAAAGGCGGGAGGTCAAATGGCCTCTCCAACGGATGCTGAAGAGAACAAAGCCATAATGTTCATCACCAATCAGTACGGTGTCGATTCTTATCTGGGAATAAATGAACTTCAGCAACTTGGGACTTACAGATATCCAGGCGGTGAGGCGATCTCCTACACCAACTGGAAAAAAAATGAACCCAATAATTTTGAAGGCAAACAGGAGAATTGTGTAGAAATGCAAAATACAGGAGAATGGAATGACGTTGTTTGTGCATCTACACGTCTTATCATCTGCGAGTTTTCTATCACTAGATTTTAAAATAATGACTTCCTTCATCACTGTCATTTGTAAGGGAGTTTTTTTTCTTACTTTTGAGGTCCTAAAGAAGAAGACAAATGCAATCATCACATTTCAGCAGTTTATCAATCAACAATGAAACCTGCCTAAAAAAAATGCACATACCGTATATAATGTATTCATTTTATCAACACACAAACCCAGTCACCTTTCGTCATCACAGATTTTCCAGATCAAATGTTTTCACCAACTGTCCTGTTCCCCCCTGTACCTCAAACAGGCAAACTATAGCTGGGTTGAGCCATAGATTCTCAGTCAGTGGTTCACTATATGGCCAAAGATTAGTGTACACCTGACCATGACCAAATCACTAAATCAGTTTGTTGGAAATCCCACTAATATGGTGTTGCCCCCCTCCTTTGTGAAAAGATCAGAATCTTCTGGAAAGGCTTTTTGTGGGAATGTGGTTTGTGGGAATTTGTGTCCATTTAGCACAAGCGTTGTATTTTGTTGTGATGCATTGCACTAAAGTAGAGCTATTATCATTCACTGGTTTTCTGTCATAATTTGGCAATCCTTTATAAAGGCCCAAAAAGTTTATTTCTTCATAACTATGTAGGAGTAAAAACCCCCAAAATTATTAAAATTATAAAGTTAATTCTACGTAAAAATGCATCTCAATCAATGTTTGAGAATCCTTCCAAAGGAATAAAATATCATCTATATACCTTCACCATAGAATGAGCACTGCAACCAAGCTTATCATCCTTGTGAAGGACCGCCTGGCACCCCACCTGGGTGCCTCTGATAAACGGAGTCTTCTGCCCTCCAAACCCTTACAGCAGATCGATAGCTAATACCAGCCCTTTACCCCAATCATCGTACACAGAGAAGTTATTGAGATAAAAAAACAAAGGAAACATGTTTACTGAACAGAAATACAGTTTTTTATACACTTCAAAAATAGGGGGTATAATAGTATTGTAACTTGATGATATTAATAAAAGCACCACCTCCTTTATATATATATATAAAACAAGAAATACCCAAAGAGAAAAAGAATGGAGTTTTAAGGTGCATAAAAAATTGATCAACATCAAATTACCAAGAAGTAGAAATGTTTTTACATAGATAATATAAAATTACTTAAAATAATTGGGAAAGAACAGCCCTGTGGCCGCAATCCAAAAGAATGGTTGCCTCTACATGTTCAAACGTGGCTTCTTCTGGAGCTTCTGTAGGACCTTTTTAATACAATACCACTGAAATCAAGAAAAAACAATACAATAAAGTTTACAATTAATAAACACAAATGGGGTCCCTATTCACACAAATTTTTACATAATTGTCAACAAATGTAGATCATGTGACCCTTTAATAATAAAGATTATGCTTCTAAATAATCCCCAAAACCCTCCAAGAGGTGCGATGGGGATGTCTGTGCCAAAAACAAGATGGAAGAACAACTGCCCTACAGTTAAGCCTGCAAATTCATATAAATAAGATTGGTCATTAGTATTGTTATGTGTAAAAATTGTGGTGATACTGCAAAAAACAACAAATAATAACTGCTGCAACTTTAAGAGTCGGTTCACACTAGGGCGACACGACTTCCAGCATGACTTTCAGAAGCAACTTCAACACGACTTGAGCATGAACCACAGGGCGATCTGGGGAGATTTACAACACGACTTGAAGTCCTTTTCAGGTCAGGAGACATTCCAGTGGCCAATAAACAACAATCAGCTCTGGGAGAGAGAGGGGGAGGGAGAGGTTTGCCTGAGAAATGAATGTTATCTTCCTGGAAAGTAGCTTCAATTAAAACAGTGATCAGACTTGGAAGCGACTTCCATTGAAATCAATGGATACAAATCGCCTAGAAGTCTGATTGAAGTAGTACAGGAACCTCTTCTGAAGTCGGAGCGACCTCAGTAGTGTGTACACCGCTCCCATTCACTTACATTGCTTTACTGGACAGCGCGACTTTGGACGACTTGAGACGACATCAAGTCGGATCCCAAGTCGCCCCAGTGTGAACCGACTCTAAATGTCAGACACACACAATATAAGCCTAAGTAAAGAAAACAAGCTGCGCAAAATAAAGTGATCATTCAAAATAAATAAAAAATAAATAGCATAAATAATTAAAATCGTGCTATTGATGTGTTGAGATCACTGTAACAAATAAGTTGCCCTATTTGCATCACATTTTAATAAGTCCCAGTGAAAAAGGGGTAAGCAAATCATAGTCCTATTTTCAAAGGTAAAAACGCATCAGATGGTGATTCAATAGCTGGAAATGGACTGCTCTCCTGCAGGTGAAATAGTGTCATCAAACCACAAGGAACCTCCACCTTCCAAACAAACTGCCTCTTACCAAAAGGAAAGCTCCCAACCAGAAATCTTCTGTTGGCGTGTGGCTTTCTAACCCAGCATGGGGGTCTATGTCACAGGATGTCGTCTCACTGATATCCAATGAATCTCCCACCGCTCACAGATGGTCAGATGTAATTACAGCCAAGTGAGAAAGGAAAGAAGGCTGACATAGCGTAATCCAGTAAAACATTTTAATTTAAAAAATAAAATAAAATCGCACTTACAAAAGGAAGATAAAAAATTGCATGTGAAGATTAGTAGCCGGCCGGCTAACACAGCCCGGGACTCTGTATGTAGTGATGACGTCGGCATCCTATGCATTAAGGTAAAAAAAACATCTGACAGCACTGCCCCCCCGAGCCCCCGTTTTACTTACCTGACCGTTCGAAATTCCCGGGCCCATCCTTGTCATCCTGTTCGGTTCCCAGCCTGGCCTTTGATTGGCTAGGCTGGGCGGATTGATAGCAGCGCAGCCATTGGCTGGCGCTGCTGTCAATCACAGCGGATGATGCGGCGCGCCGGGGGGTGGGGCCGAGTGATACAGTCGGAGGCTATGGCCGTCGCTGTATCACGGGAGCGCTTGCAAAAGCTTTCCACCATGCAAGCTCGCTCACATGATGGTAGAAAGCTTTTGCGAGGAGGAGCTCAGACAGCCACCGAGGGACCCCAGAAGACAGGATTCGGGACACTCTGTGCAATACAAGCTGCACATTGGAGGTAAGTGTAACATGTTTAGTGTTCCTTTAACATAATAGCGTTATTGGACCTGGTTGAGCCCTTCTGGGAAGAAGGAATATACATTCCTCTGAGGCCGCGTACACACGACCAAATCTGTCTGCTGGAAACGGTCTGCCAGACAGTCCCAACAGACAGATTCGATCGTGTGTACGGGCAAGCAGACGGATTTGACCAGCCGACAGATTTAAAAGCATGCTTTCAAATCTGTCGGCTGGGAACCCGTCCGCCCGACATGTCTGCTGGTTAGTACGCTAACCAGGAGACATGTCTTCTCGCACACGCGTCGAATGGATTTGACGCATGCGCGGAAGTGATTTACTTCCTGGTGCGGTGACGTGGCGGCGTCAACGTCACCGCCACGTCACCGCGCCGTCTGCCGGCGGGGATTTTGATTTGATCGTGTGTACACGATCAAACCAATACGTCCCCAGCAGACAGATTTGTTCAAATCGGTCTGCCCGACCGATTTGAACAAATCTGTCTGCTCGGGTGTATGGGGCCTGAGACAAAACCAGCTCAGAAATTGGCACCTAGGAACAGGGCCGGTGGAAGGATTTTTGCCAACTCAGGCGAAGGTGCATATATAAAACGCAATGCAGAATACCAGCAGTTACAGAGGACTACAAATCCCAGCAGTGCAGTGTGCCATTTTTTTTTTAAACAGGAAACTTCCCCTTACCTGTTTCTGAACAATCTGTGCACTGGGCGGCTCCCGTCCCAAGTCCCTCAACAGGTCGCCGTCGCCTCCAGGATGACGCCACAGGATGTCTATCAGAAACTTTGATAGACAGGTCACCCGTCGGACGGGTGATCTGTCTATCAAAGTGCCTGGGCAAGGGGGAGGGGCTATACTTGTCGGCGCGGCGGGGAAACACAGCTATTTAAATGCAAATGACAGCTGTTGTGTTCCCCCAGCGCATAGTAAGTAGATGTCAGCAGCGGCAGGAGGAGGGGGGGATTGACTTGGTTTTGTCTTAGGGGACCATGGCTCAACTCAGGGGGGACATGGCTGAACAGAGGGAAATGGCTGAACAGAGGGACATGGCTAAACAGAGAGACATGGCTGAACAGAGAGACATGGCTAAACTCAGGGGTGGCATGGCTGAACAGAGGGACATGGCTGAACAGAGGGACATGGCTGAACAGAGGGACATGGCTAAACTCAGGAGGGACATGGCTGAACAGAGGGACATGGCTGAACCTAGAGGGACATGGCTGAACAGAGGGACATTCCTGAACCTAGAGGGACATGGCTGAACCTAGAGGGACATGGCTGAACTTAGAGGGACATGGCTGGACAGAGGGACATGGCTGAAATTAGAGGGACATGGCTGAACTTAGAGGGACATGGCTAATCAGAGTGACATGGCTAATCAGAGGGACAAAGGCTGAACTTTGGGACATGGCTGAACAGAGGGACGTGGCTAAACAGAGGGACATGGCTGAACAGAGGGACATGGCTAATCAGAGGGACATGGCTAATCAGAGGGACATGGCTGAACTTTGGGACATGTCTGAACTTTGGGACATGGCTGAACTTTGGGACATGGATGCATTTTGGGACACAATGCTGCATTTAGGGACACAAGGCTGCATTTGGGGAAACGTGGCTGCATTTAAAAAAAGTATCGGTATTCGGTATCGGCGAGTACATGGAAAAAAGTATCGGTACTTGTACTCGGTCCTAAAAAAGTGGTATCGGGACAACCCTACCTATGACATTGGCTTGGTATTTATGATAGCTATTTTATCTAGCTGTCATAAAGGGAAATTCCCAACATATGACATCATACCTACAAGTTGGGGGTATTTGAAGATGGAGATTGAGAACAAATGTCCTAGAGGCTGCTTTTGCATTTTATGTATTTTAGGTGAGTAATAAAACATTGGTGTCCTTGGATATTCAGTGTAATAAAGATGAATTCTTGTTTGGTCAAAAGACTGTTATCTTTATTGCTTATTTACATACATTGCTATTGCTTGTATTGCTTTCTTATAACTATGGGTCTGATCTGAATTCAGTCCTTGGTACGTCACTTTATGTAGCATCCAGTAATAAAATTTGCCTCCTGGTATCACAGGCGCATTATCACTTTAGATCCTTCCATAAAGAATTGATGGCTCATTTCTCATTTTTATTGACGTTTCAAAATTATTTGGATTATTCACATTTATGTCCTGTATAACAGGTTCCCAAAATTACATCATACAATGTACTCTCACTGCTTTTATTACTGAACTTTTATTTGGGTGTCAGGGAAGTTTGAGGACATTGGCCCAGATTCACAGAGCAATTACGCCTGTCTAACTGGTGTTAGACAGGAGTAATTTCAAATTTTGCGCGCCGTATCACTAGTTTGAATCCTCAAACCATGATACGGCTTCGGGCTTCGATCCGAGAGGCTTACGTCTTCGTAAGCCTTCGGATCTACACTGCGATATGTTTGCGGCCGCTGGGAGGAGTTTGCGTCGTTTTCATGCGTCGGGGTATGCAAATTAGTTTTTACGGCGATCCACGAAGGTACGAGTGTCCCTCGCAATCGCCTACGTCATTTTTTGGCTACGTAATGTTAGAGGAGCTTTTTGCTGGTCTAACAGTGCGTAACCCATGTAAAGTATGGCCGTCGTTCCCGCGTCGATTTGAAAATATTTTTTTTTTTTTAACGTAACTCGTTCGGGAATAGGAATGTACGTAAACGACGCTACTACGACGTGACGACGTGTTTTTGCGCAATGCACGGCGGGAAATTTGCGAACGGAGCATGCGCAGTTCGATCGCCGCGGGAACGTGCCTATTTTAAATGCTTCACGCCCCCTACTCACGCAGATGGATTGCGACGGGAGAAATACACTACGCCGCCGTCGTTTACTGGACAAAATCTACCCGAATTCCACGTAGAGCCAGGTAAAAAACGGTGGCGTAGTGTATTTCTGATACTCTACGAGAATCTAATTCTCTGTGAATCTGCCCCATTGTTGCTTCATTTATCTTGATTCTGCAGTGCTTCTAGATACACAAAGCTTAAAAGAGAACAGATTTTTTTTTCTTTAATACCTTTCTGTGGGTCAGCTTGGATAAAGTGGTTTCTCTATAAGCCCTAAATATAGGGCCACTGGGGATGCTGCAGTCCACTGAAGTAGTATTCACTACATATATTTAAAGTGGTCGGCTTCCACATGCGTGGAAAAAAAAAAAAAAATTGTAAAATGGTGAAAATCGAATGTAAGCAAAAATGTAAATATCCAAATTTCTCAAAATCTGAAGGTTTTCATTTGTCCCTTACAGCGTTAAGAATTTGTGAAAGACCCCAAAACCATATATTTTCTGAAAGCATATGACATCTAGAATAAAAAGTAAGGTGCTACAAATTTTTTAGACCCCACGGTATTTGTACAAATGTTCATCAAACAAATATATTCACAAAAATTACACTAAAAACCATTATTAGCAGATAAAAACACAGCTAATTTTACAAAATTCCTGCTAAATCCATACTAAATATAAAAGCTTAACCTGTATGGAGTTAATAAATACTGTATTTATTTGCGTATAACACACTTTTTTATCTTGAAAATAGAGGGTAAACTGTGTCTGCGTGTTATATGCAGGGGGCTGTGTAAAGTTTTTTTCCTGAAATTTCCCTCTTAAAGTTAGGGTACGTTTTATACACCTGTGCGTTATAAGCCGATAAATATGGTAACAAATATTGTAAATTTTTAATTGCGCCTTTTTGCAAAATGGTGAAAATCGAACCCAAAAATTTCTCCAAAAATCTGGAGGTTTTAATTTTTCACTTACAGCTTTCAGAATTTGTAAAAGACCCCCCAAACCATACATTTTCTGAAAGGACATAGCCAGTAGAATAGAAAGAAGGTGCTACTGATTTTTAGGCAGCACGATATTTTCGCAAATGTTTATCAAAACAATATTTAAAAAAAAAATGTACTAAAATAATTAATTTATGCACCTCCTACTCATGTGTCCGTCCCTTTTTAGGATTCCGGGCGCCTGAATTACAGCGGTGGGTGTGTTTTTTTAAGCACCTGATTAGAGCCATAGGCTCTAATAGGCTTCAAAATAGGGTAGGCTCGGAGCACAAAGAACCCAACCCAACATGAACCCAACCATTTGTTACAACAGCAAATTAATATTCGCTGTTGTAACACTGATCCCCAACGAGACAATCAGAAGCAGGTCTGAGACCCATTTTCCGATTGGCCCAAAAAGAGAAAACTCCAGATTGGCTCCCGAGGAGGAGGGAGGAAACGGAAGCCACAAAGGTCGCCGCCAAGCAAGGGAAGCCATCGGTGAAGCTCTGCATAGATGGGGTAAATTCACCAAACCTGCCCGACTGACCAATAATGGAGGCTGCGGGGCTTGGTACTGTTTACCGCCCCCCTTAAAAATTTACCACCAGCCGCCACTGCATCTAAGATGGGTTTTATCATTTCCTCAAAGGGATTAATATAAAACTTTACAGTCGCTGCAGAGGTGGGAGCTCCGAAGCACCAAAGTGCTTCCCTCACTCCTCCTTGTCTGTGTCCAGAGGCGGAGTGCATGTAGCGGGTGCTGAAGTTCCCCATCTCGCTCGCTCTTTCTGTTGGCAACTGACAAGAGCACATACCTCCAGCTATCCTTGGAATCCGGGCTGGGTACACGTTCCGGTACTAGGCTCCACTAATTAATTCTGTCCGGTGAGCATGGAGCAGTCTCATGTCTGCCCTGCCCCTCTGCGTGTGTCGGCTCTTTTCCCATAGGCGGTGTGATGAGAGGCTTCCGGGTTGGCTGGAGCTGCTGCCAATCATCCTGTGCACTCCCAGAAATGTTCTCCGAGTGCCACCCTCCGAGTAACCAAAGATGTCACGTATGCCCCGCCCAGAGGTGTATTTAGGTTTTGTGCTGCCCTAGGCCTGACTAAACTGGTGCACCCCCTAATTTAAATATGACCCACCCCTTCCTGTCACGGCCACACCCTGTGTTGTTTAAGACCCGCCCTGAAATTTTCGAGTGAGGACACTAGTTCTGAGGGCCTGGGGGGGGGGGGGGCAATGGATTCCCTCAATTTACTTAGATTTCCTCTTACTTTCTGGTTGCCCATAGAGCAGGAAGTGAAGGGAAATCTTCGCAATGGGACAGGGATGGTAAAAGGGTTGCCTATAGTTCTACTTTAAGTAGATGGTGCAGCAGAAACATATAGCACAGTGAGGAAGGTTTATGGTCCAGTATGACAAAACAGTCAAAGTTGGAAGCGTCCCCCCCCCCCCACAGTTGCGGAATTCCAGCCACCCGCATACTAGAAGCAGCGCAGCTGCTTTATGGGGGCGCTAGACTCATTTTCCTAACAGTGTAGCGCAAGCCGGTGGGGACACTTTTCGTGCTGCCCCCCTGCAAAGTGCTGCCCTAGGCCTGGGCCTTGCTGGCCTAGGCCAAGATACAGCTCTGGCCCCGCCCCCTGTAATGTGCTTCTGCTCCTAGCGCCCCCGAGCTACATAGATCTATGGGACAAGTACTGATCTATGGGGACACCTGATGTGGGGGGCTCTGATGGGGACACCTGCTGTGGGGGCTCTGATGGGGGACACCTGCTGTGGGGGGCTCTGATGGGGGACTCTGGGGGGCTCTTATGGGGGACACCTGCTGTGGGGGGCTGGGGGGACTTGGGGGGGCTGATGGGGGACACCTGCTGGGGGTGGCTTTGATGGGGGACACCTGTTGTGGGAGGACTCAGATGGGGGACACCTGCTATGGGGGCTCTGATGGGGACACCTGCTGTGGGGGCTCTGATGGTGGACACCTGCTGTGGCGGCTCTGATGGGGGACACCTGCTGGGGGGGCTCTGATGGGGCACACTAATGAAGACTTCTTAGAGAGCTTCTCTGTGTTTGAGTCATAGCCATAGAAACATTTGTAAAGGGAAGGAGTTAGTAAGATGACCATGCCCGTGTGGGTGCGCCAGAAATATTTCTGCACCCAGGCGTCTGTGACCCTAGTATCGGCCCTGCCTGCGTCTCAACCATGGGAGCCAAACTCCTCTATGTGGGAGAACTGAAGGGATTTCTCCTATTATTATTATTATACAGGATTTATATAGCGCCAACAGTTTACGCAGCGCTTTACATTAGGGAAGACAGTACTTCAATAAAATTAATACAGAGGGATAAGGGCCCTGCTCGTAAGAGCTTACAATCTAGGAGAGAGGGTCAAGTGGAACAAGGGGTAGTTAGCTGTGGGGACACTAATAAGAGGTAATGAAGAGGGGGAGGGGTGCTCATTGAGTAACCAGACCTCATCTGAAGTACAAGGTCCGCTTTGACTAAAATGTGTTTATTTGTGCAATACGGTTAAGTAAATTTTAACTGTGCCAAATTTCAAGAAGTCCATTTCTTGGGTACACAGAAGTTCAATCAACGTAGACCTGCTGGACACGGCTTCATGGTAAACCAAATCATGTCTTTGGAAACTTTAAACTTTTACTCACCAGACTCTTAGGGTCAACGTCCGTGTTTGTTGTTCTCGATTTACTAAGCTTGCAGGTAAAATTATGTACATAGTCAGATAACATATCAGTATATATAGATCACCACCGCTTGGTCAGGTCTCGTGTCTACCTCGGTCAGGTCTTGTGTGTCTACCTCGGTTAGGTCTCGTGTTTATCCCGGTGAGTACTATTTGAATGAGCACCTTTCTTATATTTATCAATAAATGTATTTCTATGTGATGGTAGGTTCCAGCTGCCAAAATTACTTCTTTTTTTTATTTAATTTACTCGTAAATTTTGGATGGTGGGAATATTTTTCAAATTTCTATAGCAAATCATTTGTTATTTTTCACTTTGGATAGAGTCAGGAAGGGTAGCTGTATTGCTGTATCCCCACTGGGGAGATTCAACCTATTTGCCATGGAGGCCATCATCACCAGAACATAAAGTGATATGAGATCCAAAGGGGAAGGAGACACCTGCATTGCCAACAGCTAAGAGGGGATTTTCAATTACATTGGGAAGATTTTCTGGTGTGTCTTCAGGACGGGAAGTAGAAAACTCCCCAACTGGCTATAAAAAAATCTCATGTCTGACAAGTAGTATTTTTTGAGACCAGCAAAGCAGTGTTGCCAATCGTCCGTATTTTTACGAACAGTTCGTAAAAACGTGCACCTTTTTCCCCCGTTCGTAAATGTCCGTAGTTGTGGGAATGTGCTAGTAAAAATTGGAGGCAGGGGGAGATAGTGGCACTGCAGAGGGGGGTGAAGGTAATTTGCCCTTATTATATCGAAAATAACAAAAATATGCTTTTTTACCTTAACCACTTAAGGACCCTGCACCGTATATATACGTCCTTTTTTTAAAGATGGATATCTCGGTAATGGCAGCAGCTGCTGCCACAACCGAGGTATCCATCTTTAGTGGTAAGGTTCCTGTAAACGATAACGTCTGTCTCCGCAGCGGATTCGCGGCAAGATCGCCGTTATCGGTGGCGGTAGAGGGGCCCCCCCCTCCCGCCGCTCTCCCGTGCCCCCTGCCGCTTACCGTAGCCGTTAGTAGCGGTGGAGGCGATCGGGTCCGCTCGGCTGCTGTGTGGGGGTGCGAGTGAGGCCAACATGGCCCCCACCCGTCCCCATAGCTCTGCTGGGCAGAAGTGACGTCAAAACGTCAGTCTCGCCCAGGGTCTTAGGCCACGTACACACGGAGGGACATGTCTGATGGAAACGGTCCGCGCACCGTTTTCATCAGACATGTCTCCTCGGGATTTTCGTCCGGCGGTGTGTACACACCATCGGATCAGAATCCCCGCCGGCAGACAGCGCGGTGACGTGGCGGTGACGTTCACGCCACCACATCACCGCATCTGGAAGTAAAAAACTTCCACGCATGCGTCGCATCCATACAATGCTTGTGCGGGCAGATATGTCCGCTGGTTAGTGTACTAACCAGCGGAGATATCCGTCGGACATGTCGCCGGCGGACAAATTTTATTTTAACCTCCCTGGCGGTTTTCCCGTGTCTGACACGGGGTAAAAATCTCCTGCTACTATCGTTGATCCCGTGTCAGACACGGGCTCACCTCGCAGCATCCACAGAGACAGTATACTTACCTTCTCCGTGGATCCAGCGATGCATCCCCGCTGTGTGATCGAGCGGGTCCTCGCTCGATTCACACAGTGTCCCCGCGCGCCGCCGATCTCCGTTCCCTGCGACGTTACGACGCACGGGGACGGAGAACGGCGCCAAATTCAAAAATGTAAACAAACACATTACATACAGTACACTGTAATCTTATAGATTACAGTACTGTATGTAAAAAATACACACCCCCCATGTCCCTAGTGGTCTGCCCTGTGCACTACATGTCCTTTTATATAATAAAAACTTTTCTTTCTCCCTGCAAACTGTAGATTGCCCATAGCAACCAAAAGTGTCCCTTTATGGCAAAAATTGTTTTAGAGCAGCTAAAAAACAGCGATAATAAATTATAATCACTTGCAGAATTTAGCGATAACGATTTATGGGGAAATTCGTCATAAAAAAAAAAATAATGACAGCAAAAATTCTGGAACTGAGCAAATTTCAGTGATTTTGATTTGATTACATTATTGAATAATTTTTACTATAATTATATTATTATTTGTTATAATTTTTTATAATGATTTATTATATTATAATTTTTAATAAAAAAAAAAAAAAAATCATACCCGGTATGCCTATTAGACTCTTGTTTAGATAGATATAAGTAAGTACTTACTAAGAATTGCAGGCCTATAATACATAACACCACATTTCCTTGCAAAACAATTGCAACGCTTTTGGTACAAAATTCCAGACAGAATCATAACGCCAGGGAGGTTAAAGCATGCTTTAAAATTTGTCCGCCGGTCAGACATGTCCGCTAGCCCATACACACGATCGGATTTGTCCTCTGAACTGGTCCGTCGGACCAGTTTCAGCGGACAAATTCGATTGTGTGTACGCGGCCTAAAAAAAAATTTTTTTTTTGTCATTTGAAAAAATGACAGTTTCAATTTTTTTTTTTGCATTTTAGTCTAAATATGAGATCTGAGGTTTTTTTGACCCCAGATCTCATATTTAAAAGGACCTGTCATGCCTTTTTCTATTACAAGGGATGTTTACAATCCTTGTAATAGGAATAAAAGTGATCACATTTTTTTTTTCAGTGTAAAAATAAATAAATAAGAAAACAAAAACATTTTTTTTAAAGCGCCCCGTCCTGACGAGCTCGCGCGCAGAAGCGAACGCCTACATGAGTAGCGCCCGCATATGAAAACGGTGTTCAAACCACACAAGTGAGGTATCACCGCGATTGTTAGAGCGAGAGCAATAGTTCTAGCCCTAGACCTCCTCTGTAACTCAAAAGATGCAACCTATAGAATTTTTTAAACGTCGCCTATCGAGATTTTTAAGGGTAAAAGTTTGACGCCATGCCACAAGCGGGTGCAATTTTTAAGCGTGACATGTTGGGTATCATTTTACTCGCCGTAACATTATCGTTGACAATATATAAAAAAATTGGGCCAAATTTATTGTTGTCTTATTTTTTTATTAAAAAAAGTGTTTTTCTTCCAAAAAAAGTGCGCTTGTAAGACCGCTGCGCAAATACGGTGTGACAAAAAGTATTGCAATGACCGCTATTTTATTCTCTAGGGTGTTAGAAAAAAATATATTGTTTGGGGGTTTTAAGTAATTTTCTAGCAGAAAAAACTGTTTTAGTCTTGCAAACACCAAATCTGAAAACACCTAAGGTCCTTAAGTGGTCATTATCTACCTTAAATCACATTGCTATTTGCCTGGCGTACTTGTTTGTAGCCTAAATACTGAAGTTTGCACCTAAAAATGTAATTTAGTAACTTTTGTGAAATGCCAGTAAAAACGTGGCTGCGCCAGTAAATTTCGGGTGTCGTGCCAGTAAATTTCAATCTGGTAGGTTGGCAACACTGCAGCAAAGTCAATTTCATTTAATTACTTCAATACCAGGCACTTTCACCCCCTTCCTGCCCAGGTCAACTTTCAGCTCTGTCACACTTTAAATGACAGTTATAACATTGTACCCATATTATTATTTTTTTATTTTTTTTATTTACAAAAATAGAGCTTTCTTTTGGTGGTATTTAATCACTGCTGTGTTTTTTTTTTTCTAAATGACAGAAAATCTTGAAAAAAAAAAAGCAATTTTCTTTTTTCCATTATAACATTTTGCAAAATTAAATTACTGTTTTTTATTGCATTTTTGTGTAAATATGAGATCCGAAGTCTTTTTGACCCCAGATCTCATATTTAAGAGGTCCTGTCATGCTTTTTTCTATTACAGGGGTTGTTTACATTCCTTGTAATAGGAATGAAAGTGACACATTTTTTTTTTTTAAAAGAACAGTGCAATAAAATTAAAAAAAAGGTAAAATATATAAGAAAATAAAAATCCTGTCAAGCTCGCATGCAGAAGCAAACGCATGCGTGAGCAGCACCCGCATATGAAAACAGTGTTCAAAATGTGAGGTATCGCCCCGATTGGTAGAGCGAGTGCAATAATTCTACCCCTGGACCGCCTCTGTAGCTCAAAACATGCAACCTGTAGAATTTTTTAAACATGGAGATTTTTAAAGGTAAAAGTTTGTCGGCATTCTCGCGTCGAAATTAAATTTTTTTTTTTCTTTGCGTAAGTCGTCCGTGAATAAGGATGGATGTTATTCACGTCTACGTTAAAAAAAATGACGTTGTTGCGACGTCATTTAGGGCAATGCACGGCGGGAAATCTCGGAACGGAGCATGCGCAGTTCGATCGGCGCGGGGACACGCTTCATTTAAATGAAACACGCCCCCTACTCGCCGATTTGATTTACGCACCGAGATATTGACTATGCTGCCGTAACTTACGGCGCAAATTCTTTGAGGATTGACAGATTTAAAAAGTAAGTTACAGCGGCGTAGCGTATCCCACATACGCTGCGCCCATCTATTTCTATGTGGATCTGACCCATAATGTTTCGGGGTTCTAAGTAATTTTTTTTGCACATTTTTGCAAAAAAATAAAAAACTGTTTTTAACTTATAAAAAAAATAATCTCAAAAAGAGGCTCGGTCCTTAACTGGTAAAAAAAAAAAAATGTCTTCACAATTTTTTTTTTACATACTGTCGCCAGTGCAGTACAGTGTCATCATATCATTGTGGCGATGAACAGGGACACTAAATATGCATGCATCTTAATACTAGGAGGAGTACACCTGGCAGGATCCATAGTGGAGAAGTGTCTATTGGGGTTTTGGAAGATCATAAGCTTCACCACTTAAGGAACACCTAACACCGATATACATCGGCAGAATGGCACGGCTGGGCACAATCACGTTCCTGTACGGCCTCTTTAAGTGCCCAGCCGTGGGTCGCGCGTGCCCGCCCGTGATCCGGTCCGAAGCTCCGTGACCGTGGCCACGGGACTCGCGGACCCGATCTTAACCGGAATCCCGCAATCGGTCACAGGAGCTGAAGAACAGGGAGAGGTGAGTGTAAACACACCTTCCACGTTCTTCACAGTGACAGTGTCACTGATCATCTGTTCCCTGATATAGGAAAAGACGATCAGTGACATCACAAGTCCAGCCCCCCCTCCTACAGTTAGAAACACACATGAGGTTACACTTAACCCCCTACAGCGCCCCCTAGTGGTTAACTCTTAAACTGCAATTGTCATTTTCACAATAATCAATGCATTTTTTAGCACTTTTTGCTGTGAAAATGACAATGGTCCCAAAAATGTGTCAAAATTGTCCGATGTGTCCACCATAATGTTGCAGTCACGGAAAAAATCGATGATCGCCGCCATTAGTAGTAAAAATAATTTTTTATAAAAATGCTATAAAACTATCCCCTATTTTGTAAACGCTTGAAATTTTGCGCAAACCAATCGTTAAACGCTTATTGCGATTTTTTTTACTAAAATTAGGTAGAAGAATATGTATCGGCCTAAACGGAGGAAAAAAAATGTATATCTTTTTTACCTTTACCTTTAGTAAAAAATATTAAGAAATAAAATAATAAGAAATATTTTTTTCAAAATTGTCGCTCTATTTTTGTTTATAGCGCAAAAAATAAAAACCGCAGAGGTGATCAAATACCACCAAAAGAAAGCTCTATTTGTTGGAAAAAAAGGATGCCAATTTTATTTGAGAGCCATGTTGCACGACCGCGCAATTGTCAGTTAAAGCGACGCAGTACCGAATCACAAAAAGGGGGTTAATACTAATTATAAGTATTATTTACTTATTTGCACCTCCATGCTTCATTTAACCACTTAAGCCCCGGACCAATATGCTGCCAAATGACCCAATTGTCAGTTAAAGCGACGCAGTGCCGAATCGCAAAAAGGGGCCTGGTCCTTTACCTGCATATTGGTCCGGGTCTGAAGTGGTTAATAATAGCATGCAATGCCAAGCTGCAAAAATAATTTCTTGTATTGAGAGATATGGACTCCAAAAGTGCAGAGAAGAGTAACCCAACTGATAAAAGGCATGGAGGAGCTCAGCCATGAGGAGAGATTAGAGGAACTGGATTTATTCACTCTTGAGAAGAGGAGAAAAAGGGGAGATATGATCAACTTGTATAAATATATAAGTGGTCTAAACGAACTAACTAAACTAACTAATCTTAGACAGAGACGGCTCTAGGCTTTGTGAGGCCTTAGGCAAAACTTGACATGGGGCCCCACTCACACCTATGATGGGAAAAAATAATTCAAGGACAAGAGCCTCTTCCCCACAACCCTGGCCGGTGGTTTTGGGGGTCTGCGGGCGGGGGGCTTATCGGAATCTGGAAACCCTCTTTAACATGGTGGCCCCCAGATCCTGCTCTTTAATAACTAAGCGGCGTGTTGTCACCTGGTGGACCCGTCCCCCTTGTGATGTCATTGACTGAGGGCATGCTGGGTCATTGACATCACAAGGGGTGGTGTCACCGATATTCACGTTGCTGGCCCCACTCCTAAGTCAGGGCTCTTAACGCTGCCTGAGCACAGCAGCGTTAAGGTCCCTCAAAACTGGGGTAATGCATTGGGCAAGTTAGGTGGCCGTGAGGCCCCTGTGAGTGCAAGGCCCTAGGCGACCACCTAATTTGCCTAATTAAAGATCTATAGAAGTTAAACAAACAGGTCTATAGTTATTTGGTAAAGACTTTGTTCCCTTTCTTAAATATAGGCACCACATTGGCCTGGCGCCAATCCAGTGGTACTACTTAATGAGTCCCTAAAAATTAGATACAGTGGCTTTGAAATGACAGAGCTCAAGGTGGATGCCATCAGGTCCAGGTCCTTTATCCACCTTATTCTGTCTAAATATTTCTGGACCATATCACTTTTGAGCCATTGTGGATTTGGGGCTGTGTCAGTCCCACCCCCATTATGGACATGAGCTCCCCCATGCTCCATTGTATACACAGAGCTGAAGAAAGCATTTAATAAATTAGCCTTCTCTTTGTCCTCAGTCACCCACTCTAGATTATTTTGTAAAGGGCCTACATGCTCAGACTTGACCTTTTTACTATTAATATATTTAAAGATTTTTGGGGGGTTTGTCCTACTATCTGTTACAATCTGTCATTTGTTTTGAATTTTTGCATCCTTGATTTCCCTTTTACATATTCTATTATATTCTTTGTACACAATGGGTGGCATGAAAGGAAGCCACCCATTGTTTATAATTGTCATGTGATCTGCTCTGATTGGTCACAGTAATCACATGGTACCACCAGTGGGCTGGTACACTGATCAGTGCAGGAATGTCCCACTCAGCTGTCATTTGACAATAGGCTTGGCGGGAAGGGGTTAATAATGGTATGGGAGGGAACCAGCATAACATTAATACAATAGTAATTTTGTTTCCTTCTCTGTAGATCAGCTGTGTTCAGATTATGAAAGCTCTGCAGGTTTTCTGTGTACTTTTCCTCTATGTGGCTTTCGTGACGTCACAACGTAAATTTGGAAAAGATGGAGTGAAACCAGAATCAGGTATAAATACACATATTATAAAAGTACTCTGGAATAGTTTGGGGGTCATTTTTTTCTAAATTAATAAGGTTTTTTTTTTTTTAATTGTTCTTATATTTTTTGTAAAAATAATAATATGTTTAATGTGCTTTTATATATATATACACCAACAACACTGACTATGGGGGTTATTTACAAAAGGCAAATCCACTTTGTACTACAAGTGTAAAATATAAGTGCAAAGTGCACTTGAAATTGCACTGAAAGTGTACTTGGAAGTGCAGTTGCTGTAAATCTGAGGGGTAGATCTAAAATGAGGGGAAGCTCTGCTGATTTTATCATCCAATTATGTGCAAGCTAAAATGCATGTCCCCCTCGGATCTATAGCGACTTCACTTCCAAGTGCACTTTCAGTGCAATTCCAAGTGCACTTTGCACTTGTAGTTGGCACTTGTAGTGCAAAATGGATTTGCCTTTCGTAAATAATGGCTCCATCTTTGGTGTCAGAGAGAGGAATTGTGCCCCATCATTTGTGTCATTGGTAAGAATTATGCCCCATCATTGCTGTCATTGGGCCCCATCATGATATCATTGTTATGAATTTTTGCTCCATCGTTTGTGTCATTGGAAAGAGTTGTGCCCCTTCGTTGTTTCATTGGTAGGAATTGTGCCCCATCGTTGGCGTCACTGTGAGGAGTTGTGCCCTATTGTCGGTGTCACTGGGAGGAATTGGAACCCATCGTTGGTGTCACTGGGAGGAATTGTGTCCCATCGTTGGTGTCACTGGGAGGAATTGTGCCCCATCGTTGGTGTCACTGGGAGGAATCGTGCCCCATGGTTGGTGTCACTGGGAGGAATTGTGTCCCATCGTTGGTGTCACTGGGAGGAATTGTGCCCCATCGTTGGTGTCACTGGGAGGAATTGTGCCCCATGGTTGTTGTCACTGGGAGGAATTGTGTCCCATGGTTGTTGTCACTGGGAGGAATTGTGTCCCATCGTTGGTGTCACTTGGAGGAATTGTGCCCCATTGTTGGTGTCACTGGGAGGAATTGTGTCCCATCGTTGGTGTCACTGGGAGGAATTGTGCCCCATCGTTGGTGTCACTGGGAGGAATTGTGCCCCATCGTTGGTGTCAGTGAATGAAAAGGTGACCCAAGGGCCAGATAAAAGCAAGCAAAGGGCCACACCTGGCTCTCGGGTGGTTGTTTGGAGACCACTGCTCTATACTGTGACATAGAGCCACAATGCAGTGCCATAGTGCATGGGAGCTCCAGTGAATGAGGTGATTGGTTTAACATCCAAAGTTCAAAAACAAATTACAAATTCTTAAGTTAAATTAAAAACACTGAATATATTTTTTCAGTAGGTACAAAATAGACCTCATTGACCTTATTATCAATCCTTCCAACAGTATCAAGTCCTCTTTGCACAGGGTGTGAAGATCTTCGAGAGAAAGTCAAAGCCTTGGATGAACAACAAAAAGAACTGCAAACAGGTAAGAAGAAACAAATATTTGTTGAAAAAAAATTAGATGGGCACTTAAATGCCTGATGTACCAAAGTGTTCTACTAAGAACGTTGCATTAAAGGGGGGCGGCGTCACTAGGAAACCTCAGCATTTCCCCTTGCGTCAGAGGGGAAAGGGATTACGGGATGGGTGGCCCCGCCCTCAGCTACATAAGAGCTGTCAGGCTGGAGCTGCGTCATTGGCTGGATGCCTCCGGTGGAGACAGGATCATGTGCGCATTTCTCACTGGAGTGGCTGCAGATCATCCATCGCTGGAGAACGAGAATTGGATTACATCGCTGGAGATCCAGGATGGATTTATTGGATTACATCGCTTGAATCACTTTTTCATTTTTTAATTTTTAATAAAGGACTTCTCCTGTGGTTTTTAAAATTTTGACACACTTTTTTGTGAGATGGTAGGGGTACCAATTCACATGGGGGGGGGTCGGGATCAGGCGGTTCCCTTTTGTTAACCAGTTAATGCCCGTCGCACGACTATGTACATCCACAGAATGGCACGTACAGGCAGATGGGCGTACATGTACGTCCTTGCCTTCTAGCGGGTCAGGGGTCCGATCGGGACGCCCTCCGCTGCGTGCGGCGGGCGTTTTACCTTTGGGAGCGATCCGTGCTGAGGGGGCGGCTGTTCGTTTCTGTCCGCCCCCTCGTGATCGCTCCCAGCCAATCCCGTGAGCCTCCGCCGTGTCACTTCCTCTGCCTGTGTAATGTAAACACTGGCAGAGGAAGTGATGCAGCTCTCCTCTCGGTGGTATTTTCAATCCGCGGAGAGGAGAGAAGACTCACAGTAAGTCGCACAAACACTACACTGACACCAGTACACATTTAACCCCTTGCGATCACCCCCCCACCCCCTGTCACACTGTCACTAATAGCAGTGATCATATATTTACTGATCACTGCATTTAGTGTCAGTGTAACAGTTAGTGTGACAGGCAGTTAGTCGAGGGTAGCCCCGTACCCCCCCTAATAAAGTTTTAACCCCTTGATCACCACCCTAGTTAACCCTTTCACCCCCTATTATCAGCGTCACTAAGCGATAATTTTTCTGATCGCTGTATTAGTGTCGCTGTTGCCGCTAGGTAGCAATTTTTTTTAATTGCAATCTTTTTTTACTAAAGACATGTGGCTGAATACATTTTGGCCTAAATGTTTGACAAAAATGTAGTTAATTCGATTTTTCTTATAATAAAAAGTAAAAAATATTGTTTTTTTTCAAAAATGTCACTCTATTTTTGTTTATAGAGCAAAAAATAAAAATCGCAGAGGCAATCAAATACCATCAAAAGAAAGCTCTATTTGTGGGAAGAAAAGGACACAAATTTTGTTTGGGAACCACGTCGCCCGACCACGCAATTGTCTGTTAAAGCGACACAGTGCCGAATTGTAAAAATGCCTCTGGGCATTTAGCAGCATATTGGTCTGGGGCTTAAGTGGTTAAAGGGGACTTCCAGATTCCGATAAGCCCTCCACTCGCAGACCCCCACAACCATCGGACAAGGCTGTAGGGATGAGGCCCTTGTCCCCATCAACATGGGGACATCCTCCCCTTGTTGAGGGCATGTGGCCTGGTACGGTTTAGGAGGGGGGGATGCTCTCTCGTCCCCCCTCTTTTTCTGCGGCCGGCCAGGTTGCGTGCGCGGATAAGGGTTTAGTATGTATTTTTGGGGGGAACCCCACGCCTTTTTTTTATTTTGGCACAGAGTTCCCCTTAAAATCCATACAAGACCTGAAGGGCCTGGTAATGGAATTTTGGGGGACCCCCAAGCATTTTTTTTTTCAATGACTTTTATCTGTATTCCCGGGACCCGACAATTCATTACCCTGCAAGTAGTTTTAAATGACTTGTTTTCCTTTAGAAATGTCATTTTGTGCAGAAACTGTTATAAACATGGGAAACATGCGCTACTATACAGGCATACTATAGACACCCCCAGGTACGAAATTTAAAGGAATATTTCACTTTTATTGTTTCACTTTAAGCATTATTAAAATTACTGCTTCCGAAAAAAAGTTTTTTTGCATTGATACTTGTCCCTGGGGCAGGACCCCAAACACGTTTTATGACAATAACTTGCATATTAACCTTTAAAATTAGAACTTTATTTTTCTCTCATAAACTTTTAAAGGGTGTGCCACGGATTTTCGAATTTCCCGCGAACACCCCAAATTGTTCGCTGTTCGGCGAACGGGCGAATAGGCAATGTTCGAGTCGAACTCATTTTCGACTCAAACAGATAGACCATCCTCAGTTCTTACTAAGAATATGTTAATATGTTGGGTTTTTTATGTTTTGATTACTTTAAAGTGATATTAAGGTCTTGTTGTTTTTGTTTAAAAATAACAAACATGTTATTCTGCTCTGTGTAGTGTTTTTTTCACAGAGCAGCCCAGATCCTCCTCTTCTCTGGTCCCCCGACAGCCCTCTTGGCCCATTCCCCCTGCTGAGTGCTCCCACAGCAAGCAACTTGCTATGGGAACACTCGAGCCGAGCCACTGCTCTGTGTGTTTATTCAGAGGAGCTGCCCCCTTTTTCTCCTCATTGGCTCACTGACTTGTGACACTGATGCATCCACTGCTGTCTCAACCAATGAGGTGGAGTCCCCAAACAGCCGAGGCTCTCATGGAACAATGCTGGATTGAGCTAGGGCTCAGGTAAGTATTAAGCCGTGTACACATGATAGGTTAACCAGAGGACAACGGTCTGATGGACCGTTTTCATCGATCAAAACCGATCGTGTGTGGGCCCCATCGGATGGACATCGGATGGACTGATTGTGTGTACGAGGCTTTGGGGGGGGCTGCTACACACAAACTATTTTTTTTATCATAATGCATAGAATGCATTAAGGTAAAACACTTTCTGTCTTTTAGAACCACTTCAATTTTGCGGTATATAACCATTATACATCTCATGGGAATTTCAGGGGAATCCATAAGCTTATATGTGGATAGGTACAGACAGCACTGGATACATCAGGTTATAGAATTTATTGTGTTTGTGCCATAGTTTGGCTACAAGCAAGGTATAGCGACAGGTTGACCTAAAGTGGAACTTTAGTCAGAAAATTAAGTCCAGCTAGATGACTTTAGGCTGGCCCCTTTTGCAGGTATAGCTATGTAATATAAAACATAAAAAATAAGGGCCAGATTCAGAGAAGGGGGACGTAATTTTTGTGCGGGCGTAGCGTATATGCTCTTTACACTATGCCTCTGCAAATGTTATAGGCAAGTGCCTTATTCAGAAAGCACTTGCTCCATAAGTTGCGGCGGCGTAGCGTAAAGTGGCCGGCGTAAGGGCGCCTAATTCAAATTAGTAATGTGGGGGAGGTGATTCATGTAAATGAATCATGACCCCACGTAATTTACATTTTTTCTGAACGGCGCATGCGCCGTCCGTGGACGTATACCAGTGCGCATGCGTGAAATCACGTCGCAAGTTGTCAATGTAAACGACGTGAATGTAAATTACGTCCAGCCCCATTCCCGAACGATTTACGCAAACGACGTAAACGACATACAATTCGACGCTGTCCTGACGTCCATACTTAACATTGGCTGCGCCTCATATAGCAGGGGTAACTTTACGCCAGACTAACGCTTACGCAAACGACGTAAACTACGACGCCCGGCCGCAAGTACGTTCGTGAATCGGCGTATCTAGCTCATTTGCATATTTTACGCGTAAAACGGAAGCGCCACCTAGTGGCCAGCGTAAATATGCAACTAAGATACGACGGTGTAAGTGACTTACGCCGCTCATATCTTTGCATAAATCCGGCATATCTTGTTTTATGAATACAGAAAACAGATACGCCGGCACTGCTTAGAAGTTACACGGCGTATCTATAGATACGTCAACATAACTGATTACTGAATCTGGCCCTAAGTGTTTAAAATCCAGTAATGCACCCTACTTTGCACATGCTCTGTTGCTCTCTATTTTTTACACTGTGCTGTATTTGTAGAGGCCTAGTTGCTGACAGCCTAAAGATTTACTGTGGTTCAGGGGCTCTGGGTTTCAACAAAATGGAAGACTCCAGCAAGAAGAAACAGGAACAATGCTGGAGGAAATTTAACCACTTGCTTACTGGGCCCGTATACCCCCTTTCTGACCAGGTGAAAATTACAGCTTCCAGCACTGCGTTGCTTTAACTTACAATTGCGCGGTCGTGCGACATGGCTCCCAAACACAATTGACGTCCTTTTTTTTCGACAAATAGAGCTTTATTTTGGTGGTATTTGATCACCTATTTTTTGCACTATAAACCAAAAAAGAGCGACAATTTTGAAAAAAAAAAATCAATATTTTTTACTTGTTACTATAATAAATAAACAGTTTTTTTCTCAGTTTAGGCCATATTTTTGGTTAAAAAAAAAATCGCAATAAGCGACTGGTTTGCACAAAAGTTATAGCGCTTACAAAATAGGGGACAGAATTTTTTTTTTATTATTATTTTTTTTACTAGTAATGGCGGCGATCTGCGATTTCTTTTAGGACTGCGACATTATGGCGGACACATCGGACACTTTTGACACATTTTTTGCCTCATTCACATTTATACAGCGATCAGTGCTATAAATATGCACTAATTACTGTATAAATGTGACTGGCATTGAAGGGGTTAACACTAGGGGGTGAGGGAGGGGTTAAAGGTGTACCCTGCATTGTGTTCTAACTGTGGGGGGAGGGGGTGACTGGGGGAGGTAACCGATCTCTGTCCCTATGTACAAGGGACACAGATTGGTCTCCTCTCTCCCTGACAGGACATGGATCTCTGTGTTTACACACACAGATCCACGTCCTTTGTTCTGTAACCGCCGATCGCGAGTGCCTGGAGGACATTGCGACCGCCAGGCACGCGCATCGGCATCTCAGTGATGCGGTGGGCACACGCGCGCCGCCCAGTGGCCTGGAGGAGCGGAGGCCATAAAAAGACGGCCACTCAGAGAATTAGAACCAACCTGCAGGCGTATATAGTCGTACGCCCGTCAGGAAGTAGTTGAAGCACACACTAATTTTGGTAGCATAAATATTAATGTGGAATGTACTAAAGAACCTTATTTTTTATCAAGTTGTTATGGGTAAAGTTCCACTTCAAATGTCAGCCCACCACCATGTTTAATTTTGCTTCCGGTGAACGTACTTATACATCATAGTGATAATATAAGCGTATATTGATTGGTTTGCGCAAAAGTTATAGCATTTACAAAATGGGATGCTAGCGCACCACCACCATGTTATATTTTGCTTGCAGGGAAGATACTTGTGCATCATAGTTATTAGGGTTGTCCGAATAACCGATACCAGTATCGGTATCGGGACCGATACCGAGTATTTGCGGGAGTACTTGTACTTCCGCAAATACCCCCGATACCTAAATAGAATACTCCCCCCCGCCGCCGTCGCATATCGCAAAGCCGCCGCCGCATACCGCCGCGTTAATCCCCCTGCATTACAGCGCGCATTACAAGCTTTCGTTTGAATACTTGTAATGCCTGCCGCGCCATGTATAGACACTCCCCTTCTCGGGATTGGACGGATCTGTCCAATCCCGAGCAAGGGGAAGTGTCTATGCACGGATCCGCATATAGACACTCCCCCTTGCTCGGGATTGGACGGATACTACTACAGGTATGGGGGACATGGCTGTAATATGGGGGACAGGACATGGTTGCAATATGTGGGGGACATGGCTGCAATATGTGGGGGACATGGCTGCAATATGTGGGGGACATGGCTGCAATATGTGGGGGACATACATGGCTGCATCTGTGGGGGACATGGCTGCAATATGTGGGGGACGTGGCTGCAATATGTGGGGGACTTGGCTGCAATATGTGGGGGACATGGTTGCAATATGTGGGGGACATGGCTGCAATATGTGGGGGACATGGCTGCAATATGTGGGGGACATGCATGGCTGCATCTGTGGGGGACATGGCTGCAATATGTGGGGGACATACATGGCTGCATCTGTGGGGGACATGGCTGCAATATGTGGGGGACGTGGCTGCAATATGTGGGGGACATGGCTGCAATATGTGGGGGACATGCATGGCTGCATCTGTGGGGGACATGGCTGCATATGTGGGGGACATGCATTGCTGCATCTGTGGGGGACATGGCTGCATATGTGGGGGACATGCATGGCTGCATCTGTGGGGGGACATGGCTGCAATATATGTGGGGGGACATGGCTGCAATATATGTGGGGGGACATGGCTGCAATATATGTGGGGGGACATGGCTGCATCTGTGGGGGGACATGGCTGCAATATGTGGGGGACATGGCTACATTTGGGGACACATTTAAAAAAAGTATCGGTATTCGGTATCGGCGACTACTTGAAAAAAAGTATCAGTACTTGTACTCGGTCCTAAAAAAGTGGTATCGGGACAATCCTAATATTTATAGTACAATATATTATCTTGTAATGAAATATATATTTTTTATCTTCTCTTTCTATTTCAGCATTTTTATTTTTCAAAGGAAGAGCTAAAAGTGGTGACAAAATCTACCTCTCAGATGGTGAACAAGGAAATTTCGACAATGCTAGAGAAAGGTGCACAAAGGCCGGAGGTCAAATGGCCTCTCCAACGAATACTCCAGAGAACGAAGCCATACGGTCCATCGTTATTCAGTACGGTGTCGATTCTTATCTTGGAATAAATGAACTTGAGGAACTTGGGACCTACAGATATCCAGGCGGTGAGGCGATCTCCTTCACCAACTGGAATCCAAATGAACCCAATAATTTTGAAGGCAGACAGGAGAATTGTGTAGAAATGCAAAATACAGGAAGATGGAATGACATTGTTTGTGCAGCTACACGTCTTATCATCTGCGAGTTTTCTATCACTAGATTTTAAAATTTCGTCACTTTAATTTGTAAGGGAGTTTTGGCTTTTGAGGTCTTAAAGAAGAAAACGAAGAAACCAAATGCAACTCTCACATTTCAGAGGTTTATAAATCATCAATAAAACCTGATTTTGTAGTATAAAAAAATCTGTCATATTAAAAAAAAAAAATGCACATACCGTATATATATCATTATGTATTTCCATATTATAAGAAAGCACAAAGGGAATTATTGTCAACAGCTAGAGGTGGTAAACCTATGTAGTTCACGATTCTAAGGGGATTTCAGATTAACAAAACAAATTTTGTTTTGCGCACTATTGCACATTAAGATGTAATAAATATTGCACTGGAGATAAAATCGATGTAGCAACATAAACTGTAAAAATGGTGCGAGTAATACCAAACAATAGCAAAAGCAGTCATAAAAACGTGTAGCTAAGTATGATACTGGTATAAAAATGTATACAATGATACCACTGCTGAATCCAGATGAGGAGGGGTTAACATCAGTCTGTCGCCATGTAGATGTCCCGTGAAGGGAATGATCACAATTCCCAGTGGATGGCTGTAGAATCCCAGGTTGATGAAGGGAAGTGTAACAGCCCTTGCGTGTGGCAGCTAGTAAGGTCCCGCCAGCATGCAGATATGAAGGCACAACAAAGGAGCCCTTCAGATGGACACGCAAGCCCCACGGTGTCCGTGATGTCACTGGATCTCCGACGGAACTCCCTGAAGACCCAGAAGCCGACGGAGAGGTGAGTACCAACCAAAAGAATTTTGATCGATCAAATTTTTTTTGATCGATCAAAAAAATTTACGATCAATCAAAAAATTAATAGTTAATTTCCACAGCCCTATAATGCACCAATCGTTTTCATCAGTAAAGTTCATTCTAGACTTTGAGTAGAGTAGGGAAAGGTTGGAAATTCACATTCTTAATCCATGTCCACATTGGATTTTTCCCTCACTTTTCTGGTGGCCACTTGCCAAGAGAGGCAACTTTTCCAGATCAAAGGAGCATGTTTCGATCAACTGTCCTGATGCCCCCTATACCTAGAACAGGCACACTATAGCTAGTCTGAACCACAGATTCTCGGCCAGTGGTAGACTATATAGCCAAAGATTACTGTACACCTGACCATCACCCCCTAAATAAATCAGCTTGTTGGAAATGTCATTAATATGGTGTTGTCCTCCTCCTTCGTGAAAAGACCCCACTCTTCTGGAAAGGCTTTTTGCAAGATTTCAGAAGGTGTCTGTGGGAATTGGTGGCCATTTAGCACCAGTGTTGTATTTTGTTGTGATGCATTGCACTAAAGTAGAACTATTATCATTCACTGGTTTTCTGTCATAATTTGGCAATCCTTTATAAGGCTCCAAGCTATAAAAAAAAAACGCCAGTAGCTTTGCAGGGAGCCTTGCAACACTATTAATTCCTCTGGTCCTAGCCAAAAGGCCTGGCCCAGGTGCTAAAAAAAAAGTGTGTAGCTAGTGCAGTGACCGTGGTATCTTTAAATCAATGTGACCCTCACTCACAGTGATTCTCAGATACCCCTGGACTGCCACTCCAGGGGCGCATGCACCATAAGCTTTTCCGTTCCATATCCAGCCCCCTGGCCGGCCAGTGCAGCCCTCCACCCTTGCCAGCTAGAGAGCCCTTCAAGGTTTTCTTAGGGAGAACTGCCGCTCCAGTTAGCACCCTCCACCAATACTAGCCCTTCCAGACCCCCCGTCAACCCAGCGGATTTGCATACAAAGGAAATCCTGTTTATTGAACAGGGGGCAGTCTTCACCTGAACAATGCCAACTTCAAACAGCTAACAGGTTATAGTGATCTAATAAAACAGTAATTTAATTAACAGCTAACAGTTAACTAATTAACCAGTAAACTAATTAACAGCTAGTCATCTAGATAAGCCTTGATTAATCAGGGTGTGCCCACCCCAGACAGTCAGGTAACAGTCCCCTGCATTCAAGAAGATTTAGGGCTGTCCAAATCCCATTAACCAGCATCTTTTCACATCCATCTTCTCACTGAGTTTCAAGTTGGCAGAGACCATGTCATGACCTTGCAGTAATACTTTCTTGACCTGTCTGTCTCTTACCTTGTCTGTGTATAAGCCTTAGGGTTTGCTCTATCACACCTGCATGGATAAGTAATCTTCCCTCTGAGTGGCTCCACCCTAGCCTCAACAGGAACCACTATTAAACACTGTGTTCTCCAAACCTGCATTGCCATGCAATATTGTGTGTTTGGTTTCCTGTTTGCCGCGTGTTCAACGTTTGTCTCTGTTACTGATCATGGCACGTTTCCGACCATCCCCACTTGCTTGTGACCCTGACCTTTGGCGCGTTCTCGACTATCCCTGTCTGCTTGTGACCCTTGACGTTTGGCTTGTTTACCGTTTATCCTTGTCTGCTTGTCGCACGACCTTTAGCTTATCCTCTTATAACCTACCGTGAGCGTAAACTGGGAGACCCGAATCAACTGCAGCAAAGTCCATCCTCACCACTAGAGGCTCTGGTGAACACCTGCTGGCTCTTTGACTCCGCGCCCTGGGGAATCTTAAGTTCTAGCTCCCTGTGGGACCCGTGTTGGCGCCCCAGTGCACCTGCCTTCCTGCACCACCCAGGGTTCCACCCGCAGCAGTCAGTCGTAGGGTCCACTATCATAGCGGTGCACTCCTGATCAGTGGCGGCTGGTGCTCCAAATTTTTTGGGGGGAGCAAACAAACTGAAAACAAAAAACATCAATTGCCTCCACTGTGCCCAAACGCAGCTACTTTGCCCATCAATTGCCTCCACTGTGCCATCAAACGCAGCCACTCTGCCATCAAATGCAGCCACTGTCACTGTGCCCATCAAACACAGACACTGTCACTGTGTCTATCAAACATAGCCACTGTGCCCATCAAGTGCAGCCATTGTGCCATCAAACGCAGCCACTGTGCCATCAAACACAGCCACTGTGCCCATCAAGCTCAGCCACTGTGCCCATCAAGCACAGCCATTGTGCCATCAAACGCAGCCACTGTGCCTTTCAAATGCAGCCACTGTGTACTTCAAAGGCAGCTACTGTGCTCAAACAAAGCTATTTTGCCCATCAATTTCCTCCACTTTGCCCATCAAATGCAGCCACTGTGCCCATCAAGTGCAGCCACTGTGCCCATCAAGCGCAGCCACTGTGCCCATCCAACACAGCCACTGTGCCCATTAAATGCAGCCACTGTGCCCATCAAGCTCAGCCACTGTGCCCATCAAGCGCAGCCATTGTGCAACCAAACACAGTCACTGTGCCATCAAATGCAGCCACTTTGCCCATCAAATGCAGCTACTGTGCCCAATCACAGCTACTTTGCCCATCAATTGCCTCCACTGTGCCATCAAATGCAGCCACTGTGCCCATCCAACACAGCCACTATGCTCATCAAGCACAGCTACTGTGCCCATCAAGCGCAGCCACTGTGCCCATTAAGCGCAGCCACTTTGCCCCATCAAGCACAGCTACTGTGCCCATCAAGCGCAGCCACTGTGCCCCATCAAATGAAGCCAGTGTGCCCATGTCAGGGACTCTGTACCGTGACATGCTGTGTATACAGTGGGGGAGGGGTCTTTTAGCATGCAGTCAGCATTCTTACATGTCTCAGTGTAGCACGCACAGGCAGACATGTACATCCCTAGGGTGGGATAAGCTCCAGTTCTGCAGCAGTGAGCTGGGAAACTGGAAGAGGTGAATCAAAAAACACTGCCCACTATTCTCTGGTCCCTGCCAATAGGAATAATGCACTAGAGGATGGAGACAAATCAATGTAAAGTGGGGAGTGTTTAGGGCTCATCGAGTGCGCCCTGCACACGGGCAAATCAGCTTTTCAGCCTGCAATCAGGTGATTGCAGGCTGGGAAGCTTCTCATAGACCACTGCATGTCCCGCACCAGTGGTCACTCTTAAAATGACCTTTTTGTTTATTTATTTTGTATTTATTATAACAGCTTGTGGGGGGGGGTGGGGGGCGGCACCTGAGCGCCCCTATGGACGGGCGGCCACTTCTCCTGACCCAATGGTGTGCATCTGTCACCTGGATTCAGGTGACCTGACAGACCATCATGGCTTGCTTAACTATTAAATGTGGTAATAGCATGTCATCTTGCATTATATAACAGGACATCCTCCTGAATGTATGTAGCTCCCTAAAATGCCAGGGACCATAGTCAGTAGGCCAGAGGTTACCCATCAGTCCCTGTCCCAGTTGGCTCTGTCACAAGCCTCCCAAATGAAAATGGATTCCCAAAATGCCATTAAACACTTTTGGGTAAGAAACTTGATCCCATAGCTGTGCCAACCTTTTGCAGGAAGATTAAATTGCCAACAATGAAATAGTTATGTTGTAATATAAACCAAATAATGTTTAATATGAAGTACCAACCATATCTACCATTTCCATTGGCGTCCGCATGGGGGCGGGGGGGCAAGTGGCACTCGGATGCGTCAGAGTCAGCAGCATATCAGCGGACATGCCTCCCGACCCGACCTAGAGACCAGACCCTGGCTGAAGCCTGTGGGGACTCCCACCACCACCACGCCACTGTAAGCATGGCCACATGGAGACCGACCCCTACGTCATCCAGGATGGATGGTGCAGGGGTCCGGTCTCCAGGACTCATTGTGGCTGTGCTCATAGTGGAGTGGTCTGGATCCATCCATGGGTGCTGGAGGGAAACTGACACCCAGGGGCAGTCTGACAACTCATGGGGCCCCCAGGCAATAGAAGATTATGGGGCCCCCAGGCTTACAGATGGCCACCAATCTCTGGATTTTCACATCAAAAGCGTGTAGGTTTTGGACATATCAGGGACAGATGTGAAAAAAAACCCTGATTCATACATACTGTCCCTGGTTTTAATAAACCTGGCAACCCTGATGGGGCCCCCTAGTGGCATGGGGCCCTCGGGCAGTGCCCGAGTTCCTCAATGGTCAGTCCGCCCCTGCTCACACCTCTCCAATAAGTAGGGAAGAAGGGGTAACTGACCCTGGGACTTTAAGGGTGTTCAGATAACAAGAGTATAAAGACACAGAAACAGAAAATAAGTACAACTTTAATAATTTATTACAAAGATAAAAAACATGAGGAAAATAATCCACTTATATTAAAAATTAACAGTTCCAAAAGCAGGTATGTGCACAGACAACGACACTTAACATGTTTTGCTTTTTTGAAGCTTCTTCAGGAGTGTCATGCATAACATACTAAGGATGACAGAAAAGACATGATTAAAACCTCATGTTGATTGTTTTATACAGTACAACAAGAAAAAAAAGCAGATAAATAGGGTTTTGGCATAATGACAATATGCAAATAATCAAGAACATGAATAATCAAAATAGATGAATATCAACAATGTATAATGTATATAGGGCGAACTTACATAGATGACATCTTTGTTTGGACTGGAACCAGGGACAATCTATCTCTGTTTTTGCATAGCTTTAAGCATAATCACTACAATTTAAAATCAACCACGGAATTCCATCAGCAGAAATTGACCATTCTTGATATTCAATTAGTGGTCAACGACGACGGCAGCATTGGACCAACTCTTTCCCGCAAGCCATCTGCTGGAAATTCTTTGCTCCATGTTGCCATTTCTCATCCTGCCCCCTCAAAACCAGTGTGCCCTACGGACAATACTTGAGATTAAAACTAAATTGTAGGATACAGCAACAAATGCTTTAAAAAGGCATACATCAAGGCAAAGGGGCTAAATAGAGCATCCCTTGTCCATGATACAAAACCTGTCAAAGCCAACCCTGGGGTCAGAATGATTACTCGATTCTCAGGTCAGCATCAACAAGTGCGTGATATCATGCAAAAACATTGGTATCTCCTTAAAAAATATCCTGAGATCACATTCAGAAGATCCCGATCCCTACAGTACAATTTTGTACACAGCCACTATACTTCTCAAACAGGTATTCCTAATGGGGCAAAAGGCACTAGAACATGTCACAAATGCAATTGTTGCCAGTACATTAACGCCGCCAGACATATCAATCACCCTCCCTAATGATACACATATTCACATGTTCCATACACATATTCCAAATATTTATTGTTATCTATATACCTTCTTCATAGAATAAGATACATGCCCAGCTTATTATCCTTCCAAATGGAACATTGTTCCCATACAAATGTTTCCATGATTAATAATTGTATTTAAAGAAGTCACATTGGTAAGAAATTACAGTGCTCAATAGGAAAAATATATATTTAGGGAACATACTGTATGTGATCAATATATTTATATGTGATTACCAAGAGATATTGGCAAAAGTATGTATCAATGCCACTAAAGATCTCACGCCTCCCAAGAAATAGAAGGATTTCCTGTTGCCAGTTTTTTTAGTATGCCAAGGCCAATTTTTTTACATTATAATTGTGATCTCCTTTTTGTCTCCAATGGTAGGCAAATTGGTATAGTCAGTTAATATACCAGCATTGTCTCCACAAGGTCATAGAGCTTTGGTGTGATAAGCTGGCCAATGGATTGTACAAATGTCCATGCGGGATGTCAGAATATAACACTTAATGAATGTAATCTCTACAGAGGCTGTAAGAGAAGTCTGGCCAACAGACGAGCACTTGCGCTCAAGCACGGGCACACCAGTGTGTGCACAAAGAAGGACTTGTATTGGCGCATGCACGCTTCCGCACGGCACTCGCCGGTGCGCGCGTGCACATGTGCGCACGCACGTGCAAGTATGGGCGCTATGTAACCTTATTTAAACTGAACACTGACACATGAACATTGCTGAGTGGTCTTTCAGTGAGTGTCTGTTTACCTGATCTGTTCCAAGTTTCCTGTATCTGACCCGGCTTCACCTGAACCTACTCTTTGATCTCCGCCTGCCTACCTGATCCCGGCTTGTGTCTGACTCAGCTTCTGCCTGATGTTTCTGCGCCTTGCTGCCGACTGTGTACCGAACCCTGCTGGTGTCCCCTCTCTGCCTCTCGTCTCGTTAACTGCTCTGTCCGGCTGTTGATGACCTCCTGGCTTACGTCCTGGCTATGCCTCCATCTGCTGACTGAGCGATACGGAGCTTCCTTTCTCAGAGTCTGCCCAGTGCTCTCCAGCCACCTGGTTCCTGCCAAGACTCAGCCAGCGCCATCTGTTACATTGGCCCTCGTGCCACTCTGTGTCTGTCACTTCCTGTCATCACTTCCAGGGGTGTCAGACAGTAGGTGCAAGAAAAGCCCCCTCTCCAGCTTGATCTCCATCAGGTACCTGACAGAGGCTTTAAAGAAAAGAAGGAACAGAACTGCTGGTCAAGGGTCGTCATCTTAAAAGCGTCACAACACTTTATTGAATCATCTAACATGCAGACTATTCCATCTGATGTATAGACTCAATGACACATTTTGCTTGATCAGGAGCTTAATCATAGGGTAGTCAGACTAGCAACCAATGGTAGACACCAGGGGGGACACTTGGAGCTAGACACATGGAGTAACCCAAGGGAGAGACCAGTCATTATTTAATCCCCTGGCATTGATATGTGATATACAGTACTTGTTAACTAGTTATTACCTATCCAATATATCAAGCCCTCAAAATTTCCTCTCACCTGCTCGCATTTGGGAGTGGAAATTAGTTGAGGGCGAGTGTGGAACAGGACCGGACTGGGCTAAAAGTTTCCAGGCTGATCGCTTCTGGCAGAAGTGCAGCAGCCATTTTTACAGGACATCCAATGCCCTGTAAAAAAAGGCTGCACTGCTTCTCCCAGTAGCGATCAGCCTGGAAACTTTCTGGAGGATTGCCAGCCAGATCACACAGAGTGGGGATCTTCCACTGTGACACAAAAGACCATTTATCTTTATTTCTTAAAGTATTTACATACATTTTTATTGCTTTTTTATAACTATGGGTCAGATCTGAACTCAGTCCCTGGTACGACACTTTACATAGCATTACTAGTAATACAAATTTGCATCCTGTTATCACCCGACACGTTATCAATTGTTGATCCTTCCATAAAGAATTGATGGCTCATTTCTCATATTTATTGACATTTTCTAAATTATTTGTATTATTCACATTTATGTCCTGTATAACAGGTTCTCGAAATGGCATCATACAATATACTCTGTTTTCTTTACTTAGATTGAACTTTGACCAGGATCTCAGGGAAGTTTGAAGACATTGTTGCCTCATTTGAGAACAATCACTGTTGCCTCATTTATATTTATCTTGATTCTGCAGTGCTTCTAGATAAAAAAAGCTTAAAAGAGAACTCCATGAATGATGTCACTTTGATACAAAGAAAATAAAGCTGTGCCAAAAATAATAAATAATAAACGGTAAAAATAATAAATAATAAAATAGAAATTAAAAATCGGAAAAAAAAAATATTCAAATGATAGGCAAGTCCATAAAAAGTATATGAGGGTATGTGGTCCTAAAATGCACTAAACATGCATACATATACACAATCCTGAGGACAAACACCACCGTGATGTGACAAGTAATTCCACACTGAAGTGACAACCCTCCACCGAGATGTGAGGCCGCTTACCAGAGGGCAAGCTTGATCTGCAGTTGGCTATAGCCCAGCCACGGCCTTTAATAGGATAGACTCACAGAAATGCAGGGGGAGACAGGTTCCCGGGAAGAACTTCAGGCACAATCACAGGCTCATCCAGATATATGAGTAGAGAAAGAATGCACCATTGTGTAATTCCATAAAAATTAGCTTTTATTTAAAACGTGTATTGTACTTACAGAAGTGGATAGAAACATGCAGCGTAGAAAACAAAGTGCCGGCCGGCAACTAGCGGAGCCCTTCCTCCTTAGCATGGTGACGTCACTACATGTCCTTCCAGGCGCGTTTCGTCATTACTCTGACGTTTTCAATGGGATATCCAGTATTTCTGGTTCTGTGTATAGCACGCAAGCTGCTGCCTTTTACGTAAAAAAAATGCTTTCTTGTGTGTAATTAGCGCAGTTTTACCTGTTTCCCTTTAATACCTTACATTGGATAAAGTGCTTTCTCCATAAGACTTAAGTGTCCACTTGAGATACCACAATCCACTGAAGTAGTATTCACTACATATAGTTCGAAGGGTTGGCTTGGGAGCGTCTTCTGGAAATAAAGAGAGTCACCCTCTCCTGTCATTCTGCCACTCAGGAACTGATTTCTGGCAATTAATTACTAGGCAGGCTCTGATTGGCTGAGGTAGAGTATGTGACATCATGCAGCCCATCCCTTCTTCTTGGACAATAAGAACCTGCCTAGTATTCATTGACAAAAAGTGGTGGAGAGCAACATTCTTTTTTTTTCTGGTAGCAGAAGGATATCACCCCCAACCCACTGTAAGGCCGCGTACACATGATCAAATCTGTCTGCTGAAACCCGTCTGACCGTTTCAGCAGACAGATTCGATCGTGTGTATGGGCAAACAGACGAATTTGGCCAGCCGACAGATTTCAAAGCATGCTTTGAAATCTGTCGACTGGGAACCCGTCGGACCGATATGTCTGCTGGTTAGTACACTAACCAGCAGACATATCTGCTCGCACATGCGTCAAATGGATTCGACGCATGCGCGGAAGTGTTTTACAACGTCACCGCCACGTCACCGCCACATCAGCGCGTTGTCTGTCGGCAGGGATTTTGGTTTGATCGTGTGTACACGATCAAACCAATACATCCCAGCAGACAGATCTGTTCAAATCCGACCGATTTGAACAGATATATTTGCTCATGTGTACGGGGCCTAACAGTTCATGTTACATGTCAGCCTCCCACTGTCAATGGTTGTTAAAGTGATGCTAAACAATATCCTTATTTTTCAAAAATAACCCATACTCATCCAGGGCAGTCTTAATAGCATCATAGGATCATGGGCTCCTGGGCAAAAGTAATGCTCTGGGGCCCCTACAATGATGACAGTGCAGGTAAAAAGATATCAAGTAGGTAGGAGGCAGACTGCCTCCCCTGTGCATATATCACTCTCAGTGCCAACATGGTGCCCCAAATTTCGGGCAGTGTGGGGTCAAGGACAAGCTGATTTGGGGAAAGTACAGGCCCCCCCCCATGAAGCTGGGACCCCTGGACAGTGCCCAGGTGTGCCTGTTATTAGGACAGCCCTGTACTCATCCACCACTTAATGGCCCTATAGCCTATTTTTTTTTTTTATTTCCTGTGTTTTTCTGCCTCCTTGTAACATCTCCTTACATCTTCCATTAGCTCCAGAACCTTCCTTTTTTCCTCCTCGCTTCTGTTTGTTTGGAATGACAGGGCATGTTAGTTGCAGTCATGTGCACTGCTCTTTGCACTTTACAAATCCCATAGTCCATAGCCCACAGCTCATAGCCCATAGCCCATAGCCCATAGTGCATAGTCCATAGCTCATAGCCCATAGCCCATAGTCCATAGTCCATAGTCCATAGCTCATAGCCCATAGCTTATAGCTTATAGTTCATAGCTCATAGGTCATAGCTCATAGCTATTGCTTTTGTGCTGGGACCAATCCTGTTTAATTTGTTCATAAATGACCTAGAGGATGGGGTAAACAGTTCAATCTCTGTATTTGTGGACGACACTAAGCTAAAGCAGGGCAATAACTGCAAGAAGATCTGAACAAATTATTGGGGTGGGCAACCACATGGCAAATGAGGTTTAATGTAGAAAAACTTTAAATAATGCATTTGGGTGGCAAAAAATATGAATGCAATCTACTCACTAGGGGGTGACATCTGTGGGAATCTAGGATGGAAAAGGACCTGGGGGTCCTAGTAGATGATAGGCTTGGCAATGGCATGCAATGCTAATCTGCTGCTAACAAAGCAAATAGAATAACGGCATGCATTAAAAAGGGTATTAACTCCAGAGATAAAGAGATACTTCCCCAACTTTTAATTCCCCACTGCACGTCATGCATCCCAGGAGGCACCAGGGGATCTACATTATTCTCCTCTAGGGGAATCCCGGAAAACGGGGGCAAGCCATTGATGCCAAAGAAAAAAAACAATATCGGTGCTGCGAGGGGGATGGAGAGGAGGAGAGTGCGGTGGGAATGTGAAGGTCTGCTTTAAGTGTCAGGCGAGAGAAGTTGCAATTCCGCAGTGAAAAGAAAACAAAGAAGCCAATAACTGTCATAACTAGGCATTAGTTACTATCGCTTTGAGGAAGAGGGTTTGCCCTCGTAACGCGTAAGCCGTACCCCTTGCCATCTGGACTCCCCGGCTATCTGGTTCCAGCTTAACCACTTAAGCCCTGAGCCTGTTTTTCAGGTTCAGTGTTTACGAGACTAAAACATTTTTTTGCTAGAAAATTACTTAAAACCCCCAAACATTATATATATATTTTTCTAACACCCTAGAGAATAAAATGGCAGTCATTGCAATACTTTTTGTCACACCGTATTTGCGCAGTGGTCTTACAAGCGCACTTTTTTTGGGACGGGCGCTTTAACAATTTTTTATTTTTTTTGGATTTATTTTTATTTATTTTACAATTTTTAACACTGAAATAAAAAAATAAAAAAAAATGATCACTTTTATTTCTATTACAAGGAATGTAAACATCCCTTGTAATATAAAAAAGCATGACGGGTCCTCCTAAATATGAGATCTGGGGTCAAAAATACCTCACATCTCATATTTAGGCTTAAATGCAAAAAAAAAAATGTTTCTTTAAGACGCTGGGCGGGACTAACGTTTTGACGTCACTTCCGCCCAGCAGAGCTATGGTAACAGGTGAGGGACATTTTTCCCTCACTCACATCCCCACACAGCAGACGAGCAGACCCGATTGCCTCCGCCGCTCCCGATGGCTACGGTAAGCGGTGGAGGGTGCAGGAGAGCGGCGGGAGGGGGGCCCCTCTCCCACCACCGATAATGGCGATCTCACGGCGAATTCGCCGCGGAGACTGCTGTTATTGTTTAAAGGACCGCCCACTGAAAAGATGGATATCTTGGTTGTGGCAGCAGATGCTGCCGTTACCGAGATATGCATCTTTAAATTGCTGACGTATAACGACGGTGGGCGGTCGCTAACTAGTTAATGCATTTTGGAGGCATCTTTTTCCATTGACGGAGTGGTGTGAATGCTAATATTTTAGCTTAAACCTTGCCATTGGTAATGCACAAGGTCGGTGCACCCTTCTTTTCCTTTTGTTTATTTTAGCTGCAAGAATACCCATTATTCTGAGGAAGACAGTATGACTGTTTGGCATTCCATATTCCTACGTAGTGATGGATGAACATCTGAACATCGCAAACACTAACCGCAAACTTTCTCAAATGTCCGCAAACCGTAAGTTCGAGGCGGGCCACATTGACTTTAATGGCAGGCGAACATTAAAAACCTGCAGGTCATTTTTGCAGCCACAAAATACTTACTAGCTGTGCACAACATGGACACTGACCTACCAGAAGTATCCAGCGAAAAAACGGATACAGAGGTAAGCGTCGGCCATTACAGGCCCCAAAAATTAGCCCACAGATGTTCATCTGACAGCAAACAACTTTGTATTCTGTGGCTGGAGTTACATTGACCAATTGTGCTGGTCAATGACCAGGCCACTTTTTGCGATTCGGCACTGCGTCGCTTTAACTGACAATTGCAATTGTCGTATGACGTGGCTCCCAAACAAAATTGGTGTCCTTTTTTCCCACAAATAGAGCTTTCTTTTGGTGGTATTTGATCACCTCTGCGGTTTTTATTTTTTGCGCTATAAACAATAATAGAGCGACAATTTTGAAAAAAAAAATATATTTTTTACTTTTTGTAAATAAATATCCCCCAAAAATATATAAAAAAAAAAATCCTGAGTTTAAGCCGATACATAAGCGTTTATTGATTGGTTTGCGCAAAAATAGGGGATAGATTTATGGCATTTTTATTAATATTTTTTTTACAAATTTTTTTTGGTACTGCGACCTTATGGCGGACACTTCGGACAATATTGACACATTTTTGGGACCATTGGCATTTTTAATAGCGATCAGTGCTGTAAAAATGCATTAATTACTGTAAAAATGTCACTGGCAGGGAAGGGGTTAAAACTCGGGGCGAGAAAGGGGTTAATTATGTTCCCTAATGTGTGTTCGAACTGAAAGAGAGGTGGGACTGACTAGGGGAAATGAGTGATCGCTGTTCATACATTGTATGAACATGCGATCAGTCATTTCTCCCCCTGAAAGGACTGGGAGCTGTGTGTTTACACACACAGCTCCCTGGTTCTCGCTCTGTACCGAGCAATCGCGGGTGCCCGGCAGTGATCGCACCTGCCAGGCACACGCATCGGCGCCAGGGGTGAGCAGGGGGCGCGCTAGAAGCTGAGCCGACCTGCCACCGTAAAACTACAGTGGGCGGTCGGCAAGAGATTAAGCTATTCACCGGATACAGAAGTAAGTGCCGGCCAGTACAGGCCCCAAAAATTAGCCCACAGGTGTTCACCTGACAGCAAACAACTTTGTATTCTGTGGCTGGTGGTACATCAGGCATTCACCGGATAGAGAAGTAAGTGTCGGCCATTACAGGCCCCAAAAATTAGCCCAATCTTGGTCTCAAACAAAACTTTCTCATAATCAAAAATTCTATTTGAAGAAGTCACATCTGTAATTAATTACAATGCTCATTAGGAAAAAATATAAGTTCAATGCTTCCAAGCATGCGTCGACTTGATTCTGAGCATGCATGGATTTTTAACCGATGGACGTGTCCACAGACGATCGTTTTTTTTTCTATCGGTTTTTCAACCATCAGATAATTTTAAAACAAGTTCCTATTTTTTTTTAACCGATGGATGATTTGTGATGCCACCTCATAAGGCCACTGCCCCTCATATAGAGACTGTACAATCAGCTTGAAGTTGGTTGATACCTCCGCCTGCCCCTGTGTGCAGGCTAGAGTCCATGAAAGATTTATGTCCTGTACCACCACACTCTCTATCAACCTCTCAACATGGTGGACAAAATCCTGAGCCACTTTAGCCTAAATTTTTATGTGACTTTGTTGAGTGTTATTAAGGATGTCATCACTCTCTAGTAACAAAGCCATGCTTACTGTCTGAAGCTATGGCTGAGAGTTTGTGCCTCAGGATACTGATGTCTACTTCATTAATAACACCCATCCCAGCTCCTATATCCCCCAATATAGTGCTGAATACATGCCTCCTCTTTTGGTTACTTCTCAGAAATAAGCATCCTGAATGAATCTCATTCTGCGTCTGCACATCTCTGAGAGCAAACCACTGGTACAATGACCTCACTTGATTCAGTGTATACTCAGCACATATAGGGTAACAGCCTATCAACCACTGTGAGATGTTAAAGTGTCATGTAGTAAAGGCATACCGTACTCTGGTAGTCAGTGTTTGTCCCCTTTATCTAACGGAGCATGCTTTTGTGAATAGTTACCTGTGCAGGGTTCCAGCCTCTCAGGTGAGACATCAACCAGGCGTATCTCCCCCATATCCAGTACCCGAGAACCTCTCTGTATGAGTGCTAAGATTGAGATACCACCCCCACAAAGACATTTTCAACCCATTGATGTGTCACCTGGCACCCTCTAGTCTGACCAACAGACACCTTATTATGCATAAGTGTCAGCCTCCTGGGTACCTGCACCATATTACTTTAGTTATGTCAATACCTGTCCCACATTAAAACATGATTTCCTTCTTTCCTCCCCTCCAAAAAACATATTTTACATTTCTTATTCTGAAGGATTGGATAGGTTATATTCCTTCCCCAACCTCCAACCCATTGCCGATGTATTCATAGTAAGTTTGCATTCATAAATGACAGGAGAGACTCCGGCAAAATGTTTCTCAAGTCTTGTTGATGGGCACAGTCTTTCAGATTCAGCATTAGTGCTAAATTGTCCATAAGAAAAAGAAACCTTATATTACAAGTATTAATCTGAATCTTTTACTTTGTCCCTTCTCCCCTGAGTGTTTGTCAGATCAAATTTGCAGTGTGGTATGGCACAACCGCCAACCAGATAAACATCTTTCATCTATGTTCCAGAGAGCTCTCCAATCTCACTCCACCAGGACTCTGAAAGTGAACAACATGAGCAGAATCAAATTCTGCTCTTGGTGGGCGGTGACGTCATAAGGGGCGGGACCTCTGAGGCCGTAACCCGGTGACCCTGCCCCATGCAGATATAAGTATTGGCACACCGCGCACCTGGCATTAGAGCAGGGAAGTGCGTTGAGTCAACATCGGAAGAACAGAGGGAGAAGACAGCGGAGGAGTCCTGGCAGAAGACAGCGGACAGAGGGAGAAGAACCGAGAGAGAGCGGAGAAGAGCCGGAGAGGGCAGAAAAAGTTGGAAGTGACGCCGGAGCTGCTTAATAAATTACTTTAAAAATCTGTGTAGTGTGCTTTATTTTTGGTGATCAACTACCACCAAAAGAGAGGTCTATTTGTGGGAAAAAGGGGGTGCATTCATTTTATTTGGGTACAGCTTCGCACGACTACGCTATTGTCAGGTAAAGTAACGCAGTGCAGTATAGCCAAAAATGTGTTTCCGGGGCTGAAGTGGTTAAAAAATTTGGCACCACTGCTATTTTATTTTCCAAGCTCTCTGCCTTAAACACCTATATACTGTTTTTGCAGATTTAAGTAAATACAAAGACATTTTTAAATGGGAACACCATTTCAGTATCAACCTAATAAAGGAGCAGTTTGGGGAGAAAATCTCTCACTTCCTATTGTATCTTTGCCATAGAAAATAAATTGTACATTTTTCTAAATAGACACAAAGGGCGAAAAACGTACAAGACTGTTACAAGACTGATACAAGACTATGCTTGATCAAAATGTGATTATTTGTGCATTACAATAAACTAGACAAAATATGGACAATGTCAAATTTACTGAAGTCTTTTTCTAATTTTTTGACCTCATGTTAACAAAAGAGTTAGGTACACAGAAATGTTGTAATGTAGATTTACTGGAAACTTTTATGGTAGACCATTACGGTAACTCTGGAAACTTTTGAACCGGTAACTGCTGAACAGTATAGGAGTCCAAGTTTGGTTTTTATTTAGTTTGCAGATAACAGGTCAGAGCAGATAATAGGTGCATGTATGTATAGTGTAATAGTATGTATACAGTAGATGTGACAGATCTGCAGCTTTGTTGTCTCCTCTATTCCTAAAGATCAGCAGGCATACTGGTATATGTAGTTCCATGGCTTTAAAGGGGAGTTCCAGGCATTTTTAATGTTTATTAAAAGTCAGCAGCTAACAGCGCTCTGCTATCTGATTGGACAGGCGATCGCCTGGGACCTGTCAAGTGTCCCAGGCGATCGCCTACAGGGAGGGGCTGTCAAAAGGCGATATGACATATCGCCTTAGTGGCCCCTGGTCGGAAGTAGGAAGTGGGACAGGATGTCCCACTCCTCCTTAAGCCCCCACTCCCCCCCAAAAAAAATGACATGCCAAATGTGGCATGTAAGGGGGCAAGGAGTGGATTAAGCAGAAGTTACACTTTTGGGTGGAACTCCGCTTTAACTTGTAAGGTTCTGCTGTTACCTTTTATCCCATAAGACTCAAGACTGATTGAGTACCTGTTGTTGATTCAATTAGCTTAACACTTACCCTGGCCAGGCCATCTTCCCTTTAATTTTAAGGATAAGTTCACCTTTCCAGAAAAAAATTATAAATGCACACACACATTTTTGGCGAATAAAATGTGCATTGATTTTTTTTTTTTGCAGGAGCCTGGAAAGCATTGCACCCATGATTAGTGGATCAGGGGTACATTGTCAGGCTTCTGCAGACAAGCCCAGCAGAGCTTGTGAATGAACTACAACATACAGATGAAACTTGAACAATTTGAATATCATGCAAAAGTTTATTTATTTCACTAATGCAGTGTTTCTCAACTCCAGTCCTCAAGCCCCCCCAACAGGTCAGGTTTTCAGGATTTCCATTATTTTGCACAGGTGATTTGATTAGTTTCTCTGCCTTAGGAATTCCCACAGCCTTTTCATCTGAGAGAAAACTTGACCTGTTGGGGGGGGCTTGAGGACTGGAGTTGAGAAACACTGCACTAATGCAACTTAAAAGGTGAGATAGACTCATTACATGCAAAGCAAGATAGTTCAAGCCGTGATTGGTCATAAGTGTGATGATTATGGCTTACAGCTCATAAAAACTCCAAATCCACAATCTCCGAAAATTAGAAAATTACATGCAATCAATAAAACAAGGACTGTACATAAAACAATATTGGCTGGACTTCCTGAGAGCGTGACAACTAAACCATTTTCTCAGCAACCCCCTGTAGCCTGCCACTTACAGTTAGAGTACCTTTGCGCCGCAACAGGGGTACAGGGACACACGCTCTCCCTAACTTACGACCTTCTGAACACACCACCTGCTGACTTTGTCCCCCCGGGCCTATTGCAGTCGGAAAAGGAATTAGAGGTTAGTGGTTTGGGAGACAATACAGAAATTCACAGACCACACCATCCCAAACAACCCAGCATTCTTCCATCTCCATGCATCCTCCATACCTGATAAGGTATACAAAAAATCCATGATCCGACACTTGCTAAATGCAGCCAAAGCTTGCACCCCACTTCAATACAAATCTCCACACCCACCAACTGTCTCCCTGTGGCTCCAGAAAGTGGAAACTATAAAACACATGGAAGACCTTATCCTCACGGTGCAAAACAGGCAGGAGACGTTCTCCAAAACCTGGCAACTATGGTTCATTTTTTCGGTGAAGCGACAGGCGATGCAGACATGGGCGTCCGCTCATAGGGTTAAGGGGGGGCGAGTGACCCCCCCTGGAATCAGCAAGGGTCTGCCATGTCACATCTGTGGCTGTGCTGACTCTCTCTGTGTTTGTGCCGTCGGCTCCACAGCTGTTGCAATATCAGTGTCACAGAGCTTACAGAGCTCTTTACTGCCACCTCTGGCCTATTCCTTTATGTGCGCCCTCGTGTTTGCTTTGATAACTGTAATGTATTTTCAAATTGACATGTAGAAACAGGACTTGGGAGAAGGAAGACCACCGTGACCATACAAGTGAAGGGAGGAGGCTGTTTGTGTACAGGGGGGCTGGCATATATACAGATGAGGGGGGAAGCTGAGTGCATACAGGTATGATCAGTGAAGGGGTGGTGCCCGATATAGGAAAGGTGACCGTAAAATTATGCCCCCCCCTGGAAAAAGTTCAGCGGACGCCCATGGATGCAGAATGACCCCGCTGACGTGTGAACTTGTAAGAAACTGTGCTATGCCTTCTGTGTTCTACCGAACGTCGAGTAGTAATCCCCGACGTCACTCCAATTACACAATCTCGACATGCAATGCTTGTGGGTGCACTTACTTTAATTTCCCTGCTCCCCCTTCTTTTTCCACCCCGCCTTTTCCCCTTCCATCTCCAGACTACCTCCTTTCTATTTTTGTTTTTTTTAACCACTATTTTTTCTTTTAAAATGTTCTTTGTATCCAAGGTAGGCTATGCCAACCCTGTTTAAAAAAATAAATAAATGGAAAAGACAGGACTGAGCCCATGGGACAACAGCCTCATACCACACCACACTGGTAGCATACACTTGACCTCCTCGAGATGGGAGATTATCTTATGACCCTAACTGCAATACAAAGCAGTAAACCCAAGCCAGCTTTGGGATGCATTGGAGTCACAAAGTGAATTTATTATATTGTTTATACATACCTGGATGTATTCTACTGATCACCTCACTGTCCATGATGTAATTGTAGTATATGACGAGTTAGGATTTTGTTTACGTGCTAATATCTTCTGTTATGCATTGCCTTGTGTTGTTACGGCCCATGTGGGTCTCTTTCCTGATATAAATAAACAATTTAAATAAAACAATATGGGACATCTGAAACTATAAGCATGCATATGTACTCAGAAATTGGTTTGGGCCCCTTTTGCCAAAATTACTGCCTCAATGCGGCGTTGTCTCTCATCTTTCTCTTGGAAATGCTCCATAGATTCTCTATGGGGTTCAGGTCAGGCAAATTTGCTGGCCAATCAAACATAAAGTAATCTCACGGTCATTGAACAAGGTTTTGGTGCTTTTGGCACTGTGGGGAGGTGCAAAGTCCTTCTGGAAAATGAAGTCAGCATCCCCATAGAGCTCATCTGTGGAAGGAGGCATGAAGTGCTCCAAAATCTCCTGGTAGACTGCTGCGTTGACCCTGGACTTAAAGGGTCACTAAAGTCAGGGATTTAAAAAAAAAAAAATAACAAACATGTGATACTTACCTCCACTGTGCAGTTCGTTTTGCACAGAGTGGCCCGGAAACCTGTCTTCTGGGGTCCCTCGGCGGCTGTCTGGGCTCCTCCTCGCAAAAGCTTTCCTTCTTCATGCGAGGGCGCTCGCATGGAGGAAAGCTTTTGCGAGAGCGCTCCCGTGATACAGCGGCGGCCATAGCCGCCGACTGTATCACTCTGCTCCGCCCCCCAGCGCGCCGCGTCATTCGCCCTGATTGACAGCAGCGCTAGCCAATGGCTGCGCTGCTATCAATCCGCCCAGCCTAGCCAATCAACGGCCAGGCTGGGAACCGAAGAGGACGACGTGGACGCGCCCGGGAGATTCGAACGGTCAGGTAAGTACAACGGGGGCTCGGGGGGGGGGGGGCGGTGCTGCTAGATGTTTTTTTACCTTCATGCATAGGATGCATGAAGGTAAAAAAACTAGTACCTTTACAACCCCTTTAATGAAGCACAGTGGACCAACACCAGCAGATGACATGGCTCCCCAAATCAACACAGACTGTGGAAACTTCACACTGGACTTCAAGCATCTTGCAGTGTGTGCCTCTCCATTCGTTGTCAAATGAGATGAGAAATTTGCTCTCATCAGAAAAGAGGACTTTGGTCCATTGAGCAACAGACCAGGTCTGTTTTTCTTTAGCCCAGGTAAGACGCTTCAGATGTTGTTTGTTGTTCAGGAGTTGTATGACAAGAGGAATTCAACAATTGAAGCCCATGTCCAGGATCTGTCTGTGTGTGATGGTTCTTGATGCACTGACTCCAGTCTCAGTCCACTCCTTGTGAAAGTCCCCAACACTTTTGAATGGCCTTTTCCTGACAATCCTCTCCAGGCTGCAGTCATCCCTGCTGCTTGTGCACCTTTTTCTTACACACTTTCCCCTTCCACATAACTTCTATTATTGTGCTTTGAAACAGCACTTTGGGAACACATAACTTCTGTAATGACCTTTTGAGGCTTTCCCACCGTATGGAGGGTGTCAATGATGGTTTTCTGCACAACTGTCCGGTCAATAGTCTTTCCCATTATTGGGATTCCTACTGAACCAGACTGAGAGACCATTTAAAGGCTCAGTAATCCTTTGCAGGTGTTATGGTTTAATTAGCAGATTAGAGTGGGAAACTTTGAGCCTAGAATATTGCATCTTTTGACAATATTCAAATTTTCTGAGATGGTGGATTTAGGGTTTTCATGAGCTGTAAGCCATAATCTTCACAATTATGACAAATCAAGGCTTGAACTATCTTGCTTTGCATGTAACGAGTCTATCTCATATATTAGTTTCACCTTTTAAGTTGCATTAGTGAAATAAATGAACTTTTGCACGATATTCAAATTTTTTCAAGTTTCACCTGTAGCTCATCAGCACCCCCACAGGTAATTCAGAACTAACTACTAGCCATGGTGGATGACGAAACTTGTAGTACATTCGTCCATGGGAAAGTGGAATGAATGATGTGGCTGTGTGAGCAGAGCCCCGCACAGCCCTACTCTTTTCAAAAAATTACAGTTGGTGCGGGGAGAAGATTGTAACATGTTTTAAAAGGTGAACCAAGCATTTAATCTGGGCTCATTCCCTTAGGCTTTTCATGAAAAACAACTCATGTTCAGGGTTACCAACAGCTCATAAATTTACCTGTCCAGGAACGGACACTGAGTGCCGTTAAAAAAGGTTGCTGCCGTAGGCTTTGAAATTGCACACACGCGGTTCCAAAGCCAGTTGAATGGTACTCGGGCCGTGTGGCTGTGGGGTGGGTCCCGGAGGGTGCATGCTTGTGCTGTGCAACCTGCATGTGGTTTGACATCAACAACTGATGTGCCTTTTCTCGCCAGCTGCCATTCCATTGCCAAGAGCCAGGGGGACAGATGTGCCCCCCGCTTCTGCCCACCATGTTGCCTCTGCCTACCACCACTGCCAGCCTCCCTTCCTGTTTCTTGCCTGCAGCTGCTTGCTGCTGAGTGTGCCCACAGTTGCCTATAATTTTCCTAGAAGACAGCTCTCTCTCATTGGTAAATTAGTAATGGTATTGGGGCAATGGAACAGTCTCTCTCTTTCTGGCAGCAATGGAGAACTCTCTCTCTCTCTCACTCTCTTGGGGGCAATGGAGCACTCTCACTCTCTCTCTCTGGGGGCATTGGAGCACTCTCTCTCTCTTTCTCTCTCTCTAAATCTCAATTGAGCAATGTCTTTGACCATGAGGGCAATGTTTCTAATTTGAGAATGTTATGGGTGGGTTTAGTTGGCATTACAATTTATTTTAGGGTTTATTACCTTCTCCTTCTTTGTGCAGTTAGCTTCTCCTGGACTCACAATCACACAACACTGCTATTGACCAGCCTGTTCCACTGCTGCTAGTGCCTTGCCATCTACCTCTCTCCTTGGATTAAGTTAACTGCACGAAGGACATGGTCAGCTGCCTACCTACAAGCATCACTGCTGCCTGCTGTAACTCCTGAAGCATCCCCTGCCAGTCTTTAGATTCGATCTACAGCTATAACTAGAGTTGGATCTCCGACTGAACATTGGCTGTGTGCCCCATTAAGGGAACACCTGAATTTGCATGGAGTTCGGAGGATGCTCACTCCTCAGAACGCCGACGTAAGTGTAAATATGCTCCATCGTATCTATGCGCCTTACCCATAGAACTAAGATACGCCAAAAAACTGACTTCACCCGACCAACGTAACTTGTCTACGCCGAAGTATAGTGGGTGCATATTTATGCTGGATGCATTTGGAACTCCTATTGATTTCGGATGCAAATATGCAAATGAGGGAGATACGCCGATTCACGAACGTAGTTGTGGCTGGCGCATGTTTTAAGCGAGTTGCGTAAGAGTTACTTCCGGCGTAAAGTTATTCCTCATATAGGAGGCGCAACCCATGCAAATGTATGGACCAGGGAACGAACGCCGTCGAATTATACGTTGTTTACGCCATTTACGTAGTACGTGACTAGGGCTGGACGTAGGTTACGTTCACGTCGTAGGCAGTGATTCTACGTATCTTAGGCAGTTATTTCTACATGACTGTGAGCATGCGTACTGGGATGCGTCCAAGGTACGACGCATGTGCCGTTCATTTTTTGAAGCTCAGCCCATCATTTGCATGGGGTCGCGCTTCATTTAAATGTATCACGCCCACTTCCAGCCCACTTCCACCCACTTTGATTTACGTTGGCATACGCCGACGAATATACGCTACGCCGGCGCAACGTTGGGAGCATTTTCTTTGTGAATTCCATACTTGCCTCTCAACGTTACGCCGGCGTAGCATAAAGAAGATGCGCTACACCGGCAGAAAGATTCGCCCAGGTATGTGAATCCGAGCCAATGAGTTTATGCGCTAAAATGAACTAAAGTGGTATACAGTGTCAAACTGAGTAGTGTATACCTAATCAGGTAAATACACACATATAAACCTGTGCCAGTAAATGGCTGTCCCAGGCTCAACATGGAGACTCTTCACACCAGCACAGCTCATATAAAACAGAGAGAAGAAAAAGCAAAAACCATAGTGCAATATTGTATGTCCAAGTGAGAGACAAAGACTGCTCTGTATAGATGTACACTCACAAATCCACGGATAAGAGAAAGCAACTCGTACTGCCGCTCAGATAGATGATCTCCTTGAGGAGATCATCTTTCTGAGCGGCAGTACGAGTTGCTTTCTCTTATCCGTGGATTCGTGAGTGTAAGTTTATACAGCGCAATTTTGACCGCATTGATGTGTCACCTGGCACCCTCTAATGAAGTCTGACCAACAGACACCTTACTATGCATAAGTGTCAGCCTCCTGGGTACCTGCACCACATTACTTATGTTATGTCAATACCCTGTCCCACATTAAAAACATGATTTCCTTCTTTCAATTCCTCCCTCCAAAAAAAAAAAAAAACATATTTTACATTTCTTGTTCTGAAGGATTGGATAGGTTTTATTCCTTCCCGAAATCTCCAACCCATTGCAGATGTATTCATAGTTCATTTGCATTCATAAATGACAGGAGAGTCTCCGGCAAAATGTTTCACAAGTCTTGTTGATGGGCACAGTCTTTCAGATTCAGCATTAGCTCTAAATTGTCCATAAGAAAAATAAACCTTATATTACAAGTATTAATCTGAATCTTTTCCTTTGTCCCTTCTCCCCCTGAATGTTTCTCAGAACAAATTTGCAGTGTGGTATGGCACAGATAAACTGTCAACCAGATGAACATCTTTCATCTATGTTCCAGAGACCTCTCCACTCCAATCTCGCTCCACCAGGACTCTGAAAGTGAAAAACAAGAGCAGTATCAAATTTTACTCTTGATGGGCGGTGACGTCATAAGGGGCAGGGCTCCTGGCGCGTCAGCGGGTGACCACGCCCCATGCTAATATAAGTAGTGGCACACCGTGCACCTGCCATTTTTTTTATATCAAATAAAAAATAAAATAAAAACATTTTTTTTTGTTATTGCTTACCATACAAAAATTTCAAACAACATAGGTTAATTATAGGAAAAAAATACAATCAAGTCATTTGATTTCTAAATATATATAAAGGGTTAGTAACTAAATCAAAACACTATAAAATGTAGCTAATCCACAAAAAAACATCTAACAAGATATACCAAAGATAAACACTCATCTCTAAATTAGTTTAGAATTGCACCTGACATTAGAGCGGGGTAGAGCGTTAAGTCAACAGAAGAACAGAGGGAGAAGACAGTGAAGAAGACCGGGCAAGAGCAAAAGAGAGAGCAAAAGAGCAGAAGAAAGTGGAGGAGAACCGGAAAAAGACAGCAGACAGAGGAAGAAGAACCGGAGAGAGAGCGGAGAGAGAGCAGAGAGAGAGCAGAGAGAGAGCAGAGAAGGCCGGAGAGTCGATAATTTGGAAGAGATGCCAGAGTTGCTTAATAAATTACTTTAAAAAATTGTGTAGTGTGTTTTATTTTTGATGACCACCAAAAGAGAGGTCTATTTTTGGGAATAAAAAGGTGCATGAATTTTATTTGGGTACAGCGTCGCACAGCCGCGCAATTGTCAGGTAAAGTAACGCAGGTTAGTATCGCAAAAAATGGCCTAGTCATGAAGGGAGGTAAACCTTCAAGAGCTGAAGTGGTTAAAAGAATTGACAGCACTGCTATTTTTTTCTCCAAGTTCTTAAAAATCTATAAAAAAAAATTGCAGATTTAAGTAAATACAAAGACATTGTTAAATGGGAACACCATTTCAGTATCAACCTAATAAAGGAGCAGTTTGGGGAGAATATCTCACACTTCCTAATGTATTTTTGCCATAAAAAATAAATAGGACATTTTCCCAAAGAGACACAAAGGGCAAACAACGTACAAGACTAATAAAAGACTTTGGTTGATCAAAATATGATTATTTGTGCATTACAATAAATTAAACAAAATTTGGACAATGTCAAATTTACTGAAATCTGTTTTTAATTTATTGACCTCACGTTAACAAAAGAGTTAGGTACACAAAAATGTTGTAATGTAGATTTACTGGAAACTGTTATGATAGACCATTACGGTAACTCTGGAAACTTTGAACTTTTTTGAACCGGTAACTGCTGAAAAGTCTTGGAGTCCAAGTTTGGTTTTTACTTAGTTTGCAGATAACAGGTCAGAGCAGATAATAGGTGCAGGTCTGCCAACAGACCTCTATTCCTAAAGATCAGCAGGCATGCTGGTACATGTAGTTCCATGGCTTTAACTTGTAAGATTCTGCTGTTACCTTTTATCCCATGAGGCTGGGTTCACACTTGTCCGACAAACGCTCCGACATTAGGAGCTCATGTCGCATGACGTGTGAAAATCAATGTTTCCCTATGAGAGCCGTCTTAACTGGTCCGACACAAGTCTGTCCGACTTTGAGACATAAGACATGTGATTACAGCAGCAGTAAAAGGAATTTATCTCACTTCGGGATTGTTTTGGTGGGATGGATGTAGGACCAATGTAGGATCAATGTAGGACAGATGTCGCAGAGCAAAGTAGGATGAAAGTTGTACTGCTGTCGTGTAGTATAGTGTGAACCCGACCTACGACTTGTGTTCAAGACTGATTGAGTACCTGTTGTTGATTCAATTAGCTGCACACTCACCCTAGCCAGGCCATCTCCCCTTTAATTTAAAGGATAGGTTCACCTTTCCAGAAAAAAAAAAATGCGCACAATTTTCTGAATTTTTCTGAATAAATATGTGCGTTGATAATTTTTTTCCTGCAGGAGCCTGGAAAGCATTGCACCCATCATTAGTGGATCAGGGGTGCACTGTCAGGCTTCTGCAGACAAGCAGTGCTTGTGAATGAACTACAACATAGCTCATCAGCATGAAAAAGAGGAATCACCGCTCTAAGATACTAATCAGAAAGTCTCCTCACCTGATCCAAAGCCAAGGGTGCTGGCAATGCATGGAATGATGCAAAATAAAGGATAGATATGTGCGTTCCCGTTCGTAACAAATTTATTTTCGTAAAAATTTGTTCATTTTCGTACCCGCGGAATAATGTGTACATACGAAAAAATGAAAGCACCAAAATACGAAAACGACGGGATTACGAATGAGCCGCATAACGAACAAGCGCAATTACAAACGAACGATACGACAATCTTACGAAAATACGACAAAAGGAACGGCAAAAGAACGAAAATGACATCTATAACAAATTATTTGAATTCTGTATTTTAAATCCTTTTTCTGTACGTATTTTCAGTCGTATGTTCATATTTTCATTTGTGTGTTTTGTAAATCCATTTTTTTGGTCTGTTTGTAAATTTGTGTACTTGATTCGTTTTTTTTGAATGGGCAGTGAGTGAATGTAGTTTGTGAATCAGCTTCTCTTTTGTGCCGACTGCCGAGTACAGTAAAGCCAACAAAAACTTTTCCGTGGATTTTCGTCTGAAGGGAGATCAGTTGGCCAGACTTTTGAACCCAAAAATGGTTTTCTGATGGAGCTTACAAACAAACAGATTTTTTGAAAACTAACGGAAAAAGTTAGTTTTTATGTTTGTTGGCGTGTACGGGGCTTAAAGGGGTTGTAAAGGTAAACGTTTTTTTTACCTTAATGCATCCTATGCATTAAGGTAAAAAAACATCTAATAGCACCGCCCCCCCCCCCCCCCCCCCGAGTCCCCGTTTTACTTACCTGACCGTTCGAAACTCCCGGACGCGTCCAGGTCATCCTCCTCGGTTCCCAGCCTGGCCGTTGATTGGCTAGGCTGGGCGGATTGATAGCAGCGCAGCCATTGGCTGGCGCTGCTGTCAATCACAGCGGATGATGCGGCGCGCCGGGGGGCGGAGCCGAGTGACACAGTCGGTGGCTATGGCCGCCGCTGTATCACGGGAGCGCGCTCGCAAAAGCTTTCCACCGTGCGAGCGCGCTCTCATGAAGATGGAATGCTTTTGCGAGGAGGAGCCTAGACAGCCGCCGAGGGACCACAGAAGACAGCTTTCCGGGCCACTCTGTGCAAAACGAACTGCACAGTGGAGGTAAGTATAGTATAGTTTGTTATTTAAAAAAAAAAAAAAATGCCTAACTTTAATGTCCCTTTAACAATAGTTAATATGGATGAGCGGTGTGTTGAAAGTGCCGCGAATCCCGCGATATATTTACGAAAGTACAAAATGACGAAAATTCACGAAAATTATTGTCTAACAAGAAACGACAATAAATTAAACAGAATAACGAATCATCCCACATGTACGAAAATAAAACGGTAACCAAAATACAAAACGATCGGAATACGAAAAAATCGCGTCGTACGAAATACGAACGGGAACGAACAGGAAAACGGGCGTCTTACAAAATTACTAATCGGTAAAAACCTACGGAATGATACAAAACGGAACAAAATAATACGAAATTTTTTGCTGTGCACATGTTTAGTTCTGGACAGTCGCACTCCAAAAATAAATTGCCTTTATTGTAAAATATTGTGTGTTTTTTTTGATTTTACAATAAAAGCAATTCATTTTGGAGTGCGGCTGTCCAGAACGTTTTTCCTTCATTTTGCATAGCTTATCAGCATCCGCACAGTTCATTCAGAACTACAAGCCATGGGAAAGTGGGAATGAATGATGCGGCTGTGTGGGCGGAGAACCGCACGGCCCTACTCTTTTCAAAAAGTGACAGTGGGGGCGGGGAGAAGATTTGAACATGTTCTAAAAGGTGAACCTAGCCTTTAAGCTGGGTTCATTCCGGGCCTAAGGCTTTTCATGAACAACAACTCGTGTTAGGTGTTGCCAAAAGCTCGTAAATGTACCTGTCCAGGAACGGTAAACTGAGTGCCGGTAAAAAAAGGTTGCTGCCGTAGGCCTTGAAACTGCACGTATGCAGTTCCAAAGTCAGCTGAATGGTACTTGGGCCATGTGGCCATGGGGTGAGTCCAGGAGGATGCACGCTTGTGCATCCCAACTTGCATGTGGTGTGACATCAACAACCAATGTGCCTTTTCCCGCAAGCCGCCATTCCATTGCCAAGAGCCAGTGAGGACAGACGTGCCCCCCTGCTTCTGCATGCCATGCTGTCTCTGGCTGCCACCACTGCCAGCCTAGTGTGCCCACTATTTGCCCAGAAACCAGCTCCCTCTCATTGAATTGGGGCCATTTATTCCTGGTGGCTACCTGGGATTTCACCTCACTTTCTGTGGTGGGCTGGTGGCTACGGAACATAAATTAAATGAAATGTGTACTGTCATTCCTAGCAGTGAAGATTCCTAGTGTACCCTCATTCCTAGTAGAGAAGATTCCTAGTGTACCCTCATTCCTAGTGGAGAAGATTCCTAGTGTAGCGATACCCCCGTTGTCTAGGGGTGTGATGCAGGAAACAAAGTAGTGAGCGGAGGTCCAGACCTTCGATAAAGTTTTCCAAGGCTTTTTTTCCAGGCCAACACAGCCAACATCAACTTCAGTTAGGAAGGAAAAGGTTGATGAGAGTAAAGGGATGAACTTGCAGTGTCAGGCCTGGATGTGGATGGGAAATCCAGCCCGTCAGTAACAACGATCTGTAATGGATGAATAAGGGCAAATCCTTCCAATGGACTCCAGCCTGGGCCACCGGGAGACAAAAATGCGTAACTGTAGCATCCCGGTCACCAGATCCCCGACTAGAGTGGCACTCGGCCTGAGATCCTTTTCAACGGAACCTGAAACCCAGTGAATCACCGGAGTCCTCCCTCACCTCTGATTGAGGCTCGATAAAGCCTGCAAGCCCGGCCAGGAGGGCCTCGCCGGCGGGGCCCATAGGTACACACACCCCAAAGGTGGGCGCCGCACCCAGCGTCAGGACCCCGCAAAGGTTTTCGAACACATGACACCTGTCACAGATATACTCCTTCCCAGCATGCCCTGCGAGGGAGGAACTCCTCTAACTGGCTGCTGGGGAAGACTTGCTCTGCCAGAACCCTCGCTGGCACCAACTGCTGGCCGGAGGTAATACTACATCCCTAGAATGCAGATTGGCCCAGGAGACCTTTCTGGAGCGACAGAGGTCATAATTTAAATAAATCACGAATAGGAGCAACGTAGCTCTCCCATTCCAACTAACTTTAGCGTAGTGCCCATACTGAAAGTATCCTCATTCCTAGTGGAAAATATTCCTAGTATAACCCCATTCCTAGTGGAGAAGATTCCTAGTGTACCCCCATTCCTAGTGGAGAAGATTCCTAGTGTACCCTCATTCCTAGTGGAGAAGATTCCTAGTGTACCCCCATTCCCAGCAGAGAAGATTCCTAGTGTACCCTCATTCCTAGTAAAGAAGATTATTAGTGTACCCTCATTCCTAGCAGAGAAGATTCCTAGTGTACCCTCATTCCTAGTGGAGAAGATTCCTAGTGTACCTTATTCCTAGTCAAGAAGATTCCTAGTGTACCCCCATAACTAGCAGAGAAGATTCCAAGTGTACCATTATTCCTAGCAGAGAAGATTCCTAGTGTACCCCAATTTCTTGTGAAGAAGATTCCTAGTGCATCCCTATTCCTAGCAAATAAAATTCCTAGTTTACCTCCATTCCTAGTGGAGAAGATTCCTAGTGTACCCCCATTCCTAGCAGAGAATATTCCTAGTGTCTCCCTGTTCCTAGCAAAGAATAATCCTAGTGTACATGCGGAGTCCCTCAAGGATCACCCCTGTCGCCCGTGCTCCTCCAACATCTACCTCCACCCACTCCTCAAAATCATCAGCAAACAGGACCTGCTCTATCACTCCTACACTGATGACACTCAACTCTACCTTTGCATCACCAGAAAAAAACACCAATACCACGCACTAGAAAATGGCCTCTTATTGATCGATAATTGGATGGCGGAGAGCTCCCTCAAACTTAATGGATTTAACCACTTTGCAACCGCCCTATACCGAAAGTACGGCTACAGGGCGATTGCTTAATTCTAAGTGGCCGTTAATTAACGGCCTCTTAGAATCGCGCTCCTGCGCGCCCCCTGAGGCGCGCACACGGGGACATCCGTGACCGCCGGGTCGCCGGGTCCGGAGGACCCGGCGCATCACGGATCACGGTAAATCGCCGCTGATAGCGGCGGTTTACCACGTGATCGCTCCGTCCAATGACGGAGTGATCACTTGTTAACAGACCGGCGTCATTTGATGACGCCGGTTCCTCCCTCTCCTCTCTGTACCGATCGGTACAGTGTGAGAGGAGAGGGGAGGGAGCGGATGGCAGCGGCAGTGCTGCGGGCTGGATCTGTGACAAATGTAGTCACAGATCCATCCATCCATCCCTCCCTGCTCAGCCATCCCTGCTGCAATACTCTGCAATACTGGGCAATACTCAGGTGGGAATACTATGGCAATACTCTGGGCAATACTCTGGCAATACTCTGGGCAATACTCTGGCAATACTCTGGCAATACTCTGGGCATACTCTGGGCATACTCTGGGCATACTTTGGCAATACTCTGGCAATACTCTGCAATACTCTGGGCATACTCTGCAATTAGAGGAGAGGGGAGGGAGCGGGAGGGAGCGGATGGCAGCGGCAGTGCTGCGGGCTGGATCTGTGACAAATGTAGTCACAGATCCATCCATCCATCCCTCCCTGCTCAGCCATCCCTGCTGCAATACTCTGCAATACTGGGCAATACTCAGGTGGGAATACTATGGCAATACTCTGGGCAATACTCTGGCAATACTCTGGGCAATACTCTGGCAATACTCTGGCAATACTCTGGGCATACTCTGGGCATACTCTGGGCATACTTTGGCAATACTCTGGCAATACTCTGCAATACTCTGGGCATACTCCGCAATACTCTGGGCATACTCCGCAATACTCTGGGCATACTCCGCAATACTCTGGGCATACTCTGCAATACTCTGGGCATACTCCGCAATACTCTGGGCATACTCCGCAATACTCTGGGCATACTCTGCAATACTCTGGGCATACTCTGCAATACTCTGGGAATACTCTGCAATACTCTGGGCATACTCCGCAATAGTCTGGGCATACTCTGGCAATACTCTGGGCATACTCCGCAATACTCTGGGCATACTCCGCAATACTCTGGGCAATACTCTGGCAATACTCTGGCAATACTCTGGGCATACTCCGCAATACTCTGGGCATACTTCGCAATACTCTGGGCATACTCCGAAATATACTCTGGGCATACTCCGCAATACTCTGGGCATACAGCGCCCCTGTCCCCGTGAGCTCGCATGCAGAAGCGAACGCATACGCAAGTCCCGCCCACATATGAAAACGGTGTTCAAACCACACATGTGAGCTATCTTTATATAATGTTTTGGGGTTCTATGTAATTTTCTAGCAAATAAATGATGATTTTTACGTGTAGGAGAGAAATGTCAGAATTGGCCTGGGTGCTCCCTGCATGTTGGGCCTCTGTATGTGGCCGCACTGTGTAAAAGTCTCACACATGGGGTATCGCCATACTCGGGAAGAATAGCAGAATGTGTTTTGGGGTGTAATTTGTGGTATGCATATGCTGTGTGTGAAAAATAACCTAATAATATGAAAATTTGATGAAAAAAAAAAATCTTGATTTTGCAAATAATTGTGGGAAAAAAATGACAACTTTAAAAAACTCACCAGGCCTCTTTCTAAATACCTTGGAATGTCTTCTTTCCAAAAAGGGGTCATTTGGGGGGTATTTGTACTTTTCTGGCATGTTAGGGTCTCAAGAAATGAGAGAGGCTGTCAGTACTTCAGATGTGATCAAATTGATCAATTTTCAGTAATTGGTACCATAGCTTGTAGACCCCATAACTTTCACCCAGACTAAATAATATCCAATTTTTTTTTTTTTTTTACCAAAGATATGTAGCAGTATACATTTTAGGCCAAATTTATGAAGAAAAATTACTTTTTTGCAAAATTTTATAATAGAAATGAAGAAAAATTATTATTTTTTGCAAAATGTTGTTCTTTTTTCATTTATAGCAAAAAAAAAACAAAAAAAAAAACGCAGAGGTGATCAAATACCACCAAAAGAAAGCTCTATTTGTGGGAAAAAAAGGACAAAAATTTCTATTTGGTTACAGTGTTGTATGACTGAGTTATTGTCATTCAAACTGTGAGAGCACCGAAAGCTGAAAATTGGTCTGGTTATTAAGGGTGTTTAAGTGCCCAGTGGTCAAGTGGTTAAAACAGAACTTCTCTTTCTCCACGCAAAACTGAAAGAAAAACTTTAGGACTACATGCACACCACCCACCATCCTTGGACAAACCATCACCCCAAGCACCAAAGTCAAGAGCCTCGGAATCATCTTTGACTCAGACATGACTATGGACGCACAAATAGGATCAGTAGTCAGCGGATCTCACCATCTTCTCTACCTGCTGCTTAGACTCATCCCCTTCATCCCGGAAGAGGAGACAGCAGTAGTAGTTGGAACAATCATTAATTCCCGACTCGACTACACAAACTCCCTCTACCTCGGACTACCCAAATACCAGATTCGCGTCTATTAGTCGTCCAGAACACAGCAGCCAGACTGGTAACAGGAAAAAAAAACCTGGGAATCAATCACCCTGGCTTCATTGGCTAGCCGTAAAGGATCGGGTTACATTCAAGAGCCTCTGCCTCACTCACAAACGCACACCAGGAAACGCTCCTCAATATCTATGCGAGAAAATAAAACACTACACCCCTAGTCGCGCCCTCCGGTCAACTAACCAAAACCTCCTCCACATCGCCAAGACATCGCAAATCTAAAGGAGAACGAAGATTTGCAGTCCAAGGACCACGGCTATGGAACACTCTACCCACGAATATCCGCATGGAGGAAAACTATCGGGCCTTCAGGAAAAAACTTAGGACCCACCTGTTCTGAAGGATCAGGATGACACTGGATGCAAAGCGCCTTGAGGCGATTTAGTTTGCATTTGTAGCGCTATATAAGTTACTCACTCAATTCCATTCCTAGTGGAGAAGATTCCTAGTGTACCCTCATTCCTAGCAGAGAAGATTTTTAGTATACCACCATTCCTAGTGGAGAAAATTCCTAGTGTACCCTGGTTCCCAGCTGAGATGATTCCTAGTGTACCCTCCTTTCTAGCAGAGAAGATTGATAGTGTATTCCTATTCCTAGCAAAATATATTCCTGGTGTACCCTCATTCCTAGCAGGGAAGATTCATAGTGTATCCCTTTTCCTAGCACAGAAGATCCCTAGTGTACGCCCATTGCTAGTGGAGAAGATTCCTAGAGTACCCCCATTGCTAGTGGAGAAAATTCCTAGTGTACCTTCATTCCTAATAGAGAAGATTCCTAGTGTACCCCTATTGCTAGAAAAGACCATTCCTAGTGTGATGCACCTTCTTAGGAGCTACTAGTTTGATAAGCCCTCTGTAGCTGGTTACTATCCTGACTGATTGGAATATCGCCTCTAACACTCTGACACACTCCTTCAAAAAGGCGAACAACACCAGAGTAAATCAACATCATGAAGTAGATTTATTAAAATGTGGTGCAGCTGTGCATGACAGCCAATTATCTTCTAATTTCAGCTTATTCAATAAGACCCCTTTCAAACTGAAAGCATTTTTCCGGCTCTTTAGCACTAAAAGTAGCCCCTGTAAAGCACCCGAAAAATGCCTCATCTGCAGTCCCAGTGTGAAATCCCGAGTGCTTTCACACTGGGTCGGTGTGCTTGCAGGAGGTTAGAAAAAGTTTGCTCTGCTCCTGCCCATTGGAATGCATGGGCAGCGCTGCCAAAGCGCCAAGAGTGAAAATTTACAGCTTAATGAAGGATAGTATAAACCACAGAAGGCTACATTGCCTGCAGAACTTTACTACAAAACAGGTAAAGCAGTTTTTAAAGCGGATCTCCAGGCTCCTTTAGAAACATTTTTAAGTCAGCAGCTGCAAATTTCGATTTGCATTTCGTAAATAACCCTCTGTAGCTCTTGACTTTTAATCTTGGGACACTTACCTCTCCAGAAATCCAGCGATTGTCGGCACCCATCAGGTGTATCAATCGTCTCTCAGGTGCTGCTGCCGGCATTGCCTGTAAGGGAAACTAGCAGTGAAGCTTTGCAGCTTTACAGCCAGTTCCTACTGCACATGTGCAATGCACGCTGCACTTTGTGAATGGCTGGGCGCCAGGGGAAGGAGCGAACTTTCACAGTGAGATCACCCGTAAGTGGGAGCGGGTACCTGTCAAAACCAGGTACTCTTTCCCCGCTCCCCCCAAAAGGTGCCAAATATGGCACCAGAGGGGGAGGAAGGTAAGTGGAGCTTCTCCTTTTGGGTGGAGCTCTGCTTTAAGAACTATGGGAGCGGCGATACCTATACAGATTGAAAGGAGACAGAATGGCGAAGGCATAGCATAGTTATTTCTGCCAAGTTTTGTTGGGGCCCTTGCGATGGTGCACAGCTAGTGATGTTTGGTGGCTTTCCTCTGCTTTCAATTTAAAAGAACAAGCTGTTGGGGAGAGGGTTAGTGGAGTTAGTTTGCAGAAGAATTGGAACTGGTTAAAAAATTCTATGTCAACAGGGCAGTTCTGGATGGGTGCTTTTATAGAAAAAACAGGCAAGGCAATGCCCAGGGAGCAGATGGAAGAGGCTGTGCTGGGTTGAAGTTTCAGTTCCTGTTGTACAGTATGAGCAATGGGTTAACAACCCTCTCACCAATACTGCGCCTCAGTCATGGATGTCGATGGCAGAGGGGCCCCTCATAGGTCCATGGCATGAGCTCCAGCAAAGATACTCTGGAATGCTGGAGATGTAGAAGATGGGCAGCGAACCCACACTGGAACACTGTGGATGCAGAAGATGGCCAATGAGCCAGCACTGGAACACTGTGGATGCCTAAGATGGCCAATGAATCCACACTGCAACACTGTGGCTCAGCGCTTTAGCCTGGACGTTTGTTCTCTTTCCCAGTTCTGGCACCATGACCTAGTTCACCAAGCATTTCTGCACTCTTTCCTAAGGCTACATGGCTCCCTGGGAGCTGTAGTTTCTTTCACTCTGTAGAGCAGTGCCGCCTGTACATAGTGATACTACAATATCCAACGATTCTTTTTTCAACAGTGTCTTCTCCACAATCTGATGTTGTATAGTTAATGGGGTACATGAAGTGCAATTTGAAGCATCTCCAAGCACATCCCCATTCAGTGTGCAGGCTGCATGGAGGGTCCAAAATATCAAACATACAGGACAGTCCCTTTTGTTACAATAGATTAGAACAAGGGCTCAACACTGTGGAACAAGGTGTGCAAGATGGTGGAAGCTGTGCACAGACACCACATCACATGGAATGTTGCAACACCAGGGAGAAAGTTCAGGAGATGGTGACAAGGCAGATTAGAGAAGTTCACAAGTGAGCTCAGCCTTGACAGAGATCAAGATTCCCCACAACTCCTCTATCATGGTCAGGGCTCAGGCTCAGAGACCAGTAACTATAGCAGTAAAGATGTTTACACAGCCAAACAGAAAATGTACATGAACAGGTCACAGTGGCGGATGATGTTGGCTGACCCAAGGTGCAGGGTTTAAGCACTAACTGGTCTGAACCAGACTACTTGATGGTGGAGATGGGTTTCACTGCACTTTATTTCACTTCTCAGACATTATTTATAAAAATAGTGGACCACACTTCAACACTGGAGGGACATGTAAGCGAGCTACAAGACATAGTACACCCTTTTCAAACAGATGTGAAAGTGACTGTGCAGTCTGCTTTCTCCACTGCAGGTGGTACTCAAAAGCAGCGGTATTGCAGAGGAAGTTAAGAGGAACTTAGTTCCTTTGTGGTTTCCTGAGTCACAGGGGACAGCTTTCTGATTGGATGCTGCTGCCCCTTGACTCTGATGGCCATCTTGGGTCGGGCATGAGTCTATTTAAGACCCTGGCTCGGGCACATTTAGCATGTGCCTAAAGTAAGGGAGAGGTCTTCTGTCTGGCAGGGAAAGTGCTAAATATGAGGGAGAGGTTCCAGAGGAGTAGGGAAAGTGCAGGGACACACCATCCTATCTGGAAGAATCCCTATATGGCCAGGCCACATTCTGCCCCTCGAGACGGACGCTGTCGGCACACCCAAGGCCTACTTTTACTGACATATTGCCGTTACATGCTGTGAAGTTTTCCTGGTCCAGTTGCCTTGTCACATATTGCAGAACTTAAATTACAATATATTTCTGTTTCGCTTCACTGGGACTCTCATGCCGCATACACAGATCATTTTTCGGGTTCTAAAAAACAAAGTTTTTCAGGCTCTAGAAAAAACGTTTTTTTTCAACTTCATCATTAAAACGGTGTTGACTACACAATCGTGAAAAAAAATGCTCTAGCAAAGCGCGGTGATGTACAACACGTACAACGGCACTATAAAGGGGAAGTTCCATGCAGATGGTGCCACCCTTGGGGCTTCTTTAGCTGATTTTGTGTTAGTAAAAGACGATTTGCACTTTTCTGTCTGTTACAGCGTGATGAATGTGCTTACTCCATCACGAACGGTAATTTTACCAGAACGAGCGCTCCCATCTCATAACTTGCTTCTGAGCATGCATTTTTCACGCCGTTAAAGCCCACACAAGACCATTTTTTAAAACCCGAAAAATGTAATCGTTTAAACCGTTGTGAAAAAATAGAGCATGTTCGGAAAAATAATTAGCCGTTTTTCAGAACTCGAAAAATGTTTTGAAGCCCACACACGATCGTTTTAAATAAAAAAATTACAACCCGAAAAATGATCGTGTGTACGCAAAATTAGTGTTTTCTGCTGCCTCACAATGATGCACCAACCCACAACCATGCATAAGGTTGATGCCACCTACAGAAATCATAGAATCTCAAAAAATGCCTGTGTTGCAATATTATCAGTCTGGTGGGCCTCTCAGAGAGATTTAGCAGAATGCTGACTATTAAACATGTTTGTAAAAGAGCATCTCTCATCACTATTCATGGTTGAGAGAACCCATCATGTTCCTACTTGTCCCTTTCCCCCTGCTTATCCTCCGGGCCCTTTCCTTATCTGATTACTCAATTACCAAGACTGGATAAAAAATCATTGTGGATTCAGATAGTTAAGAGATGTTTCCTTTAATGGAACCAAAGTTACTGAATGATCTTTCTGAATTTCGTGTCAAATGTGCAGAAGCAACATGGTAAATACCAAGAAGTCAAGAAAAGGCTTCAACATTTGCACCTCCATTACTCCATGGTTTGCTCCGCTAAATTGTGAGTAGTTGTAACCTACCTATTTCTTCAATGCGCCAGGAGCTGTCACTGATTGGTTAGATAGACACTATAACAAGTGATTTCTACTTCCATCAGTGGGGCTCTGTTCAACCATTAGGCAACAAATCTACGATACTGAAGGCTCTTACATTTGAGAACTTTGTTTCATTGCTGTTTTTGTGTATGATTTAAATCACACTTCTTGCAAGTTTACTGTTACTTCCTCTGTGTGCTCAGTGCTGTCTTTTAGTCCTATCTTCCATTGTCTATCTTTCCTGTGTGTGTGAGAGTGTGTTTCTATGTTAATATGTAAATGGAAAACTTAAAAAAAATGTAATTATTTGTGCAATACAGTAAAGTAAATTTTGACAGTGCCAAGTTTCCCGAAATCCATTTTTCATTTACTGTCAGCTCTGTGAAAAAAGGGTTATGCACACAGAAGTTTAATAATTGTAGATCGTCTACGTCTCATGTTAAACCAAAGCATGTCTTTGTAAACACCAAAAATCTGCCTACTGGAGTCAATCTTTTATTTGGGAGATATTTGGGGTCAAAGTTTATATTTGCTGTTGCTGATTTACTTAGTTTGCAGGTAGAAATATGTACGTAGTCAGATAACATATACAGTATATATAGATGAACACTCTGGATCTTCTTCATCATCTTCTCCTGGTCTCTTGTGTCTACCTTGGTCAGGTCTCCAGTGTCTACCTTGGTAAGTACCATTGTACGATTAAGTACCATTTAAATGAGCACCTTACTTCTATTTTTCAATACATTTATTATTATGTATTGGTAGGTCCAGCTGCCAAAATTATTATTATTTTTTTTTATAATTCACCAGTTTTTAGATGGTGAGAATATCTTTCAATTTTCAATGAAAAAAATTGTTTTCTTTATTTGTAGTTTTGGATATAGTCAGGAAGAGGGAAATCCTCTGTTATGATTTATTACTGTATTTCAACTGGGAAGATTCACTGTATTTGCTATGGTGGCCATTGTCACCAAGACATAAATCGATATGAGATCTGGAACAGGAAAGATCATTTAATAAGGACACCTGTTTCACCAACAACTAGAAGGTGATTCCCCATCACATTGGGGAGATTTCCTGGTGCGGCCCCCAAGAGGGAAAGTAAAAACCACCCCAACTGGTCAATGACTTAGAACACATGCTTGGTATTAAATTTCCATGACAAGTAGTATTTTTTGAGATCAGCAAAGTTCATTCAATAATGGGGTGGGGACATTAGCATCAATTGAGTAAAATATATATTTTTTTCTTCCTCTGTAGATCCGCTGTGTTTAGAATATGAAAGCTCTGTTGGGTTTCGGTCTACTTTTTCTCCATGCGGCTTTAGTGATGCCGAGCGATGCTCCTGGAAAAGAGATGGGAGAACGAGGTATAAATACTCATATCTTAAATGGAATCTGGAATTGGAGTTTTGGGGAAATTTTTTTGCATCGATATGTACTTTTTTAAATCAGTTATATTTTTTATAAAATATATATATATAAAATGTATAAATAAATTATTTTCTTTACAAAAAAAAATGATTTAAAGTGATTGTAAAGTCAAGTTTATGATTTTTTTTTTGTCATACCTGCTCTGTCGAACCTCCTCTTCTCGGGCCCACTGCTGCACACTCCTGGTTCCTTTTCAGCAAGTGCCCCCATAGAAAGCCTTTTTCCTATGGGGGCACTCATGTGGGCATTCATAGACACAGACAGCATGGCTCGGCCCCACCATATGTTTCTCATCACAGAATTTGACTGACAGTAGTGGGAGCCAATGGCTTCTGCTGCTCTCAGTCTGTTCTGTGAGAGTGGGGAGAAAAGACAGAGCCATTCAAGATGGGCAAAGCAGTAGGATTGAGCGAGAGGTAAGTATAAGGTGGGTGAGGGGGCAATACTAATACCTAAATATTTTTTACCTTAATGCAGTAGGGTGAATTCACACAAGAACAAGCTGTCTATTCCTAACCCGATTCAGCACATTACACGGCTCCCTTTTTGTTTTTGTACAAACTATATGTGACTACACTTCATTCATGGCAATGTAAAGCAGTGTAATGCACATGCTGCTGTACAGTGCTATGCAATTCAGTATGATGCACTACAATCTGTATGTCCTTGCCGTGACAGACGTTTTACAAATTCAGTAAATTGTCTGTAACCATAGATAGTGTGAAATCAGCCATGTTTAGGCATTCGAAACCACTTTTATTACTTTTAGGAAAAAAAAAAGTTATATATATCTATCTATATATATATAGATAGATAGATAGATAGATAGATAGATATATAGATATATCTATCTATCTATCTATATACATATAGATAGATATATCTATATATATCTATATATATCTATATAGATATATCTATATATATATATCTATATATATATATATATATAGATATATATAGATATATCTATATATATATAGATATTGTATACAGTTTGTCACTGTTTACATAAATTAGCAAAGAGAAATTTTGCTGTGATTGAATCCGGACAGACCAATGCTTCAGAGGGCTCTAAAGTGTGGTAAGGGATAATGGGGGGCTAGTAAATCCAGAGGTTAACTTTAAAAAACAAAAGTTTAAATTGAGCCCAGGGTCACCTCACTCTCATATTGTGCTAAACTGTATGCTACAATTAAACAGGGTTCCCTGGATTGCCTGGAATTCCGGGACCACGAGGAGTATCAGGACCCCGGGGCCACCAGGAGACTGCAAGAATTGTGCTAAATTTTTGCTTTAAATGATATACTATATCTAGATGATATAATTTTTAAGCTTAAAGTAAAGCTCTGGACAAAATGTTTTTTCTTAGCTTTAAAGTAAGAAGAAAGGTTAGAACCTCTGTTAAGTTTATAATGCTGTGTCCTATTTGGGTTCATTTTTTTTACATGAATGTTTAATATTATTTTCAAACATTTTTCTCTGGAAACCTATTGCAAAAATTCCTTTATTTTACAACTGAATGTCTAACGAGGGATCAGCATGCAAGATATATTGCAAAGCATTCTGTAAAAGGAAAGGCCCAGCACTGGCTGTGTGCACTGAAACAGTTTGTGTACAGCTGAGAGAGCCCAATAGTTTGATTTGAGAAACACAAAAAACTGTAAGTGATGCAAGTGTGAGGGGGTCCCTCTGTGTGACTCAATTTAGGGTCTATCTAACCTGACCCCCCCACTTTTCCATAACTGTTAGGTAGAAGCTGCTCTTAAAGAGGAAATTCCTTCAACCCTTGTTCGCTAGACATGTGCAATTTGTTTCGGTTCAACTACAAATTCAGACCAATTTTTGGTTATTATGAAATTTGGATGTATCCAAAATCCTGGATGAAATAGTAACAAATAGTAATGAATTAAGTTGAAATACATTAAAAACTCATTTTGTTTATTCGTTTTCCAGCGAATTCCAACTTTTCCTAACAATTAGAATTCAGATCATTGAAAAATGATTGATTCAAATTCTGTGAGAAGAAAGCTGGTTGTTAAGCAGCGGACTGGGAAGGCGGCCGTCCGTGTCCTTAACAACCGATGAGTCATCATCTGTCAGCTGGCTTTCCCACTGACAGATGATTGTAAAGAAAAAAAATGCTGGCATTGGCAGCAATAGAAAATGTTTAAAAAAATGTCATGGGTTCCCCCCAGTCCATACCAGGCCCTTTAGTGGGGACCCCACACCGTTTTTTTTTTTTACTTTTTCTATTGCCAGGCAATGCCGGCATTCTTTTCTTTACATTCATCTGTCAGTGAGGAAGCCCGCTGACAGATGGTGTGTCATGGTTGTTAAGGACATGGGCAGCCGGCTTTCCAGCCTGCTGCCTAACAACCTGCTATTCTTTTAACTAATTTGAATCGTCGATTATTTTTAACCAATCAGAATTCTGATTGTTCGAAAAAGTTGGAATTTGTTAGATTCCTTAATAAAGGAAACACAAATTTTAAGGAGAACGAAACTAAACTAAACAAATTCTGAAACCAAAACTAAATGAATTCTGTAACAAAACAAAATTAGTAACATAACTAATCTATCTGAAACAAAATTAAACTCATTTTTTCTGTTCTTCACATGTCTATTGTTCACTGACTCTAAAACATTGCACAACCATAAGCCATGGTTCCATTCCTGCCACTGTTCCAAAAGTCCTAAATCAAACAAAATACATAAAGTCTGGCTTCTTTTAAAAAAAATTGCTCCCGGGGTAGAGATTTTGAGCTGCTGTTCACTCCCAGACACTGCATTTACCCTTTTGTAATGAATTAAACCCTGTTTAAAACGTATGTTTATCCAAAACTTCTTTTATTTATTTTGGACAGAGTGGGGAAGGGTCGAGACCCCTTTTGGGATTTCTGGGGCTTTTTTTTATAAAGATTCATCCCCACTTCTTGTTCTACTTAGAATGTTTTACCAGACAGGAAATGAGGTGAACTCTTCAACAGCTATTTCTTTAGGAGCTACAACCAAGTTTGTCACAACCTTTGCCATGTACAGTACATTGGTCATCCAGAGGGTAATGTTTTTTCACCCAGAGGAAGTGGAGTTACATTTTAAGGTCTCTGTTGGTCTGGTTGCACAGTGCTTAAGAACTTTTTCCCCAATATGACAGCTTTGGAGTCTTGCGATTTCTCACCGCTGGGCACCCTGTACTGCTTCATGGATGTCAAATGCTTTCCCATACTTTGATGTACAGGGTAATTCACTTGGCTCTGGTGCTTGACTGGAGCAGATTTAATGGGAATATAAGGAAGGGGATGGGGAGCTAAGTGAACCTGTTACTTTGCTTGTATGGGTATAGTACAAGTTCTCTTCAGGCGAATATAAAATGGTCCATTTTACAACCATTTTTACAGCCTTCAGTAGGCGTACTGTAACGCAGAACCACATTGCTAACACATATGGATCTGGAGCTGACCTGGGCAAATTATGGCCCATGGGGCACATTTGGAGCTTTGGCTGTCTCTATCGATGCCTCGAATTTCAGCATGCCTCTGTAAATGTGTCAGCTTCCCAACAGATGTCTGTGTGGAGAGCTAAAAGAACTGGAAGGAGCTGAGCAACAGGCTTGGTTCTGATAAGAAAGCATTGCTTAAGAGACATGCCAAACACTTAAGCCACTCTGGTATCTGACCAACTTCTTCCTGTGTTGGCACCTGACCACCTGCAAGCTGAAAATTCTAGGAGTCGTACGCCTGTTCTTTGCTCCAGGTCAGGATCTGATATAATCCCCACTGCAGCAATCTCAGGCTCCCTCATTCTAGTCATAGTGCTTTTTAGTGGCCATTTGACAGGTGGTGAGGAGGTGTAATATAACCTCCTCAAAGCCCAATTTAACATACTACACAGCAATCGTGGCACCATTAGCCACTTCAATACAGGACACTTTCACCCCCTTCCTGCCCAGGCCAATTTTCAGCTTTCACGCTGTCACACTTTGAATAATAATTGCGCGGTTATGCAATGCTGTCCCCAACAAAAATTATAATTTTTCTGATACAGATAGTGCTTTCTTTTGGTGGTATTAAATCACTATTGTTTTTTTTATTTTTTGCTAAACCAAAGAAAAAAGACAGAAGTTTCTTAGTTTCTGTTATAACATGAAGAGGCACTAATATGCAGCAGTGATGGGCACTGATAGGTGGCACTGAAGGGTTACTAATAAGCGCCACTGATGGGTAGCATTTATGGGCACTGATTGGCAGCAATGATGGGCACTGATGGGCAGCACTGATGAGGCATTGATAGACGGAACTGATAGGCGGCACTGATGAGGATTCATTGATGGGCACTGGCAGGCAGCACTGATAGGCATTGATTGGCATTACTGGTGGGCACTGGCAAGCATCGCTGGTGGGGCTGCACTGAAAATCATTGCACTGATCACTCCTCACGCTCTGTCAGAGTAAGCAGAAGAAAGCCGATAACTGGCACTTCCTATAATCAGCTGAGATTAGACACAGATAATCACATGGTAAAGATCATATGTCATAGTATGAATCCTTAAACAGTATCAAATTCTTTTTCCTCAGTATGTGAAGATCTTCAAAAGAAATTCAAAGAATTTGATGGACAACTAAAAGAACTGCAAACAGGTAAGAAGTAATGAAGAATCATTGGAAAAAATCTAGTTGGGCACCTTTAGGGCCCAATGTACCAAACATGTTCTATTAGGGAGTGAGACTTACTTTTGATGTGTATGGATCACTTGGATTGTATGCAGATTGTAGTATTTATTAGTAATGTGTTGGGACATGTTTTTTTTTCTATATTAAATACGGTATGTGCAAACAAAATTGCCCTTTTGAGCTGGGCAGGGTTAAAGGTCAGATGAAATTCTCTGTTAAATGGAGTAACATAATCCTCCAGTGGATCTGTGAGTTTATAAATTAAAGACAAGAAATGAGGGGTCTATTGCATGGATTTGAGTTTGGCCATGTCTTGGCTAAAAACAGGAGATAGCAACAGGTTGACTTAGGATAGGTTCATCTTTACAAGCATGTTATATGTTACACGTATAATTAAGGTGTAACATGTAACATGCTCCTACTACCCCTTTCCCCTGTGAGAGAGGGCATGGGCTCCTCTCCCCAGACCCACTGTCACATTGAAAACTGGCTGGCTGTGCAGGGCTTGTTACAGAGACTTGTGAATGAGAAAACTACAAGTCTAGTCCGCCACCTCAGCAGATGGCTTGTAGTTCTTAATCAACTGCGAGGGTGCTGATGATCACCCTCATCGTACATTCATAAGCACTGCAGCTTTCAAACTGACAGAGGTATGGGCAGAAGTCTGCAAGACTTCTCTGCAGGAGCCTGACATTGCACCCGTAATCCATTAATCTTGGGTGCAATGGTCTACGGACTTCTATGAAAAAAATATTAAATCCTTATTTTTTGGCTGCAAAAATATGTACATTTATATTTTTTTTTCACAAAGGTGAACTTATCCTTTACCAGCCCACCATCATCACTGCAAAGTGATATTTTGCTCTGAGTGAAGATACCTGTACATCATAGTAAGTCTCGTGATGATATAATATTTTTCTCTTCTCTTTCCATTTTAGCGTTTTTATTTTTCAAAGGAAGAGCTAGAAGTGGTGACAAAATTTACCTCTCAGATGGTGCTCAAGGCAAGTTCACTGATGCTAGAGAAAGGTGTACAGATGCGGGAGGTCAAATTGCCACTCCAAAGACAGCTGATGAGAACGAAGCCGTACGTTCCATCACCAATGATTACGATGCCCTTGCTTTTCTTGGAATAAATAAACTTGAGTCAGATGGGACTTACAGATGTCCATCGGGTGATGCAATCACCTACACCAACTGGAAAAAAAATGCACCCAGTAATAATCAAGACACACCAGACTGTATAGAGCTACAAAAAACAGGAAAATGGAATGACATTTCTTGTCAATTTAAACGTCTTATCATCTGTGAGTTTTCTATCTAGCGTTTAAATAATTACTTCTTTTGTCACTTTTATTTGTTAGCATGTTTTGGTTTTTGAGGTCTTAAATAAGACCATCATTAAATAAGACCATCATTAAAAAAAAAAAAAAAAGCAGAAGTATATCTAAACATAAGAACTAAAATGTAATAATCAGATGAAAACAACCAAATAAAAATGAAAGAACTAATGTAGCCATCTCATTTCAGCAGTTTATCAATCATTAAGAAAAAAACATGACAACATGATTTTGTATTATAAAAAAAGTCAATAAAAAAAAAGCACCTAGCATATACTGTATATAATTATGCATTTCCATATTATAAGAAAGCGCAAAGAGAATTAATGTAAACCTACACAACAAATAATATTTCACTGTTCTAGAGGAGGTTTCAGATTAGCAGAACTAATAATTCTTTTTTTTTTGCTTTAATGCACAAGTGTGACTTTAGCAACAACTTTTGTTTTTTATCCTTTATTTTCAGAAAAACTGTATAATATATTTTTACAGTTGGATTGTAGATATGAAACATCGTTTCCCCAAAGGCATGCGTAGTTAGATACATAACGCACATTTTCATCAGTATGATTTTTCGCTTTGCACTGCAAGACACCCACAGATTAAAAAAAAAATGCTAGGCATTCAGCAAAAAATGTATATTGTATTTATAACAAATTAATTAACTTTACCAACACACAGCTACTTAGACCCCTTTCACATGTACGGATTAGTGTTGAGCAGAATATGCCATATTCGATTTTGCGATATATCTCGAATATATAGTCGAATATTCGAGATATATTCGCTAAATACGAATATTCGTGATATTTTTTGGAAATGAAATGATTGCGAATTTTCGCTATTGCGAATGTGAATGCGAAATTTCGAGAAATGCGGAATGGAGCACTCTGATTGGCTCAGAATATTCGTGATATTTTATAATACCAAATAATTGCGAAATTTCGAGAAATGCGGAATGGAGCACTCTGATTGGCTCAGAATATTCGTGATATATTACAATACAAAATAATTGCGAATATTCGGCAAATGCGGAAGGAGCACTCTGATTGGCTCAGAATATTCGTGATATATTACAATACAAAATAATTGCGAATATTCGGCAAATGCGGAAGGAGCACTCTGATTGGCTCAGAATTTTCGTGATATATTACAATACAAAATAATTGCGAATATTCGGCAAATGCGGAAGGAGCACTCTGATTGGCTCAGAATATTCTTGATATATTACAATACAAAATAATTGCGAATATTCGGCAAATGCGGAAGGAGCACTCTGATTGGCTCAGAATATTCGTGATATATTACAATACAAAATAATTGCGAATATTCGGCAAATGCGGAAGGAGCACTCTGATTGGCTCAGAATATTCTTGATATTTTATCGTAATTTCGCAAAAATGCGAATGAGAAATTGATTGCGGAATTTCGACAGTAACATTCTGAAATCGAATATATGTGTTATTTTAGCTAAAAACAATATTGCGAATTTCTCGAAAATAATCGCGCGATATCGCTATTGCCGAATAATCGCATTGAGATTTTTCGGCAATATAAAATGATCGCTGCAGCTACTCGGCCCAAGGTCTCTAATCATACCAGCAATGCTTTTAGACGTCGATGGGGATCTCTAGGATGTGATCTGTTGAAAAAAAATTGAAAAAATACGAATATTCGAAATAGCGAATATTCACCGCGAAATTCGGAATATATCGCGAATACTCGAATATGCCATATTCGAGCCGAATATTCGCAATACGAATATTCGTGAGCAACACTAGTACGGATCCCGTTACGATTCGTACATGTCTCATCCGCTTGCTCAGCGGGGATCGCTCCGTTGATCCCTGCTGAGCCGGCAGATGACAGGGCTGTGTGAAAGGGCTCTTACTCTTGGTCATCTCAACTTTTCCAGATCAAAGGGTTTTTATCAACTGTCCTGATCTCCCGCTTTAATTAGAACAGGCATAGTAAACTGTAGATGGACAGAACCACAGATTCTCAGGCAGTGATACATGATGTGGCCTGAGATCAGGGGTCAAGTCCTGGGGAAAAAAGGGTGGTAACTTCCACCCAAGATCCACTCCCCCCCCAAAAAAAATAAAAAAATGATACGCTCATATGCATAATTACTAAACCGCATGTTTTTTTTTGATCCACTGTACTAACGGGTAGTGTGCGGGTATTCCGTCACTTCCTCGATGCCACAATGTCTCCTGTGAGCTTTTGACATTGTTCCCAGGATAACTCGCGGCAGACCTCCGCAATGTCTCCTGGGAACAATGACAAAAGCTCCCAGGAGACATTGCGGCATCGAGGAAGTGACGGAATACCCACACACTACCCAATGAATCCATATACAGGAAGCGGCCAGTAACATAAAGGATTACTAAGGTTCGCCTGCCCATGACAGTAAATCGAGCTGGGCATCACCGCTTATTGAAGGATTGGCTCGGGGGCTCGAGGCTGCTCTAGTCCTGCAAAGAGAACTGTGTTCCTGCTATAAAAAAAGTGCAGGGACGCCATTCCCACACCTTCCCGCAGGACTTGAGCCCTGCTTGAGATCAGTGTACACCTGACCATCACACCAAAATTAGCTTGTTGGAAATCCCACTAATATGGTGTTGTCCCCCTCCTTTGTGAAAAAAACCCTCTTCTCGAATGGCGTTTTGCAAGATTTCATGGGGTGTCTGTGGGAACTTATGGCCATTTAGCACAAGTGTTGAATTTTGTTGTGATGCATTGCACTAAAAGTACACTTTAGTGTACTAAAGTAGAACTGTTGTTTTTTTACTGGATTTCTGTTAGTTTTAATCATAATATGCCAATCCTTTATAAAGATCCAAGAAAGTAAATTTCTTCATTACTAATGCAGGATTGAAAACCAAAAAAATATTTAAATGATGAAGTTAATCCTAGGCAAAATGCATCTGAATCTGTTTGAAAACCCTTCCAAAGAAATTAAATATCATCTATATATCTTCACCATAGAACAAGTGCTGCTACCATGTTTTTATCCTCTCAGAAAATGGAGATGGGCTCCCAATATGCCATACACTACTTGGCAAATCTGGGTAAAAATCTTGTTCCCAAAGCTGTACCAACCTTCTGCAGGAAGAATAAATTGTCAGCCATGAAATAGTTATGTTGTAACATAAATCAAATACCGTTCAATATGAATATAGAAAAAATATAGAAAAAATAAAGAAAAAATAATAAATTTGTGGCGCACAATCAGTTTGAGCAAGCAACCTAGTCTAAAAATAAAAGTTGAAATAAACATCAATCAGTATAAGTCCATATGGTAACAAAATACTCCGGACAGTCCAGTTTCAGCAGTTAGATAGATGTGGGAACTTAGCGGCAGCACCTGAAGCAGAAGCAAGCCTCTAGAAGAGCCAAAAAAATACAAGAGAGAGATGCGCCAAACTAAGTGCAGTATGTCGTTTTTAATCAGTAGTAAATTGGTACAATAAAGTAACTACTCACAAACATGGAGTAATATAGGCATTGGTGTGGCTATGAGGCCGGGGTCATCATAAGAGGTTCCTCCGGAAAAGGTTTCCTCGTCCCAGGCTTGTGAGCCGCAAGTGTGGTATAGTGGACACAGGAAACCAGGAAGAGCCGTCTGATGTGGCGTGCGTTCCACCGTGGAGCGCGGCGTATCGTCGTCGCCCCGGAAGTGACGCGAGGGACCCGGCCAGCCAATCGGATTACGCGTTTCACAGCATCAGCTGTTTCGTCAGATCCATGGCGTCCGTATGGAACGGACGTGAGTTATACGAGTAGGATAAACGTGATTGGTTGGAAATGGCACACTTGGGAAGATGGATGCAGAGGAACCGTCATGTTGTCCAGCAACTTGCTGGCCGGGTCCCTCGCGTCACTTCCGGGGCGACGACGATACGCCGCGCTCCACGGTGGAACGCACGCCACATCAGACGGCTCTTCCTGGTTTCCTGTGTCCACTATACCACACTTGCGGCTCACAAGCCTGGGACGAAGAAACCTTTTCCGGAGGAACCTCTTATGATGACCCCGGCCTCATAGCCACACCAATGCCTATATTACTCCATGTTTGTGAGTAGTTACTTTATTGTACCAATTTACTACTGATTAAAAACGACATACTGCACTTAGTTTGGCGCATCTCTCTCTTGTATTTTTTCGTTCAATATGAAGTCTATCATCTCCCATTCTACAAAATGTCTTTCTCCACTAGTGCATCTTCCACTGCCATACAACCTTTCTCATGACCATTATTGTATACAAAGATTCCAAATTGATATAATGTTATCTATGTACCTTGCTTATAGAACATGGTAAACACCTAGCTTATCATCCTTTCAAATAGAAATGGAACCCCAATATGCCATAAACCAGTTGGCAAAGCTGTGTGTGAATCTTGTCCCCATACAAACTTTCTCATAATTAATAATTGTATTCAAAGAAGTCACATCTGTATTACAGTGCTCAATAGGGAAAATATATTTTTAGGGAATAGACTGGGTGTGATTAATACAGTTATATGTGATTAACAAAAGATATGGGCAAAATTCTGTACAGTATCTCACAAAAGTGAGTACACCCTTACATTTTTGTAAATATTTTATTATCTCTTTGTAAAGTAGTGAGTGTACCGCTTGTATACAGTGTAAATTTGCTGTCCCCTCAAAATAATTCAACACACAGCCATTAATGTCTGAACCTCTGGCAACAAAAGTAAGTACACCCTTACGTGAAAATGTCCAAATTGGGCCCAATTAGCCATTTTCCCTCCCCCGGTGTCCTGTGACTCGTTAGTGTTACAAGGTCTCAGGTGTGAATGGGGAGCAGGTGTGGTAAATTTGATGTTACCACTCTCACTCTCTCATACTGGTCACTGGAAGTTCAGCATGGCACCTCATGGCAAAGAACTCTCTGAAGATCTTAAAAAAAAAATGTTGCTCTACATAAAGATGGCCTAGGCTATAAAAAGATTGCTAAGGCTCTGAAACTGAGCTGTAGCACAGTGGCAAAGGCCATATAGTGGTTTAACAGGACTGGTTCCACTCAGAACAGGCCTCGCCATGGCCGATCAAAGAAGTTGAGTGCACATGCTCAGCGTCAAATCCAGAGGTTGTCTTTGGGAAATAGACGTATGAGTGCTGCCAGCATTGTTGCAGAGGTTGAAGGAGTGGGGGTCAGCCTGTCAGTGCTCAGACCATATGCCACACACTGCATAAAATTGGTCTGCATAGATGTCATCCCAGAAGGAAGCCTCTTCTAAAGATGATGCACAAGAAAGCCTGCAAACAGTTTGCTTAAGACAAGCAGACTAAGGACTTGGGTCACTGGAACGATGTACCGTGGTCTGATGAGACCAAGATAAACGTATCTGGTTCTAATGGTGTCACGCGTGTGTGGTGGCAACCAGGTGAGGGGTACAAAGACAAATGTATCTAGCCTACAGTCAAGCATGGTGGTGGGAGTATCATGGTATTATGGGAGTACACGAGTGCTGCCAGCACTGGGGAGCTACAGTTCATTGAGGAAAACATAAATGCTAACATGTTTTGTGACATACTGAAGAAGAGCATGATCCCCCCTTCATGTATTCATACATGATAACGACCTCAAACACACCACCAAGATGACTGCCTTGATAAAGAAGCTGAGGGTAAAGGTGATGGACTGGCCAAGCATATCTCCAAACCTAAACCTTTTGAGCATATGTGGGGCATCCTCATGGCTCTCTCTGGTGGTGCGGGTACAGCATGGCTCTCTGGTGGTGCAGGTACAGCATGGTGCTCTGGTGGTGCGGGTACAGCATGGTGCTCTGGTGGTGCAGGTACAGCGTGGTGCTCTGGTGGTGTGGGTACAGCATTGCTCTCATGGCTCTTTCTGGTGGTGCGGGTACAGCATGGCTCTCATGGCTCTCTGGTAGTGCGGGTATAGCGTGGCACTCTGGTGGTGCGGGTACAGCGTGGCTCTCATGGCTCTCTCTGGTGGTGCGGGTACAGCATGGCTCTCATGGCTCTTTGGTGGTGCGGGTACAGCCTGGCGCTCATGGCTTTCTCTGGTGGTGCGGGTACAGCATGGCTCTCATGGCTCTCTGGTGGTGCGGGTACAGCGTGGCGCTCTGGTGTTGCCAGTACAGCATGGTGCTCTGGTGGTGCAGGTACAGCATGGCTCTCTGGTGGTGTGGGTACAGTGTGGCTCTCATGGCTCTCTCTGGTGGTGCGGGTACAGCGTGGCTCTATCTGGTGGTGCTGGGGCTATTAGTACCCCCAGCACAGTCCTGTTTCTTTTTCCATGTCTCCTGTAGTACATGCTTTTTTCCGGGTTTTCTCTTTTTCCCCCTGGCTCCAGCAGAGTGCATGCTGATGACTGTAGCCTATCCCCAGGACTACATTTTCCATGATGCCCCACTAGTTTTTCTGCTCCGCTGTGGTCAATTGGGAGGGAAGAAAAACAAGCAGGAAGCTTTCTTCTCTCCTGTCCCGTGCTGCAGACATGCCCAAAATGAGAAAGGGGGAGGAAGGGACATCCTGACAGCAGCACGCAGCTCCCCCCCTTAACTCACTGGGCAGACAAACACCTATGGCTGGCAGAGGAGGAGTAGTCTGTGGGGGGCGAGAGTGGAACTGTCATCGCGGTTTTGAGGCTGAGCTGTGTGTGAGAGCCGTGCTAACAGTTCCTTCAGATGCTGTCCACTGCCCGCACAGACACTGAGTCACTGCTGAATACCGCTCTACGATCGGGCGGACGACTGTCCTGGTGGACGGCGGTGACCCGATCAGTTTTCCGCCCTGTTCCCCTGGCACTGCTGGCGCCGTAAGGCAAGTGCCCTGATTGCCTTGTGCTAGCGCCGGCCCTGGCCACACAAAATATTGAGAATTTTGGGCACCATTTTGGAAATTTTCACTTAGAGGTGGACTCCCTTTTGTTGCCAGTCGTTTAGACATGAATGTCTGTGTGTTGAGTTATTCAGCGGTGCCACATGAAAGGATATAATAAAATATTTACAAAATGTGAGGGGTGTTCTCACTTTTGTTAGATACTGTATGTCAGGGGGCATGGGGCAAAGGGACACAGTGTTCTCCACCAATACAATATTCACACAAGAGAGAACTGGCGTATGTGGGGCATGAGAGTGTCTCAGTCCCGATATGTATAGTCCTGATATGTATATATACAAAGAAGTAGGATGCCCAAGGGAACTTTGTGAGATATAAACCACAGGGCATAAAATATACACAATTTTATTTGAACATATAAGTAGATACACCATATGCATGAATTTCCAGAGTTAAATACATCAAGGTATAACCGACGGTCCAAGGTGTTAATGTATATATGATACATTTCTCTACGCGTTTCGTGAGACAATGCTCGCTTCCTTAAGAGATACATATATAAACACCTGAAATTAGAGACAGGGTTGTTAAGAATCAGAGCAGAAAGGGGGTATGAAAAGGTGAGGGGAGGGGGAGAGGAAACAGGCAAAGAAGGGAGAGGGAAAACCAAAACTTGCAATTGTGTATACTGTCACAACAAACTTCCAAAACAGGGTAAACAGTGAAGTGGATTCTTGGTTCCCATAAGTCTTCCCATTAGAAATGAAGATAAAGGAAAACAAAAGAAGATCCCCAAATGGTTCATTAGGCCTTTGGTTGTGGGGGTCTGTGGACAGGGGGCTCATCGTAATCTGGATGCCCCCTTTAACAAGGGGGCCCCTAGATCCCCCCCCCCCCATTATACATGCCTGCATTATACCACAAAAATGTGAGTGGTTTTTAATCTTTGCTTTTAATAAATTTGTCTTAAAGTATTGCACCCAGAGGCTTCTCTTCCCTTGCTTGAGTCTCAGGGATCAGTTGATCAGGGTCATCAAATCGACAAAAGGAATTTGTCGAACGTGATGGCTAAAGATGGGAAATCCAAGTTTGCCAGACTCTGACAATTTGTTGGTGAGTATCTAGCAAAATGGCCATTATTTCCAATTGACCATAATGTCATTCATTCAGCGTTTAACTACCTAGAAAGGGTTTGGGATTTCCAGCCTCTTGCTATGGTGAGTTTAGTTGCTGTAAACAGATACTTTGCCAATTGCTGCTCTGATCAGAGCAACCACTGAACAGCTTTCAAAAGAAGAGCTTAATATAGATTTCTTTAGATGTCAGAGTGAAAGAGTATGAAGAAGCTCATAAACCCAGACCCATATTCTCAACAACTTAGGACAGGACCACCATATATGTGCTATTGTCCCCAGTATAGAACAGCCACACAAACATTGATGGACAAGATAGAACAAACCAGGCCAAGCAAGCTGGCATATAATACCATCTATACAAAATTTTATACGCATTTTCCAAAATTAATACATTCTTAGAGCTCTTAGAATGTCAAGGTGTGATCTGTCAGTCTCCCTGATCCAACCCTATCCCTAATTAACTCTCTAATTGATGATGGAAGGACCGCATCAGGGTTTTGTAGAAGATAAAATGGAGGGATATATCAAGGACATAAGGCCTATGGAGTGTAAGCGGGCTCTACAGATACTTTCAAACAGTATTGGCGCATAAGGAGGGGACTGGTATTTAAGGAGTTGTGAAACAAAGTGGTGGATCTGCATATATCAGTAATGCTCCCACAATGGGATCTCATGGAAAGACCTAGGTGCATCAAACATTAATATCCTAATGGAGTAGAGAGAGAATGGATGTCCATAAACCAGGTAAACTGTCCAGGGTTTTTGAACCCCAGCGAGAACAGCAGAAAGAATAACACGAGTAAATGAGATGAGATCAGACCCGCCAAAAATTTAACTTAGTCCCAAATTTGAAGGGTATGGACTGAAGCAAAATCGAACTTAGGGCTGATAGGTGGGAAGCAGGAGAAAACCATGGCAAGGAAGATAAAGCTGTAGGATAAGAGTCATTAAGATCAATAGTGGCCCAACGCAGTAAGTGATGAGTCTTGTCGCGATGGGACAGAGGAGCAATGTTGGCCACTAAATAATAAGCCTGAAGGTTATGGACAGAGGCTGCAATAGTTCTTGTGGGCAAACATTAATCAATTTTGTAAATCTAGGCCCAAAGGACCCCCAAATAAATTGTAGAACCCTACATTATTAAATATAGGGGATATGGGGGGACCGGACCAGTAGAACCTAAAAAGCATATAACAGTTTGGGATGGTAAGTCATTCGTATCGTATTGATCCTGCCAAACCAAGACAATGGAAATTTACCCCGGGAAGACAGACATGCAGTCAATTTCTTAAATAAAGGAGAGATATTAGTTTGCTAAAAGCCCTCGTAGTTTAGAGATAAAATAAATCCCCAGGTATGGCAAAGAAGTGAGCAGACTTGTTTCAAATCATATAGTGTGTGGGCAGAGAGGGTGGTTTTCTGTAAATTTCAGTCATGATTTGCTAACCCCTTATACATATCTAAAAGGAGAATTTCTTCATAAATCTATCTAGGAATAAAAAACAAATAACATGAATAAAATTATAAAAATTATTCCTAGGCAAAAATGCTTCTCAATCTGTTTAAGATTCCTTCCAAAGGAATAAAATATCATCTACATATCTTTCCAATATAATGGAATCCACAACCAATCATCCTCCCAGATGGAATCCCAAAATGCCATAAACCACCTAGCAAATCTGGCTAAGAACCCCATTCCCAAAGTTGTAAATTGTCAACCATGAAATAAACATGTTGTAATATAAATCAAATACTGTTCAATATGAAGTCTATCTTCTCCCACTTAAAAATGCAATTCTCCACCAGTGCATGTTCCACTGCCACACAACCTTTCTCAAGGAGGCGGGCACGTGAGAGGATATACCGCACACGTATGAGCCTCTTTGGCATGGGGGATGAGGAGGTGTATCGCCTCTTCAGATTCAGCCCTGATGCAATACTTGAACTAACCACAACCCTGCAGGATGACATCACCAGCAAGACACACCGCTCACAAGCAGTGCAGCCACTGGTGAAGGTCCTGGCAACACTTCATTTCCTTGCAAGTGGATCATTCCAGCGTACAAGTGGAGTGGTGGCTGGGATGTCACAGTCCTCCGTGAGCAGATGTGTGCACCAGGTTGTCCCTGCAATCCTCAGACGCATGTCCCACCACTTCATCAGACCCACCACTGTGGAGCTGCGGCTGAAGGCAATGACAGATTTCTACAGCATTGCCAGATTCCCACGCACTGTGGGGGCCATTGATTGCACACATGTGGCCCTACAGCCCCCCAGTGCCACAGAGCACATATACCGCAATCGGAAGCATTGGCATTCCATCAACGTACAGGTGATAGCTGATGCCCAACGCCTCATATGGCACGTCCATGCCAAACACCCCGGGTCCAGCCATGACAGCTTCATATACAATCAGAGTCCCATCCCAGCAGAATTTAACCAGAACATGTATGGGGACAGCTGGCTGGTTGGTGAGTGACATGGGAGTCTGGCATGACTATCCCCTCCCGTGATGCACAACAGAAGTGGCACATGCATGACTAACATCCTCATGTCTTTTCCCTTACAGGTGACTCTGCATATGCACTGGGACCCCATCTAATGACTCCTTTCCGGAACCCCCAAACCAGAGGAGAGAGAAAATACAATGAAGCACACATCAAAACCCGTGCAGTGGTGGAGCAAACATTTGGGCTCCTGAAGTCCCGTTTCCGATGCCTGGATAAGTCCGGGGGGACCCTATTGTATTCCCCTACCTTTGTGTGTCAGATCATCGGTGCATGTTGTATTCTGCACAACTTTGCTATGAGAAAAGGCCTGCAGATTGACATGCGTGATGACCTGACCCCCGACCCACACAGTCCCCACCTGCCAGAGGACACCCAGTCTGCTGATGGAAGAGCAGTCAGGAGGGTCCTCGCCGTAGGCATCTTTGGACACTAAACCAAAACATTAATAACACAGACAGTGCACGCGTGTACACCACTGATGTCCCTAGATCACACACACCACATGCACATCGCATTGGATTAGCCCAAGTCCAGCATGTAAGAGTTGGGAGCAGTAACGCCAGCGTCAAGGCCCCAATGATGTCACTGTCCATTCATACACCTTTCACACATCATTCATACAGCCGTGGGGTTAACTTCACCACCACGGCCGAGGGTGACACCCCTTACTGGCAGGAGTGCCACCCCCTCACATTCACACACCATTCACACTGTCCCCTGCACTCCTGACCGTGTGCAGTAAAAAAAGAAATACAAAATCTCATAACCTGAGAAAATAAATAAACAAAAACTCATGACCTGAGTATGTCCAAAAAAATCAGATAAACCCAAAAAAATAAAAGCCTCATCGGGGATGCCGGGGGCTTCTTCTTGCCGCACCTCTCTGGCTCCTCAGCTGTCTGGATGGAGTGGGTGGGGGTGGGGGGGCATCTGGAGGTGGCTGATCCCCAGGTGGGCCACTCCTGGCAGGTGTGGCCTGCATGCCCTCCAAGGCCCTGGCTATCCGGCCGAGGTAAGAGTTTGTCTGGGCCTGCATCCGGAGCTGACGGGTGACCTGGTAATGCTGGGCCCGCCGACTCAGCCTCCCCTGGTCCCGGATGGCAGCACTGTTACCCTGGATGGCAGCAGTGTTGGCCTGGACGGCTGCAGTGAGTTGTGTAATATCCCCCTGCACCTCCCCCAAACTGGTGACCACTGCAGCGCAGTTGCAACTCACATCCTGCACTGCGTTGCTGATGTTGGCAACGGAGCCCAGGCTGTCAGCCACTTTCTCCAAATGGCCTACTATGGCCCCCATTTGTTCAGTCTGCCTGGCGTGATCCCTCGCCAACTGGTCCTGGACATCATCCGACACCCCCCTGGTCTTCTGGGTGGCCTTCCTGGGGCCAGAAGATGGTTGTCCCCGGGGGGAGGGAGTCGCCCTTGAGGGGCTTCCAAGGATGGGGGAGGGGATAACAGACGGCCCAGGAGAAGGGGAGGAGACCGACAAAACTAATGAAAAGTCCTGCTCTGCCACAGCAGGATCCTCCACAACCACCTCGGCAGGTGTGGTGTGGCCACTCTCCTCCACAACCTCTTCACCACCCAGTGGCTCGGGCACACGATGGCGTGGGGGGGATGGGGTTGAATGGACGCTGACCGATGATGTCCCAGCTCCGTCATCTGTGGATGACACAAAGCAGACACATGTTGGTGGTCCCACACACTTGGCACATGTACCCTCCCCCCCCCACATGCAACACACCAAATAGGGGATAAAAAACACTTACCTGTCCTGGAGACTTCCTCCATGGAGTCATAGCCTGGGACCCCCTCCACCTGCTCCCTCTCCAGGCAGCGTGCGACCACCTCCTCCTCTGCGGTCAGGGTGACAGGACATGGGGGACCACCACCTGTGCCCCTCTCATGCCTCCTGATGGTGGCCACCTTGCCCCTCACCTTGCGCCGCAGGTCATTAATTTTCTTCTGAATGTCAGAAGCACTCCGGGTGGAGTACCCCAAGACATTCACCCTGGCAGCAATGGACTCCAGGATCCCCTGCTTCCTCTCCCGGCTGGTCTTCCGGCTTTTTTGGCCATGGAGCAAAGCATTCTCAGTCTCGATTGCAGAAATGATGACCGACACCTCCTGGGCGTTGAAATTGAGGTTCCTCCTCTCTCTGGGGGTAGCGGGAGCAGCCATCACCGAGCAAAAGTATCTTCCCTGGGGTGGGGGGAAACGGAAATACTTTTGCGCCGGAATGGCGTTTCCGCCAGCGCTTTTAAGCGCCCAGCGGAACGCATTGCGCTGACGTTTCCCGTGAAGTGGTGCCGACGGAAGTTGTGAGCATGCGCACAAGGGGGGCGAGTGGAGCCGCACTCACTGCGCATGCTCCGTGGATGATGCGCTGAACGTAAGCCTCTGCGCTGGGCTCCGCCCATCATTTACATATGATCACACCCACTTCCACTTGCGTCGGGTTACGCCAGCGCATTATCGTTACTCTGGCGCAAGTTTACGCGCAACTGCTATGTGAATAACAGTACTTGCGCTGAAAGGGTCTTCAGGGTAACGTAAATGAGATGCGTTACTCCAGAGCAAAGATGCTCTGCTCTACCTGAATCTGGCCCCATATATATATTTAGGATTAATATATTTATATGTGATTACCAAGAGATATGGTTAACAGTATGTATGTATTCCACCCAAGGTGTAAATGGGTCAGTCTATAACTTGTCTCCCAAGAGATCAAAGCATTTCCTGCTGCCCACTTTTCGTTAGTATTCCAAGTCAAATGCTACACATTATAATTGAGATCTCCTCTTTGTCTCCAAGGGCAGACCAACTGGTGTGGTCAGTTAATAGACCACTGCTGACCACATGAGGTCAAAGGAGTTATGTAAGCTAAGCTAACCAATGGATTGTACAAATGTCTATAGTTGATGTCAGAAGATAACACTTAATGATTCTAGTCTCTCCAGAGGCTTCAAAGAAATGAAGGAAAGGAACCACTCACCATCATAAAAACCTCAGAACAGTTTATTGAATCATCCAACCAACAGACAAAGCCATCCGATGTACAGACCCTCTAATGCATTTAACTTGATCAGGATCTTACTCATAGGGTACACTTGGAGGTAGGCACATGGGGGGGCCTGAGGGAGAGACCAGATATAATTCCATCTTCTATGACTGGTAATACGTTTTATACTTGCTGACTAATTGTCCTTTAGGTATGTCTTCAGCGATGTGGGCATTTTTCTGATTGATAGTATTGGGTTCAGGACTGTTTTTGTAATTTTATGTAATGGAGGGTGCAGGTGTGCTTGATTTTTAGGTATCTTAGGTTAGTAATAAAATATTGGTAACCTCAGGTATTCAGCTTATATAAGGTCGAATTCTTGTTTGGTAAAAAAAATTCCTCAAGTACCCACAACCCCAACAAGTCATGTTTTCAGGATTTCCTTGACCTTGCACAAGTGCTTTCAATCAAGGTCAATGGCTTGGTATTTATGATGGCTATTTTATCTAAGGGAAATTTCTAAAACATGACAAGTTGGGAGTATTTGAGGAAGGAGGTTGGGAACCGACTCTGTAGAGGCTGCATCTTCTTTTTATGTATTTTAGGTGAGTTATAAAATGTTGGTGTCTTTGTGTGTTGGTGTCCTTGGATTTTGGTGTCCTCAGATATTCAGTATAATAAAGTTGAAGTCTTGTTTGGTCAAGAGACTGTTATCTTGCTCTTTCCACCGGACCCGCCATCTTGCAGTAGGAGCAATTGTTAGTGAAAAATGAACACAAGAGGCAAAAGGCAAGGCACCCATTATATGTTCTCTAGACCCTCCCGCAAGCATGGTCCGGTGCCACAGTCAACCTATATGTGCATCTAAAAGAAGGGTGATATTGAAGATATCAAGGGTACAGGCACAATCCAGAAAGGTATGCCACACAATTGCTACCATGGCAAGACTGGCTGGATATACAATTTCACACAGCATGCTGTTGGAATAATTGTAAACAAACAAGTCAAAGTTAAGATTCTTGCCAAGAGAATCAATGTCCGTGTAGAGCACATCTGCCACTCAAAGAGCAGAGACAGTTTCCTGCAACGTGTAAAGGAAATTGAGAGGAAGAAAAAGCAATCCAAGGAGAATGGCAACTGGGTGGAGCTAAAACATCAGCCAGCCCAACCAAGCTCACTTGGTCCAAACATTTGGAAAGGAACTTGAGCTCCTTGAGCCAATTTCATATGCGTTCATGGCATAAAGTACTGCTTTTCAAACATCCTTATCTAAAAAAAAAAAAGAATGTTATCTTTATTGCTTATTTACATACAGTTATATTGTTCTTTTTTAATAACTATGGGTCAAATTTTAACTCTATCCTTGGTATGTCACTTTACGTATCATCTATTAATACAATTCTGACCATGTTATCTGCCCGGTATGTTATCAGTTGTTGATCCTTACATAAATTGATGGCTCATTTCTCATATTTATTGACATTTTCAAAATTATTTGGATTATTAACATTCATGCCCTGTATAACGGGTTCTCTAAAAGACGTTATAACATGTACTCACACTGCTTTTGGAAGTTTAAGGACATTGTTGCCTTATTTGAGCACTAGGGATGAGCCTCGCGTTCGATACGAACGTATGTTCGACTCAAACATTGTCTGTTCGTACGTTCGACGAAATTCGAACAAAAGTGGTAGTTCGCGCCAAATTCGAACCATTGTGCGCTGCCTCTTTTGTTTGTATGTTTTTGCCCATTTTCTAGTGGTTGACGGCTGCACTGGCTTGTTTTTACTTATCTTCACATTCAATTGTGTTGCTATATCATTTTGTAGCGCTTCCTGGAGGGCTTTTTGTGTATACCTATGGTTCCCGCATATACCTATGGGCCCTTGGATAGATGATGGCAGTGCCAGTTGTGGTAAACTTATGCAAAACGGTAAGTTGCTCTCCTTGGAAACCCTCTGAGCTCAGACTGGGAGTTTTCCTATGGACTTTTGGCGCTATAGGCAACTCCACCATTTTTTTTAAAGACACAGGGAAGCACCATACAGGATATCTCTACCCTTACGCCCTTTGAACACCTCTTCATAGCGGAGGATCCGATCCTACATATGATCTCTGAACTCTACCACCTGTTTGGTTCCACTGCCTTTACATACATACATCAGGGCCTGGGAAAAGGACTTAGAGACATTTATTCCCCCTACCCAATTACCGTCTCTTTACCAACCTACTCGATCTAGCTCTATCGACTCCAAGACGCAGGAAACAAATTACAAAATACTGCTGTGCTGGTACCAGCAGACCTGTCAAGAATCTACCCATCCACATCAGATCTATGCTGGAGGGTCCAAGGTCTCAGGGGCACCCTTCTGCTAATTTGGTGGCACTGACCGATGAGTAGACCCTATTAGGAGGACATTAAGTCCCAGATCAAAGAGATTATGAGCACAAACATCCCTCTCTCTCTGGTCCACTCCCTGCTACACATTCCTCCCATGCCATTGAGCCAGTAAAAGAAAAGGATGCTACCTCACTTATTGAACGTGTCTAAATGGCTGCTTCCCATATATTGGAAGTGCCCGCAAACTCCAGGTAGGGAGGAGTGGCGTTGTAAGGTGAGTGACATCAGGGAAGCGGAGGATTGGATTGCCACCTGCAGGGGTACCTGGGACCGCTTCTCCCCAACTTGGTCGACCTCTGATGCACATGTCTCAGATCAAGGCCATGTGTCCTCCAGCTTGGATGTTGCCCTGTTGGATGTGGCCCTGTTGGAGCTTTTTCATAAAAAAAAGTGAAGGGAGATTTAATTCACCTTTAATTTCATTGAAAGATAACGATTATTTCCCACCTGGTAAAAGAATTTTAATAGGAAAGTGGATAAAAAGTGATAATGCATAACTAAGAGATATAATCAGCAGGGGGAAAAAAAAAAATTTCAGGAATTAAGACATAAACGCAATATAGATTGATAAATGAATGGCGGTATCTCCAGTTGAGGCACTTTGTTGAGCAACTACCCCAGCCAAAAAGATCCGAGACTGGTTTAATTCCGCTAGAGGTAATATATCTCGAATCTATAAGATATTGCTGGCAGTGGAGCAGACGGAGATCCCGCCATTCATAATTAAATGGGAAAGGGAATTGGGGACACATATAGATAAAGCCATTATTAGTAAAATCCTAGACTTAACCCACGGCTCGGCAGTAGACACCAGAATGGCCAAAATGAATTATAAATGTTTAACAAGGTGAAACGCAACGCCCGACAAAATCAGCAAGTACCAACTGGGAAAGTCTGCAGAGTGTAGGTGAGGATGCAAGGTGTTGGGAACGATTTCTCATTTGTGGTGGGACTGCCCAAAAATGTAAAAAATATTGGAGAGGGATCCTGCAGCTAATAAAATAAATGACTAAAAATTAAATACCAGAGGACCCGTAGAAAGTCCTGCTACATGGGGTTGAAGGATCAGTTAAACAATATAAAAACTCCGTAATACCACATATGCTGAAACGCAATGAAAAGACTTATCCCTAAAAACTGGAAAGAAGTAGAAGCCCCCTCAATCCATGAGTGGTTAATTTCAGTGGAGGAAACATATAATATGGAAGGCCTGGAGCAGAGTATTTAGGAAGAAGGTATAAAGTTAACAGACAAATGGGAGAGATGGAAAGTGTTCAGGAAGACAAGTCGATATGTGGAGGTGTTTGGTCCCTAGACAGAGGGAACACTTTCGTAATGAGAGTAAAAAAAAAAAAAAAGGAGATAAATGTATAAAGTTTTAAGAGGTGGGTAAGGATAAGGGGTTAGGGGGGTGGGGTGTGGGTAAGGTGGAGGTAGTTGATGGCTAAATTGAAACCAATAGAACACACGGTTTTGAAAGATGGTGTAATGTGTTTTTTGCAGTTCTATATTTTTGTATCCGTGTACTTTTGATAAAATAAAGTTAAAAAATAAAATAAAAATGGGGGGAGAGGCAGGGTTTGGAAAAACATTTTTTAGTTCGGAATGGGGCTTTAAACAATTTAGCTATAGTGTAGGAGTGAAAATGTATCTCCTATTGGTTATTTCACATATAATGTATCCTGTGTCCACCCAGTTTGGGATATATCTAGTAACCTATGCTGATTTACTTGACCTATGATGCTATCCATTCAATGTAATGTGCAGAACAATTTTCACTTTTGTTGTTTTCAAAGGTTTTTCAGGACAAGGGTGCGATCTTTAATACTAGGACACAATAATCTTCATGCTCTAGAATATACTTCCTTACAAATATTTGAGTTTCTACATATTTGTTATCAGTCCTGTGTTTAATTAGATTGTGCAAATAAGCCAATATTTTATCAGTATAAACTGTATAAAGGCATGTCAGGCCGCGTACACACGGAGGGACATGTCAGCTGAAACATGTCCGAAGGACATGTCTCCTCCGGATTTTCGTCCGATGGTGTGTACACACCATCGCATGAAAATCCCCTCGGCCAGGGAACGCGGTGACGTGGCGTTGACGTTGACGCCGCCACGTCACCAAACACGGAAATAAAATGCTTCCGCCCATGCATCGAATCCATTCGACGCATGCACGGACAGTTCTGTCCGCTGGTTAGTGTACTAACTAGCGGACAGATCCGACGGACAGGTTTGTAGTGGACAAATTTCAAAGCATGCTTTGAAATTTGTCCGATGGACAAACCTGTCTGCTCGCCCGTACACACAATCGGATTTGTCTCCTGAAACGGTCCGTTGGACCGGTTTCAGCAGATAAATTCGATCGTGTGTACGGGGCCTTAGAGCTATTGCACCGTCACCTGATTCAGGTTTTTAAGTGTCTAAGTTATAAGTAAAATTATATCACCAGATACTATTTGAATTATATTTATATGATTCCATGTACTTGTAACAGAATATTTCCTGCAGCCCCTTTGTAGTCACTTCAACATGCACTCCCACTTGGCATTTTCTCAGGATAGGTTTCCAGATGGTGACGAGAGGACAATACTCTGTTGGAACCCCATGTGATAGGGTGACAAAGCAGGAGCACAGAGACTGGGACAGAGCACAGGAAGTGCTTAAACAAGGACCTTCATGACAGGATTGTCAGGGCTTATTTTACTGAAAAATGATAATTTAAAATGATTGGAAATTACATTTAAAATGGCATTAAAGCCGCGTACACACGACCAGTTTTAATATACTAGAAAAAACGATTTTTTTTTTCCACGTGATTCTTGTCAAGCCTGCCTTGCATACACACCATCGTGAAAAAAAAAATTCTTGCGCAAAGCGCGGTGACGTACAACACGTACAACGGCACTATAAAGGGGAAGTTCCATTCAGATGGCCCTTCCCTTTGAATGTGTGTTAGTAAAAGTTTGGTGAGAGACAATTCGCGCTTTTCAGTCTTCGTGCTTTTCAGTCTGCGCTGCTTTCAATCAACCAATGTATGAGCCGAGAACCCCGACCGAGAAGCCAGCACATTCACAGCGCGGGACTTTCGAGGGGTCAGGTAAGTAAACGGACGCTCAGGGGGGGCCACTAATCCTCGGATGTTTTTTCACCTTAATGCATAGAATGCATTAAGGTGAAAAAATGTGTACCTTTACAACCCCTTTAATTTGAAATGGGCTTAAAGTCAACATATCCTTTTCCTGGCTCAAAGTATATCTGGTTGGAGCTGGGCGTTGAACAGTGTTCGAGAAAGAAGGGGTTAAGGTCAGGTCGTTTTGGTGGAGACGTCGGCTGCACGTGCAACAGAGAGGTGCGTGGAGGCGCTTGGCATGCTGTGCCCAAAATGCGAGGGATTGTCAGTCCAGCTCCGACCTTTTGGTCACTCCGATCGGGTGGTCATTCAACGGCCTGGCAAGGATGACAAAGTGTACTTTATCACCACCCTTGACAAGGAGGGAAAATCCATGACTCTGCCGAATCCCCGGTTCTACTTGTGAAAGACCGGCAGGACCTGTGTTTGAATTTTTTTTTTCCTTCAAAGAGGTTCCACAAAGGAGCCATATTTTCTTCAGTATGAAGTGATACTTGAACTCAGGAGGGCAGGAACTAGTCAGTTAGGACCAGGGCCTCTGAGGGCTTCGAGATCAAATCTTGTTTTGCCAAGGAATTTTGCAAATTGTGAATGGCGATTTCTGCCACCAGGTGGCAGTGTTCAATAAGAATAGGAAAAGACTTCTTAAAGCTTAGTTGCTGTACTCTTTTAGAAGGAAGAAGGAAAGTTCCACCTTCATGGAGGTGCAGCTTTGCTCTGCCTCGACTGTTTATAATATTAGGGCTAGAATTATTGTGCGTATGTTCTGTTCTCTCTTTGTTTTCTTTTAGGTAAGCTGATCTTCTATCAAGACTGCTGGAGAATGGGTGGGTTAGATAGATGGGGATGGTGATGTAAATCTGTAAATTGGTACTGCATGACAATGTATACTGTGTTCCTATTTCTTTCTTCCCTTCCCATCCAAGTTAAAGGTTCAGGTGCTGGCGCTCAGGGTTGAGTGCTATCAGTTTCCGAAACTGGGGACAGTGTCTTTTTGTAGTGGGGGGAGTATGTAGCGCCCTGCTTCTGATGATCAGGCGCTGCTTTAAATTTAATGGGGGTCTGAGCTGTTTGGCTCAGACCAGAAAGATTAAGGACAATTTAGTCTCTGTTTAAACCATGACTGTGTTGAGAGTATTCACCATTGATCATCTGGGGGTGTTGTTACCTCGGCAACGAATCAGTGGGAGTGGTTGCCCTGCTGTGCATGCTGGGGAGGGGTACTTAAGGAACAGACGCCATTGGTGCGGGGTCTGTCGTCTGTCCACACCTCGTGGCCTGCCTGGCCTGGTGGTGTGCACTGTGAATCCTGGCCCTGGGACCACGTTGGCCCAGGGGTGCGGCTTCGTTTGCTGGGCCCAGTTGTCTGTCTGGGGGCAGTACTACAAAGGTGATCCTGTGCTGTCTGTTCTGCGGGAGGAAGCCACTTGATGAAGGAAGCCAGGGGAGGACCTATCCTGGTAAGGACCATGCAAGAGGCTGGTACCTTGGGAGAAGGCCTGGAAACTTCATCGAATGATGCACCGTACACTGAGGGCCAGATTCTCATAGAATTCCGGCAGCGTTGCGTTAGCCATTTACATTACGCCGCCGCATCGTACTAGAGCAAGTGCTTTAATCTCAAAGCACTTGTTCCGTAGTTTTCGCCTGCGTCGTGTAAATCGCCCAGCGTAAACCCGCGCAGTTCAAATGGGGCGGCTTGTATTTAAATTAAGCGTGCCCCCGCGTCGAACGAACTGCGCATGCGCCGGCCCGGGAAAAAGCCCAGTGCACATGCTCCAGCTCACGTCGGAAAGCGTCGTTGAAACCGACGTCAAAACGACGTGAGCGTCATTTACGCAACTCCCTATTCGCGAACGAGTTAATAAAACTACGTAAGCGACGGAAAAAGCCAACGCTGACCCGACGCCATACTTAACATGGCATCCGATGGCACCCGACGGCATCCGACGGTACTTCGTAAGGTTACTCCACATAGAAGCTGGGGTAACCTTACGCGGACGAAAACGACGTACGCGACGACGGGGCAGCGTAAAAGCGATCGGGAATCGGCGTACTAGCCTCATTTGCATATGCAAATGAGAAAACAACGTAAAGGCCACCTAGTGGCCGGAGTTGTCATTACACCTATGATCCGCAAGTGTAATGGTTTTACACTTGTCGGATGTTGCAGCGTATCTATGCCAAAGTGATGCTAAGCATCACACGCATAGATACGAGGCAAAAAAAAAACGGCGATACGACGGGGTATCTGAGATACTCCGTCATATCGCCGCTGAGAATCTGGCCCTGAGATGCCTGACAGTGTCGCCTGTTGGATCTAAAAGTTCTAGAGAAGCAAAGTTAAAGAGATCCGGGTGCTGAATCCTGTGGCAGAGGATTCTGGACCAAAACATCTCACCTACAAAGGAAGGTCTGTGGCAGAGACTATACTTTATTCCGTGCGCCATTCCGGCTGCTAGGCCAGTGAGAGGGACCTATCCAGGTGAGCAATACCCACTCTGGCTAGAGTGGCGACAAGAACTGTTTGCTGGAAACAGGAGTGTTTCCCTACTTTGATTATGCACTTGAACCTACCTACCCTTCGACCCCTCATCCTTCTTTTCTTCTAAAGTTCTCCCATATAAACCCAAGAAAAAGAGGTACATTGTGCGTGGACATTGAAATTCTTCGGATTCCCCTTTCACCCTAGACAGCGAGAATATAGAGGTAACATGCCACCCAAAATATAACCAGCAGCTCCTGCAGGGGTAGTGCTACAAAGGTTTTTCAGGAGAAGGATGTGATCTTTATTACCAGGATACAATAACACAATAAATTTTATACTCTAGAACATACTCCCTTAACAATATTTGAATATTGAGTTTGTAAATATTTGTTATCAGTCCTTTGTTTAGTTGGATTGTGTAAGTAAGCCAATATCCTATCAGTATATATAGAGACACGTTGGATCTATTGCACTACACCTGATTCACATTTCTAAGTGCTGGTCGGTGAGTAAAATTATACTATCGGGTACTATTTGAATTATATTTATAGGATTCCATTTCTATATATTTGCTACACAAGATAATGTATGCAGCCTTTTTGTAGCCACTTCAACATGCACTCCAAAATGGCATTTTCTCAGGACAGGTTTCAAGATGGTGACAATAGTGGACCATACTCTTTTCGAACCCAATGTGATGGGGTGACAGAGCAGGAGCACAGAGACATGGACAAAGCACAGGAAGTGTTTAAACAAGGACCTTCATGGCAGGATTGTCAGGGCTTATTTTACTAAAAATTGCTGGTTTAAAAAGATTGGAAATTACTTGCGAAAATCACATTAGGGGCCAGATTTAGGTAGAGTTACTCTGGAGTATCAGTGATACGCCAGCATAACTCTCACTTTGAGCCGGCGTTTCTGTTTTCTGTAGTAAGAAAACAAGATACGCCGGGATTGAGTTCAGATACGAGCGGCGTAATTGAATTTCGCCGTCGTATCGGAACTGCAATTTGAAAATGGGCGCTGGCGGCGTTCCCGCTGATTTACGCCAAGAATATGTAAATCAGCGAGAGACGGAAATTCACGATCGTACGCTGGCCCGACGCAGTGACTTTCCGACGTTTCCGTAAGCGATACGCGGCGTAAAGAAAAACATGCCCCCTAGGTGGAGTATCCTATGTTAAGTATGGCCGTCGTAATCGCGTCGAATTTAAAAAGTTTTGCGTCGGTTGCGTAAAACGTCCGTGAATGGGGATTGACGTCATTGACGTTCACTGACAGAATTTGGAGCATGCGCACTGACAGTTGACGCATGCGCAGTACGTTCGCCGCGGGATCGCGCCTCGTTTAAATAATACACGCCCCCTACCCGCCCAATTTGAATTCCGCCGGCTCATTTTCGCTATGCCGCCGCAACTTTAGAAGCAAGTGCTATGTGAATAACAGTACTTGCTCCTAAAATTTCGGTGGAGTAACGTAAATGACAAACGTTACCCCAACATAAACATCCGCTCTCCTACCTGAATCTGGCCCTAACATGTTAAAATTTGATATGATACCTTAGGGATTGGGGTTTCATAATTTTTTTTCAGTTTATTGAATTTTTGGATGGCTGCGTTAGTTTGAAATTGGCTTAAAGTCAGCATTTGCTTTTCCTGGCTCCAATTTGAGCTGGTTGAAGCTCACACAAGAACCAAGACTGTAGGTATGTTTGATGAGGCCATGTAGCTAAATTTTTAAAGGGGCCCACAGTAATGTCCATCTGAAAGACTATGGGCCAGATTCAGGAAAGAGATAAGACTGCTTATCTCCAGATAAGCCATCTTATCTCTGCGTCTGAGCCCTCCTATCTATGCGACTGATTCATAGAATCAGTAACGCATTGATTTCCATTGGATCCAACTGGCGTAAGTCTCTTACGCCATTGTATCTTATTTTCATATTTTAGGCTGGACGCTAGGTGGCGTTCCCGTCTAAAATATGAAATTAACCTATACGCCGATTCCCGAACGTACGCCCGGCCGGCGCTATTTTTTTCGTCGTTTGCATTAGCGTAGGTCTGTCGTAATGTTAACCCTGCTGTATGTTAAGTAATGTTAAGTATTTTCACGTCGTTTTCGTAAAACGTTCGCGAATAGGGCTTTGCGTAAGTGTCGTTCACGTCGTTTACACGTCGTATTGACGTTGTGATTTGGAGCATGCGCACTGGGATCAATTCACGGCTGGCGCATGCGCAGTACGTTCGGCACGGGATCGCGCGTTATTTAAATAATACACTCCCCCTACCCGCCCAATTTGACTTTTACACTACGCCGCCTCAACTTTACAGGCAAGTGCTTTGAGAATAAAGCACTTGCCTGAAAAAGTTGCGGCGGCGTAGTGTAAATACCATACGCTAGCCAGGTTTAAAATTAAGCCGCTCCTACCTGAATCTAGCCCTATACCTCTAGTGATATAGAATACTAACTGTAATTGTACATAAAGGAGAGAGGGGAGTTTTGAGACTTTAAATGAGGCACAATAAATGTACCTCCATTTCTGATTCAGGTAAATAAAAAAGAAATGTGGGACTTTGAATGGGGCAATAGATTTGTGGAGGTAGAGTGGTTAGTAAACATTATTTACCTGTGACAATAGTATGAAACAAGTAAAAAAGTATTTTCATATACTGTATATAGCGTGTTGTGATGTTGTGAACAAAGGTGTAAAATCTGTGGATATCCACAGAAGACTTTAAGCACAGTACAGTGATGAGATGCTCAGCCACAGTAAACCATTTGAATGGTGTAAATATTTCAAAGATGGCCGTACGTTTGTCAGTGACAATACCAGCCGTGGTGGTTCCCAGCCCACAGCAATTATTCCTATGAACATTTAGCGCATGGGATGCTTGATCCTTGATAATCGACACATAACCTGTCCCCCTAATGGATTTAATTGGAGGTCAAACCTTCAGCACTGATGACAACGTGAAGCAGGCTGTCCTTAGATGATTCAGGCATACTAACAAATCTTTTTGCCAAAGTTTTAAAGGCATTAGTTAAACACCAAGAACGGCCTGCAGTCAGCTCTAGCTAAACTGGATACAGTGTGTATATATATATATATATATATACACACACACATACACAAGCCTGGATGTGTATATATACATATATATATATATATGTATATATACTGCAGCTGCAGCTAACTGGACAATCTGCCTGCATGCTCAATCTAAATGACACTCTCTCTCGGTCAATACCAGCAACATACTACACAGGGCCTACTTGCAGACGGCCTTATTTAGTGTGGGGTGTGGACTTAACCCCCTTTGCCATCTTCTTCCTCTATGGCCTCTTCCTCTGCCGATTTGTCCTCTGAACCAGCGGTGCTCTGTAGGCGTTCAAGGGGCTATGCAAGCACTCAGGCAAAACGATGCCATGCGGTGCTTGGTCTGTTTAGGGGACAGGAGCCACACTGGGGAAGAGACTCTGTCAGGTCTGCAGAGGCAGGCTCAGAAGAGGTTGACGCCACGCCAGCTTCAGCCAGGAATGGTGATTTGTGACAGTGGCACTAACCTCCTCTCCGCCCGCCGACAGGGGCACTTGACCCATGTTCCCTGTTTGGCTCACATCCTTAATTTGGTGGTGCAGCAGTTCTTGTACCCAGGCTTACAGGATCTCCTGAGGCAGGCCAGGAAAGTGCATACGCAGCAGAGGGCCATCAATGAGTACCTGTGTGAGTATGGCACCAGGACAGGGTCAGGGGAACTTGACTTTTTTCCCATGCCAGTGGCTACTGATCAAGGATGTATGCACTGTCCTGTCACCATTTGTAGAGGCCCAGAGAATGGTGAGCTGTGACAGTGCATGCATCAGTGATACTGTCCCTCTTGTTTTCCTATTGGAGCACACGCTGCATGGAATAATGGACAGGGCACTTGAGGCAGAACAGAGGACTTCCTTACCTCTCAAGGTGCCCTTTATCCAGACAATTTTCCTGACGCCCCGCCAATCACACAGGAAGAGGAGGAGGATGAGGATTGTGTCAGTAAGGAGGTGGAGCCTAGCACTCAGCATCAGCAGCAGTCTTCAAGGGATCCTTTTCAGTCCCCAGAAACCCATGGACTTGTATGTGGCTGGGAGGAGGTGGCTGCGGATCATGTCATCCTTAGTGACCCAGAAGACTTTGGATCGAATGCTTTAGCAAACCTACGCTGCATGGCCTCTCGATCCTGCAAAGCCTGCGAAAGGACCCTCGGATTCGTGGTATCAAGGAGAGGGATCATTATTGGCTGGAAACCCTTCTTAATCCACGTTACAAGGGTAAGGTTTCAGAACTTATCAAGCCTTCACAGAGGGAGCAGAGGATGAAACATCTTCGGGAGGCTTTGCAGAAAGGTTTGTGCAATGTGTTTCCAGAGCCTGAGAGGTTATAAATACTTGATCCTCCTGGACAACGTGTTACTGAGGTTTCGGTCAGTCACAGAAGGAAAAGTGGAGAAGGTGGCCATCTGACCGATGGGTTCAGACAATTCTTTAGTCCGCAGCCCCAAGGTCTGCTCGGTTCCAGCAACCATCGCCAGCGTCTGATTTACATGGTGCAGGAATACCTAGGGGCAAGATCAGGCTTGGAGACCTTTCCACCCGAAAATCCACTGGGTTACTGGGACTTGAGGATGGATCACTGGCCAGAGCTTGCACAGTACGCAATTGTGCTACTGGTCCTTCCTGCATCCAGCATTCTTTCTGAACACACATTCAGTGCTGCTGGAGGCTTTGTAACCGATCACAGAGTGCGCCTGTCCGAGGACTCAGTTGAGTGACTATCCTATTCCTCCTCAATGTTCATGTTGTTAGCTTCTAAGAACCTTTTTATTTTCAGGGCACCAGTGCCTAATGCCGCGTACACACGATCACTTTTTGTGATGAAAAAAAACAACGTTTTCCACCTTCCAACTTCATCATAAAAAAGATGTTGCCCACACACCATCGTTTTTTCAAAATTCTCTAGCAAAGCGTGGTTACGTACAGCACGTACGACGGCACTCTGTTCTATTGAAGCTCCCGTCTCATAACTTGCTTCTGAGCATGCATGGGTTTAAAACGTTGTTTAAAACGTCTAATTAGCCCACACACGATCATTTTTTACAACACAAAAAAACGTCGTTTTTCAGAAGACGGAAAACTTTGTTTTAGCCGATCATTTTAAATGATGTTTTTAAAAATGTCATTTTATTTCATCACAAAAAACGACCGTGTATACGCGGCATAACGCCCAATTTTTTGCCCCTGTTTAACAGGAGCGTGTAATTAAAATTTTTGCTGTAATATTTAGCAGCAGGGCTCGTTCCTGCGCTCAACTAGAGTATCTGTGAAGGGTTGCAGTGCTGTGGCACCACCACCGCCTAAGGCCCAATTTTTCTGCCCTTGTTTAACAGGAGCGTGTTATTAACATTTTTGCTGTTATATTTCATAGCAGGGCCTGTTCCTGCACTCAACTAGAGAGGGGTTGAAGTCTTGTGGCACCACTACCAGTGCCTAAGGCCCAATTTTTTGCCCCTGTTTAACCACTTAAGCCCCGGACCAATATGCTGCTAAATACCCAGAGGCGCTTTTACAATTTGCCACTGCGTCGCTTTAACAGACAATTGCGCGGTCGTGCGACATGGCTCCCAAACAAAATTTGCATCCTTTTCTTCCCACAAATAGAGCTTTCTTTTGATGGTATTTGATTGCCTCTGCGATTTTTTTTTTTGCGCTATAAACAAAAATAGAGCGACATTTTTGAAAAAAAACAACAATATTTTTTACTTTTTGTTATAAGAAAAATCGAATAAACTAAATTTTAGTCAAACATTTAGGCCAAAATGTATTCAGCCACATGTCTTTAGTAAAACAAAATCGCAATAAAAAAAAAATTAGCTACTTAGCGGCAACAGCGACACTAAGGCGGCGTACACACGAGGGGATATGTCCGCTGAAAACGGTCCGATGGACCGTTTCAGCAGACATCTCCGCTCGTGTGTATGGGCTAGCGGACAGATTTCTCCACCCGACAGATTTCAAAGCATGCTTTGAAATCTATCCGGTGGGAATCTGTCCGCCCGACATGTCTGCTGGTTAGTACACTTACCAGCAGACATGTCGGCCCCCACCGCCGCCGCGCCGCTGCCGAATGGATTCGGCGCATGCGCGGAAGTGTTTTACTTCCTGGTGCGGTGACGTGGCGGTGACGCGGCGGCGTCAACGTCACCGCCGCGTCACCACTACGTCACACGCCATCGGATCAAACTCCCGATCAGACATATCCGATGGAAATGGTCCGCGGACCGTTTTCATCGGATATATCCGATCGTGTGTACGCCGCCTAATACAGCGATCAGAAAAACGATCGCTTAGTGACGCTGGCAATAGGGGGTGAAAGGGTTAACTAGGACGGTGATCAAGGGGTTAAAACTTTATATGGGGGGGTATGGGGCTACCCTGGACCTAACACTAACTGCCTGTCACACTAACTGTCACACTGACACTAAATGCAGTGATCAGTAAATATATGATCACTGTGACAGTGGGCTGGGGGGGGGGGGGGTGATCAGAAAAGGGTTAAGTGTGCCTATGTGTGTGGTGTCAGTGTAGTGTTGGTGCGACTTACTGTGATGTCTTCTCTCCTTTCGACGGATTGAAAATACCGCCGAGAGGAGAGCTGACATCACTTCCTCTGCCAGTGTTTACATTACACAGGCAGAGGAAGTGACACGGCGGATCGCTCCCGCAGGTAAGACCCCCGCCGCACACAGCGGAGGGGGTCCCGCTCGGACCCCCGACCCGCAAGAAGGCAGGGACGTACATGTACGCCCATCTGCCTGTACGTGCCATTCTGTGGATGTACATAGTCGTGCGACGGGCGTTAAGCGGTTAACAGGGACACGCAAATACAATTTTTGATCGAATATTTCACAGCAAGGACTGTTCCTGCGCCCACCAAGAGTAACTGTGAGGCTTTACAGTGTTGTGCCACCACCACTGCCTAAGGCCCAATTTTTCTGCCCCTGTTTAACAGGGGCATGTAATTACAATTCTTGATATAATATTTCACAGCAGGGCCCACGTTCCAGCACCCACCAAGAGTAACTGTGAGGGCTTACAGTGTTCTGGTATTACCAACACCAATTTTCTGCAGTGTATATAGGGCAGGCCGTATAGTATATACAGGCGGTCCCCTACTTTCAAACATCCGACTTACAAAAAGATTCCTGCTTACAAATGGAGGGAGACAACAGGAAGTCAGAGGAAATCTACCCCTATGAAGGCAAATTCTCTCCTGTAAGAGTTAATATGGGAAAAAGGTGTCTCCACTGATGCTTTATCACCAATCCTTGTTTCCCTAAAAACTCCAAATTTTCAAAATCCAATTGTCATTGGGACAGAAAGTGAGGTGAAATCTTCTGAACAGGGGCACAGACAGCAAAACAAATATTACAGGGGTGATAACCCCCTTCCCTATGTTATCCAAAAAGCTTAAAAATAGATGTTATGGCTGGAGCTACACTTGTAAAATGTACCTGTTCCAAATTACAAACAGATTCAACTTAGGAACAAAGCTACAGTCCCTGTCTTGTTTGGATGGCCTGTATACTGCTGCTCAGAGTATATAGGGCCTGGGGGCCCCACGTCTTTTCTTTTTTTCAACCATTAGCTTACCGCCCACCGTCAAATGACGGAGGGTCGATAAACCTCTCGTTCTGGGAGAACGTCATATGACGTCCTCGCCTTCCTGAGTCACTAAGGCCCCAGTGACGCACCTGCCGCTTCACTGGGAACCCGATGCCCGACGGCCGCAATGTCCGCCGGGCACCCGCGATTGCCCAGTAACTGAGCAGGACCGTGGATCTCTGTGTGTAAACACAGATATTCACGTCCTGTCAGGAAGAGACCGATGGTGTGTCCCTTGTACATAGGCACACCGATCGGTCACCTCCACCAGTCAGTCTCCTCTCCCTACAGTTAGATTCACTCACTAGGGTACACATTTAACCCATTGATTGCCCCCTAGTGTTAACCCCTTCCCTGCCAGTCACATTTACACAGTAATCAGTGCATATTTATAGCACTGTTCTCTGTAAATGTGAATGGTCCCAAAATAGTGTCAAAAGTGTCCGATGTGTCTGCCGTAATATCGCAGTCACAATAAAAATCACTGATCGCCACCATTACTAGTAAAAAAAATAAAAAATATTAAAAATGATATAAATCTATTCCCTATTTTGTAGCCACTATAACATTTGCGCAAAGCAATCAATATATACTTATTGCATTTTTTTTAACCAAAAATATGTAGAAGAATACGTATCGGGCAAAACTGGGGAAAAATTATTATTTTTTTATAGATTTTTGGGGGATATTTATTATAGCAAAAAGTAAAAAATATTGTCACTCTTCTTTTGTTTATAGCGCAAAAAATAAAAACCGCAGAGGTGATAAAATACCACCAAATTATTAAAATTGTATTTGGGTACAGTGTTGCATGACCACGTAATTGTCATTCAAAGTGTGACAGCGCTGAAAGCTGAAAAATGCCTTGGGCAGGAAGTGGGTGAAGTGCCCATTATTGAGGTGGTTAATTTGGGTGCGGGATTCCCCTTAATATCCATACAAGACCCAAAGGGTCTGGTAATGGGCTGCTGTTTTTCTCAATAATTTAAATCCATATTGCCGGGACACGACATATACATTAACAGCCACAAGCAGTTTTAAATGACTTTTATTCCTTTAGAAATTTCATTTTGTGCAGGGACTGTTCTAAACACGGGAAACAAGCACCACTTTGCAGGCATACTTTAGACACCCCCTAGGTATGATATTTAGAGGAATATTTTACTTGTATTGTTTCACTTTAAGCATTATTAAAATCACTGCTCCAGAAAAAAACGGCAGTTTTTAGAAACTTTTTTTTCATTGATACATGTCCTCTGGGGCAATAGGGATATCCATCCCCTTAATTAATGAAATAAAACAAGATTTGAAAAACCTTGCAAAAAGACAGATCTCCTGGATGGGTAGGATTAATGTATTTAAAATGATGGTCCTACCAAAAATAATCTATAAATTCCAAATGGTCCCAGTCAATATCCCACAAAGTTTTTTTAAATTAATAAAAATCATAATCTCAAAGTTTATCTGGCAGGGAAAAAAAACGAGAATAAGCTACTCAATCATCTCACGTAGTAAAAAAAGAGGAGGGTTGGCGCTCCCTGATATAAATAGATATTATAATGCCGTAATACTAACTAGAATCGTGGAATGGACAAATAGAAATACAAAAAAAAAAATGGGCACAAATAGAGAGAGAAAGAGGTTTGGCACAACTAGACACAAATGTATGGATCCCACCTAAATATAGAATAGTTGACACTGATACACACAGCATAACAAAGAATGCATTGAGGATATGGGATTTGCTGCATAGACGGGAAAAATGGGAATATAATTCACCACTAATTCCACTTGCTGACACTAAATTTTTTCCACCGGGGAATAAGACAAAATTGGGTAGGAAATTAGGAGGTAAAAGATTAGGTGAAATAGTCTCACTAGGGAGAATTAAGGAAAAAAAAGATATACAGGTAAAGGAAGGAAACCAACAGTTAACTGATTGGGAATACATACAATTAAAGCACTTCGTGAGTACACTTCCCACACTAATAAGAGAAGATAAAGCACAGAATTCGATAGAAAATTTATGTTCCACGGAAAGATCACTCCAACACGGCATTACGAAGCTATATAAGATACTAACAGATATAGGGTCTAAGGGCACCTTGAACAACATAGAGAAATGGGGGCAAGACATGGGGGAGAGGATTGAGGATACCTTCATGATAGGAGCGGTATTTAACTACGCAAAAGATATAAATACCATTGAAGCTAATTATAAATGCATGATGCGATGGCACTTGACACCGGCCAAGATGAATAAAATACACACATCTAACTCAGCCCTTTGCTGGAGAAACTGTAACCAAGTCGGCACCACTAAGCATATCTGGTGGGACTGCCCAGAAATCCAGAAGTACTGGAAAGAGGTCTTAGAGAGTATAAAGGGGATAACAGGAGAGGAGATAACCCAAAACCCCTTGTCATGTCTGTTTCATGGCTCAGCGAACACAATACAAAATTACGGGTTGACACTGGTTCCGGTGTTACTAAATGCAGCAAAGGGTCTAATCCCGAAACACTGGCTACAACCAAAGAAGCCAACATTAAATGAATGGATACAAAGTGTTAATTATATCTCTGAGATGGAAGGCTTAAGGAGGTTTGACATGGGAGACGAAGAAGGGGGTAGAAGCAGATCTACCTGGGACAAATGGAGGTAATTTAAAGATACAGAAAAATATGTCCAGATATTAATAGAAACCGACAGAGGAGAGCAAGGATAGAGTAACTAAAATAGGCGGATAGGAAAGGACAGAATCGTTAATTAAAACAAACTTGGAAAAAGGGTGGGAGAGGGGGGAAAAAAAAAAAAAAAAAAAAAAATATATATATAAAAATAAGGTAAAGGAACAACAAGGGAAGAGGTATAGATGTGGAAGTATTGTTGGTTTCTTATTATTTTGTACAATAGCTTTATTGATACCCGCTTGGGAAAAAAATGAAAATGGATAAAGAAAAAAAAAAATAAAAATAAAAAAAATAAAATAAAAAAAAAATAAAAAATGAAAAGAAAGGAAAAATAAAAAAAGGGAAAGGGAAACCAAGGCAAGCGATAATCACAAATGATGCAAAACCGAGGAGGCAATGCTAAAGGACGGAAACACCGTGAGCATTCCTCTCTCCCAATGTTCCCGGTGAAGACTGATGTGATAAAAAAAAAAAAAAATAGGGATATCCAGAATCATCAGCATCAGAAAGACCTCCAGGACTCACAAAAACAGGTAGGTATATTGTACGATCATCAATACATACAGTATTTTTTGTAGTCTACTTACAGGTAAAAAGGAACATCATGACATAAAAAAACTCAGCGGCTCTCAGCATGCTTGCATCGGCCAGCCTGACATGTTTCATCCTATGTGGATATCATCAGAGGTGTCCACATAGGATGAAACATGCCGGCTGGCCGATGCAAGCATGCTGAGAGCCGCAGAGTTTTTTTATGTCATGATGTTCTTTTTTACCTGTAAGTAGACTACAATAAATACGGTATGTTTTACCTTTATGGGCTTCACTATTGTTGCTTTCTTCATAATGGGTAATTTCAAGTTGATGATCGCACAATATACCTACCTGTTCTTGTGAGTCCTGGAGGTCTTTCTGATGCTGATGACTCTGGATATTTCTATGATCTATCCATCAAGTCTGGAGTGTTGCATTTACCACATGGACTATTTTCACATGGACTATCACATTTTTATTTAATTAATCTTCACTAAAGCGTTGCATTTTGGACTACTATATTTGTGTTTGCTAAATCGACAGACTGTGATGGCTGCTTTTCTTCTTGTTTTCCTAAGTTAGCGCAGATATTCGTACACCCTGTTTTTAGTATGGAGGTTAGTAATCTCTCTCTCTCTCTCTTTCTCTCTCTCTCTCAAAGTGATACATTTCCAACATTTCTCTCTTTTAATATTATTTAATATTCTTTTAATATTACATTAGACCGATAAAAAAAAGTATTTTTAATACAGAAATGTTGGCTTACTAAAAAGTATGTCCATGTACAGTATAGTATGTGCTCAATACTTGGTTGGGGCTCCTTTTGCATGAATTATTGCATCAATTCGGTGTGGCATTAAGGCGATCAGCCTGTGGCACTGCTCAGGTGTTACGGAAGCCCAGGTTTCTTTGATAGCGGCCTTCAGCTTGTCTACATTGTTGGGTCTGGTGTCTCTCATCTTCCTCTTGACTATACACCACAGATTCTCTATGGGGTTTAGGTTATGTGAGTTTGCTAGCCAATCAAGCACAGTGATACCATGATCATTAAACCAGGTATTGGCACTTTTAGCAGTGTAGGCAGGTGCCAAGTCCTACTGAAATCATTATCTCCATAATACTGGTCAGCAGGGGGAAGCGTGAAGTGCTCTAGAATTGCATAGTAGATGGCTGCGCTGACTTTGGACTTGATAAAACATAATGGAACAACACCAGATGACAATGACATGGGCCCCCAAATCATCATGGACTGTGGAAAATGTTGCATTTGATTTGAAAATCAAGGTCCTAGAGTCTGGAGGAAGAGTGTAGAGGCACAGAATCCAAGTTGTGAGGTCCAATGTGAAGAATATGGTTGTGTTCGAAACTATGCAGTCACTTTTCTGCTTCTAATATGCATGAGAAGACGTAAAATAAATATTGCAAAGATTGAGATTGCATCTCCAATTATATATATATACACACACACACACACACACACACACACACTTGAATAAGTAGACCTTGCCAATGAAGTGGAAGGTCTGTTTTAAATATATCAGCAGAGGTGTTTCTACACCTAGTATAGAAATCGGCTTATGTGCACGACACAGGGATATTTCAGTCCCTAAAATCATTGTAAATACACTCAGGCAAACAAATTGCCCATGGGACTTTAAAGGGACTTTTGTCACACAAATTACATTTTATTCACTATACATATAATTAAAAGATATCCATACCAATATACAAAATCCTTTGATATACCAAAAATAATTAAGGTGCGATATAGCAATAAACAAGAGAGATGATTAAAAAAAATGCAAATGTTTTTTCCCTCTACAGACCGACTGTATATTAAATATGTCAATTGCGAAGGTTCTTGGTCTACTTTTGCTCCATGTGGCATTAGTGACTCCAGGAACACAGATATGCCAAGACCCTGATGAGAATGCCTACACAATCATCACATGTGGAGCTCCCGGGAAGAACGGTCTACCAGGCATGAATGGGACAAATGGAACAAAGGGGGAAAAGGGTGAACCAGGTAAAATTAAACACTTTTAATATTATGAAAGATCTGTAGCCCAATACTTCACCAGGTGGTGCTGGAGGTCTGGTAACTCCCCAGTATCATACCAACACGTTATTTAGCAGACTCGTACTGAACAATAGCCATTTCCATTCAAGAAGAGCTGATGTCAATAGTACAGGAAGAGCCTTCAGAATTGTTGTTACCGGTCATAGATCCCCTTTGCAGGTTGTGCAGTAAGAAGAATTTGAATACCTCTCTTTGTAATGTAGGTTTATTGTCCTCAGAAATTCTGGCCACCACCGAAATGTACCCTGTATGACTAATGCAGTCTTCCTTAATAAAAGGTGATCTAAAGTTTCTCCTCTAAAACTGAGAGCTGTTTGTAGTTATTCAAAAAATATTTAATCTTTTTTGGATCATGTCCATTAAATCCAAATGTAGCGCCCCCTTTCTTTCAGAAAAGGCGCTATGCTAGAGTTAGTGGGAGAGTGGGAGAGTTATGTTGCTCCCACTCCTAATTTTGCTAAATTGGGCTGCTGTCAGCCCTGGATTGTCCTGTGGGTCATTTTGTGCTCCAGAGATGCAGTTCCATCTCTGGGTGGCGGGTGGCGCTGGAGGGATTCAGGCAGAGACACTTTTCCCCAGCAGCCAATTGGAGGAGTTTTCCCTTGCGGAGCATGCTGGGGAAGGGTATATCTGGGACAGACGCCATTTTGTGGGGTTCTTCGCGGGTTCCAGGTGCGGCACCCACCTTTAGGGTGTGCGCACCCAATGGACCTCGGCAATATGGCCTACCAGCCCGGGGTCGCATGCTACGCAGAATTCCCTGCTGATGCTGAAAGGGGCCCTAGCGACTTGCTGGGGGTCCCACTTCTGCTGAAGAGATCCTAAGCTGTGTGCTGTTCGGTGGGGGATCGGCTTGAGGAGAACCCGGATGCAGGTGATCCAAAAGGGCTTGAACGAACCATCGGGGATCTGGTTGCCAGGAACTGACAGATAACTATAGACTGTCAGCTGGTGACCCCTACTGAAAAGAGAACTTTCTGGGAGGATTTGCTCTACAGTCCAACACTGGGCCTGTGGCAGGGGTCTTCATCTGAAAACGCTAAATCCAACTAGAGCCAAGTCAGTGAGAGAGACTTGTTCCTCCTAGCAACCTTAAGTGACGTTCCGGCTGCCAGGCTTGTGGCAGAAGTCTGTCCGGAGGCACTCTACCCACTCTGGCTGGAGTGGAGACAAACTGTTTTACTACGGAAAGCAGGACTGCTTTCTTTTCATCCAAGCCTGATACCGCAACGTTCTCTCCTTTCATCAACCTTTTCTCTCTACCTCATGTTGATGTTGGTCGTGTTGGACCAGAAAAATAAAGCATTCTGAAAACTTCAGCGGCAGGTTTGGACATTCTCTTATTGCTCTGCTCACTGCAATCACCCCTAGACAACATACAAGGGTAACTCAATACGCCGATCCCAAATCTATTAGCGGCTCCTGAATGGGGTAGCGCTACACAAAGTCTGAAGTTGATAAACTGTTTCAGTTTTGCTCAGCAGGCTCGGAGCTTTTTGTTTAAAAGTGATTTGGGCAGCTGTAGAGTTGCCTGACCACTATTATTTTCTTGCAGAGCATAGAACGCACAAGGTTCCTCATTAATGGTTAATAAACTTATGAGTTGTAGTTACCTACTGATAACCTCCATAATTTTTTTGCCCTTTCAGAGGCATTCATAGTTTTTACGTTTGACATGTTTGAAATCTTTTTACTAGACAGTGCCTGTAAAAAATAAATATGGATTCAATTGTGTTTGTGTGCACTAAAATGTATTAGGTCACTGGGGGGGCGCCATCAAAATTTGCTGGTGGGCCTCATAAACATTTTCCTGTGGGGTTCTATGATTAGTAGTTACTCCCCTGCTTAACATGAAAAAATATCTGATGAGATGTCAGCATTTAACTCTTAAAATGTATTCCATTATTAGGGCTGCCTGGACCAGTGGGACAAACTGGACAAACTGGAACAAGAGGAGAGCAGGGGCCAGCAGGACCAAAGGGAGAAACAGGAGACAGAGGAGCTTCAGGTAATCTCTGAACTGTAGAAAAACACAATAGATTTCCTGCCTATTCAAGAATTGACTCCATGCTATAAGGTGTACAGTAGTGGTCTTCATTGGTTGAAAAAGGGTGAAACCTGACAGGATATTCAGTAATAGGAAACTATAATGGTTTTAGGTCAAATTTGTTTTAATTTTCCGAAAAAAGCCAAGTTTTATATCTGAGCTTTTTGTTCACTATGTATATAAAATATTTGTTTTTAAATAAAACATCTAAAACAGAGTTTACTCATGACACTGTTGACACAAAGCACTATGGGTCTTTAAGAAATAAAAATGAAAAGCAGGAGATGTTTGCTTTCAGACACTCTGTTTTTTTTTTTTACTAAAGGCAAATCCACTTTGCACTACAAGTGCAAACTACAAGAGCAAAGTGCACTTGAAATTGCACTGAAAGTGTACTTGGAAGTGCAGTCGCTGTAGATCCGAGGGAGACATGCAAGGAAAATAAAAAACAGCATTTTAGCTTGCACATGATTGGATAATAAAATCAGCAGAGCTTCGCTGATTTCAGATCTACCCCTCAGATTTACAGCGACTGCACTTCCAAGTGCACTTTGCACTTGAAGTGCAAAGTGGATTTGACTTTCGTAAAACATGTGTTTAAAAGCGTGTCTGCCGCTGTGTAATCCATATGCAGCCGTACCCTTTCATTAGTAAAATGGGGTCTGCCGCTGTGTAATCTAAATTCCAGTCTATTCGCCCATCCTTTGTAAGAAAGCCCCGCCTCCTCCTCGTCCGTCTGTGATAGAGGAACACTGATACAATGCTGGAAAACTGTATCAGTGTTCCAGCTATCACAGACGAGGAGGCGGCGGGGCTTTCTTACAAAGGACAGCCGAATAGACTGAAATCTGGACTACATAGCGGGAGACACATGGGGCCAGATTCTCAGAGGCGTTACGACGGAGTATCTCAGATACCCCGTCGTATCGCCTTTTTTTTTGTCTTGTATCTATGCGCGTGATGCTTAGCATCACTTTTGCATAGATACGCTTCTACATCCGACAAGTGTAAAACCATTACACTTGCGGATCGTAGTTGTAATGACAACTCCGGCCACTAGGTGGCCTTTACGTTGTTTTTGCATTTGCATATGCAAATGAGGTTGTACGCCGATTCTCGATCGCTTTTACGCCGCACCGTCGTTGCGTACGTCGTTTACGAACTCGTAAGGTTACCCCAGCTTCTATGTGGAGTAACCTTACGAAGTTCCGTCGGATGCCGTCGGGTGCCATCGGATGCTATGTTAAGTATGGCGTCGGGTCAGCGTCGGCTTTTTCCGTCGCTTACGTCGTTTTACTAACTCGTTCGCGAATAGGGATTTGCGTAAATGACGCTCACGTCGTGTTGACGTCGGTTTCAATGACGCTTTACGACGTGAGCTGGAGTATGCGCACTGGGCTTTTTCCCCGGCCGGCGCATGCGCAGTTCGTTCGACGCAGGGGCGCGCTTAATTTAAATACAAGCCGCCCCATTTGAATTGCGCGGGTTTACGCTTGCCGATTTACGAGACGCCGGCGAAAACTACGGAGCAAGTGCTTTGAGATTAAAGCACTTGCTCTAGTACGAAGCGGCGGCGTAGTGTAAATGGCTTACGCAACCAAGGGCACAGTAAGAGACTGCAACCATGGGCACAGTAAGAGACTGCAACCAAGGGCACAGTAAGAGACTGCAACGATGGGCGCAGTGAGACTGCAACCATGGGCACAATGTGAGACTGCATATGGGCACAGTTTGAGACGGCAACCATGGGCACAGGGAGATGGCAACCATGGGCACAGACTCTCTTCACATTTCACTTATGGACTTCTTTTTTTCTTTTTCTTTTTCACTTACCTTTTATTTAATTTAATAATTTTTTTGCGCTGCACTATTTATATTGTGACAGTGAGACTGCAACCATGGGCACAGTGAGACTGCAGATGGGCATTGTTTACCCAGTAGCTACTGCATTTTCACACCCTACTTGAGCCAATACGTTTTCTAATTTTTATGTGGTAAAATTAAGTGCCTCGGCTTATATTCGGGACGGCTTATACTTGAGTATATACGGTATGTGCTATTCTGCTGGTGGGAAAAACATTCCAGCAATTTGTCTTGTTTAGAACAAGCTCCTGATGAATTACAATGTACAGAGTTCTTACAGTAATTTACAGATGTAGGGATGCAGAACAGTCTCAACTCAACCAAACCTATGGCCCATCACAGTTGGAGGTGTTAGCTCCGCTACTGTTCTTGTTTCTTAATTTGGCTGTGTCAGAGTTATGCCGCGTACACACGATCACTTTTTGTGATGAAAAAAAACGACGTTTCAAGTGATGAAACAAAACAACGTTTTTCAAACTTCATTTTCCAAAACGACGTTGCATACACACCATCGTTTTTCCAAAATGCTCTAGCAAAGCGTGGTGACGTACACCACGTTCGACGGCACTCTGTTCCATTGAAGCTCCGTCTCATAACTTGCCTCTGACCATGCGCGGCTTTAAAAACGTCGTTTTCAATATCGTTTTGCCCACACACCATCACTTTTTATGACACAAAAAATTGCGTTTTGAAAAACGACACAAAAAATTCAAGCATGTTCGAATTTTTTTTGGTTGTTTTTTTTGAAGACATAAAACGACGTTTGCCTACACACGGTGATTTTAAATGACATTTTTGAAAACGTTGTTTTTTTTCATCACAAAAAGTGATCGTATGTACGCGGCATAAGGATTTCGGAAACCGTTGGATTATCCTGATCGTGCAAGTCCTTACACCGCCTGGCTGCTGTGAGTGGAGGATTCTACCTAACCTTAGGTTGCTCTGTACAACCAAGACATATCATTTTGCACCTGCATATTGGTTATAATGTGTACTATCAGAAGGGATTTGATTGCTATTTAGTTTTTTTTTAGAGATGAACATATTCATTCCGATCTTTTATAAAATGAGCGGTGGTTCCCAGCTTGTGCAACTGTAGGGTTTTTTGTCAGAAACCATCAATCAGAAAGAAGTGTAGTTAAAGCGGAGTTCCACCCTTAAAATCACTTTTTTTCATTACATCCAGCATACTGGCGTCAGCGCCAGTATGCTCTTTTTTTTTTTTTTTTTAATGCGCGTACTTACTTTATATCAAATCATTGATTTCCAGGCGCACCGCGGAATGTCGCCGCTATAAGGCGTCACGCCTTCCGGAAACAGCCGATTAGCATTCGGCTTTTACTCGGCGCCTGCGCACAGACCCAGGAGCTGACTGCGCAGGCGCCGTATATAGCCGCGTCATGCCCTCCGAAAAAACCCGAACTAGGACCGGCTATTTTCGGCACCTGCGCAGTCAGCTCTTGGGTCTGTGCGCAGGCGCCGAGTAAAAGCCGAATGCTAATCGGCTGTTTCCGGAAGGCGTGACGCCTTATAGCGGCGACATTCCGCGGTGCGCCTGGAAATCAATGATTTGATATAAAGTAAGTACGCGCATTAAAAAAAAAAAACAGCATACTGGCGCTGACGCCAGTATGCTGGATGTAATGAAAAAAAGTGATTTTAAGGGTGGAGCTCCGCTTTAAAATCTGTGATCACCTGAGTCTCAGTGGCTCGTGATCACAGTGCGCGACACGCGTGCCCTGCAGGAGGCGTGCTGGGAGCCTGCAAAAGGGAGGACGTATATTGACGGCCTCCCGGCAAAGTAGATCCGTGCTGTAGCAGTCATTCGGCTATAGTGCGGATGGGAAGTGGTTAATAATAATAATAATAGTAAAATGTAAACAGAGCAACGTAGTCAAATCATAGCCAGAGTTCGGTATCTGGAACATATAGTCAGACAGGCCAGGACGTCATGGAGCCAAAGATCAGTGTACTACAGGGCAGGCCAGGAAATCAGGAAACTGGAGAATCAGCAAGCAGGATCAGGAACCAGAAGGGACATCAGCCAAGCAAGTCTTTAACAGGTACACAGGAAAGAGTCTCTGCATGTGTTGACCAAGGCGAAGGTAGAGAGGGACTAAACTGAACAGCTTAAGTAACCATCAGGACTGACAGACAGGATATCATCATCAGGTGAGTCCCTGTGGAAAATATTGGAGCTGGCAATTAAACGACAGCTGAGTGGCCTGCTCTGAGATGGAAGGGCTGAACCCAGCCCTGACACTTTTTTGAGGGTTTTGAGGGTACAGGTCCTGTTAGAAACTGGTTGAGGGTGCAGGAGGAACCAGGGAAGTTAAAAATTAAGCAGGTTAATCTAAAGCTTTTATTCTTTCTTGACTGATTAGGCCCTCCTGGATTACAAGGAGTTGCCGGACCACCTGGAGCAAAAGGGGAAAGAGGAGCCAATGGGGCAACAGGTAACTGGGAACTTAATTAAAGCAAACCCTCTGTGCTTACATGAATGATGTGTAAGACTTTAAATTAAACCACAGAAAAGAATACATGTACCATAGCTGAATGTGAACTGGTATAACTATGTTTTCAATATAGGGGGCCTAGGTGTATGGAGGCTCATATTAGAGGTAATAGATAGCTCCCAACTGTCCCTGATTTCGAGGGACTGTCCCTGATTTGGAGCAACGTCCCTCTGTCCCTCATTCCTCCTCATTTCTCCCTTATTTTGGTCTGATCTATTTATTAATCAAAAAGTGTTTTCCAGTGCTAAATCTTTCATCTGATTTCTAAATTGCTGCATTTCTAAATTCCAAAAGCCAATATAAAGGAATAGAACTGGTAGAAAAACACTTGTGGGTTTAACCAATCTTTTTTTGTACAATTCTCCTTTAAGGGGGTGTAGCAAGTAGTGTGCCATATGCCTGCATACTTTTTCTGATAGGTGTCCCTCATTTCCATTTCAAAAAGTTGGGAGGTATGGGTAATATGGTAAAGGAGGTGGGTGTACAAAATAGGCCCTTCAGCATACCTCCCAACATTCTGAGATGGGAATAAGGGACACCTATTGGCAAAAGTATGTAGGCATAGGACACACCACCTGCCACGCCCCCTTAAAGGAGAATTGTACAAAAAAATTATTGGTTAAACCCACAAGTGTTTTTTTTTTTTTAACCACTACCATTCCTTTATAATGGCCTTTGGAATTTAGAAATGCAGCAATTTAGAACTTGGATGAAAGGTTTAGCATTATAAAACACGATTTGATAATTAGTGCATTTTATATACAACTATATAGATCAGACCAAAATGAGGGACAAATGAGGAGGAAAGAGGGACAGAGGGACATTGCTCCAAATCAGGAACAGTCCCTCAAAATCATGGACAGTTGGGAGGTATGCCTTGAGCATCAGTGTTTATGAGAGCTATTATGGATAATATGGTAAAGAAGGGCTATTATAGATCTACCATATTGGCCATTTGGCAGCTACAGTTTATTCAAGGGCAATGTGGTAAATAGGGGCATCTTTATTTAACCCCTTCCATACAGGGCATTTTCACCACCTTCCTGCCCAGACCAATTTTTAGTTTTCAGCGCTGTTGCACTTTGAATGACAATTGCGCGGTCATGCAACACTGTACCCAAATTAAATCTTTATGTTTTTTCCCCCACATAAATAGAGCTTTCTTTTGGTGGTATTTGATCATCTCTGTGGTTTTTATTTTTTGCGCTATAAACAAAAGAAGAGCGACAATTTAAAAAAAAAAACACAATGGGCCAGATTCACAAAGCACTTACTCCGGAGTATCACGAGTTAGGCACGTGTAATTTGGATAGCTACGCCACCGTAACTTTGGCCGCAAAATCTTTCAGAATATCATACTCGCCTCTCAAAGTTACAGCGGCGTAGCGTATATGAGAAATGATACGCCCGCCTAAATGTATCTGAATCTGGCCCATAGCGTCTACAAAATACGTGATAGATTTATGGCATTTTTATTTAAATTTGTGTTCTTCCCACCCCAGTGCGGTAGGTGGCAGCCGTGGAGTTAAGGTTTGGGTTCTCTTTCTCGACGCCCAATCAGGAGGGTTGGGCCTCGCTGGGCATGCCGAGAAAGGGTATTTATGGGACAGATGCTGGGGAGTCTGGGTCTTGTTTTCTTTGTCCAGTGTGGCACCCACCTTTAGGGTGTCCACACCACAGCGCCCTGTCGTTATGGCCTACTTGCCCAGAGTGCGCGTGCTACGCTGTGTTCTTCGTTCCAGGACCTTGTTGGCCCGGAACGTTTGAGCAGCGGCAGGGACCCGGTGATTGACGGGGTTCCCACCTTTTGAGGATCCCAAGCTGTACTGCTGTTCGGTGGGGAGTTCGGTGGCCGTTCACCTCTGCAGCCAAGGGTTCGGATCCCGGTCTCGGCTACATGTGAATTGAGTTTGGTGGTCTCAGTCCAGGTCCCGGTGGGTGTGCTATGCAAGGTACGCCTGTGCTTAGTACGCCCACCCCCCCCACAAAAACCACCACACTTGCACGCATACGAAATTGGTTTAACACGCACGCACTTTGGCCATGCGGTCTCCTAAAATAAAGAGAGGCGAAGGACCTATGGGGCTGGGTGGGCTAGACCCCCTCACTCCCTCATAGGTGGAGTCCCTCTGCCCCGTTGGGGTCCTGTTGGGCCCCAGTTGGGCTCCCAAGTGGAGCAGGTAGGGCGGAGTGAGTGGGAGGGCCCCCCCTTACACCCGCCATTGCCACTGGGGGCATGGAGAAGGATGGCGATTGCCTCCGGGGGGAGAGTCTGCCTACTCCCAACTCCTGCAGTCCAGCTCCTCTCTCTCTCGAGTTCACGCACAAAATACACTTAAAAAAAAAGAAGAAGATCCAGGTGTAGTTCTATCAAGGAGTGTTATCTCCGTATCTGCAATCAGAGAGGGCATGTGGCAGAGGTGTCTCCCTGACATCCATTCAGGAGGGTCTGTGGCAGAGACTTTGTCCTAAAGAGGTTTGAGCGGTGCTCCAGCTGCTAGGTCAGTGAGAGAGGCCTACCTGGGCACGCTAGGCCCACTCAAGCAGGAGTGGTGTAAAAGTGTTACATATGGGAGCAGGATTGTTCCAAGTATTGCGCCTGAATCTGCTGTTCTCCTTTCAACCTCTATCCCTTTTATCACCGGTTTATTGTTTTTGCCCGGCTGGGTAATAAAGGGCACATAAAAAGACACTTCTTTGCAGACATTCCTTTACTGCTGTATGCATCATCCATCCCAGAGGAATTCGAAAAAGAGCCATGAGGTAAATGTGTCATCCCATTTAATTATCAGCAGCTCCTTCGGGGTACCGCTACATACTATTTTAGCAATCCTTTTCTACAGGTACATCCTTGTTGTATCAAAATTGAATTCTATAAGTTGTTATATCTTTAATTAATTTGGTCACCGTATTATATGGCTTTTTAGGAGCACCTGGTACACAAGGGGTCGCTGGACCAACAGGCCCTAAAGGAGAAAGAGGAAGCAGCGGGCCTTCAGGTAAATAAGGAACATATTGTTTCTGTACATAAAATAAATTAAAACAAATTTTTTCTCTTTTCCGTTTTTTTAATCCAAGCTTCTATTAATAGTATCTCACCAACAAGGGAAGGTTAGTGTGACATACACACACTGTCAGCCTCACTGTACAAAAAACTAAATATGTGCATTCCCGTTCGTACAAATGATATTTTCGTACGAAAATGTTCATTTTCGTACCTGCGGGATAATGTGTACATACGAAAAAATGAAAGCACCAAAATACGAAAATGATGGGATTACGAATGAGCCGCATAACAAACAACCGCAAATACGAACGAACAATCCGACGAAAAAAAACGACAAAACGAAAACGGCAAAAGAACGAAAATGACATCTATAACAAAAACTATTTGCATTCTGTATTTTGTTTGAATCCTTTTTCTGTTTGTTTTCAGTCGTATGTTCATTGTTCATATGACATCTATAACAAAAGATTTGCATGCTGTATTTTGAATTCCTATTTTCTGTTCGTATTTTGTATTCAAAATACAGAATGCAAATCTTTTGTTATAGATGTCATATGAACATACGACTGAAAATAGCAAAAGAAAAGGGTTTCAAGATACAGAATGCAAATCTTTTGTTATAGATGTCATTTTCGTTTTTTTGAATGGGCAGTGAGTGAGTGTAGTTAGTGAAGCAGCTTCTCTTTTGTGCTGAGTACACTAGTACAGTGAGTAGTACAGTAAAGCCAAATAAACTTTTCTGTGGATTTTCATCTGAAGGGAGATCAGTTGGCCAGACTTTTGAACCCAAAAATGTTTTTTATGATGTAGTTTGAAAACGAACACATTTTCTGAGAACGAACAGAAAACGATCGTTTTTATGATTGTGGTTAAAAAAGTCTGACCAAGTGTATGGGGCTTAACAATAGTTAATATGGATGAGCCGCGTGTTGAAAGTGCCCGCGAATCCCGCGATATATTTACGAAAGTACAAAATGACGAAAATCCTTTTTCTGTTCATATTTTCAGTCGCATGTTCATATGACATAGATGTCATATGAACATGCGACTGAAAATACTAACAGAAAAAGTATTTTCGTAATTTTGTACTTTCGTAAATATATTGCGGGATTCGCGGCACTTTCAACATGCGGCTCATCCATATTAACTATGAACACATTTTTTTTCTGTGCACATGTCTACAAATAACACCAATCTAAGTACCAGCTGATTGAGAGTGACCATCACTCAGAAAGATAGGCTGACCAGTTAACCCTTTACACACACATGGTAGCCACCACCACATATTTAAATAGAAACATGCACCATTCACTGCATCCACTGCTGCAATTCTGACCTTTAACCCCTTCATGCTGACATAACACACATATGCGGCCTCACTGCACTGGGCTTTTTTACACGGGGCTGCATATATGCGTCTCTCCCTTTCTGCTGGGAGTCTAACAGAGACCCCCGAGCCCTGTACTAAGCCTTCCGATTGGCTAACACATTGATCAGTTACTGTGAAGCCCGCCCCTGTGTTTTTTTTTCTTTTTGTGGATGGAGAAGAAGGATACAATGGGGCAGATTCATATTGAGATACAACGGCGTATCTACTGATACGCCGTCGTATCTCTGAGTTCCGTCGGTCGGATCTATGCGGCTGATTCATCGAATCAGGTTCCGCATAGATCTCCCTAAGATCCGACAGATGTAACTGACTTACACCAACGGATCTTAGGCTGCAATCTCCCGCTGGCCGCTAGGTGGTGCTTCCGTTTGTATACGCGGCGAATATGCAAATGAGGAGATCCGCCACCTTACCCTCCCTCCAGACCAATTAATCTTAACAAAGAGAAACTGGACCCTTGGACGATACACTTTAAATGAACCAGAAACATAAAACACCAACTGATTGCAAACACGTTAAACGTATGACACAAAATTTGCTTTACCGTACAAATTAGCCATAATCCCAGGTCCACTTACACCAATTGCAAACAACCCTGACTTTACTCCTGGACTAAACCAAAGAAGACTTCCGAGACCTACTAATGGCTCCAAACTTTTACCTACCCACTGTCTCCATGGTAACAAGGTCTAAACACTAGAATCACTCCAAGAAGAATACAGTGAATCATTTCCTGGCTTCTGGTTTTACATACAACGGAAAGATTTCTTGCTAACAATAAACATAAGATTTCATACTACCTACCCATGACACCTTAGAATCTATATGCTACAAAAGATCCCAAGTCCTGAAAACAACCTATTTTGCTTACACGTGGTTGAACCAATCAACACAGAGATAATAACATTTAAAAAATGGGAACTAGACCTGGGAGTCAAAATCAGTGATGTTCAAGGGGAAAAAAGCATGTATTGTAGCCCACAAATGTTCCTTAAGCACCAAATCCCAAGAGATTTCTTATAAGTTCTAACACAGTGGTATGTGACGCCACAAAAACACAGGAGGTGGTTCCCAACAACCTCGGATACATGTTGGAGATGTGGTAAAGAGGTAGGATCATTTATGCATATTTGGTGGATATGTCCCTCAATCCTTGACTACTGAAAGAATTACACAGTGGATTAAACACATTCCTGACACCAAGATAAACCTAAATGCTACTGCTGCCTGATTCATGATAAAGGGGTTGTAAAGGTACATGTTTTGTCACTGTAATGCATTTTATGCATTACGGTGAAAAAACATCCGAGGATTAGTGGCCACTCAGCCCCCCATTTACTTACCTGATCCCTCGAAAATGCCTTGCGCCGTGAAAGCGATGGCTTCTCGCCAGAGCCTCTCGGCTCATTAATTTGCTCCCACTGCTGTCAATCAAATCAATGATGAGGGCGGGGCCAAGGGATACTGTTGGTGGCTATAGCCACCGGTTGTATCACGGTACAGCGCCCACAAGAACTAACTCCCATGGGAGAAGCTCCCATGAAGGGGGTTAGTTCTTGCGGGAAGGAGCCGAGACAACCACCGAGGGACCCCCAGAAGACCAGGATTTAAAAAAAAAATCCTAAAGCCCTGTACACACGATCGGTTAGTCCACTGAAAACCGACCGATGAACTGTTTATTATTAGACAAACCGATCGTGTGTGGGCCCCATCGGTTTTATTTCCATTGGTGTAAAACAATAGAATATGTTTTAAGTTTTTCCTATGGATAAAAAAACGATATAAAAATCCGATCGTCTGTATGGAACTCCATTCGGTCAAAATCCATGCATGCTCAGAATCAAGTCGACGCATGCTTGGAAGCATTAAACTTCATTTGTTTTGGCTCGTTGTAGTGTTGTATGTCACCGCGTTTGGACACAATCGGATTTTTGACTGATAGTAGGCAAGACTGATGAAAGTCAGCTTCATCAGATATCTGATTCCATCAGATATTCGATCGTGTGTACAGGACTTTAGTGTCCCTTTAATTCCTACACAATAAGTAAGTACAAGAAAACCCTCACCAGGTGTTGACTAAATGCAGCAAAGACTCTCAACCTCTACATTGGAAATCTACCCATACGCCGAAAGTCAAGGATAGGTTGGACAGAGTACATTACATCTACAAAATGGAAGAAATCCTAGCAATGAAAAATTAAAATAACATTAGATTCAATAATATGTAGCAAACCTTGTTGCTATTAACACTTTCGGATGAGTTAAAATCAATAAATGTATAATGACATTACTGCCCGGTACTACCGGTCCTTTGTAATACCAATACAGCACCAAAAATGAACAAATAATTCCTGACCATTTGAATACTGTACATTCTTAACATAGTTGTATGTATTTTTAAATAATCTGTCCCAAAATCTTATATGCATCACTAAGAGCCCATTCACACAGAGGCAACACGACTTCTAGCACGACTTTGGGAGGCAACTTGGACACAACTTGAGTATGAATCATCAGGCAACTTACAAGGCAACTTCCAGTTGCCTCCAGGACAGTACAAGGCAACTTCAAGTCGCCTCCAGGACAGGAGAAGGGGTTTGCCTTAAATGTATGTTATCTTCCTGTATTGTTGCTTCAGTTAAGACAGTGATCCGACTTCTGAGGCCACTTCCATTGAAATCAATGGGTACAAGTTGCCTAGAAGTCGGATTGAACTAGTACAGGAACCATTTCTGAAGTCGGAGCGACTTCAGTAGTGTACATTACGACGGCTCCCATTCACTTCCATTCATTTTCTTGACCGCGCGACTTGGGGCAACTTGGGGCAACTTGAAGTCCGATCCCAGGTCACCCCAGTGTGAACCAACTCTAAGGGCCAGATTCAGAAACACTTTACTCCGGCATATCTATTGATATGTAGCGTAAGTTAAAAGATGCGCCGTCGTATCTATGCCCTGTATTCAGGAACCAAGATACGCCTGAATTCTAGCTTGATACGCCCGACGTAAGTCTCTTACGCTGTCCTACCTTAGTTGCATATTTCCGCTGGCCGCTAGGGGCGCTTCCGTAGATTTACGCGTAGAATATGCAAATGAGCTAGATACGCTGATTCACAACGCATTGATATACGTAGTTTACGTAAGGTGTACGGCCGGCGTGAAGATATTCCACACAATAGCAGGTCTAAGTCATGTTAGGGTATGGACGTCGGAACTGCCCTTGGATTTTACGTCATTTACGTAAGTCGTACGTGAATGGGGCTGGGCGTAGGTTACGTTCACGTCATAGGCATTGAGCCGGCGTATCTTAGGGAGTAAATTGGACGTGATTTTGAGCAATGCGCGCGCATGCATGCACCGTTCATCTGGCGCTTCATTTACATGGGGTCACGATTTATTTTAATATAACACGCCCACTACCTGCCTACTTTGAATTAGGCGGGCTTATGCCGGCCCATTTATGCTACACCGCCGTAACTTACAGAGCAAGTGCTTTGTGAATACAGCACTTGCCTCTCTATTTTACGTCGGCGTAGCGCAAATGAGATGCGCTACGCCGGCCAAAAGATGCGCCCTCTACGTGAATCTGGGCCTAAATGTTTTATTTTTTTTCCTTTTCCTCCCCCTTCCTCACCAACCCTGTTTCCAAACAAGTCAACTCATATTTAACCACTACATTGCTACTGTACCATCAATTGTAAAAAAGCAATATTATACTGTTAATTGACGTTACTTTATATCTGCATTACCTTACGAATGTTAAAAGTCAAATGTATGCTACATGCAACTTTCAATAAACTTTGATTGTGAAAAAAGAATATAAAGAATATAATAGAATATATAATAATTGAATAACAGAGAAAATAGTAATATAGAATGAAAAATAAAAAAAATGTAATAGAATAGAAAATAAAGGAATGGAATAGAAAATAATAGAAAATAAAATAGAATAGAAAATAATAGGATAGAATCAAATAAAAAGAATATAACCGCCTTTTAAAATTCAAATTTTGAATAGATTAAAATAAGAAGAAAGAATATATGTCTCCCAGAATTCTAAATTTGAATAGAGTAAGACAGAATAGAATAAAATAGAAATAGTGCTGTTGCCTCCTGAAATTAAAATTTTGAATAGATTAAAATAAAAAAGAATATGTCTGTCTTCCAAAATTGAAACTTCGAACAGAATAGAACCACTTATTCTTCACAATGAATTCAAATCGATTCCATATCTTCAGAAAAAATTAAATCCGGTAGAATATAATTAAACAAAACGAAACAATTTTTTTTACGAATGCAACAAAACTGAATTAGTAAATTAACCACTTTCCGACCAGCCGCCGCAGTTATACGGCGGCAGGTCGGCTCGCCCAGGCGAGAGCCCGTAGCTCTACGTCGGGCGCGTGAACGGCCAGGGAGCGCGCGCGCGCGCCTCCCCGCCGTTCCCGACGATCGGATTCGATACAGAACCGATCACTCACCAGGTCCAGGCCAATAAAATCTGGCCTGGACCTGGTGATCACCCTCAGCCAATGGTTGTTCTCCCCTGCCAATGTTTTGTAAACATTGATAGGGGAAATGCTGCTCTCTCCCTCGTGTCGGTCTTTCCGTTCCTGACCGTGAGGGAGAGAGCATCTAACCGTGAGTTGCACAACACTACACTGACACCAGGTCACGTAGGCACACAATTCACCCCTGTTAACCCCCCGATCGCCCCCCAAATTAACCCCTTCACTGCCTGTCACTGTGTCACCCAGTACAGCAATCAGATTTTTTTTTGATTGCTGTACAAGTGTCATTAGTGACTAAAATAGTTGTTAGGGTAATTTAGCCTTAGACCCTAATAAGTCTAGGGACCCCCCCTAACCCCCCCCAATAAAGGTTTAACCCCTTGATTACCCCTGTCACCAGTGATCACAGTATAAGTGTCACGGGTGACGCAGTTTAGCTAGTTTATTTTTTATAGCATCAAGGCACCCGCCATATTTTTGCAATAAAGTTTTAACCCCTTGATTGCCCGGCGGGTGATCAAAGTTTGGTTTTAGCGCCGATAGGGTCTGCGTTGCCCCAGGCAGCGTCAGATTAGTGCCAGTAGCGCCAACACCCACGCACGCACCATACACCCCCCCTTAGTGGTATAGTATCTGAACTGATCGATACCTGATCTGATCAGATCTATACTAGCTCCCCTGCAGTTTAGGGTTCCCAAAAACGCATTGTTACGGGATCAGCCCAGATACCTGCTAGCACCTGCGTTTAGCACCTTCGCCCAGCCCAGCCCAACAAAGTGCAGTATCGATCAATCGATCACTGACACAAAACACAAAAACACATAACTGCAGCGTTCGCAGAGTCAGGCCTGATCTCTGCGATCACTAACAGTTTTTGGTAGCGTTTGACTGTCGCTTAACAGGTCAGGTGCTTTTTTTCCTGTGAATCTCACCACCGTACACCTAAATTTAGAGCCCAAATGGCAAATAGAATGTTTCGGTGATGAAGAAGAGGCCTACTTGTTCATGAGCCTGTCAGATAGTGATGAGGAGGTCACGCATCTGTCAAATTCTAGCTCATATGATCCTGTAGACGACAGTGGCTCCCTGACAGATAGCTCTGACGACGGAGTGGTCCCTGCTAGGGTCAGGCGTACCAGATCCCGATCTTCTGCTGTCGCTGAGGTGCAAGAACCGCAGGGCTCTCGTATGGGGCAGAGTAGTACTAGCGCCGCTATTCCTTCGGGTGATCTGGCAAGCACCAGCGGCCTAGTACATCCTGGTCATACATCCAGCACTGCAGTAACACTGGTGACGTGGCGAGTCCCATAAGTGCAGTTCAAGCTGGCGAGGTGGCAAGCACAAGTAGTGTCCCGCTGCCACCAAGAAGAAGAAGACAAAGACAGGCCCGTCGTGCCCATAGTGCCCTTCCTGCTGCATTAGCCAATCCTGATTGGGTCCCCGCCACTTCTGCAGCACCCGTACTTCCCCCATTCACTGGCCAACCCGGAATTCAGGTGGAAACAGTGATTGATTTTACGCCACTGGATTTTTATTCACTGTTTTTCACGGAAGATCTCTATAGATCTATTGTGGACCAAAGCAATTTGTATGCTGGTCAATTCATCGCCGCTAATCCCCAGCTGTCCCTTGCCAGAGATTGGAAGCCAATTACGGTTTCCGAATTTAAGATCTTTCTGGCCCTTACCTCCTCATGGGCATTACTAAAAAGAGTGAATTGCGGTTGTATTGGTCCACGCGCCCAATTTACTATATGCCCATTTTCTCTGCCTCCATGACCAGGACACGATACGAGCAGATCTTGCGGTTCATGCATTTTAGTGACAATCAACTCTGTCGTCCTCGGGAGACCCTGAATTCGATCGGCTCTACAAAATTCGGCCCCTCGTAAACCACTTCAACGAACGGTTTGCAGCCTTGTATAATCCCAATCAAGTTGTCTGCGTTGATGAGTCCCTGATTAAGTTTTCTGGTCGCTTGTCATTCAAACAGTTCCTTCCCAGCAAGCGTGCCAGATACGGGGTCAAGTTGTATAAGCTCTGTGACAGGGCAACAGGCTATACATCTAGCTTTATGGTTTACGAGGGAAAAGACAGTCACGTAGAGCCGGAAAATTGCCCTGATTACATAGGGAGCGCTGGTAAGATAGTCTGGGAATTGGTGTCACCCTTATTCGGAAAGGGGGTACCACTTGTACGTGGACAATTATTACACGAGCGTGCCACTTTTTAGTCATCTTTTTGATTATGGAATTGGCGCATGTGGCACCGTGCGACCTAATCGCCGGGGCATCCCCCAACGGCTTGTAGAATCCGTCTTAGTCGGGGGGAGAGAGCCTGCTTACAGTGTAACAATTTGTTAGCAGTGAAGTGGAGGGATGCACGGAATGTTTTCGTTCTGTCCTCGCTTCACGCAGACACGGCAGTCCAAATTCCTACGGCGACTGGTGTTGTGGAGAAACCCCTCTGTATCCACGAGTACAACCTTAACATGGGAGGGGTGGACCTCAATGACCAGTTGTTGGCGCCGTACCTAATTACCCGTAAGACCAAACGCTGGTACAAAAAAGTGTCGGTTTATTTGTTTCAATTGGCTTTGCTGAACGCTCATGTGCTATACACAGCTTCAGGACAGGCTGGATCCTTCCTAAAATTCCAGGAAGAGATCGCCGAAGCCCTTCTGTTTCCAGACGGTGCTTTGCCCCACCTTCCCAACGCAAATGCAGTGAGCCGGCTGTATGAGAGGCATTTTCCTTTTATCATCCCTAGTACCCCTACCCAAAGAACCCGCCAAAGAAGATGTCGTGTCTGCAGCAAACTCGGATTTAGGCGTGACACCCGCTTTTATTGTCCCGACTGTCCTGACCAACCTGGTCTTTGCATTGGTGTATGTTTCAAACGCTACCACACACTAATTGAGTTTTAGCGTAGGGTACAGCACACACAGTCCTAGGCACATAAACACAGGGTTTCAGAAGATGTGATGGCCATCACATTTTGAGAGACCATAATCTGCAACGTTCAGTTTACAGTTTATAAAAGTGAAAAAAAGTGGAAAAAATTAAACTCACACAAAAACACAAAAAAAAATATAAAATAAAAAATCCAAAAATAGTTGTGGTTGTATTTTTCTCCTCTATTTGTTGTTCTCTTATGTTCACTCTCTACTGTCTACTCACTATTGTTGTATATCTATTCTCTCTATTTTTTTTTTATAGTATTTGCTTTGCAGGTATGGTATGTTATACTGTAATGTTTGTTTTATTGTTAACCATCATTTACTTAGCAGGTACGCCATTTAGTTGCATCGCGGATTTATTTAGCGTGACAGCAACAGCGTTTGCTCCCACGATATATAAAGCCACGACTCCAACACTGTGGGAGGTGATTTCACCACCACAGCTAAAAAAAAGAGCATATATGCCGAAGCATGGGGGCATTAGGGGCGGAGGAGCGATTTTGCTCCTAATGCCGCATACATACGATCGAAATTCGTCGGAAGCTTTCCCGTGGAAAAGTTCAACCGTGTGTACGCGGCATAACTTTTTTTGAGGGAGGATGCCCCCATGCTTCGGCATATATTTTTTTTAGGCACAGGTTGCGTTAATTTATTTTTTACTGTTTTTTTATTTTTTGGTATTTGATTTGCAGGTATGGGTATGGTAAGATCTTACTGTTAGAATGTAATGTTACTTTGTTTTAATGTTAACCATCATTTGCTTAGCAGGTACGCCATCCAGTTGCATCGCCGATTTATTTAGCGTGACAGCAACAGCGTTTGCTCCCACGATATTTAAAGCCGTGATTCCAACACTGTAGGAGGTGATTTCACCACCACAGTTAAAAAAAGAGCATATATGCCGAAGCATGGGGCATTAGGGGCGGAGGAGCGATTTTGCTCCTAATGCACGTACATACGGTCGAAATTCCGTCGGAAGCTTGTCCGTGGAAAAGTCCGACCGTGGTATGCGCCATAACTTTTTATGCAGCGTACATACGTCTGTGAGCGGCATAACTTTTTTGAGGGAGGATGCCCCCATGCTTCGGCATATATAAACTGGTGCATGTATGCCCATCATTAGAAGTGTGGATGAAGGGAGGTATTCTAATGGTGGGCATACCCACCGATCAATCAATTTTTTTTCGTTCAGCAACAGGCTGAATGAAAAAAAAAAGATTACAATACATGTCCAACAAGAACCATCAACGTATGGTATGTTGCTGGACTTTGAATGGTTATACCAGAATGATGCCTGCGGGTTTAGGTATCATCTTGGTATCATTCTCTTCAGCCAGCGGTCGGCTTTCATGTAAAAGCAATTCTAGCGGCTAATTAGCCTCTAGACTGCTTTTAAAAGCAGTGGAGAGGGTATGCCCCCCGGATATAACTGCGCCATTGGGAAAGTGGGAAAACATTTTATCACACCGATCTTGGTGTGGTCAGATGCTATGAGGGCAGAGGAGAGACCTAGGGTCTGATAGACCCCAATTTTTTCAAAAAAGAGTACCTGTCACTAACTATTGCTATTATAGGGGATATTTACATGCCCTAAGATAACAATAAAAATTTAAAAAAAAATAAAAAAAGGAAGGAACAGTCTAAAATAAATTAAAAAAGCAAAATAAATAATAATAAAAAAAAAAAAAAAAAAAAAAAGCACCCTTGTCCCCCTGCTCTTACGCAAAGGCGAACGCAAGCGTCGGTATGGCGTCATATGTAAACAGCAATTGTACCATGCATGTGAGGTATCACCGCGAGGCCAGATCGAGGGTAATATTTTTAGCAGTAGACCTCCTCCGTAAATCTAATGTGGGTAACCTGTAGAGGCTTTTAAAGGCTTTTAAAAATGTATGTTGTTTGTCGCCACTGCGCATTTGTGGGAAATTTTAAAGTATGTCGTGTTTGGTATCTGTGTACTCGGCCTACGATCATCTTTTTTTATTTCATGAAATATTTGGGCAATATAGTGTGTTTTAGTGCTTTAAAATAAAAAAGTGTATTTTTTCCCCAAAAAATGCGTTTAAAAAATCGCTGCGCAAATACTGCGTGGAAAAAAAAAATGCAACACCCACCATTTTAATCTGTAGGGTTGCTTTAAAAATATATAATGTTTGGGGTTCAACTTAACTTTCTTGCAAAAAAAAAAAAGTTTTTTATGTAAACAAACAGTGTCAGAAAGGGCTTTGTCTTCAAGTGGTTAGAAGAGTGGATGATGTGCGACATAAGCTTCTAAATGTTGTGCATAAAATGCCAGGACAGTTCAAAAATCCCCCCAAATGACCCCATTTTGGAAAGTAGACACCCAGCTATTTTCTGAGAGTATGTTGAGTACAAGGAATATTTTATATTTGCCACCAGTTGCTGAATATGACTAAACTTTTTTTTATTTTATTTTTTTTTGCACAAAGTTGCCACTAAATGATATATTGCTCAAACATGCATGGTTTTAATATGTGGATTACACCCCAAAATACATTCTGCTGCTTCTCCGAGTACGGGGGATACACATGTGTGAGACTTTTGGGAGCCTAGACGCGTACGGGACCCCAAAACCAATCACCACCTTCAGGCTTTCTAAGGCGCAAATCTTTGATTTTACCCCTCACTGCCTATCACAGTTTCGGAGGCCATGGAATGCCCAGATGGCACAAACCCCCCCCAAATGACCCCATTTTGGAAAGTAGAACACCCCAACCAATTTGCTGAGAGGTATGGTGAGTATTTTGCAGTTCTTTCTTTTTTGTCAAAGATTAAAAAAAAAAAAAAA